>JAQPPZ010015824.1:28070000-29302500 GCA_028583015.1 Wollemia nobilis | reverse complement strand
CAAACTTGTCATCCATGATTGTAGACCCCCCACTATTGCCTAGGTTGATAGTTGCATCAAGTGTACAACCATAGGATGAGCTACTCCATGAGTGTACTGTAACAGTTCTACTCTCATTATTAGCTGAAGGGGGGACAAGAACACAATCATACCCAGCTCTAAATTCTACACTATATTGTGTTGAGAACCCTGTATTTTGTTGGAGAACCCTGCTTGTGAGACATTGTTGTAAGATGATTTCCCAAAAAGTGTATCCAACAAAGCTCCACTTTTAATTAATTGTTCATGGACCATAGAAACCTCCACCTAAGATTTCACATCCAAATCTCTGATGAGCATCCTCAGTGCTTTTGGAATTGACATGACATTGTCTCATCTCCTCGATGCTTTTGGAATTGACATGACATTGTCTCATCTGCTCCCACTCCCAAAGAATCTAACATCAATCTTGCCTTGATAAAAAGATCAAGACCTTGTCCTATTCAAGAGCCTCATATTTTTTATCCACAAATTATTACATCATTACCCCCTAAAACCACATTTCTTTCAGGATTTCTGTCAAACACTTGTCCTGCATGCTCCACCTCACCACATTTCACAGACTTATCCACAAGTTTATTTCCAGGAAAGACTTATGTCGACTATTTCTCACAAGGTAAATCATCTGCAGCTTCTTCATGAATACTAACTGGGCTCCCACTCCCCAAGAATCAGACATCAATCCTGCCTTGATAAAATGAACATGGACCTACCTTGCTCAAGAGCCTCATCTTGTTAATCCACATATCGTTTCATCTTAACCCATTGAAAACACCTTACTATCAGGTATTATGTCAAACACTTGTCCATATTTTGTCCAGAAAGACAAACACCTGTAAATCAAAATGAAAAATGATATGGGAGAAAAAAAGACTTAGACTTCAGGATATGTTGGTAGTTTTCTAAATTGAATATTGCAATCATCCACGACGAAAATAGGTAGGCAACTGAGAAATATGTCTGTGTTCTGAGCGAGCGGCAACTGGATATCCTAATTGTGAGCCAACAATGATTCTGGGTAGCAAACCCTCAGGAAACGAGAATGGATAAGCAATCCCTCAATGGAATGGTGGTCCAGGCCGAGTGCGAGCAGTAATGGAAATGGCCATAGAATAGTGTTAGGCATGAAGGAAGGGACGACGACCCTAGTTCTCTCAAACTAAACATAGTGTGAAGGAAGGGACGACGTCCCTAGTTCTTTTAAGCATTCTATCAAACACTTGTCCTGCAAGCCTCGCAATACCACATTTTTCCACAAGATTATTTTCGAGAAATATGGTTGCCTGGCACTGGCAAAATTATGGAGCCTAACTTGAGGGTCGTAGAGGATGGAGAGTTCTTAGGCTTTCTTTAAAAGAGTGGGAAATCTCAAAAAATTTGGAGATAAACAACCTAGCACTGGTGGATTTTATGTTACCCAACTTGAGCATCCTAGAGGAAGGAGAGCTCGTAGGATTTCTTTAGCAGTCCAATTCTTGAGCAGTCCGCTTCATCTGAGTTTTCCCTCTCACCATCCAATGCCCACAAAAGCCCTCTTAAGCTGATTTAAGCTCCACTCTGGAATTTATGATCCTCCTTCATCTCTGCTCCCTCCATCGGAATCGCCGTTCAGATTTATTTAACTATTTATTTTATAATAATAATATTTTACCATTCTGTTTAAATTGACTATTTATTTGAGAATAATATTTCTTTATTATTTCAATAAATTAAACATTTATTTAAAATGATCTTTTTTTTTGGTAAGTTAATTTTATACAAAATGGGTTTTTTAAGAGGATCCCAAAACCTTATGAACAAAGAGCCCACAACCTTTACTAGCAGAAGGAGCCCCGTGGGCTATTACATTAAACCGAAACATAATCTTACCAAAAAATATAGAGGCTGCCCATTGGGCTACAAGAAAAAACTCGTAAAGAGGATCGAACATGCTGAAAAAAAAACATAGAAGAACAAAAAGACCAGACCAGACGCAGTCATCCAACAGTAGGTGCGGATCCTCCGTCAGACTTCAGGATCCTCCTGATCCTCCAGGGCCTCCCATCCTTTGGAGCGCTTAAGGATCCTCACCATGGCATTGGCAGAGGATAAGATGTTAGTGGCCATATCCAGGAGAAACTGGGTTGAAAGGCCCTCTGCCTCACTTTTCGTATCCGAGCTAATGTGCTGAGGAGGAGTCCCCTTCTCCGTCTTGACTTTCTTGAGGCGCTGGGACGAGCGGGACGGGGTGGGGGCCTCATTCTGTCCCCTCTTGGATGGTTTGCTATGAGAGGGGCCCTTGAAAGGGGTCACCTTGGTCACCTCCGATGGGCTACTTCGAGCCGAGCTGGATGGCCCATCCTCCTGTGCAGTCATTGGGCTGGCCGAATTCTGAGCTTCCAAGGGCAGGACAACTTGGGCCGAAGGTCGGTTAGCAGCAACATGTCAAAAAATTACCCCCATAAGACCCTGGTGGATGGGGCCACAAGATGATCTTCTACTTTTTTCCATGGAGAGGCTGAGGGAGTAGAACAAGTAATCCGAGATGCAGACTTGCTTTGCATCCCTCAGGTGGTTTACAAAGCTGATGTGAAAACTCCTCAATGGCTTGTCAGGGTCGTCGCACGTTATGTATTGCATGATTGGGATAATGGCCATGTTCCAGGGTTCAGGGAGAGCCGAACGAAGGAGGGCCGATTTATCCCAGCCAAGATTGCGCCCCTTGTCGGGAAACTGCTCCAATTCTTCCTCCCAGTTGTGACGATCACGCCTAATATTCCTCCCCGTCATCGGTAAACCAGTAATCTCCATGAGCAATTCGAAAGTCACCTTAAACTGAAGCCCCCAAACATAGACTTCTCCCCGATTCCATGTTTCAACAAAATTGTGGGTGATGTCCTCCTCGGGACCTTTGAATTTTTGGAGGAAAGGCACTAGGCCCTTGGCTTTCATAAATGTCATGGCCTCACTGCACAGGGACAATTCAGTTGGCTCGATGTAAGGGGATGCCATGGTGGTTGAAGCAGCATAGGGAGGGACACTCGAGAAAACATCGAGGCAACCAGTCCAGACACTCAGAGTCGAGAGAACGTAAAATTTCCCACACCCAAGCCACCTTAAAAACCCATCTTCGGGGAGAGGATTAGCGTGCATGTCGACGATGAAATCATTGTCCAGAAAGGTAATAAATCTACCAAGGTGGCAATCGATGCTGCTGAGGTGGGTTGAGTCCCATCGGATGCTCCACGTGTCCCTCCATCCATCGTGACCCTTGATCGCATTTAACTTGGAGTTGTCTAGAGAGGTGGGTCGGACCGCCCTCACATGGCCGTCTGCCCCGAAGCCAATGAGGTTTGGAATTTGAGCGAGCCTCACCAGATCGCTTCTGCACGATGAGAAACCTATCACATCCATGACCTCCCTAATATTTCCATGCCAAGGGAATTTTAAAAGGCTTTCGTTGGATCGCCTCTCGAGGAGCCTCGGAGATCGTTCACAACTATCGTTATTGATGAAGAAATCTAAGATAGGGATGCCACTCATTCCCTTCTAGATAGGTGGCTTGCTCGCTTTCACACCCGATCGCCCAGCTCAGACCGCTTCTCTAAGCTTGGGAGGGCTCATTAATAACATCCTTGCTGGTGGCCTCCTCCACATCCATCGAGAACCTCTTTTGCAAAACCACCAGACACGTGGATAGAAGGCCTTTGTTAGCCATGCGGTCGGCCAACCCATTGCCCTCTCTGTATGTGTGTCTGACTTGGACCTGGATCCTCCGACGGAGGAGACTCCTCACCTCAGCTATGATGTTGAAAAATTTCCATGTCGGCACCATGGACTTCACCATGTAATTTATGATATTCATTGAGTCGCCTTCCACCATTAGAGGGTGATGATCCTCCACAATAAGTTGGAGGCCTCTCAAAAGCCCCCTCGCTTCCGCGACATGATTGGTCTGAATCCCCAGGTTTTCACAAAAAACCAAGATGAGTTGTCCTTTGTGGTCCCGAACCGATCCGCCAGCAGCAGCTGGTCTTGGGTTGCCACGAGATGCGCCATCGAAGTTTAGCTTGATCCATCCTTCGGGGGGTCTCTCCCATTTCACCTCTCTCCTGGATGGCCCTGGATCCTTTCACCTTTGGACATCCCCTGATAAATTTAAAATATTAAACATGACCTCCTCAAGGGGGCGGTTAGGCCATGGGCTAGGAATAATCTTGGAGTTCTCAATGGCAAAGGTGATGGCTCTATGTGCAACAGAGGGAGGATCCCTGGAAGGTCTACCAAAAACCTACCCATTGCGTTCCAACCATATCTGCTAGATGAAATGGTGGAAGCAAGCATCCCAGAGAAAATGAAGCTTTGGATTGCGAAAGGGATTGGGCCATTGATGGAAAGCCTCTTTGATGGTCCTAGGAGGAACCCATTGGCATCAAAATGTCGAGAGGATGGTCCCAAGGATAGACTCGATGAAAGTGTAGTGTAAAAATATGTGGTCAGAGGACTCACAGTCGACTTTGCACAAAATGCACCTGTTGGGGATGGCAAACCCTCTTTTGTGGAGGTTGTCTATGGTGAGGGCCCTGTTTTGGTAGATGATCCAAGAGAAGAGGTTTACCTTGGGGATCAAGGATTTCCTCCACACCACCTTATGGGGGAAATCAGGAATTGAGCCCTTGAACTGACTTTCATAAGCAATTTTGACAGAGAAGGCCCCCCCCTCAGTCTACCTCCAAGTCAGTCGGTCAGGCCCTCTACTGGTAGGAATAATGACCTCCTTGAGCAAGGAAGAAAGAGAGGATATCTCAGCCTCAAGTACTTCTATGTGAGTAATTTTCCAATGAGGATACTCCTCCCTCCAAATGATGAAGTTTACCACCTTGTGCCCAAAGTTGGCATTCATGATGTGCCTGAGTCGATTTAGGTTCACCCGATCAGATAGAGGGTCCTCAAGGACCCATCTGTCCTTCCAAAAATCTATGTTGCACCCATCCCCGATGATCCATCTGACGCCATCCCGGATGATTTCCCTTGCTTGGGTCATGACTCTCCAGAAGGCCGATCCCCCAGTGGGGATACCGTCCTCAAGGATCGAGCGGTTAGAAAGGTACTTCCTTTTAACAATTCTCACCCACTCAACCGGTTCATTGGTCAGGATCCTCCAAGCATGTTTGGCTATAAGTGCCAGATTCATCTTTGCCATCCTCCTAAACCCAAGGCCTCCTTGCTTCTTGCTTCTACAGACCGTGTCCCAGGCCACTAGGGGAATCCTGGATTTGTCTTCGTTACCTGACCAGAGGAACTTCCGCTGAATTTGCTCTATTTTGCTGAGACCGGTTGTCGGCAACCTGAAAACTGACATAAAAAAGGTCGGGATCCCCTGGAGGCAAGCCATGGTGAGGGTCACCTTCCCAGCTTGGGATAGGAGCTTACCTTTCCATGAAGCCAACTTCTTATGGATTCGTTCCAACAAGGTGTTCCACATACCTTCCTTAGGACGACCGCAGAATAGGGGAAGACCCAGGTAAGTAGTAGGAAAAGACTCAATGGAGCAACCCAGGATCCTGGTGATCTGCCCTTGATGCCTTATAGGGGTGTTGAGAAAAAAGATCTTGCTTTTGATGTAATTCACCTTTTGACCGTCCGCTCGCTCATAGAGAGATAAATTTCGCTTGATGGATCGGGCTTGAGCAACCGAAGCAATGGTGGACAGGAGGGTGTCATCTACAAACTGCTGATGCGTGATGGCCTGAACTCCAGTGGTAGGGAGGATCCCAGTCACTTTCTTTCACCTCTGAGCCTCCTTAAGGGCTCTTCCCAAAGCCTCGACCAAGATGATGAAAAGGATGGGGGATAGGGGATCCCCTTGGTGGAGGCCCCTTGTACTTTGGAAGAACCCAGTAGGGGACCCATTTACAAGTACAAAGAACCAAGGGGAAGATGTGCAGGCCTGAATGAGGTCGACCCAAAGGGGATGGAAGCCGAACTTGAGGAGGATCTCACGAAGGAACCCTTTGTCCACCCTATCAAATGCTTTGTTTATGTCGAGCTTGAGAAAGAGGGCAACCTTCTTAGTCAAGGCAGCAGAGTGCAAGGTCTCATGAATCGAGATAACTCCATCCAGGATGTTCCTCCCTTTTACCGAGCTGCCTTGAGGATGATCAATGATGAGATGTAGGACCGACTTGAGTCTATTGGCCAAAGCTTTGGTCAGGATTTTATAGATGACATTACAAAGGCTGATGGGCCTGTAATCAAAGATGGATCTGCAAACCAAGGATTTTGGGATGAGGGCCAGGAAAGTGGAGTTAAAGGAACGAGGAACAAATTTGGTTGACTGGATTTCCCTGATGGCATTATAGACATCATCCCCAACCACGTCCCACATGGTCTAGAAAAAGCGTGGAGGAAAGCCATCCGGTCCCGGGGCCTTATCAGGCTGCATAGAAAAGAGGGCCTCCTTAATCTCGTCGCGGGAGAGGGGTGCCACCAATCTGAGATTCATATCCTGAGAAACAATGCAAGGAATGTTTGACAGGAGGGTAGATTGAGCCTGAATGTCACCCTCCGGAGGGCTTCCCAAAAGTTCTTGGAAGAAAGCCACCGCTTCAGCCCTTATCTCAACAATGTCCTTAGTAGATGATCCATCCCTGCAGACAACTTCCCTAATTTTGTTGGATCCTCTATGCCGCATGGTGGAGGCATGAAAAAACCCTGTGTTGGCATCACCCTCCTTAATCCACAGATCCCTGGACTTCTGCCTCCAAAAGGTTTCTTCTCTGGTGAGGATATTATGATACTCCGCTAGGAGGTTCCTCTCCTCCTCCCTGGTGGAGGTACTATGATCCCCTCCTTCGATTCTTTTCTCAATCACCTGAAGATCTTCTGTGATTTTCTTTTTACAGTTGAAGATATTTCCAAACACTTCCCTGTTCCAAACTTTTAGCTTTTCCTTGATGATTTTGAGCTTCTGAGCAAGTTGGAAAGTGGCAGAGCCCCAACAACCCTGTTGCCACCAGGAAGTAACTTGATCTTTGAAATCCTTGTGGTGGATCCACATGGACTCGAATCTGAAGGGGGTTTTGAATCTGGGAGGCCCGCCAGTTTCAAGAAATATTGGGTTATGATCCGACCCAATCCGGGGCATGGCCAACAGGGAAGCATCCCCAAATAAGGGTATAGCTTCTTGGGATATGAGGAATCTATCCAGTCTGACCTGAATGAGCCCACTGCCAATCCTCCTATTGCTCCAAGTGAAGGAGGACCCTCTGAGCTTGATATCCAGGAGCCCATTAGAATCAACAAAATTTTTGAGGTCTTCCATGCTCCTATTAAGGGAATCAAGACCCCCTTTCTTTTCAGACGGGTGCAGGGGAGTATTGAAATCCCCTCCTATGATCCACGGTAGAGTGTTGAAAGTTGTTCTCATCTGAGTTACATTTTCCCACATCTCCACACGTTCCACAGGGGAATTTGGTGCATAGATGTTGGATAGGATCCAGGATTTATTGTTGGTTTTGGAGTGAAACAAAATGTTGAGGATCCTGCTTGAAGAAGACAACAAAAGTCCTTCCACCAAAGTGGGATCCCATATGCACATAAGCCCTCCGGATGTCCCTTGAGCTGGACTGTATAGAGACTCTCCCTTACTCCAAATGGCTTTAGCCACCTTCCTGGATGAGGTTTCATCACTTTTGGTTTCTTGCAAAATGATAATGGTTGGAGTAATCCTCCTTCTAAGATCAGCAACCAGACGCTGCTTGGTTGCTCCATTGAGGCCCCTCACATTCCATGAGAGGACCTTCATTTCAAGGGTTTGGAGTTTTTCTTGCCTCCCTTCACCAACTGTAAGGGGGTTTGGTTCCTTGCTTGTCATCCTTCTGCATGTCGAAGTCATCAGAAAAAAGCATCATCTAGGTCCCATTTGCAATATCCTCTATCGTTTCCTTGTTTCGCTGCTCATTGTCGGAGGGTCGTCCTCTTTTCTTTTCACTGCCATAGTCAATGGCCTGTTTCTTACTTCTAGTGTTCCTTGGGCTAATTTTCCCAGACTTGGATGAGCCTCCTTTTTTGGAGGTCGGGGAGAGGGGCACCTCACCCCTATCGAACTGGTTTGGGGACCGCCTGTTGGCTGCCAGGTATTCATCCAAAAGAGGATTTGAGATAGTTAGGTTAGGGAGGGTTTGTACCTGGGTAACCTGGTCCACCGAGTTGGGTCTAGTTTGAAGCGGAGGCATGGAAGGATCCTCTTGGTTCTCCGAGGTGGGAAGATGATCCTCCCTCTGCTCGTTTACTGCTTCGCCTTGAGAAGAAGTCTCGGCTTGGTCATGTGTCTGAGTAAGCTGGTGAGCAGGATTGCGCATGATGCGTTCTGGCTGGGCCTGCTTATTGCTGGGCCGAGGGCCCTGGTTTCTGTAGGTTCCTCTATTTGCTCCTTCCTCCTGTTGCTTCTGAGCCTTCAAGGTCGGGCATTGAACCTGGAGGTGCCCCTGAGTACGACAATGAGTGCAAAAAGCTGGCTTATTTTTGTACTCTATGGGTTGTCGCTTGATTAGGGTTTCCCCTTTGTACAAATTGATGAAGGTGGGTAGCTCAGCTTCCAAGTTTGTAGAAACATAGAAATGAGCATGCACCATCCTGGACCTAACCTTAGTGGAGGAATCGAAGGCCACCAACTCTCCTATGAATCGAGGCGATCCCTCTGATTACATTCTCGTGCCAACATTGAAAAGGAAGGTTTGGGAGCCTTACCCATAGCGGAGCAACATTTATATTTTGAGTCTCAGGGTTGAAATCCTCACCCCATTTCCTGAGAAAGAGGCTCCTGTGCCCCAGGAACCAAGGCCCTCCGGCCAGAATGTTACAACAGTCCTCCTGGTTGTTAAGCCGGATGGCAAAGAAACCCCGGGACAGGGCAACAATCTCCATGTTGCCACTAGTTTTCCACTTAGAGAAATCCCATTTCTGGATGGTGTCCATATCTGGGCGTCCCCCTAAGAATTTTTCGATCAAAGTGAACTTCTCCAGCTCTAGGTAGCTATCCATCAGATCTTTGAGAATGACCAGGTTCTCCCCTGAAGGGTGCAGTTCCTGGGTAGGATGAGATGGAAGGAATCCTGACCCCAAGGCCTGGGCATAGGATCCTTTTCGGGGCTCACCTCTGGGGCCCTCCTTGTCAGGAGGGTCTTTCCTGCTTCTATCCACCCCATCATACTGGGCCCCTACTACGTCAGAGACTGGCCCATCACCGCTGCCAAAGCTGGTCCCCCTAGGACCCTTACCCGAACGCCCTTCCTCCTTCCTCCCACCTGCTCCCGCTCTGCTACCATCCTCCGTTTGCTCGCCTGCTTTCCCACCTGCTTTTTCATCGCTCATCCTCTCACCCCACCAGCTTGGTGGTTTAATTTTGAAGAAGAATATGAATTGATAATGGATGGTTGTGGATCTTAAAATGATATCTTTTACTATTTAAATAAACCAACTATTTATTTAAAAGTGATATCTCTTACTATTTAAATAAATCAACTATTTATTTAAACTGTTATTCCCTTTTTATATACTATTTGCCAAAGCATACAAGGAGTTATGAAGACAACCTATTCATTCATAGCTCATATATTATTAAGGCAGTTAGTGCTGAAGTAAAAGATAATCACTCATATGCAATAAACAATGAGGGAGTCTTTCCATCAATCTAGTCATCTGTCTCAGACTCTAGAAATTATGATAGCTATTGGGCCATAAATTTGGGGCTCAAGATGGCTAGATATTGATGATTATACCTATCCAAATGCATGCCTATATGAAGATATCTATCTATGTTGTCTTCGAGTTACCTTGTCATCACTTTACCAACCTCAAGTACCTTTGTCTTCGGTGGGTGACTCAACTTCTTTCACTTATGCGTGCACCTGATCCTACATATTGGCAATTTGTTAGCAATATCATACTCTTCAATATCTAATAATATTGCATAGCTTCTTAATTGCACAAAATTGAGTATTAAATCATCATCAATTAATACATTATTTTTTTTCGTATTCCAAGGTTAATCTGGGAGGGTCATGACAAGTTGCCTTCTTAAATTTGAATTTCACCAAGATGAAGATCTACATAATGATTACCCAATTTTATTCTCTATAGTTTGCTCACATTTACAATAGATTGCATCAAATAACAGTTGAATAATTTCAACAATAACATATTTTTAATCCAATCCTCACATCCATTTTTATTGACAAAATTAATGATAATTTGTTAATCTCTATTAATTGAAATATATTCATATTTTTTCAATTACAATTTTCATCCCTATAAAAAGTGCCCTAGTCATTACATAGTTGTTAGTTGAAGTTCCACATGATCCTAAGTATGTGAGGAGATTTTTTCCTTCATCATTTTGAAAAACACCACCTCCACTAGTGTTTTATGGATTTCATTTGGAAGCATAATCAATATTAACTTCGATGAACCCAGTTCTTGAACATTTCAATTTTACCATGGATCAAAGCAAAATTTGTGTGTTAACGTCATTGTCATAGATGGCCCTTTCATATATATTCAAATATTGTAAACAAGAGGCTAACATCTCTTTTTCTATATTTGAGACCTATGATGAGCACCATGTCTATAAGAATTTTTCAAGAGAGATAATAATGCGGTTCCAAACTTTGGCATGAATTTGATATTTATTTTTAATTTTTTATTATTCCTTTCAAGCTATAAATTCTAACAAATAATAGTAAGACCAATTCTCAACAAAACACTTAATACTTTAGATTTGAAATAATTAATCCAATATTTTATCAACTCTTTCAATGCTAATGGAGCTACTCAATATATCCTCATATTTTTGAAAGAGTATCCCCAAATTATGTAAGCAAAGGGAAAATAAAGAAGTAAATGGTCTAAGTTTCTAGATCCTTATCACATAAGGCACACCTAAAAAATCCATGATATTATCTTCTTTGTAGACTCTTTCCTATAAGAATCTTGCTTTGGATTGCTAACCAAAGGAATGTTGAGGATTTATAAAGGGCCTTTAGTGACAAAACATTATTTGAAGGAAAATTACTAGAAGTAGAAAAATTTTATTGCTTTAAATCCTCATTCCCAAAACCAACTCATCCTTTAATATAAAATAGGAAATAAAACTCTTGAAGCATATTTTTAAGCTCATCTTCTATTTTCTTGAGTTCCTCTCCTTCAACCAATTTACTAATATAAATCCATGACCAAGAGTTGTTGCTCATGTTAATATAATCTTGGACCTTTATAACTTTATAATCTAGATATGCTTGAACTAATGGTTTCTATTTTGAATTAAATATAAGAGGATAAGGCTTCAACTAAGAACCAAACCAAAAAATTATATAATCCCCCTCATTGACTAACTATTTAATATGTTTATTGATCAACTGCAAACTATCTAATATGATGTTATTTATTGGCAATTAATTATGTAGGGCTTATTTTTTGAATAGCTTCATTGCATCAATATAACCTATATATTTTTGAAGTAACAATTGCAGTGAAAATTCACTACACCTAGGAAATTTAGCCTTGTCCACTTTTTACAAATCGATCGTGGTATAGGAAAATTAGTGGAAGGATGGCAGAAGCAAGGTATGCTAAATATTAATGCTTCAAATGATAGTATCATGGTAGTGAAGGGTATTTCAGTACATAGGATGCCTAATTTAGGCATAGCAAACCTCAAAACAAAACCAAACTAACATGCAACTACCTTGTCCTATACTACATGCATGTATCTTGTGAGGGTTGGTTATACCACTTGAATTCTCTCTTGGTGTATGATGTAATAACTCCTAACATACATCCCATTATTACATCATAGTAAAAAGCTCTATTTTTCTTATCACCAAACAATAATATCTATGGTGGTGTAGGAATTTGAGATAAAATTCCCCCCTTAATATAGATTTTTCACTTAGATACTTGAGAGTGTCAAATTCTATCAATAATGCACTCTAAATACATTTATTACAAAATACTTATTCAATACTGAATGCTTGAAGTGTGTTTCTCCAATGTATTTAAGTGAATCATGTGTTTTCTTAATATGGAGGATCTTCATTGAATATGTCAAGTGTTTATGAGATCAATTGTTCTCCTAGAGCATAGACTTATTCCTAAATATTGTCTTGATCAATATCTTATACTATGGTCAGATCAATTACCTCTCATTTCTTCTTCTTTGCAGTGGTTTTATCTATTTGATTAGGCCTTTGCTCATGTTGTATGATGTGTTCCTACTTTCTTTGATATTCAATATGATGTTCTACCATAAATCCTATATCAATCATATAATTGATTTGTTTCTAATACTTTTTGTGTGTTATCATATCTTCTATTCAAACTAATTTCCATTTCAAGATTTGGTTGTCTCTTGATGGAGTGAGATCAATCATTTTCTACTTATTTTTGACATTGTTCATCTATAGAAGATATTGTTTTTGGTAAGCAATGTATTCACACTTCCTTTGATGTGTTATGAATGGTTGAACCTCCAATGCTTGTTACATTGATTCTTCATTCACTTTGTTGTCTTCAAAAACTTCTATTAATGGCGAAGAATCACATTTTGAATGTACATCTTCACTCTAGGTGTTTGATTCCTAATATTTTTGGTTGCATTATACCAATAATAATTTGGATGATTTGAATGCATCTAAGTTTCTTGATTTATCATCTATTTAGAATCATACCATATTACTCATATATATCATAATTTATTTACAATTATAATACAAATGGATCCTCGTTGAGGGGTATTTATAGTGATACCAAAGCCCCAATGAGAGGTTAACCTCAAGTTGATATTGAATTGACCTCAAGATTAAATTTATAATAAAATAATATACCATTTAAGCAAGGTTATCCATAAAGGTGGATTGACCATTACCACTAAGGATAAAATATGAAAGAGACCCTTAGGCTTACATGAACATGCTTATAAAATTACATAAATGATCAATGCATGTAGGCTTACATAATAATATGTTCATAGGCTACATTAATGGTTCTCATAAGCAATTCTTCACACTTTTCACCTTGGCCTAAACAAGATTAGACTATGCATATTTTAACACCCATAGTCTAAGCTAAGGAAATCAAGGAGATAATATGTTAGTGGTAACACCTCACCCATAATGGATGGTCTAGCAATACTCTACTTTACCATCCTCATCCCCATATTCATCGCTAAAAAGCTTATTTCTAGCCCTCAAAAATTTTGTCTCAATCTTCTTAAATATTTGTAATGCAATTTTTAATGGAGTGTCCTCTTTTATAATACTCAAAAGTATTTGAGTTATTTGAAATATTAGACTTGTTCTTAGGAAATTTATCTTTAGATTCTATTGATTTAAAGTATTTTGGATGATATTTTGTATGCTAAAGAGATTCACCATTCTTAATTGCAACTTCATAAAAGATTAGAATATTTAAACATCCTCCAAGAGAGATGGGTTATGGATCCTTGACAGTCATAACATTCATAGAAAGAACCAAGCCAGTTGTATGAAAGGAAGGAAAACATTGGAAGTAATAGGTTTGATATATTATTCATTACTTTTTACCATGCATCCTACCAAGCTATATTATTGTTTAGAGCTTTGAAATAAGGTATGTAGTCTTCAACATTACCAAAATATAAAATTTTGAGATTGAAAATCTCTATCTTTATTCTGTTACCTTCACTAGCACTTACTTTTCCATAGGGATGTTTCAAAGTAGAACATAGCTCAATGAGATCATTTTTTCTTATAATGGAAAAGTACATCTAGTTCCACTAATATGAAAAAGAGTCCAATAACTTCCTCCTTTCTCTTAAAGAGTTCATGATCATTGAGACCTTATTCTGGTTATTATTAAATATGAACTAGATATTCTTACTTCTAAGTAATCCTTCCATTTGAACTACACAAGTGCTATGATTTTATCCATGAAAGGTGAGTAACATACCCTAAGATATATATTTTACACTCAAAACCCTAAGAAGACCTATAATATGTTCATAAACTAATGTTACCACTTAGAAAAAATGGGTTCCAAAGGCTTATGTATGAAAAATTTGTCGCCTTTAGAATATTTGATATATTAGTACTTAAATTAGAGAAATATCAAACTACCAAACCATAGAAACAAATTCTAAATTAAAAACTACCACTTGAATCCATTGGATTGGATGCTAAGATTTCAATTGGTGATTCAAGATTTGACAATTTGATGAATGTAACTCACTAAGATCATCATTATATATATTTATATATGATTTAATGTGTTTGGAGCTGATGGGACCTGAACCCAAGATGACCCACTTTCAAATGATAGAGCAAATAAATGCACCACATGCACTAACTTTAATCAAAGTAGAGAGAATATTCAATTTCAATATTGTGCATGGTCATACCTTGGAGCAAAAGATACATATTCTAAGTTTTAGAAATAAATATTTACCCTAAAAAAACAACCTTTTCAAACATTGTTCCACTCAAATAGTTGAGTCTAAGAAGCATCTTATTCCATATGGTGGATATGTCATCCATCAAATGGAAGAGGATATTCTTAAAAAATTACTTGTAGGGATCAAACTGTTGACTTGAGTGCTACAAGGATGCAATCTAACCATTGCATCATTGAGATGGGTTTGAGATAATGGAAATGGATAAGTCCTTTGATGTCTTTTTTCAATATTTTTATAGGAAAGAGAAAAAATTGCTTGTTCAAATTTAAGCCAGTGACCTTATCCAAGTAAAGGAGAGTTTAAAGTGCTACACCATAATTACCTTTTAGGAGTAGAGCTACAGGGTAATCTATTTAGCATGTATGTGCACATAATTTAAAAAGGAACTAGTTACAATGGTTGAGTATTTATGACTCAATCTTGGAACATCCTTAGAACAAAAGACTACCTCTACCTTCCTTTTAGCAAGTGGAAGAGAAAGAACTTCGCAAGATATTTATGTAAATGTGATAATAAAAATACACCTACATAAAAGTGTGTGATCTTACTGTCATACAATATGTGTTGGTGCATTCACCACTACACCAAGACACATGGACATGTGATGATGAGGATGCATCGATAGTACACAAAATGGATGATACCTATTTTTAGAACCAAAATGGATAAGGTAAGAAACTTATTTAAAATTTGATTTTTTCAAAAAATAAATATGACCTTTTTTTGGATATGTGAAGCCTTTGTTCACCTAAAACATATTCTATTTTGCTAATGAGTGATGTAGCTTTGGAATTCACTCTTATACCATGTTGGAATTCATAATATTTTCTAGAAATATTCTAAAACATGCATTCACCATAATTGTATACAAAAAATAAGTAGAAGCAATTAGACGATATTTATATCAAACAAAGTAAAGAGACTAAGGGAGATAGAAGTTGGGTTCCTATAGGCACCCAAATATATCATAATTTAGTTATACTTACGATACAAGCGGATCCTCATTGAAGGGTATTTTTAGTGATACCAAAACCCCAATGAGAGGTTAACCTCAAGTTGATATTGAATTGACCTTTAGGTTTAACTTAAAAATAAAATAGTAATAAATAATACAC
This sequence comes from Wollemia nobilis, assembly GCA_028583015.1. Taxonomy (NCBI): domain Eukaryota; kingdom Viridiplantae; phylum Streptophyta; class Pinopsida; order Araucariales; family Araucariaceae; genus Wollemia; species Wollemia nobilis. The sequence continues at coordinate 29,286,879 of JAQPPZ010015824.1, read as the reverse complement.
TTTAAGTAAGGTTATCCATAAAGATGGATTAACCAATACCACTAAGAGTGAAATATGAAAGGGACCCTTAGGGTTACATGAATGTGTTTTTAGGCTTACATAAACGATGAATTTTTATAGTTTTACATGATCAAATTATCATAAGCTATATTAATGGTGATCATTAGCATTTTTCACACTTTTGGCCTTGGCTTAAACAAGATTAAGTTACACATATTTCAACATATAGTGGAATCATAACTATAATATAATCCTAGATCCACACCTAAATTAATGTATAATAACTCAAAATCCTACCACCTTGGTACACTACTCTATGTAGTGAATAAAACCAACATGTTAACACAATATAACCCTAAGCAAATAGTATTTACCGACCACACATATCATTCATGACCTCAAAAATCCCCAATTGATAAATCACTAGCTAGTGTCTCTAATGACCATGTCTTACACTAAGGCATATAGGAGAATCATCCACCTATCAAAGAGGCCATAGTGTAAGCAACATTAATTTTAATGGCTAACCTCACCATTGGGAAGTTCACATTGCTTGTCAGCCTTCCTAGGAATCTCCTCTCATCCTATCTAATGTGTACCTCTACACACTTGATAGGGACTCTAGGGATCCTCCAAACATACACTAGAGGATTTATCTTCAAATACCACTACTTCTATGGTATTATTAGAATATATTTGTCAAACTTAACCTTTGTTATTAGTGGTACATGGTATAGCTTTAATACTACTAGCAGAGCATGCTTAACAAAATCTAAGAGACCTATAATGGTATTGAGTGGATGTGGATACTACCATCTATAATCTAACCTACATAATCACCTAAGTACCCTATTAGCATTAGCTCACAAAGTAAAAACAAGATAACACCCAAAAACTAAAGTGAACAAAAGTACCACCTTGGTGCAAAAGCATTATCAAGTGGTGAAGCCCCTATGGATAGCAAAATTATTTCCCAAGTGATGGTAGCATTACCACATGGTAGAATTGTCATCGATGTATACAAATGCTAGTTTAAAAGTGATACTCATCATTTTAGAACACTTTTTGAGGTTTAAAATTAGATATAAGCTTGGTCTTTTGACATTTACCTATACTTGATCCCCCTCTAGCTATTGGTGCCCTTACCCAGTCTATTTGGTATGCTGGGTGTGCATGCTATGCCATAAAAAAATTCTAATTTCTAGGATCTAGAGTTTTTTATGCTTATCTCTATGTGCTGAAAATGAATTCAATTTTTCCACTAGCCCTTTCACCCCCTAGCCCTTTCACCCTCTAGCCACCCCAACTAATATTTATTGTTTGTCCTTAATTTTACATTAATGCACAAGTGTGGATAATAATCATGCCAAGTTTTTAAATTTCAACTTTATTTTCTCTTCAAAAATCAAGGGGGCACACTAGGTCCTAGTATCATTTACCTCAAATATAAATTTTAATATCACCTATAAGTAAAAAATCAAAATATCAGTTATCTTGCATCACTAGTTCTAAGCATTAGCAAATTTTTTATCTTAAAATTAGGATATCTACAAAAGTTTTTGTTGTGTTTATTATGCAATAAATGCATCAAAATATATAATTATAGGCACCAAATTTTGAGCACTTCACCAATATTCTAGTTTTCCAATACCTTCATCAATCAACTAATCAATCAACCAAATTGAATTTATTATCCTTGTGATCAAATGTAGAACATTTATTACTCCAGAAACAAAATTTCATTGTTATGATTGAATGCACTACAAGTGCCTTCATATCCAAAGCAATGCTTTTACAAAATTTATCTTTTCAACCTTTACCACCTAAATTTAACCTCTAATGATCATTTAAACTAAAGAACTAGAGCAAGTGTACTACCAACACTATTACCTGCTAGTGATTTTGACTGTCATACACAAAAAATAAAAAAATAACTATTAATACATGTCAATCCACCCAATTCTTAATAGATATAATCACCAATATCTAATTCTTACCCTTATGAAAAATCCCATGCCCAATAATTACCATTTATAATCTTCCTATATTAATGACATCTTGATCCCATTTCAAGTTCTTACCTTCTTCAATCCTATCACCTTTAATGCAATTCTCTCCCAAGGAGGCATGGATTCCTATAAATAAAAGACCTGGGAGAGCCCACTCTATGGGTATTTTGAAAGAAATATTTTTTTCAAATTTAATATATATATTCACATGAAGTAATCTTCATACATGAAAAGGTTATGCTAAAATCTTGTAACATTCTTGTGAAGATATCTTTCATGCATCTAAGCTCTCAATACTCCAAGCTCGTAAGTCTCCATGTATCCATCATCCAAGCATCTAATCATCCAATAATCCAAGTACCCAAGCATTCAAGCATTCAAGTCTTCAAGTATTCAATTTTAAGCTCTCAGGTATTTACAAGCAATAAGCAAGCTTCCATAAACAAGGGAAAAACAACTTAAGCATCTTGGAGCAAGAAATTTACTTGAGGGTTGTGCTCTTTCCATTTACTTTTAACACTTTCTATGCTTTTGTAGCTCCAATCTCTAATATTATGGCATGATAATTTGATTTGGTTATCTCATTTAAATTTAACTTAGAATTTGATCTTTTGTCATTGTAGATACCTAAAACTAGATTACCTAACACAACCAGTTTTAGCACAAATTCATAGAACAATTAATCCAACCATATGGAAAACCTAAAAACCTAAAATTTATAACCAAATTAGCATTTGATAAATTCTCAAAGTAATGAATTCATTGTCTCGGATGGTGAATTTGCAAAAAATGACTTTCCATCCCAATTTTTGTCTCCCCTATCAAATTTTACTTGTAATGGTAAAATGATGCAAATTGGAAGATTTGTAGGCAATAGATTTGTTTTAGGTGCACAACCAATGTCTCAAACCACTTACAACTATATTTCAATGGTAATAAACCCTTCCTATTGCTACCAATCATTCTAGACAACTATTAATCAGACCAATTGACTCATCAATCTAAACTCTCAATCAATTCCTTTGACTAGCAATCATATTCCAATTAAACCTTCCTGATGTCCAATCAATCCCTATGACTATCAATTAGTACCTATGACTACTAATAAATGTAGTTAACAATAAATCAATTAGTCTAACTCACCTTAGCTTGACACATCACCGCTTCCCCCTGGTGGTTGCCATTTCCTATATAATGGCCCTTTGGTATAGCATTTTCATCAACCAATTTTCACATAACAAAGTGCTACTAAAATTTTAGGAGAACTAAGGAGTAACTCATGTTAAAAATTTTGGGTGATATTTATATGTTTTATTTCATTGTTCTATTCATTTTGCATCTATAAATTAGTCCTCTCTTTTTTATTTGTGTTATGTTTTTTATCTCTTATGTTTCATTTACATCATACTAACCATTTTGTAAAATCAAGTATCCATCCTTTTGTAGGTTGTTTTAGGGTCCCCTTAGGATAGGATATCATTTAAGAGCTTCTTGTGTATAACCGATAGGGACCTAAACCCCTCTGTAGTTTTTTTCCTAATTTTTCTCTACTCAAGTCAAATTTATTACCTATAGTTTGTGTAGGTGGTGGATTCATCCTTAGCAATAGTAAGCTCACATTTAGCCTCAATTTCACATTATCATTTTCCTTCATCCAAGGAAAATTCTCCACCTAAAACCTATATAGGTAATGGATTCGATTTCAATAGTTTTAGTCATAGGATTTTGGGTCAACACCACCTCCTATCAGTTTAATAAACTCCTACCATATTTTTGCTTCTACTAGTTTAGGTTTGCACACTCTTTTAGGTCCTTATTCTTTCTTTTTCTTGAGGGAAGACAAACTCACCACCCATATTTTCTATAGGTGGAAGATTCATTCCCTGCACTCCAACACTAATACCCCTTAGTCATATAGCTTTTAATCCTACTTAATTCACTTTTGCGTAATTTTTTTGCTCTTTGTTTTATAATTCATTTCATTATTTTCCTCATTGACAATCAACTTCTATCATTTCAAAGAATTCACCAACCATTGCGCTTTTAGACAATGAATTCATAATAGGTATATGATGCATCCTTCTCAAGGTATATTTTGTGATTTTATGTCTATTATTGGGGGCATGACTATTCCAAATATTTAATTCTATGTTTCCTACCATTTGACAAGCCCCCAAAACCTGATTTCCAATTTTATCTTATTTATTTTGCAGGTTTCAATAAAATTTCCAACTTCAAGTATTACAGGTAGTTTTTTTGTGAAGGCAACAAATTTGGATGTAAGCATCATATTCACACAAAATGCCAATATAGATAAGTTATGCTATCTATTATATTTTTCCTTTATTTCCTACTTACTATTTGTTTCTCTATAACATTTATGTTCTGTTTTAGGGTACCCTAAACATTAAGAAAAAAAGAAGGAATCTTAGTTTAGGTTCTTAGCATAGATTTGATATTTTATTCGAGGCATCAAAAAGTGAAGTGCATGTAGCTTTGTATTAGGATACATTATTTATCTGCATATCCTTTGATATATATATTTTTTAAATAAAAGCAATAGTCTTATATTTTGCAAAGTTTTATTTTAAAATCTAGAAATTGTGTAAAGAAATCCAAATTGCATATAGGATTGTTTAATGCATTGTGTTTTCATATGTATTGCATTAACATCCTTGCATCCTAGACATTAGGATAAAATTAAAAACCCTAGGTGACTTTCAAAATTAAACTCATCAAATTATATTTAGGGAAATCAATAAACTACCCTTGGTGAACCCATAATTTCTCCTCACCAAATATAAAAGCTTAAATGAATGATGGGTTAGTAGTAGGGATCTCCTATTCGAGAGTGGGTTATCACCTAAAGGAAAATACTTTAAGGCTAGTACCTACATACACCCTTGTTGCACCCCCACATATTTGGTGAACCTAGCATGAACACCATGTGGGTCCCTGTCCTTTCCTTTTGACCAAACCTTAACCTTGATAAAGATAAAATTTTACCACACTTTAATTAAGACCACCTAATTTGTTTGCATAGTGTAAATCATAATATATTTTTTTGTTTTTTGTGGATACTAGAGGAATCGATAACTCGTAACATTTTATCATCACCTCATTTTGGGTTCAAATATTGCTCCTTGCTATCACTATAACCTCCAGTTGTGTTGGGTAAATTTTTTAACATAGTTGGAAGCATTTGTTTGATACTCCCTCTAGTACTACAAGGCTCAAGGATTCAAACTAGAGTCTCCACACTCCCATGGGAGTGCTTTGATAAACTGGTATGGCCCTCAGATCATAAATCATATTAAATTAAGATATTAAGAACACAACCAAATTCTTAGTCCTATTTGGGGAAGGATAATGACCCCTTGAGTAAATTAATGTACAAACCTTGAGAGTTATCTCCCTTGGCTAGTATATTACAATAGGCTAACAGGAGTTATAATGCAGGTTTCTTTTTATTAGAGATAAAAGGGTTATAAAACATCTTCTCTAAAAAACTCTATAAAACAATTAATAAATTGAATCTCCTTTTTTCTTGACCATGGTTGAACCCCCTTATGTTACTCAAAATATTGTACAACAATTAACATGAGATTTGAATGCCTTGTTTGAGCTTCTTGATATGTAAAAGATATTTGAAAACCCAATATATGAAGAGGAAGATGAAAATCCTCCCTCTAGAACCCTTTCCCTCATTCATAATGAACAAGGGGAGGTAGTATTCAAATATATGGACCACCTAGCCTCTTTCCTAAGAGGTAATAAGGAGGCCATGCAAAAACTCTTAAGGGATGATGAAGAGTCCTTAACAACTTATGCTATAGAAGAAAATATCCTAGATATTTCACAACAACCTAGATCTAAATTCATGAGCTCTAAAAAAAGAGACCCATATCATGGGTCTTTGTATGTAGATATAAGTACTTCTAATATAAATAGAATAAGATCCAATCCCCTTATCATCATCGCAACCATAGAAGGGAGACCGCCTAGTATCCCATCCTCTTTTAGAAATCAGGGATCTATGCCTCTCAACATAGATTGAATCATCATATCTCCCAACCTTCTGGTATTCCATAGGTCAAAATGTGGATATCTTTTCTAGCATGCCTAACCCTTCAAATATCATATTTTCGCATCCTTTAATTAGCATTCCTGCTTCACAAATTCTAATTCCCACTAAAATTCCTTCTACTGACACCTTTCTTCTAAATAATTCCAAACTAACAATATGGTTGTCCCTTTTGGATCAACCCATATAAATGCTTGATATTATCCACTAGTTAATTCATAATCTTAACTCATAACACTACCAATCCCTTATCCTGGATTCTAAGATATAAACACTAAGAAAAATTAGTTAAAGAAAACTTAGAATTTAAACAAAATTTGACTTTTATTCAAGGAGCCACACCAAAGAAGTACTCCTATAAGGATTATTGTAACCAACATGTAGACTCTAATATAATTAAGAAATATTATCTTCTAAAATTTGTGATACCAAAGTTTCATATATGTAAGGGAGAAGGTGACCCAACAAATCACCTTCATATTTTTCAAGTTGCATGCAATGCCATCTCCTATAATGAGGTATTGTTATTATAACTTTTCCCCATAATCCTTGGGGAGAGGCCATCGAATGGTACTTTTAGCTACCTTGTCACTTGATCAAGAACTTTGGTGATTTGGTAGAGAATTCATATAACATTTCACTATCTACATCACCAAAAAGTGCATATTTAAAATATATCAGTTATAACAATGTAAAAATGAGTATTTTAATGAGTTTTTTACCTAGTGGCATGCATTGGTTAGAAATATCCCTTTTGAACTACCACCAAGATACCTATTTCATATTTTTATATGCAACTTACAAGATAAACTTTCACACCCCTTAGAGATGAACCTCATCTCCTCCTTTGAATATGTGGTAGACCTTTCCAAACAAATAGAATATTTTCTCCAACATAGGGGGAAATTAAAGACTAAAAAGGAAGAGGAAAATCTCTCCTAACACAAAAATATAATAAAAGAATAAACATGTTGTTGGTAATGGGGTCACTAAATTTCACCCCATTAATGATATTAAAATAGGTAGTGTTAATACTGCTACTATAGTATTTCTTTGTTTATCCATGGGGTTAATTCGAACTAATAGTTGGAAGGGAGATCATGTTGGTTTTCAAGGAGCAGCCATGGTGACAGCTAAAGATCCATATACAATTTTTTTATGCATGTGAATAATAGTTTAAAGAATTTTGTTTGGGTAAAATTATGGAGTGCACACAACAAAGCTAGGGTTTGAAAAGTGAAGCATGGAGAAATAAAAAAACACAAGTGGTAGTAACTTATTTTTTTGGAAAAATATTTTATTTGCTAGAGGAGGAATGAATTTTGGAGAAGACAAAAAAGCCTACCATTGATCGATTTTTTCTAGGAGAGATTGTAAGTATCAGTTCAGGTATGGTACTTCTTTGGATTTAGCTTTAAAAATATTTCATTGGCTAGGGCTTTAAAAATAGGGACTTCTTCTTTGGGAAGTGATTTATGGTAGTCTGGTGGTTGCAATGATGACTACAACCTCACTTTTCAAACAAGAAGACAATGAGACTATCTCCATGTTTTCATAATAATTTCCCTTTGATGAGGAGAAGTTGGATCATATGCGTCAAGTGCTTAAAGCGAGGAAAGAACCCCATATAAAACCACCTACTCACTCTAACAATGGTATCTTTGTACCCAAGTTTGATGAGTCTCTTATGATTGAGGTGCCTCCAACCTACATCTAGCAACCTTTGCTCACACTTTCCATCCAAGCCCTTGCATGCAAATTTGTGGAAATATGACCTAGTCCAATCACAATCCAAAAATGTATTAACACACATTGGGGAAATATGGTCCTATGATTGAGGTGCCTCCAGCCTACATCTTATGAATTCATGATGGCAGGTAGGGGATACTTTGTCATTAAATTTACCTTTGTGGAGTACAAGAGCACTATATTTCATGGAGGTCCTTGGTTTCTGGGATCTAGCCCACTCTACATGACCCCATGGAGCACGTCATTTGATCCTCGAGAGGAGGAACCTGAAGAAGTTTTTATCTAGGTGAGGTTGCCATTTCTACCATTGCACCTATGGAACAAACCCTCAATGGAATTAATAGGAAACACTATTGGAAGGTTCATTTATTGGGCTCCTCCAAAGACCAATAATTCTATATGCACACGCATCTATGTGTAAGTCAATCTAAAAAAGGTTTACCTAAGTATATTGGAATAAATGTGTTTGACTGGATATATAACCAACCCTTGGACTATGATCATATATATTTAAAGTGTATAACATACCATGATAATGGGTATTTCTCTTGAAAATACCTAATTAAACAAGCACATGAAACAAAAAAGAAAGAACTAGGATTCTAGGAAGTCAAAAGGAGACCACGCAGATCAAGAAGTAAGAATTGAAAACCTCAAATAGAGGATCAAAAAATATTCCAACACAAAAATAAATTTGCAAGTCTTAATGAAGGAGAAAAGGAAATCACCTCTCTAGATGTGATGCCTCCTAAAGATAAAGAGAAGATACCTACAACTGAAGCTGAAAAGTCACCAAAGATCTTAGGAGACACAAAAGAACACAACATATGGAGAAGAAACTTATGGGAACTCATAGGAAGAGGTAGAAGAAATACAAGTGGAGGAAATAGTGATTCATGGGGGATTTTCAACCATACGATCTGTAGCTAAGGGAAGAAAATAAAACCAACAACTCAAAAATGAGCAAGCACAAAAATACTTACAATACAAAACACAGGTCAAAATTGATGAAAGCTTCATAAAAAATAAGAAGCAATCCAAAAAATAAATATTATGTCATGGAAATATAGGGGACTGGGAAGTCCTTTGAAAAACCTATCTCAAAGTTCTAATACATGAGAAAAATTCAACAATAGTTTGCATTCAGGAAACAAAAATAGTAGAGGTAACACTGACTACATAATGACAAAAGATATGGGCACAATTAGAACTGATAATTTTTTATTCTGTGAGAGCTTTAGGGGGACTGGCTTTGGCTTGGGACACACAAAAAAAAGTTTGTGGCTTAAATATAAGTATAATAACTGGATAGGTAAAAAAATTATCTTACCAAATGGAACTAGTGTAGCAGTAATAAATTTTTATGGTCAAAATCATCCTATCCAAAAAAGATAAGCATGGAAAAACTTAGCACAATGACTAGACAATGAGAAGTTTGACAACATAATACTGGGAGGAGATCTCAACATGATTATCTACCACTAGAAGAAGGTTGGGGGAATTTTAGCAAGGGATTCAAATAGAGATCTACTCAATCAAATTGTGGTAGATGAAAGCTTACAAGACTTTCGATCAGCCAAAGAAAAGTACACTTGGAGCAATAGAAGAGCATGGGCAAACTATATTGCAAAAATATTGGATAGATTTTTTATCAATGAAAATATCCTAACACACTTTCCCCTCACTTCCAGTCACATCATTCATAACTCTATCTCAGATCATAAGCCAATTCTATTGGATAGCGGCCAAAGCCTACAACCCCAAAAAATTCCTTTTAAATATAAATATGAATGGGTAGTAGAAGAAGATTTTAGTGAAATTGTGGAAAGCACTTGGAACCAACAGGTCTAATCAACCAACCCCCAAGAAAAGTGGAAAAGAAAAATTCAAAAATTAAAGCACGTGATAAAAAAATGGTTGGTAGAAAAAGTGAGAGTCAAACCAGATAAGAAGTAGTTGATTTAATAACTAGAGCAGCTAGAAATATAAAGTGGGGATCATACTCCTTAAACATAGCAAGAAGATGCAATAAATGACCTGATTCAGAAGCTCAATAAATTAAGTACTGGAGAAGAAACACAATGGAGGCTTGGATCCTGAATGGTTTGGCTAAGCAAGGGGGATAGAAACACCAAATATTTTCATCTAAAAACCATGTAATACTACCAAAGGAGCACAATAAAGAAGATAGAGCATGAAGGAACCACTTATATAGATCAAGAGAAAATTAAGGAACTTGCCAATCAATATTACTCAACTCTGCTTTCCAGAGAAAATGGTAACCCTCATTCCTAGGGAATACTACTACAACATATACCGATAATATTAAGTTTGGAAGACAAATAGGATCTCAGTCAACCAATCACTATGAAGTAACTTAAGGATATTATAGCAACTCTACCAAAGGACAAAGCTCCTAGACCTGATGGATTCACAAATAAAATTTACCAATAATACTTACACATCATCAAAGAATATTTTCTATGCATTATTGAGGATTTTAGGGTGAAATGTAAGCTTATTGGAGCCATCAACTCCATATTTCTAGCATTGATTCCTAAAGAAAAAATACCACTACTTTCTCTAGATTTAGACCAATTTCTCTATGTAACTCTTCCTATAAAATTATTATCAAATTGTTGGCCAATAGAATAAATAAGAAACTTGAAAAACTAATATCATAAGAGCAAGGGGGATTCATTCCTGGAAAACAAATATATGATAATATAATAATAGTGCATGAAGCCCTCCACAGCAGTAGAAAATGAAAAAAGAAATAAATTTTTATAAAACTTGATATGGAAAATGCCTTTGATCGAGTTAATATACAATTTGTAGAACAATTCCTACAAAAGCTTGGATTCCCACATCAGGTCATCAAGTGGATCGAAGCATGCATAAAAAATCCATGGATAGCCCCCTTAATAAATGGAGAGCCAACAAATTTATTTCAGGCTACAAGAGGAATTAGAAAAGGGTGTACACTATCACCATACCTTGACATCAATTTAGATGAGATTCATGGAAGATTAATTAACCATATTTGAAGAGAAAGAAAAATAATAAGGATAGAGGTTGTTGTAGGATGCAAAGCTATAACACATGCCCAGTTTGTAGATGATATCATTCTTCTAGGTGAAGACACCAAGCAAAATGTTAGACAATTCAAGCAATATCTGGATTGGTTCACACAAGCTACCGAGGCTCATATAAACACTCAAAAGAGCCAATTCTATACACAAAATGTTACAACAATAAGAGTCAAACTCTTTTACACTATCCTAGGATTTTGGTCTAGCACAAAAAAATACTTCAAATATCTAGGAGTACCCATGAGCTTCCACCTCAAATCCTTAGACTACTAGACCCCAATATTAAACAAGATGGTTAGGAGGATACAAAGTTATAGTAATAGTTGGCTTAGTCTTGTAGGAAGGGTAGTATTTATCAAATCAGTGTTAGCTTCTCTTCTAGTCTACAAACTATTAGTATATCATAGTCCCAATTTTATTTTACAAAAGGTAGATGAAATCATACGCAACTTCCTATGGAAATGAGGTAGGCAATAATAAATAAAAAAATTCCACTTGGTCAATTGGGGGATGGTCACTAAAAGTAAAATTCAAGGAGGACTAGGAATAAACAAATGGAGATAGTTTTGAAAGCACTGGGAACAAAATTTTTTTGGAACATGCTTAAACACAATCGAGCATGGCAGCGCATACTAGTCAGAAAGTATGTAAATAATCAAACAGGTATTCAAATGCTCAAACATATAGACAAACTTCCCAGAGCCTTGTTGGTTTGGAAACACATAGTGGCTACAAAGAGCATAATAGAGGATATAATTTCTTGGCTACTGGGAGATGGTATGTCAATTAATCTATGGGAGGACTCGATACTAGAAAATCCACCATTAAGAGAGAGAACTATCAAATTGCAGAATCATTTGGAAAGCCAAAGAATACTCAAATTAGGTGACTTGTTTTATTGGACCTTAAAAACTTCGAACTGGATATCCCCTCCCATTCCATCTTAGTTTCAAGGAGATTGAGATTATTTTAAGTCCCATGTGGTGAGAATCAGACCTCTTCATCCCACTATACCAAATAAACTTATTTGGGGTAGCATTAGTAGTAATGGGGAATACTCAGTGCATCTAGAAGTCCAACATTAGTAGATTGGGCCTACCAACAAAAAATTATCGATATTGTTGAAAACTAGAGCTCCACGTAAATTGTAAATATTCAACTGGCTAGTCTCTCAAAATAAAATTTTAATAGGTGATAATCTGCAAAATAGGAGTATAGTAGGGTCTCATATTTGTTACAGTTGTAGGAAGAAAAGTGAAACACTTTTCCATATTTTGTTTGAATGCCTAAATGCAATTTCAATTTGGTTAGGAATAACCAAAATTCTTGGCATTTCCTACTCTGGAAGGTTATCCATAAACACATGTTTTACCAAGTGGAATAAATAATATAAATGTAAAATGGTAGGTAAGCCCCTCATGAAATATCTGTGGAACATTATACCATATTTTATCATTTGGAACATCTAGTTGGACAGAAACCAGAGGATTTTTGAAGGAAAAGGTAAGGATACTAAAACTCTAATATGAAGGATAAAAGAAGAATTACTCATAAATGTAAAATTTTACATCAACAACAATATGAAGAAGATCTATCACCCATAGAAAGAAGAATGATCTACCAACTTAATATCCAAGCTTTCCTAACATAGGGAGGATGTAGACCAAACAATTATTTGTTTGACATATGATTTTCGACACTCTTCTTTGATGGTGCCTCCAAGTCCAACCCTGATCAAGCAACAATAGGGGAACTAATTCTTATAGGACCTCGTGAGATCTTGCTCAAATACATGATTAGCTTAGGAATAACATCTAACAATGTGGTAGAGGCTATTGGCTATGAAATCAACTTAAAATTGGTGGTAAAGCAAGGAATCACTCAGGTCATATTCTACGAGGATTCTAAACTAATAATAACTCTTACCAAAAATAAAGATTTTAAATCTTTACAACTGAAGATTATTCAAGACAAGATTAGACAACTAGGTAGGATAATTGGTAAAATATCCTATCAACACATAAGGTAGGAATTCAACAAAGAGGTCGACACACTAGAAAATTAGGCAATAAATATAGCCCTTGGTTATTTCTGCCAAATCATCAAGAAGTAGAAGGGAAGGGGTAGTATGTGAGGATGATGAGAACTCCAAAAATAAGGTCCTTTTTATCTTCTTGTTCTAATTTTTAGAATGCTTTGTTCACTTTGATCTCTCTAATTAGAGAGTTTTGTACCTTTTTGTTAAGTAAATAAATCTTTTCCTTTTTAAAAAAAATACTGCTACTACCCTACAAAAGCTTATCCTAGCTAAGGTTGAGAGACCCAAAAGGAAGTTAACTCAATAAAACCAATCCTTGTCTTTTATGCTAGGATAATTATTGGAAGCTAAAATTATAGAGTTGCCTCTCATAAGCCAACACAACCCTAAAAGGAAAAATCTTCCATGGTTCAAGGTTTATGAACAGTGTATTTACCATAACACAAATGGTCATTACACTAACAAATGTAGAACCCTTAAGAACCTTGTACAAGACCTCGTTGATGAAGGTCACCTTGTGGTTGGAATCTCTAAGAAAGCAACTTCATCTAACAAAGGCTTGGGTATATTTCAAGACCCCTTGCCTAAGCATGGAAAAAATCTTGCTAATAATATTTCATATAGAAATGTTCCCCCACCAGATTAGAATCTGGAAAGGATGATCAATATTAGCATCATCATTGTGCAATAACCTAAGAAAAAGGGTCAAACTTTAAAACCACATTCTAATTCCCTTTAACTTTGTGGTCTAGGTGCACATATACTACTGAAGATCTACCTTTGGCTCTAAAGCCCTAGGATAAAGGCAAGAAGACCTTTAACTTCCAACAACAATTGGAAAAAACCCCTACCAAAATTTCTATACTTGAATTGCTAAAAATTTCACCATGCCATAGAGAAAGCTTGTTTAAACTATTAAGCAAGAAAACAGTCCCTAAATATGCTAGCCTCAATAATTTGTCTAACATGGTAGGGTCCCTTAGTGTGAACCATGCAACAATATCCTTCTTTAAGGATGATATTCCCCCTCCTTCAAAGTTAGGATAGATCCCTTTATATATTATATACCATATCAATAAGCAATGTATTAAAAGGGTACTCATCGATAATAGCTCAACTATAAATGTTTGTAGCCTTAATTTCATCCTTAGGACAAGTCTTAGCAAGGAAGATATAAATAAATTAGATATTGTCATAAAATGATAATGAAGAGCACAAAGCAGTAGGATCTATAGTTCTCCCAAGAAAAGTGGGGCCTCACATCCTAGATACTCTATTTTATGTGTTAACCTATAATTTAAACTAAAAAATCCTTTTAGGGTGACCTTGAATCCATGTTATGAAAGCAATCTCCTCAACTTACCATCAATGTTTGAAATTTGAATACCAATACAAGTTGTATAGCATTGGCTCTCACAAAGATCCTTTCACTTACTATCAAGCCATCCAAACAAAAAACCATAAGGCTCACTTTTATCCTTGCTTGAATGCTTCTTACCATTTTATCAATGATTCCTTAAGGCTTGTTCCACCTAAAAAGACAAGAAACAACAAAGAAGTTGGAAAAAATAGCCAAACCTTAGAAAAGGGTAAAGAGAAAGTTGAGGTATAAGACATAAATCATATAGACCTCAAATACCAACATGATGAGTTATTAGCACTAGATTTAGCTAGTTTACCCCCATAACCTTGCACCTTAGGGATACCTTCAAGAAAATAAATGGTGGTTAATATTAGAAGTTGCACCTTCATTTATGCTAGAACAACCAACGAAGAAAATATTTGTGGAAGTAATCTACCACCAAAATGAAAGTATACTTCCTACTATTTATCATATGTTTACCCTATACTTAAGTAAATCCTTTGCAATTTTAGATATTAGGAAAAAGTCTTAGGATCTTATGAGCAAGGCATAAAAAGGACTTTAGATTTTAAAGCTTGATTTGGACATTGGGGATCAAGATACATCCCCAAACCTAATGAAAGTACATCTTATCCTTATTTAGAAAGTAATTATGATGAGAAGGTATACCTTTTTTCACTTGAACCACAAAAGGAGGTCACCCTAATAGATAAATTAGATTGGGAAGAGGAAGATGTAGAGAACATTCTCCCTTATTCCTTTATGACCTATTTTTATAATATGCACAAATAAATACCTTAAGCATAAAAATCATTGAGGAACTTAAACAAAGATTGAATAAATCACTTGATAATAGCCTTGGCAATGAGGATAGATCAACTCTACCATAACTGAGCCTACATAACCTATTTTTGTGGTTCTTGCTCCTTCTCAACCACCTCCTATCATAACCATAGTTCTAAATCCTAATCATAGAGTTAGTAGGATGTGTGGTATCCCCTTTATGCAAAGGATAAAATGGCACCAAACTAAATCACTCTACTATATAAGTTTGTTAGCCCCTCTAATAGGCTAGCCTATGATGGGCATGGTGGATCCAAGCTGTCAAAATATATGATCTCTCCTAAAGTGACTCACTATAACCTATAAATAAACTTATTTCATTCTTGGGATATCCGTATAATTATAAAAAAATTATGAGTTAGATGCATCATGTAGAATAAAACCATCTATATATAACTCTAATATACATAAAATAAAATTGTTAAGAAAATCAACTAAATTGATCTATACTTGTGTCATTTGGTTGCCATATGGGATTTCCCTCCTTAGGGTGTAAAGGTAAAAATTTTATAGTGTCCACACTAATCCCATATACATGAATATCCTCTACCTCCATTTCCTCTTTTGAGTCCTCACCCTTGGTAGTCTCCTCAATGACCTCCCTCTTATCAATTATCTCATCCACTCTTACATCTAGGAGAGCTCTTGGTAGCTCCATAGGTGGTCATCTATTTACCTCTTAGTTCTATATATCTCATTGGTACTCACCTAAAAATCATGGTTCTCTAAACCTCATCTGTAACCTTCCTCCTATTAACATATCTCAATCAGTCCAAAAAAATTAACTATGATAATTGGCTTTGAATGTAGTCATGGATCGGGGCTGTAATGGACCATGTCTTGCTAGGATTACAATAATTTCCTCTTGGTGTGCAACCTTGATCACTTTCTATTGTTATGATTGTTAACTTTTAACCTAATTTTCTACTTTTTAGATCAATAACCTTGATTATCCCATTTTTATTGTTGCTTTGCATAGAGATAATTGTTTTTTCTGGTTTGCCTAAACTATCCCATTTGACCATGATCATCAATTTATTCAAAGTGATGATCATGGATTTCCTTGGGTTTTGAGCTTTCTAGAGTATTTAAGAGGCTATTTTTGAACTTTCAATGTGATTCCCAGCACCTATGTTACTTTTTCCCCTATCAATTATTTCTACACTATCCTAGCTACTTCCTAACTAGCCTAACTATGTGAACATTATTTTTTCTTGTTTTATTAATTTTTGTTTATTATAGCAAAAAATTAAGAAAAATTATAAAGGGTCATGAAATCTACCTCCCTAGAACTACCCTTGCATTTGCTTGCCATTGGTTGTCTCTAAACTTAATATGATGTCATGTGGATGCGTAATGATCCTAAGAGAGCTTAGAGTGTGCATAAAAATGAAATTAAAATTGAAATATTTTACCCCAAATTTATATTTTTGAATATTTTACGACATAAAATTAACTTTTTGACAAATTTTGTAGCAGGAGAGTGCTTTTAAGAGTTTTGGTTCCCTGCATACTTCATTTTTGCTCATTTTGCACCCAACTAGATTTTTTTGGTACTTTGGGCACTTTTACAAGTAGATTCACTTCAAGCTACATGGGGTAGGTAAAAATCAAATTCTTCTTTCCAAACTTTTTAGGAGCATGTACAAGCAAGTATCAGGTATGTTTTCTTGTACTCTTGCATTTTTGGATTAATTTTTGCATATTTTCTATTGATTTTTAAAATGTTACATTTTTGCATAGACATTAGATTTAAAAATAACAAAAATATTATTTTTATTTTGTAGCATAGATCTTTTTCTAATGCTTTTGCTATATACTATTTCTATTTTTCTTTTATTATTTTCCATAAGGACTCACAAGTGGTTATCCCTTGTGCTATCACCTATGGTCCTTAGGGAGGGGTAATATGTATTTATAAAAATATCACTAACAATTAACTTTGCAGGTTGTGGAGAGCCTTGTCCTCCTATATATGGGATAAGTATGGACTAAATTTGTTAGTCCTTGGGTACGAAGATAGTGAGCCATGTTGGTCGGTGGTTTTGGTTCCCTTTCTTCATCCAGATATTTTTACCTTCTTTCCCAAAAATTAGAAATAAGAAGAGTTATGATTAGAGGATGCTTTGACACATATCCCCTAAATCACACATCCTAAAAATAAATGATTTCAAGATAGACACTTTAAGTGGGGATGTTGGTCATCTAATTATTTTTAGGATCTTTGATGCACAATCATGATGTTAGAATGTTTTTATACCTAGTTTGGATCAATGGTTATGATTATGTATCCATATAAAGGGAGAAAATTAGTTGTCATTTCTAAAGGGAGATTTATTTGCTATAAAACCCCTTTCACTTCCTCATTTTCTCACCATAAATTCATCATTCATTCAGCTATAAAAATAAGCATTTACTTCTTAATAATTATATTTCTAACACTACTTTCATGATATTTGCCTCTATTGTTTTTGCATCATGCACCCTATTTCTCTCTCATTTCTCTCTCTTATCCTTGTAGGTACAACCAACCCCATAAATATTTGGTTTTCTACCTTTCATAGAGGAGGAAAGGATTATCTACTAGAATTTATAACTAAATGTCATTGATTGTTGATCAAGGACTAGATTCCAAGATAGGTCAAACCCTCTAAAAATATCCTAGGTGTGATCTCTCCATATTTTATATGGTGATAATGGAAGGAGGACAGTGTAGGAATAAGATTCTTTATATTTTGAATACTATGGTCCTTGATGCCCAAGGTGTGAAGTAATTATTTTCACTACATTAGGATTAACCCTATATCATTGATATTTTATGAATAATTTTAGTGCAATATATTCTTGAATATTCTATTTTATTTATGCTTGAATTAGGATAGCTATTAGGAACCAAATTTGGTTCACACTTTAGGCACAATGACCACACACTTGTAGTTGTTGGGTGTGTCCAATGCTTGTTCCTCACATGGAGCATATAGTTTAGGAATTTTAGGGAGCATGGAATACGACTCTATCAAACAACCTCTAGGGTTTTAATCAAGGTTGGATCTTTGTTTGGATGTGATCTTAGCACACTTTTTCCAATGCTATCCTAGTATACTGGGTTCTATCTAGGAAAATGGATAAGGGAGAAAGTAGTAAAACTAACTATTTTCCTTGATTTTCTTAAAATTTAGTTATCTCTACATTCCTCCATGTGGTATTTGGACTGGAATTTTGTAGTTAGTTTGGGGTGTCCAATTTATTATTTTGTCATGATTGTTTGGGTCATGAATAGTTTCTCTTGTTTTTCCTCTCTAGTCCCAATTTTTTCTTGTTTGGTATTTGTCCATGATAGCCCTAAGTTGAGGTGGTAATATGTCCATGTGCTTAGTGTCTTCCTAAAACATGTGAATCTTACCTCGGTTGTACTTTTTGATTCTTTTAATCCCAATATACATCGGGTGCATAATTTTCATAATTTTTACCCTATGTTCTTGTCTTAGGTCAACCTTTCCCATGCTTTTCATTCATGGAGTTTCTTGTCTATCATATTTCATCCTTATTTGATGAGGTGGTAGAGATATTCTCAAGATAAATAGCATGATTGAGTTGCATACCCACCATTATTTTGGGAAGCTTCTAGACAAGGACAATTATTTGAAATTAGGGTGGAGGTGGATCTTTTTTATTCTTGCTCAATTTACCTCTGAGATGGTCCTCTTTAAATTTTGAATAGTTATAGGAGCCCTTGCTAATTTAGTAGGAGATGTTTTTAGAATATGATAGAATATTTAAAGGGAGTAGAACCACCCACCTTGTCTCTATATGATGAAGTGCTAAGAATCATGGACAAAGGGGGCTTTTTACATTTATTGAAAAAGTTCAATGGTTTTTACCCTATGATTTCCAAGAAGATAGCATTCACCTGGTATGATGGTAAATTTAGAGCAAAGGGGATGGATTTAACCATTTCCATTCCTCTCATTTTTGAGGTCTTGAGGCTCCCAATTGTTGGGGAGTGTGTTAACAGGAAAAATATTCCCTAGCCAGAGAACTAAAGTTCTTTAGAAGCAAAGGTGAACACTCAATCAAGTGCCAAAATGGGTATCTTCATTAATTTCTTAAGTCTCTATGGAATAGGGTGACATTGGTGGTGATGGAGTATTTCACTCTAGATGGTCAAGTAATAATTGTGCAATGCTTTAATTTTGCTTCTTTTAACCACATGCATTGAAATAAAATGATGAATGTACCAACTTTTCTATTTATATCCATTGAAATAATAGTGGGCCAAGTGCAGTGAGGTAAAAATTATACTCCTCTTCATAAAGGACTAATGAAATTATTATTTGAGCATGTGTCCAAGTGTAGCACCCTAAAATTGGCGCAATAAAACTTAGCAAATAATTAAAATTACCTTAGTAATAATTCAAATTCAAATCTCAACCCCAAAACCGCTCCAAAATCGCCTGCTACCCGTTTCCTCATTTTTCGTGCCATTTTTAGAGTTTGTTTTGTCCGTTGGACGATATCGTCGCCGATCAGACGATATCGCCTCAGATCGGATGAATTCATCTGGAGAAGAACGTCCAGACGATTTCGTCCCAAAACTAATTTTTCATAATTAGCCTCTGTTTCAACGACGTCTCTAATCTGGGCAGAAGCGTGTCTGCACCGTTAGAGACCCTCCCCGTTGGAGATCTCCCAAATTGGGATGATCCCCAACCTCCTAACCTCCCTCCTAAGCCTATTTAAACCTTAGGACCCCCCTTGACATTCCCCTGGCTGAATTTCCCTGTAATTTGATCTTTGCGTGCATTATAATACCCTGGATTATCATCTGCATTTGTGCTTTTCAAATTTTCTTGCAGGAACTTTGTCATTTTTCAGCCGGAGCAAGCTCAGATCATCGCAGACGATCTTGTACAATTCGAGACGATTTCGCACTCTACAGACGATTTCGACTGCAGTCAACATTGGGGGCAATCAGTGCCCAGAGTTTGCACTTTTTCTATACCTTTCTGCTATTTTATTCTGCATCTAGTTAGTTTTATTATTATTTCTTGTTATCCTGCATCTTGGAGTTCACCCATATAGCTTAAGTACATAATAACATCATGATTAGCTATTAAAGCATGATAATTTACTTGCATTTCTATTTGGGATTATCTTATTAACATCATTTTGTCATTTCACATCATTTTCCTTTATCAGCATAGCTGCATTTTCTGTAGTCTGTGTCCATTTCTCTGATTGCAGGTCTCTGACGAATTCGTCAGATCTCAGACGATCCTGTCAGATCGGAGACGATCTTGTCAAATTCCAGGCGATCTTGACTGCTCAAAAATCAGAACCTCCATCAGACATCCGGAATCAGGTATGGTTTTTCTCATCTAGCTTGTTCTCTGTATTTTCTGTTTAAATCTATTTTTTGTATTCATTTAAATCTGCATTTCATATAGAACAGTTTAGATTCATTTGGCCAAACCTAGGACTTGAATGATTAAAGATAAAATTGAACACATCAAACACATTCCCAACCTAGGCGTGGAGACTGCCACTAAACGTTTCCTGGTGAACCCCACCATCCATCAAAAAATCACCTTAATACCCCTCCCCCGAGAGGCGGGACCTTCAAAGGGCCTCTCAGTCCGAGGTACCGTTCCATCCTTCTCGCATCCCCCTTTCGGGCGTGGATCCTTTAGCCTGAAGGTAAGGGTGCGAAAAATTTGGAGCGATACATTTTGGTGAACCCGACGTGAAACTAAAACCTTTTGAAAACAAAAACAAAAAAACATAGATGCATTTAAAATCATTGGAAAACTACTAAGTTGCATATCATGTTTAGATGGTAGCTCCTAAGAAAAGACTAGCGAGTTACTATAAATGTTGAAAACCAATTAGCAGCCATAGAAATTAATTCTGTGCTTAGTGTGCCTAAAACAGATAGAAACCAACTTTTGTGGGACGAACTTAATAGGAGACTAGATCTCATTTCATCTAGAGCAACTGAACTTAGGCAAATCAAGAGGTTTGTCCTAGATAGAATCTTGGATCCCGATCAACTCATTTTTTATCATGAACTTGAGAGAGCTTGCCATAGGTGGTTAGCAGATAGAAGAGCCCTTGTGTCTTCTGAGTTGTATACCTTTGAGGAATTCCTCGAGAATGCAGCCATAGTGCACCAATTCCTAGGTCATGTAGAAGATCAAGAGGTCATTCTTATGGATAGGGAAAGGTGGAGGAGAGTTCCTAGAGCTGTGTTATATCGAGAATATTGCCACGAACTTTATTTCTACCAACCAGAATCTGAGACAGATAATATCACTATAGCACACTTTATTAAGTTCTTGAAAAACAATTTCCAATTTGAAGAGGAGCACTTTATGACTCCTGAAGAACTTGAGCCCGTTAATGATATTTATAAATTGTTTATAGAAAACTAGATCATTGCTTTCATTATTATTATTTCTTGCATTTAGTGTGTTGTTTGTTATCTTTATAATATTGTTATAAAAAACAAGAAAAACCAAAAACATAACAAAACCAAAACATTTTATTTTAAATACTATAGTAGGTATATAATTAAAATATATACCTCTTAAGCTTGTTGCATATATATATATATATATATATATATATATATATATATATATATATATATATTTGCTGAAATCTAAGTTTAAGCACAATGACTAGACTTAGGAATGGTAAACAAACTGAAGAAGAAGAAGAAGAAGATTGGTTAGGAAAGAAAACAAAAAAATCAAATGCCCTTCCTGAGGATCCAATTCCAGAAGGAGAAATTCTAGAACAGCCAGAAGATGAGCTTGTTGTAGATGAACAAGAAGAAAATGTTAGAGAGGAAGGATCCTCATCCCCTAGAATGGCTCCAGACGGAACTATTGCTTTTGATAACTTAGATCATTTCTGGAAATTTTTCAATAATAATATTGGTGCTCTTAATATGGCAGTTCGTATTGATAGAGGCCAAATTAGTGACACTCAAGCAGCCATGGAAGATATGTTTAATATACACACCAATCCCTTGTCCTTTGTTGATCAAGAAAGTGATAAAGCTGGACCATCCAATAGAGATATGGTCACTATGATTCAGAACATGCAACAACAACAGGTTACCCAACCCCCTAAGGAACCTGTTATTGAACCTAAAATCATCCCCACACAAAAGAGACCTTCATTCACTGCTTTATTTCGCCAAACTATTGATCAATATGCTTCAAATCGACAAAAACCTAAAATGAAGCCAAACACCAATTTTCAACAATCTGGGATACAACATAATACAACTTCAAAACTTCTTCATAACACCCTTCCTACCAACAATTTACACAATAGCAATATAGCATCTAATCTTCATGTCCCTCCATCATATACTCACAAATCCCATATTAATGCCCTACCAAACCAATATGGTGGGCAAACCCGTAATCTGGAAGCCATGGTGAAACAGTTAGCTTCCCGCATGGACCAGATAGATCCCTACCGTCCCTCGTATAATTATCGAGAGATATGTAGTCAACCTTTGGATCCCATAGTTGTAGCACAACCATACCCTAAACACTTTCCCATGCCCGTCCTGCCTATATATAAAGGAACTGAAGATCCCATAGAGCATCTTCGTATGTTTAGGATAGCATGTCATGATATATCACATGATGACTTGCTATTACTAAAAATGTTCCCGAAAAGTTTAGGAGGAATGGCATTAGAGTGGTATTATCAACTACCCACTCATTCTTTGAGAAATTTTGAAGAAACAGCTGAATCTTTTGTCCATCAATTTAGTGCCTACATCGAGAGGCACGTGACCATTAAAGATTTATACAACTTAAAACAAGACAAAGATGAATGTTTTGCTGATTTCTTAGCTAGATGGAGGCAGTTGATAGGAAAACTGCACTTTGTGCTACCTTATAGGGAAATGTTGGATATTTTTATTAATAATTTGCAAGAACAAATATCCTATGAATTATCAACTGCTACCTTGACCACCTTCGATCAAGCTATAGACTTAGCTCGAAGGGTGGAAGATGCTCTCATTAGAAGAGGTCAACTTAAAAAGAAAGATGATGAGAAAACATCCAGAAATCAATATAAAAATAAACAAGTTGTGGGTGACGGAGTCATCGATAGTAGAAACATTGCTAATGTTAATACTACGAAAACAACGAAGAAGTTTATATTAAAACCTCCTGATAAACCACCCCGAGAATTTACTAGATTGAATCAACCTTTATCAACCATTCTTCCTCAATTACTAGCACGAGGCTTGATTCAATTACCAACTATCCGGGAACCTGATCCAACTATACCCGGATACAGAGCTGATTTACATTGTGATTTCCATAGAGGACCTGGACACTCTACCAACTCTTGTAAAATATTAAAACATAAAATACAAGATCTGATTGATAATAATGAAATGGAGGTGCAAGCCTTTCAACCTAAACAAAATGCTCCTAATAATGCTCAAAAGAACATTCCCCAAAATCAGAATCAAAATGCTAATCAATCATTGGATATATTTCAACATCCTTTACCAAAACATGGCAAAGAGGTGGCTAATCAAATCGAACATCATAATGTTCCCCCTCCTACCCGATATGTAGGGACTATTAGCGGACAATTACCTATTCAGGATCCCCAAATATTTGGCACAACTTTCTCCATGGTCACGACCAGACCCCTGTATAATACTCAAACACCGGATCCTAGTGATGTAGAATCGGATACTGAAAGTGAAATAGACATCACCTCAAACCAATCGAATAGTTCTGAAAATGAATCAGATCCGATTCAACCTATCACAGATGCTATGGTTCCGGAAGAACCATTTCCTAGAAGAGTTACTACTCGACCCTCTTCTAATCAGTTCCTTCCTAATGAACAAGCCATAAACGCTCAACCGAGACCAGTTCAGCGTCTTCAATATAACATTGTAGGTACCATCGGAGTTGTTACCAGACAAGAGGCTCAAAACTCTCAACAGGATCAAACTCGGAATGATGGATCAGCTCCATTTGTTTTGAAAAATCCCAATAAAGGGAATCATATGTCTAATGTTCAACCTAAGCCTCCTTACAATATTAATGAACAATTATCCAATACTACAGCCAGAATTTCCCTTTTGGACTTGTTAAGATCTTCTCCTACCCATAGAGATGAGTTAATGCTTACATTAAGCCAAATGATGGTACCTCAAAATATTCAACTTGAAGCCATGTCCAATACTATCATCACTCGAGAAGTCGATTGTATTGACTTTCGAGATAGAGATATCCCACAACATAGTTTACATAAGGATAACCCCTTATATATTACTGCCCTAATTGGAGATGTAGCTGTTAAACGAGTCTTGATTGATAATGGTTCATCTTTAAACATATGCACTTTTGACTTCTACCAAATATTTGGCTTTAGGAGTGATGAGATGAAAAGAACGGATATGATTATCAAAGCCTTCAATGACGAGACACAAGAAACGTGTGGAGTCATTACTATACCCTTGCAAGTTGGTCCTAGAACCCTAGATACAACCGTGTTTATTGTACATTGCCCTGCATCGTACAATATACTTCTGGGTCGCCCTTGGATCAATGCGATGCGAGCGGTTCCCTCCACTTTACATCAGTGTGTTAAATTTGAATTTAAAAACCAGTTGGTCACCATTCATGGTGATCCTAGACCCTTTGATATGTGTGCTTTGGCAGAACCCGTTGGAGTGCAATTTTGCCCTGCCCTGTCATCCACACATCCTAGTTCTTATCATCCATCCAAACGTGTGAAACACACACCCATAACATCATCTACCCCATCAACTACACCTATACATTTAACTCAACCATCTTCTGAACAAACCACACTAGAACCTCAAAAAGATCTTAAATCCACAACCAATCCTTCATGTTCCATCCCTATAATTTCAAAACCTATAGACCCATTTATTAACACCTCCACATTATCTACATCTATCATACCTTCCACATCTAAAGATATAGGGAATGATCCTTCTACATCTTATGCTCTTTCTGATGAACTCTTACCTGATTTATCTAAAATTCTTATATCAGAAAAAACAAATGCTTCTATGCAAGATTCCATTATCTTAAGTAATTTGCCACCATCTCCTCGTACTTTGGGCCTCCCACAACCTATGGGAAGTACTTACCAAGTCGGGAGTTGTGCTTTTATTTATAAAGGATATGATTGGGGCAGAATACCCCGAAACATCAAGACACATTATGATGGATATGCTAGGTGCTATTTTGCTAATGAATATATCAAAGCTAAACCCATAATGCTTAAAATGGGATATAAAGGGAAAGGCTTGGGACCTTTCCAAAATGGTATGAAAGAACCTTTCGAGGTAGAACCATGGCCCGCCCGATGTGGTGTGGGCCTATTTCCTAGTAAGGGTCAACCCTTCCCTTTTGAAGATAATGATCAACTCATATGTTATCAAGATTATTTAGATGGGCGTGATGATTTGCCTCTAAAAAATCAGCCATTTACATGTAATATGCTATCCATAGCTTATCCTGAAATGATTGTTGAATCCGACGATGAGTTGGAGGGAGATATTTTCCATGATGTCTCCGTTGAAGAGTTGTTACACAATGGTTTTTATTTTGATGGTTCTATACCTACTATAGCCCAGCTTGAGGCCACGACTCCTCAAGATGAATTATCCAAGTTAACCTTAAAGGAATTACAAGAATTGGGCGTTTCACCTGCCCCACCTAATTTTGAAAGAGATCTACACATGGAAGTAGAAAACGTCATTAAGGTTAACATTGGAGCCGAGGATAATCCTCACATAATCAGTATTGGATCAGAATTAAGTCAAGAAAAACAAGAGCAATACATTGCATTCCTTAAAGAATATGAAGATGTCTTCGCTTGGACATATGAAGATATGCCAGGTTTAGACCCTTCTGTAGTCATGCATCACCTAGTAGTCCATCCGGATGCTAAACCCGTTAAACAGAAACTTAGAAAAATGCATCCCAAAGTGGCCCTGCTAGTCAAAGGGGAGTTAGAAAAACTCTTGAATGTTGTTTTTATACAGGCTATTGATTATGCTGAATGGATCTCGAATGTAGTTCCAGTCACCAAGAAAGAAGCTACCAAAGTTAGGGTTTGCACAGACTTTAGAGATATTAACGTTGCATGCCCTAAAGATGATTTTCCTCTTCCAAACATGGATCAAATCATTGACTTTACTATTGGGAGTGGAATGATGTCCCTAATGGATGGATTTTCTGGTTATAATCAGATCAGGATAGCTCCTGAAGATCAGGCTAAAACAACCTTTATTACCCCTTGGGGTACCTTTTGTTGGAAAGTGATGCCATTTGGTTTAAAGAATGCGAGCGCAACATATCAACGAGCCATGACTTATATCTTTCATGATATGATGCATGATATCCTACATGATTATGTAGATGATATTATAGCTCGCTCCATTAATGAAGATGATCATTTAGATGATTTAAGGAAAGTATTTAATCGGTTAAGAGAATATCTTATTCGATTAAATCCAACCAAATGTATATTCGGAGTCAAGTCCGATAAACTATTAGGGGTTTTAGTTTCTTTACGTGGTATCAAAATCGACCCTCTCAAGATTGCGGCTATCACTGATATGCCCACACCCACCAATATATCTGAGTTACGAAGTTTACAAGGTAAGCTTCAAGCCATCCGTCGCTTCATCGATAAGTTGGCGGACAAAACCAGTCCCTTTCTTAAGCTCCTTAAGAAGGATGTCCCTTTTAATTGGGACGACGAATGTAAGGAAGCTTTTGAACTTCTCAAACAATACCTCCTTAACCCACCTGTGCTTTCACCGCCTAGACCTGATCGCCCATTTCTCCTATATATTTCAGCTTCAGATTTTGCTTTAGGAGCTATGTTAGCTCAGCTTGATGATGAGAAGAGAGAGCGTGCTAATTATTACATTAGCAGAACCCTCATCAGTTATGAAACCCGCTACACAACATTAGAAAAACTATGTCTAGCAGTCATATTTTCTATGCAAAAATTATGCCATTATATGCTCAGTCAAAAAACATATGTCATTGCTAAATATGATCCCTTGCGGTATCTCATGAGTCGACCTTATTTATCGGGTCGCACAACAAAGTGGGTTCTTGCTCTAAGCGAGTTTGAACTCACGTTCATAGGACAGAAGTCTGTTAAGGGTCAAATCATAGCAGATCAATTAGTTGCTGCACCCTTAGAGTCTACCCATCCCCTCATCATTGAGTTTCCTGATGAATGTCTTCAATTAGAGGCAGACCATGTTGAACAATGGTCCTTATACTTTGATGGAGCCCGATGCATGAGTGGGGCTGGTGCAGGTATTATTTTAATATCTCCACAAAAACACATTATACCTTTGTCCTTTAAATTAACATTTGCTTGCACCAATAATACTGCTGAATATGAAGCTCTAATCCTTGGATTACGAGCTGCCTTGGCACTAAAAATTAAACATCTGCTAGTTTTTGGTGATTCTCAACTTGTTATAAACCAAATTAATGAAGTTTATCAGACCAGAGATGATAAATTACGCCCATATAAAGCATATGTTTTACAATTAATATCTCTATTTGATCAAGTTACCTTGGAAGCTATTCCTCGAACTAGCAACCGTGCGGTTGACGCTATGGCCGTAGTTGCATCTCTTCTGCCCTTGGAGTTAGATGACGAATATGCCACCATCATTATTCATCGACTCCAGGAACCCACTTCAAATAAGTCATGCTTAGAACCTTTGGATGTGTTTCTAATCAATGAAACTACTCCTGAACCTTGGTATACGGATATATTTGATTTTCTTCACAATGGGACTTTCCCTGCCAGTTCTAATAGGAACCAACGTCGGTTATTACGTAGACGAGCAAGTCGATTTGTAATAATTGGCAATACTTTATATAGGAGATCTTTTGAAGGTATCCTCTTGAGATGTTTGAATCTAGAAGAATCCAAATCAGCTTTGAGTGAAGCCCACGATGGATCTTGTGGAGGACACTTCAGTGGTAGTGTCATTGCTAAAAAGCTCCTTAGGATAGGCTACTTTTGGCCTACCATGGAGAATGATGCACATGATTATGTGCGCCATTGCGACAAGTGCCAGAAACATGCTGACCTTGTCCATGCCCCTGCACAAGAGCTACAGGCTATTTCATCTCCTTGGCCCTTTTCAAAATGGGGCTTAGACATTATTGGCAAAATTAATCCTGTGTCATCTGATGGACACAAATTCATCATAACCGCCATTGAGTATTTCATGAAGTGGGTTGAAGCTATGCCTTTAGCTTCCTGCATTGGAACACAAGTCTCTAAATTTATTTTTAATCAAATCATTTGTAGGTTTGGAATTCCTGCAAATCTCATCTCAGACAATGGAACTTGTTTCAAAAATAAATATGTTAAGAAATTATGCCAAAAATATAAGATTCAACATCGATGGTCCACTCCCTATTATCCTCAGGGTAATGGCCAAGCAGAAGCATCCAACAAAACCTTAATCAAAATTCTCAAAATATTGGTCAATAAATCTGGCCGTGACTGGCACATTCAATTATATCCAGCTTTGTGGGCATATCGCACTAGTGTTCGAACTCCCACTGGAACTTCACCTTTTGTTTTGGTTTATGGCGTTGAAGCTATTTTTCCCTTTGAATTAGAAGTTCCTTCTTTGGCTCTACTACTTCAAGATACCGAAGTAGGGGATGAATATCGAGCTGGCAGACTCGATCAGTTGGAACTCCTAGATGAAAAGCGCATCAATGCTTTGGAGCATCTTCGTGCCTACCAAAACAAGCTTAAAAGATCATATGCTAAGAAAGTTCGTCATCGATCCTTTGAGGTCGGCGACCTTGTTTTAAAAGAAAATAAAAAAAATACTAATGCAACTAAAGACCTTAAAGGTAAATTTGAGCCCAACGGCTTGGACCATACATTATCACTGCTAAATTTGAATCGGGAGCATACAAATTAGCTACCTTAGATGGTAAAGATTTAAAAGAACCTATGAATATTATGCATCTTAAGCGATATTACGCATAAAATTTGGTCATTTCACCATTTGTATATATTTTGCATGTTGTCTCATTTTAAAAATATATATAAAACTATTTAAACAAAAACAAACAAAAATAAAAGTAAAAACAACAATATTATAGACTCTTTCGAAACCAAAAAAATAGAGAAGAAAGAGAGAGTCAAAATTATCAAACTCCTCAAAAGTATTTGTTGTATATATTTCTTCTTGAAGTATTGCAGTTATATTTTCAAATTATTTTGGATAAATTAGCATTTATTTGGAATCCCTCACTTTCACAAACACAAAAATAAATATCTTGATTTTATCTGGCATGATTACTAATCTCTCTTATATCAAAGTCCACAAAATTCAATTAAATAAAGTTTGAGCACAGAGAATTGATCTTGTCATTTACTTAAACCAAGCATATCCTTTCACAATAAAATGATTATATTTGTAATGTCCATGCTATGCTACATAGTAGAAGTGGTTTCTTGAGCGAAAAGTTTCCCCTGCTATCCTATCATGCACATGGTCTAGAATCTTTGAGAATTGACAAAAGGACAAGCTCACCCCTACCCGGAATAAAAATCCCTTGCTCTACAGCTAATCCGAGCAAGTATCCCTAGCATAGGAAGAAAAGAAAAGTTCAAGAAAAAGAGAAAAAGAAAAAGGTTATTTCAACATTATCTCAAATATCAAGCCAAAATACAAAAGTACAAAAAAAAAAAAGAAAAAAAAAGAGCAAAGAAAGCAAAAGCAAATGCAATAAAATCCCTTTCCCTACCCATTGAAAAGAAAAGAAGGGTTGATGAGCTTGAATCCCTGGAATTCTCAAATTATTCGAAAACTGTGAGGTAAGCCCCATAACAGGTGGTTTGTGCCCAACCCGCTTGGCCTTGGGTAACTCCTAGCGTGGTGATATGTCTGTCACATTAGCGACCTTCTTTTGTACAGACCTATGTCTGCTTATGGATTAGCTAGCTCTTGATAACCCGACCTACATAGTAGTCCGGTACAGTTATATGCATCTAAATCATGGTTAATGAACACTTATTTGGTTAATTCAAATCACTTGTATCAAATTATCTTGCTCAAAAGCTGGTAAATGAACAATGCAATTGCACACACATTTGTATTTGAGAGATTTTGTGTATCATTATGATAAATCAAGATCGGAAATGAACTCACATACGCACATGGGATTCCTTATAAATCTAACTTTTGTCTTTAAGATACTTTGAAATATTTTTTGCAAATTGTCTGGAATAATTTCATTTTCTCATCTGAGAACAGTTGTTTAGTATAAAGACAACTACATGCATTATCAAAAAAATCAAAATCATTTTCAAAAACATGCAATAAAGTTACATTTATATATAACTTTTTGACTTTCGCGACGATGGTATAGTTCCAAAACCAAAATTGGAATTTTATGCCTAGCGCAAGTCCTCATCTTTATATTTTCTGTTTATTTTCAAAAAATTAAAAATCAACCATGCAATAAAACTATTATATCAATTTCTTCTTTGGATTTCACGATGATGGTATAAGTCTATACCTATAATTCTATGCCTAGCGCAAACCATCGTTCTAATTTTCTTTTCCATATATTTTAAAAACAAAATTCATCAAAACATGTGACTTAAATCATTATGTTACACAAATATGCTTTACAAACAAACAAACACTTATTCTATTTCATGACATTATGTTCAAATTCAGTTTTTGCAACCATGGTATAAATTCTAAGGAATTGTTCAAAATTTTATCATACTTAGGAATTTATGCCTAGCAAAATCATATTTCTTTTCATATTTCATGCATACTATTTTTATGAAAATCTGAAAACAAATCATCAAACCATCATTATCTCCATCATTACAACACCAAGTCTTAAGACAGTCTCTTAAGCACTCTTTCACTTTTAACAATATTTCTATACTAGGATTAGCTTGACGACCGAGTGAGCGGTGACTCCATGAAATGGTCTATAATAGCGACAATGTCCTTTGAAATTATTGTTAGAAGTCCCTTTTATTTTTATCAAATCACACCACAAACAACCAATTTGTTTACATCAGATTATTTCATTTAAAATCTTATAACATGATATCAAATTATAATATTTCAAAACAACATAATTACATGAATCATCAAATCAATCACACCAAAACATTAAAGCATCATACAAACATAAGACAAGTCATATGATCAAAAATATCTCATCATATATATACATATCTCAAAAAAATATATGTACATCATATCAAAACTGGATTGGTATGCCACAATCTACATATTGGCATACTCAATCCTCTCAAACCATATATACAGTCTATGCAGTGTAGTAGCCTAGCCTCGAGAACCCCTCGAGCTCTCAGCCTCATCTCCTCCCCCACCCTGAGGTGGACGAGGTGGCCCCATCGTAGTATGTGTGGTACTACGAGTCCTAGTCATCGATCGGGATGAAGTCCTCGATGACCCAACCCTGATTGGATCCACAATACCGGCTGGCAGTTGTACCCTCTGACCCTCTGGCACCAGCTGGAAGTATATACCCTGATAGAAGGTGGTCTGAGCAACCGACCGTGCCAGCTCTCGAGTGCTCGCTCCTCCGCTCCATGCTCTGAGGCATGCGACCTCATCTCTGAGCTGTGTGGCCTCAGCTCGATGTCATGCAGCCTCATCCTGTAAAGTCTACACCTGAGCCTAGAGACGAACAGTCTCCACTCGAAGAGTAGCCATCTCGCTACTCTCTCCTACCTCGACACCCTTGCCCTTATCGAGCGATGGTGGCCTCTCTCTCC
Source organism: Wollemia nobilis (assembly GCA_028583015.1). Classification (NCBI taxonomy): domain Eukaryota; kingdom Viridiplantae; phylum Streptophyta; class Pinopsida; order Araucariales; family Araucariaceae; genus Wollemia; species Wollemia nobilis. Next base: position 29,254,829 of record JAQPPZ010015824.1, on the reverse strand, counting down.
ATGGAGAAGGGGGTCTCTCCTCCCTCCTCTCCCACTATCGTGGCCTCTGCTGAGCCTGTGGCCTCCTCTGCTCTCTCCCATCATGACCCTGTGCCACCTCAATGGCCGCCTAGCACCGCCTCCCCATCCGATGCACAACTACATGAATCGGACCCTAAGCCCTCATCATCCGAGGAGGGCGGATGCCTACGTACCAGGCATCATAGCCATCAGCAACCCTTGCATCATCCCCATCCACTGGCTGAATGGGGGCATCGTCCACGTCCTCACTCTAGAAGCACTGCATATCTGGAGCCCCATTGACTGTAGTGTTATCCCAGATGGTCCGAGAAAACTCGTAGTCTCTAAGAGATGGGATCCCCTACTGTAGACCGAACTACCTCAAAACTCGGTCATAGCGATGGAGCTCCACCTCTCTCCTCTCCATCCTCAGCCAACAGGTTTGCCTAACGTGAGCTAGCTCCTGTCCATCCTCGGCCCACCCTGGATGATCTCTCCAAGGCCTCCAGGTGATCTAGTCGGAGACAAGGTCATCAAGTAGTCTCCGGGACATTGGCAGATCTATCCGCCGTTGTGACCCTCTCCGGAGCCACCAGTAGAAAGCTCGGGGCCTCTCCCCATCAATCCCTATCAGTGGGAGCCCTATCGGCCTCTGCACCATGATGTGCTCCCAGCACCAAACCTGTAGTAGTGATGTCATGACCAGACATCGACCGCCCTTGTATACGACCCCATGCAGGATCCTATACAATCGGCATAGTACAAAGCTCCCCCAAGCAAACCTGTACCCATGGTCTCTCATGTCGTAGACCACATCTATCAATAGCCATGGTACTCTGCATCCACTCTGATGGCATAGCAGTAGACCACCTACCACCCTAGCCAAAACCTGTGTCAGTCTAGATGCCCTAGGCATCTGGCGTAGCGACTCGATGTTCACTCCGCCCTTCTCTAGGGTGAAGCTCGGATCTCCGCACAGTCGCATCATCGCGTGGCCCTGATTGGCCATGGGAGTTATTAGCCATCCTTGTATGGGGATCCTCAAAATCCTCCATACATCCTCCAATGTGGGAGTCATCTCCCCTGTCGATAACCGAAAACAAGAAGAACCCGGATACCACCTCTCTGCTAGGGCTATCAATAGCCCCATATCTGTAGAAACCTGTGGCATATCTGCCACATGCTGCAAGCCGACTTGAGCCAACTGATCTCGCTCTACCTGAGATAGAGCGGCCAAGTCATCCCTCAGCCCATCGTATTTCCATTCTCTGCTCTTTAGTAATCCTCTCTGCAACATAAACAACAAAACAATAAAAATCATTAATAAAACAGTGATTAAAAATGCAAGTAAAACAAGTTCAATTTCATACAAATGATGATATCGTCCACTATTGGATGATATCATCCAAAATTTGAGCAAATTCATCTCCGATTTTGCAAGAGGGAATCATCCCTTATTGGACGAAATCGTCTCCATATCGCTGATTTCGCCCTTGGACGAAATCGACGATATCGAGACGATTTCGACGAAATTGAGACGATTTCGTCTCGACGACGTCGACGGCCCAAAAATGGCCGCGATGCTCAAAAATCATTCAAAATCAATCTAAAAAGCATGAAATTCAAAATTAAAGCATTCTAAATTAAGTTTGGACCCTTACCCGTAGCCCGCGTCGGACCTCTGTCGATCTGTGCGTTGTCTCGACCATTCTTGTCTGCAGAGCTCTAGAAACCAGGAAAATGAACAGTAACAATGAATTAGGGTTTTTCCCTATTTTTCTTAATTTTATTCAAAACACTTAACAACATTTTTAAAATTTTTGCTTTTTCGCGTTTTTACCTCAAACGTTCGATTTGGGTAAAAACACGGAGGGGGCACCATAGTAAGTTGTCGTACGATTCGACCTAGAATCGTCGCCTAAAAATGGGAATAAATTTTTGCTTTCTCGTAAATCGAGAAGAACTCGTCTTTAACGCATTTTCTTCAAAAAATTCGCTAAAGAGGGGGCAAAATGTAGCACCCTAAAATTGGCGCGATAAAACTTAGCAAATAATTAAAATTACCTTAGTAATAATTCAAATTCAAATCTCAACCCCAAAACCGCTCCAAAACCTTGCTACCCGTTTCCTCATTTTTCATGCCATTTTTAGAGTTTGTTTTGTCCGTTGGACGATATCGTCGCCGATCAGACGATATCGCCTCAGATCGGACGAATTCGTCTAGAGAAGAACGTCCAGACGATTTCGTCCCAAAACTGATTTTTCATAATTAGCCTCTGTTTCAACGACGTCTCTAATCTGGGCAGAAGCGTGTCTGCATCGTTAGAGACCCTCCCCGTTGGAGATCTCCCAAATTGGGATGATCCCCAACCTCCTAACCTCCCTCCTAAGCCTATTTAAACCTTAGGACCCCCCTTGACATTCCCCTGGCTGAATTTCCCTGTAATTTGATCTTTGCGTGCATTATAATACCCTGGATTATCATCTGCATTTGTGCTTTTCAAATTTTCTTGCAGGAACTTTGTCATTTTTCAGCCGGAGCAAGCTCAGATCATCGCAGACGATCTTGTACAATTCGAGACGATTTCGCACTCTACAGACGATTTCGACTGCAGTCAACATTGGGGGCAATCAGTGCCCAGAGTTTGCGCTTTTTCTATACCTTTCTGCTATTTTATTCTGCATCTAGTTAGTTTTATTATTATTTCCTGTTATCCTGCATCTTGGAGTTCACCCATATAGCTTAAGTACATAATAACATCATGATTAGCTATTAAAGCATGATAATTTACTTGCATTTCTATTTGGGATTGTCTTATTAACATCATTTTGTCATTTCACATCATTTTCCTTTATCGGCATAGCTGCATTTTCTGTAGTCTGTGTCCATTTCTCTGATTGCAGGTCTCTAAGAATTCGTCATGAATTCGTCAGATCTCAGACGATCCTGTCAGATCGGAGACGATCCTGTCAAATTCTAGGCGATCTTGACTGCTCAAAAATCAGAACCTCCATCAGACATCCGAAATCAGGTATGGTTTTTCTCATCTAGCTTGTTCTCTGTATTTTCTGTTTAAATCTATTTTCTGTATTCATTTAAATCTGCATTTCATATAGAACAGTTTAGATTCATTTGGCCAAACCTAGGACTTGAATGATTAAAGATAAAATTGAACACATCAAACACATTCCCAACCTAGGCGTGGAGACTGCCACTAAACGTTTCCTGGTGAACCCCACCATCCGTCAAAAAATCACCTTAATACCCCTCCCCGAGAGGCGGGACCTTCAAAGGGCCTCTCAGTCCGAGGTACCGTTCCATCCTTCTCGCATCCCCCTTTCGGGCATGGATCCTTTAGCCTGAAGGTAAGGGTGCAAAAAATTTGGAGCGATACACCAAGCATGGTGATAAGGTGGAAATGAACAACTTGGGTCTGCTTGGAAATAAAACTAAAGTAGATAATAAGGACATTTCTTCTAATAATTCTAAGAGCAAGGAGCCTTGAACTCCATCCTTGACTTCTTTGGATCATTTGGATGAAGATAATGATACCTCTGTGGAGGATAAGGGTGATAATCCTAAAGAAACAATGGTGAAGGTTGAGAATTAGAGGACCCCAAAGGAAAGGACATCTATACAAGGTGCTTCAAACATATAAATTTTAAAGTGGTTAAAGAGGAGAAAACCACGCAAGTCATCCATAATTCTAATAATTCTAGCTATTCAAGCCCAACTCTTTGAAAAAAACTAAATAACAAAGTTAAAATTCTAACTAGGAAAGGAAAACAACCAATGAGGACTCTAGATCCTCTCAAATATCCAAAAAATGCTATGACGACAACAAATGATCTTATTAGTTCTCTAAGTAGGTCTATTAAAATGTTAGCCATTTGTGTTGAAGAAATCACCTGGATGATGAAATATTTCAAGAATAATCAAACTAATTCATAGGAGAGAGTGGAACAATTTAATGTTAAAGACTAATTTTCTAGGCTATTTGGCTTCCTCTGCACCCTCCCTCTCTCTTTATTTTTTGATCCTTGTTTGCTTGTAGGTTAGGCCTATTTTCTTATTGTTTGGTGTCATGTCTACTTTCAATTATGAATTCCCTTGTGGTCCTAGTTGTAAATATGTAAAATGTTTGAGGACCCTTTCAAAACCCTTTATTTTTCCATCTAATAAAAAAAATCTAACTATTTTCCTCTTTGATTGTCCCGATTAATACAATCACATGAAGCGACACAATAGGACCTCTACCGAGAGTGCAGGGTTTGGCTCAATTAAGGGCCTTTAAGAATTTTTGCAAGTTTGGCTCCTTATTGAGATGTGATCTTTTGGCACACTTGAACTCAAGGGAAAAAGGTATGTGAGAGATAAAACAAAAATAACTAAAAAATATAAAAACCTAAATCAGAAAGGTGGTGATGTGCCAAATGTTGGAGAAAATCTCCCTACACCATAGGCTTGAATGATATGTGACAATGGTGAAAACTACCTCTCCTTAACATAAATAATACCAAATGATATTTATAGGCATACATACGCATAAATATATGGGTCAAATCATAATAACCATAGATGGATGCCCTAAATAACTAGACACATAGGCCTCCCATACACACATATGCAAGTAAAACCTATAAAACCAGGTAAATATTTCAAACGCATACATAAATAGAGATAAGTTAGAGCATAAGAACCATATATGGTTAACCAAAAAAATTAGACACATAGGTCTTCAATATGTGTGTGTACAAACAAAAATACAAATATTGTGTCAGAACCAGGGGTTTGATTTTCCCAAAATCCACTCAAGAGCTAACTCTTATACAAAAATAAATGAAATAAAAGCTTACAAAACTTGCAAATGTAAAGTTGCCAATACTTTTTACAATATAAACTATTATTATTTATAGATACAATAAGAATATTTTCCCTCCAAAATTATTTTTAGGTGGATATAACAATTTTAGCTACCTTTTCTAAAGATTCTCAAAATTGAACAAGGTACTTTTGGCCATAACAGTTATCAAATCCAAGAATACCATTACCATTTTTGTCTTAAATGAATCTTTTGAGTCATTTAATTGATATTACATTTAGTAGGTGGTTCTTGTTCTTTCTAGGTAATAACACATTAATTAAACTCACATACCCCTCCTATGGTTTTGTACCTTTTAGCTTGTTTGAGATGTTGGTGATAGCTTCAAAATTTATGGTGCATCCTAAATCCTTTCAAAATACACTACATCCTTGTAGGCTAGTCAAAACTTCTTTTCATTGGCCTTGGTTAAAGCTTACAAAACTTTTGATATCAAAGTTATCTGGGAGTAATCTTCTCTAGTTTCCTCATTATTATGTTTGTCGTAAATTTTCTTTCCTCTATTTTGTAAGCTTCTCATAACTTTTGATTGTCGAGACTTATCTTGACTTCCTACTTTCAAAATATGTTGGGCACTTTTGGGTTTTAAGACTCTCCTTTTCTTACCATCTCCACAAAATTTTTGACCACCTCTAATCAAAACATTATGTTTCCCTCAAAATATTGCCTTAAATGCAAATTAGTAGTGAGGAGTCACTATAGTTTTGGAAACTCACAAGGGTATTCTATCCTACTTGAAGGAGAACCCAAAATTGTTTCCTTCATCCTCGAGCGTGGAGTCAACATTTAAAACCTACAAAATAGAACAAAAAAATATAAAACATAAAATAAAATCATCAATATGGGAGCCTTTGTAGTGCTTTTATAATTTCTAACCATTCCTCCTTATATGGGCATTGAATCATCTTGAAATGGTTGTGCACATCCAATTTAATATGACCCCTACTTGGGAGGCCTCCAACCCTTATAGCAATCTTATGTGCTTGAGATTTTAATGCAAGCATTGGTTTGATTACACCCATGATGTTCCTTGGTTTTAGTGATTGTAGAGATTTTTCTAAAGGCAGATTAATCCCTTGAAATTCTTGTTGAGATATATTACATTATTTGGCACATGCTAAGGTACCCCCATGGTACCTTCATGGTATATTTGTAAATAGTATATTAGAGTTGAGTCTATAATTTAGAGTGTAATTTATATTTTCCCTTTTATGTAAGTGTGAATGTGTAGGAAATGCACGTGTCATAGAAATATAAATGTGCAAGAAATGCACAAGTCTCATGTAAGATAGAATGTACACAAGTATCTTGTATATAAGAGTGCAAATATGTAATGTGAGGATGTGCACAGGTGTCCTAGAATAGGAGTCCAAGATTCTTGTAGATATGTCCAAGTGTTGTAGAATCAAGGGTTGATCTTGTGTACAAGTGGCAAGATGAGAAGCCAAGAGTAATAGGAGAGCAATAGTCAAGTATCTAAAGATTCGTATTGCTATTGATATATTATGGAGACAATGCTCCATAGGAAATAAATTTAAATAAGAATCAAGTACTAAGAATTCAAAGTTGTGACAAAACGAGCAATAAAGCTTATATACATTTTGAGCAATTAATATTGTAATTTTTTCTTCATGCATAGTTCATGAATGATTCAGACTATTTACATTCATATTTTAGTATATAAATTAATGTTATTTGATTGATTTATTTATTTTTAATAAGCTATGCGTGGCTTCTATTGGGGGCCACTCCCATTATGAAAACAAAACATTACATTGCTCTCATTACATTTCTAACAAGTTAATTAAAGCATATCCAACTTTATCTTTCTATCGGAGATATTCTTCATTTACCCTTCTATCAAAGATATTCTTCATCTTCCTCAAACTACTAAGTTTCCACAATCAACTCCTTTTATATCAAATGCCTTCAAAAATTTAAATTTTGTCAAGATGAAATTCAACACTACGAATGGCTAAAATATTTGTTGCCCAACTTCTATATCCAAAAATATCTTGTCTATAACAACCTCACAATTTCTTAATACCTTTTTTAGGGTTCTTATTCATTCCCCTAATATTCCAAGATATTATTTTCATTGTTATTTTTTTATTTTATTTGTGGGTTTAGCCCCACTTCTTGTTAACACTTGTGATATTTGCTTTTGTTTTCCCATATCAATATCCCTTTGTGTTTCTTTTTCTCTTTGTTTTTGCTTCTTGGGTCTTCCTCTTTTTTTTCATTCCCAACAATACTTTCATCTTCATCAATCTCTTCAATCTTCTCACATTGCTCATAGTAAGACTTATCATCTTTAGGTTTGCCTTGTTCTGAAGGATCTGAAGTGCAAGGAATAACCTCAAAAGCACAATCTTCTTTATATTTCCCTAGAGACCCTAAAGTGCAAGGATGCTCTTCTATAGCAATTACCTTCTTATTCTACCCTAAAAACCCTAAATTGTTATGGGTTTCCTCCAACCTCATTTCTATATTATTCTGCTCTTGAAACCTTAAAGTGCAAGGGATAACATCTTCACCACTTTCACTTTTATTACCTGAAGAGGATTCTATACTACTTGAGGAAAATGAAGATGATTTACCTGGAATAAACTTGACCTTTTTTGTTGTCTTTGTTTTGGGTTTTATCTCCACATCTTCTTTTGCACCTTTAATTCCTTCTAAACTTGCCAATTGATATTGTCGATAGGATTTATTTACCTCTTCTTTTGGAGTGGAATATCCTTGATCTGATCTAGCTTCTATTATTGTATGATTTCCTTGCTTCATCTTGAAGTTTATCTCATGGCTAGAATTTTTTATCTCTTTCTTCATAGTTTTTACTTTGCAAACTCTTGCCATGTGTCCAATCTCAAAATAATTGTGGCAACGAAATGCAATATTTTCATAATCTACTTGTTGATCCCATTCTCTTGATTCAGATTTAATCTTAATGGATTGTGGCAAAGGTTTTGAAATATCCATAGCAACACATATTCGAGTATATATAGCATGCTTTCACTCCTTAGTTGTTGGTCCTTCCTTGATGAATTCCCCTAGGGTATTTCCAATATTTTTCAAAACATCCTTATTTATAAGTTGATATGGAAGTCCAAAAAGCCTAACCCACACTGGAAGCTTCTTAATAGTTTTTGTCTCAATGAAAAAAATTTCATTCCATGGTCTCAAATAAAGTGCATCTCTTCCCCTAAACCATGGGCCACCAACCATTATTTTATCCCTAATTTTTGAATTGGAAAATATGATGAGGAAAAAACCTTTAGGAAGAAAAGTCATAGAATAATTTGAATTCAATCCCCACTTCCACTTGATCCAATTTTGAATCTCCAAAAACCTTGGCCATGATCTATGGAACTTACATATTAGCCCTCTACTTTTAAGAACCATTATATCATGCTCAATCATCTCATCCTTGATACTTACTTCTGGTGTACCATCTGCTACCTGGATCAAACTTACCATGTATTCACTCTTTCACTTATCTCTAACTTGGGCCTTCATACTTCCAACTAGGGCATTTTGATTTCTAGCTAGGGCATCCTGACTTCCCATTAGGGCTTTCAAAAATGACTTTCCTTCCACAATAGCTAATGGGGCTTGCTCTTGGCTTGCACTCCCTCTTGGTTTGCACTCCCTCTCTGCTTGCACTCACTCTTGCTCCCAACTTGCACTCTCTCTTGCCTCACACTTGCTCCTAGCTTGCACTCCCTCCTAGCTCACAATTGCCTGTGTCTCTTCTTTTTCTTGGTATTCCTTCACTTCAATAATTTTTTGGAAATAATGTTCCATGCATTTGTGGTAAGGTTTTGAAGCATTGATGCACTTTGGATGAACCTATCACTCTTTTGCCATGATTGAATCTCAGCTTGCACTCCCTCTTAGTTTGCACTCCCTTTTGGTTTGCACTCTCTCCTACCTCACACTCACTCCCAACTTGCACTCCCTCTTGGCTCACAATTGCCCTTGTCTCTTCTTTTTCTCGGTGTTCCTTGGCTTCAATAATTTTTTGGAAATAATGTTCCACACATTCATGGTAAGGGTTTGAAGCATTGATGCACTCCGGATGAACCTACCACTCTTCTACCATGACTGAATCTTGGCTCGCACTCCCTCTTGGTTCACACTCCCTCTCTGATCTCATTCACTCTCGGCTTGCACACTCACTCCCAGCTCATGCTCGCACTCACTGCTGCACTTACTCCTAGCTTACACTTGCACTCACTTTTGGTTGCACTCACTCGCACTCACTTTTGGTTGCACTTACTCACACTTGCTGCTGCACTTACTCCTAGATCACGCTCCAACTCATTGTTACACTTGCTACTGCACTTACTCCCAGATCACACTCCAACTCATTGTTACACTTACTCCCAGCTCACGCTCACACTCACTACTACACTTACTCTCAACTCGTGCTCACACTTGCAACTACACTAACTCTCGGTTTGCGCTCATGCTCGCAATGTTATTTGATTTATTATTAGACTTGATATACATATTAATTTGCTCATATATTATTCTACTCATTATAATATTATCTTGACCTTTAATATTGTGGTTATTTTATATTTTATCCTATGAAATATTTCACTATATTTTATGGTAGATAGGCTTAAAAATCCAACAATTCTCTAGGAGTTGTACATATTCTTGTTCTATCAATAATTTATCTTTTTCAACATACGAAGAAGGGGGTCCTTTCTATGATAATATGTCAATTTAATTTTTAAAAAATATTATGGCATTGTCCAATTCAAATATTTGAGCTTCACACATATGTGTAATTGATTCCTTGTAAATGAGATTCATTTTTTTGTATTATTGTCTTTTTTTTAGAAATGTCCATATTCTCCCATTTAAGGTTTGTTACTAGGATGATTCTTTCTTGATACTTCTTAGCCTCTATTACTTCTATAGCAATTTAGCCATGCTGGATTTATTTTTCTATTTCATTTATTCTCCCAATCTAACAACCATCTTGATGAGATTAAATGTTTGATAGAGTGGGTGAGCCATATTGATGATCTAATCCCAATAGGTGTTGTTAAATTTATTAAGTAGACCTTCAAACTTCAATCGTTGCTCTACTCTTTTCCTTCATTCAATATTTTTACTCTTCTTTTATATGCTCTATTTTTCCAGCATCTTTTTGAACCATCTTGAGAGCTTTTTGATTTGTTCTTATTTAGAATTTATGAGGGGGGTCTATGGGTTGGCCTTCTAGTTGTTTAGCTAATCTATATACCTAATGTTAGAGTATTTTTATTTCTTCTTTAGAGTCCTTCAAATTATTCTTCACCATTTCAAGTTCCTCCTCTACCTCTTTTAATTTAAACCTTAGTCTCATAGTTATATACAACTATCTTCTTAGTTTCTTTCCTAAATTATATCTTATCTTTGGTTTGCATACCTTTTAGATCAACATTTTTTGTTACTACCTTCTAATATTACTCTATCATTTGATATTTATGCTTTACCATCATAGGATATTTTCTTAAGAATTTTAAGTTTTCATCTTGAGGAACAAAATGGAAATCCATATGGGTTGAAGTTTATAATTAATGCTTGCTTCTATTGATTCATTTGTTTTGATTGATGTTGTATGCCCTATAATCCCTAGGATCATCTGATATGAAGTTTATTGAATGAGAACTTTGATTTAAATGGGGATATGCCATTGAAATATTGTGAATATATTTAGTGTGATCAGCTAGGATATCAAGAAGCTTTTTAAGGCCATTAGTTGCTACTATGATTACATCTTAGACTACCTCCACTATGTTTGTTGTCTTCAAGGATTTTGGATTCTCATCAAAGGGAGGTAGGGAAATCAGTTGGAAGTTCACTTTCTTCTTATTTTATTATTTATTTTGGGCTATTTGTTTTATCTAAAATGGTCATTAAAGTTGCTACAACATTCTCTTCCATTAATATTTTCTCTTCCTTTGCTTTATTTTATATTTAGCCATTTGCTTTCTAGTTTGAGAAGCATCTTTTTGAGTTGGGGCTTTATGTATATCCTCTTCCTTTGATGATTCTTGTTGAATTATTAAATTTTATTTCCTTGGTAGGGTTTCACCTCTTAATTTCTCCTACCCTATGTCCTTGTTTAAATGGTGTGATGGAACCCTTATGACATTATTTTGATAAGTACCAAATCTTCAAAACCTCATTTCTTTTATTTTTTATTAGGTCTTATTTTGGGTGTTCCTAATATTAACACACGTTAAACACTCCATCTTCATCCAGATACAAGATTTCAAATGGTTCTTCAATTAGATAAATTTCTTTATAGAACCTCCACCACAATTTGATCTTACTATCACTCCATTTTAGCTTTTTAAGTGCCCTTCGCATGGAGACTCTGACTGTGAGTGTTGGGTCAAATTATCTCACTCTTTTATAAAAACTCTCATCTAATTAATTTTGAGGTTTCTTTTGTAATAAAACATCCTTTTTGAGTGGTAAGAAGGTTCCGTAGCATTTGATTCTACATTTTTCAAGATTTGGCCTTGGTTTATGTTCAATTTTTTGGTTATGTGAGCATTTTTCAGCCAGGCAACAAATTTTCTATTAGGGTCATAGTTCTATATATCTTCTCGAACCTTTAATAATAGCTACTTTAGCTTTGTTTCTAACTACTTATCCAATATTATTTTATCATGTGTTATTATCCCCAAATAGTATGGGATTCTATAAAATCATAGTTTATTATACCCACTTGCATAAGCAAAGTCTACCAAATCTACTTGCCTTAAAATTTCAATGCACGCCACTCTATTAGTTACGTATGTTGGCAAAATAAAGATTTACCTATTGAAATAAAATATACAAATTATAGTTCCTTCCTCTAGGAAATACCAATCCCATTTTATTTTTATTTTTAGGATATCTACAGTGTCTCTCAATATTTGTCTAGGTTCTTCTCCCTTTATTGCAGCTATTGTGTGAACTAGGAACTAATTTGAAAATATAAAATAGGGAAAGCTTTGATACGAAAATTCTATCCAACCAGTCAAAGGGTTGCTTCAATTTTTTTTTTTCCCTCTCCTTAAATCCAAGCCTTCAAATTTCCAACTATTTTGATATAGAATAAAGTGTATTAGAAATGAGCAGTACCTAAATTATTGATTTCCTCCAAAGTTGATCAGCCCCTCATGGATTCGTTGAGTAATAAAATCATTGAATTCAACAGTGAATGGCTTCCTCTTTGCATTATTCCTTAACATATAGATGATGAAAAACATCTCCTTTATTATTTTTGTATCATTGGAAGCTCCAAAAATGAAAGTTTCCATACTTAGAGTATCTCTGGATTCTTGTGTAAATATATCACTCTTTAAAGGGAACTCCAACATGGTTTTTGTGACCTCAATAAGCTCATGGTTTAAACACCTCAACTTGTATTTTATCTTTGAATAATATAAATTTACAATATTTGGGTTTATATTAAAACTATTTAGTACTTGTGGCATTTTTGGATAGCTCTTCTAGATATAATTACTTGAAAAATGCTATCATGAAGGTCTAAAATCATTTTTGAGTGAGGATCATAGTGTCCCACATATAATTGCACCAATTAATAATAGGGATGAACCTATGGAAGAAGATATTGGATGAGACAACTACTCTAGAATTTTGCTATGAAGGATTCCTCCTCGGCCTCTAGTTGTCATTGATAAGCTTCATCTTTGAGTATCATCCCATTTTTTGATAGTCTAGGGTCATTAACCCTCTTAGCTTCATCCTTAATATGTTTTAGTAGCTCAATATTTATAGCTTGGGCCTACTTTACCTTTTTTTAGATAGGTTTATGTGGATATTGTTGTATTTTCCATGTCAACTCCTAGCTTATATCTTGTCATAGGATCACCTATAAGAATTTCTATGGTGATGTGAAATATTTATGTGTATAAATGGTTGCATTGCGGACCTATTTTTTTTATTTTCTTCTCTTTTAATAATACCCTTTCTTTATAATGGACACCTTTGGATAATTATTGATTAATAGAAACCCTTGGCCTATGTGCTTTGATTTGTGATTAGCTAGATCTTAAATTTTTAGCTCAATGACATCCACCTATCAATATTTTCTAGTTTTTTCCTATTTGAGCATTATTTAATCGGTCATGGGCATCTTAATTGCCATGATAGCTTTGGGTGCTTCAAAGTAGTGTCTTTCTTATGTCCAATTACTATACATATTTATTTATTTATTTATTTTAAAACTAGAGTAGGGTCAATATTTAGCCTACCCTTGTAACTTGGTGTATCAAGTGGACCCCTGACCCCAAACCTTAGTTGATTTTGAATCTATATAATTTTTGGTAGAAAATACATACTCTTCCTTACTAACCCATCTTACTATTGCAATTAGGATCTATTTAGTGAGAAACTTAGGTGGTTATCAATCTCTAAAATAGCTTGGGATGGTTGCTTTGGAAGAATCTTCCCATTGACTTCACCATATATTTATTTATTTCAATTGAGTATCCCTTTTGATCCTATAATTTGACATTTGAACATATGGTCCTTAATATGAGAAGAAAAACCTTCTTTTATTGCAATAGGGTTCATTAGTATCTCTAAAATTTTAGTCAATTCTATATAAACCCCTAATTGTATGCTCCTAGGGCCTTTTATCTAGATATTTGGTCTTGAATGAATCATTCCTTTATTTGAACTAGGATAGTTGTTTGGATCTTATCTAGGGTTTGATTAATTTTTTAATAGTTCTAATTCCTACTAAGTTATTAATTTTACTATCTTCATTGATATCCATATTATCTACTAGGATTTTTCCTTTTGAAGATGCTCGGTTTTCACTATGCATACTTTCCTCAAAGGAACCAACGGATTGTGAATATTCATTTCTATATTGAGTGATTATTTGGTTCGTTGTGTATTTAAATCCATTCATGATCATGGTAGACAGTTGGTCCCACTCGGTAATAATATATGGGTGAAGCAGGTCATACTTTTGACACACTTCTTTGAGCAATTCTACCAATAATCTCAAGGTCACACTTTATTTTGTAATATTGTGTGTTTGGTATATAAAAACCAATTACTTTAGGTGCTCAAGGGGAATGATAAAAAATCCATTAGTATACACTGGTAATATTATTAGCATTGACTCTAGGAGCTTTCTCCACATAGCAGGTGGCCATGGGGGCACAATGGACTTGTATTATTCCAACTCAAGAAAATATTGGCTGAGGAGATCACCATATCTTGGATCTTAATTAAGTAGAGATAGCAACACAAATTTTGATAGTAGGTTTCTATTTACGTATCTCTGAACTTCCTTGATGGTAGTGGATTTGTTAGGTGAATGTGACTTATGCTTCAAAAGTAGATAGATTGAGGCCTCCACCACATCCTAAATCTAAAATATTTAGTAGTAGCTTCTTTTGATGTTTATTTTGGAGCAGAATCACTAGGTGAGTGAAAAGGCACATCAACAAGTAGGGGTAGGCATACACCCTCACCAATTCTAAGCCTAACTTGTTGTTTCAATTATGATATCAATGATGTGTCATTGGGATCCCACCAGGTATGCCATTAAAATATTGTCCTATTTTATTATCCTAGTTGAGACAATCATACCTCGTGTGGAGCAACATAACAAGGCCTCTAAATATCACATATCAACAAAGATATGGCCTTATAAAAAACTCCCAGAAGCCCTCAATTGATCGAAACCCCATGCTCTTGATAGAATTCCTATTGTGTCGCTCTGTATGAGGTGTGAATATCTTGATCAGGATAATCAAAGAGGACAACACTAACTAGCCTAACTCTACAAATGGAGATGTGTCAAGAATTATGGCTTCCTTCTAGGTACTGTTGAGAAGCAACACACCCCCACTGAAAAATGCATTCCAATCCTCTTGAAAACTTTGAAATTCCATTTTTGCAGCAGGGACCCTCTTGATCATTTCCAGTGTTAGTCCCAGATTTTGCTTGCCTCCTTTTTAAAGTTGTGCTTTTTCCAAGTCATTCTAGCATTGTTATTTCAAGCTTAACTTTCTACATGCTAGAATCATTCATGCTTAAACAAAATCTTGCACCGATACCAAGAAAATCCAGAAAACAGTCAGATAAATACATGAAAAATCAAAACTTTCCTTTTTTGGTAATGTCGCGAAATCGCGACACTTCCATTTATGGAAATGTCGCGAAATCGCGACAGGAAAATAGAAAATCGGCTAAGTCGCAAATGTGTAGCGAAATCGCGACACTTTCCATTTTTGGAAGTGTCGCGATATCGCGACATTTCCATTTTTGGAAGTGTCGCGATATCGCGACATTTCCATTTTTGGAAGTGTCGCAAAATCGCTGTCGGTCGGAGGAGAGAGAAAGAAAGCGTACGGAACAGCGCGAAATCGCGACATGTCACGATTTCGTGACATGTCACGAAATCGCGACATGTCGCATTTTCGCGGCTAAGAAAGAAGAAAATCGGTCAAGGCAAGATTTTGTCGCGAAATCGCGACAGGGTGAGGAGAAATGGAGTCAAGCAGAAAGATGCGCGAAATCACGACGTCGCGATTTCGCGACGTCGCGAAATCGCGACAGGGAGAAGAAGGTTGTACGGACAGGCGCGATTTCGCGACATGTCGCGATATCACGACATGTCACATTTTCGCTGAGAAAAGGAAAGTCTGGACTCGCAAAGTGCAGCGATGCGCTGCATGTTTCGAAGTCGAAGGGTGAAAATGGCAGCGATGCGCTACCATGTTACAAGGTCCATGGACGAGGTTGCAGCGATGCGCTGCAAGTTGACCAAAAGGAAAGTCTGGACTCGAAAAGTGCAGCGACGCGCTGCACGTTTCGAAGGCGAAGGGTGAAAATGGTAGCGATGCGCTGCACCTTTTGAGGAAGTCTTGCAAGACAAGCATGTCGCGAAATCGCGACATGCTGGAGCAAAGTTGTACGGCCGCTAGCGAGAGGCACGATTTCGTGACATGTCACGTTTTCACGGCCGACAGGGGAAGAAATAGCATGGCGCTAGGGACGTCACGATTTCGCGACATGTCACGAAATCGCGACATGTCGCAGAATCGTGATAGGAGAGAGAAAGTCCTCAATGAGCCTGAAGTGCATTCCAGTTGTAAACAGAAGGCATCCTGGGGTAGCGACACGTGTCAAAGCGTGAATCAGACAGAGCAAGGCCGACATGCAAGCTTATTTTGCGGTTTTTAGTCTGATTTTAATGTTTAAAGCTTTGATTTAATGTTTATTAAAGTGCTAATGCATCTTTTCTCTTTCATACAGGATTCCATCTGGCACTTGCGGGACAACCGGGAAAGGCCATAAAGACAAAGTTAAAGTGCATATTTCATCAAGGACCGCCATGCTAGAGGAGAAGATGCCAGTAAATGCATTCAATGGCAAATTTATGGCAGAATTAATAGCATGAAGACAATTTCAACTCAGGGATGGCTTTGCGGAGATCAAATTGATGGAGAAGTGGTGACTCATCCGGCTCACCAACGAGAATTAATGGAGGCATTTATTTGCAGTTGCGGATGAATGCAAGTGGCTTTAGATTTTATCTTCTCCATTTATGGCAGTGGACTCCCCTGATTTGCCGAAGGGTTAAGTTCTATCTGGACTTTGATTTTAAATGGATTTTTATTGTAAAACCCGGGTCCTAGGGTTTAGAAAGATAAGATTTGCAGTTTGGGGAAGAAGATATTTCTGAAAAGATCAGGGTCTGTCCTGAGTCTATAAATACTTCTTCTCAATGTAATTGCGGGAGGCGGAGACTTAGAAATAAAAGGCTTATAAGCAATTTCTTGCAAATCTTGTGAAATCCTTTGTTTTTGGACTTGGAGTTGATGTGCTTTAGCTTTTCTGTGATAGCATGGCCAGGAGCCTAATCTTTTGCAGAGTGTGATAAGTGTATCTTCTTTTGTTATCCGTTCCATTAAAGTTTGTTAGATATATCTTGTGAATCTGCCATTATCAAGTTTAAATATCTTGTTAGGCTTCGGTTGTTCCATTGTCTGCTAGGGAAATTACAGATTTGAGGTTAAGTTTGTTCTAATTGCTCTGTCTTCCTTTGTGTGAGCTAGAGTCATCGGTGAAAGATACCGGTTTTAACCAGCTTGCCCTTGGATTTATAATTTTTTGCTAGATCTATTCCACTCTGCCTTGTGCTCTTAGTTGAAAGTGATCTTAGACTGATTGGACACTTTCTTCTTTGATTTGTTCTGTTGTGAAGGTGGTAGCATAGATAAGATTGATAGTTTAGGGTTTTACAGTTGATGTTCGGATAAACTTCTCTTTCTGCCCTACCCTACCCTCTCTTTGTTTTCGGTGAAATGATCCATTTTTATTTTCTTTGTTTGTCTTTTATTTAAATCTGCTGACCCATGAGAGCTAGATCAAGAATTCAAGTTAAATCTGATAAACAAGTGACAACTACTGAACAAGTTCAGTGAGCCCCCTGTAAGGTAACAGAACAGTCCATATTGAAATCTATTCCAGAAGCGAAAAAGAGTGAATAGCCATTCGACCCAACTCTGTAACTCGCACCTTGGATAACCAGCTAGATCCTAAAGTGAGTGGGATTCGTCCCGTGGGTGTCTCCGGAGCTTCCTGCTCATCCTTCGCGGGGTGCGTATGAAAGCCGGACCAACATCTAATTGGCGCTAGAAGGAGGGCTGTTGAACTCAGTTCAAGTTCAGTAGTCTGTTAAGAACTGTAAAGTTGTATGTGCTGAGTGGTATTTTATCTTTTGAATCCTTTTCCCTCCTCCTCAGCTCTTTTAAATTTTGTTGTTAGAGTTTTTGCCTGAACAGCGGGACTTAACACCAACACCTAATTGGCGCTAGAAGGAGGGCTGTTGAACTCAGTTCAAGTATTGTAAGTTTGTGAGTGCTGATTTAAAATTTTGTGGTTAGAGTTTTTGCCTGAACAGCGGGACTTAACACCAACATTTTAAAAGCGGCGGTGAAATTCGGCGTTTTGTAAGTTGTCGGTACGGTTTTAAAATTGCCGAGAGAAGACCTCAAGTTAAGAGCAGTTTTATCTCCACTTGCAGTTATCCAATCACAACTCAGAATATCACTGTCAGCCAAGTAATAATGGCAAATTGGTTGGGCCCCACTGCTTTGAATATCCCGGGTATAGCCCATGACCTGCCCAGAAGCCCGGAAAGGTATCTCCCCAGATATAAACATGATGGGACAAGAACTGAGAAGAACATCTGCTAGCTTTCAAAAATGCTTTAAAATTGTTAAATATACGACATGAAGATGTTGCCTGCAGATTGTTCCCGTTCACTCTCCAGGAGGGAGCTTATGACTGGTTTTTAAACCTCACCAGCAATTCCATTACTAGCTGGGATGACCTAGAGAAAGCTTTTATATCACAATTTGGGGAAGTGATAGACCCCAGTGTGTTATACCAACAATTTTCCAGCATCAAGAGAGAGTCGGGAGAAGCTGTCAGGTCTTTCAATATGAGGTTCCAAAGAGCTTACGGTAGAATGACTGGCCATTACATCCCAAATGCAAATCCGGCCTTAGAAATCTACAAGAATGCATTGGATTCGGTGACCTCTATTTTCCTCAAGAGAGACATCAATATTACAACCCTGGCGGGGGCTTATAAAGAAGCCTTAATTCTTGAGAGACGAGTTAGGGCCTCAAATTACGAGCGAGTCCTTTGATATCCTATGTTACACAGAACATGCCTATTTTGAATCCCATTCCACATCATGAGTTAGTGCCAACATGTCATGCTCTACCCAAGGAGACTCCGTTAACTGTGACATCCACTCAGCATGTGCAAAATATAGAGAAAAGTTCTGACAAGTTCAAAGTGGAAGTGCTTGAAGTAAACAGTTGTGATCTGGCATTACCCAAATCTGAAGTTTTTCCTGGTGAGTTAAATTTTCCTAGAGATCAAAGAAATATTGATATTTCTAGTTCACCCAAAAACAGTACAACCAGGGTTTCAGATTCTTTCACTTTTCTTGAAGAGACAGAAAGTCTTGTACAAGACTCCTATGGATGAAATGCAAGATTTTCAACAGTTCAAAATGGACAGTTATAATTTGAGATGTCAGAGTCCAGAACCTAACAATGATCCTTCCTCATCAGAGGATGATGAAAGTGAGATTCAATATCACTATGCAGAAGTAACTGAGGAGGATAACATCATTGAGGATATGAGGGAACTTAAAGCTGACATCACCCTCTATGAACTGCCCCAGATTGTTGAACAAAAGGATAGCTTGATTGAGGCTTACTCTGGACCACCTGTTGAATTTCAAGAAAAGGAGGAAAAGATAGTAAATATGAATGTGGTCGACCAACTTGGAATTGATGAGCTTGTCTCAACATAAGCACTGCAACTTCTGAACATAATGTCAAAGAAAAGGTTGTAAATCATGTTGATGTAAGATATTGGAGTTTATAATTTGGCAAGCGAGAAGGTGGGAACGGTTCTGACTCTAATCAATCACAACAATGATGGTTGGACATTGCACATTGATGAGGTTAAATCTAAGCAAGGCTCAGGTGAAAAGGAAAATTGTAAACATTCTGCTAGAGAGATAAAAATTGAAGTCCTGGATATTGAAGCAGTACAGCAACCACAAAATGTTCAAGTTGTTAAGAACCGGGGCATACGAGATAAAACATGATTTCTTTCGGTTGTCACATAATTTTGAAGATGTGGTGGTCTGGGTCTGTCAAGATTTTAAGGTATTTGATCCTGGGGGTTTTTACATTCGGTCCTTTTGAAAGAACTCTGCAAACCCTTCAAGTAGAAGCATAAACATGTTATCATATGATTTGTTATTATATGATTTGTTTAATTTGAAGGAGTTGCGATTTGTTTTCAAATGGGACGGGGAAGACGATAAACACAAGTCTTTCCAAGATAGCAAATTTTTGAAGCATAGTCTGGAGTGCATTTCGTCAACAGGACCTGAAAGGTAATTTTTCTAAATTACTTGCACATGGTCAAAAAATTTTTAAGGCACCATTTCTCTGCTTTCCCAACTGCTGCATTTTTTGAGTATGAAGGGAAGTTGTAACATATGTATACATTGTAAGTAAGCTTTGAAGTTTTTTAGTTTTTATTTCTTTGTCATTGCTGTATAGTTCTTTATTTATTGTTTAGCTTAAATTTTCGTTGCGTTTAGTTTATTTCGATTGCTTTAGTTTATTTCTCTTATTGCTTTAATTCTTTGATTCGATTTTAGTTGCTTTGCTTCAGTTCTTTTAGTTTATTTCTTTTATTGTCTGTACAGTTTTAGCTTGTGCAGTTTATTTCTTTTATTGTCTGTACAGTTTTAGCTTGTGCAGTTTATTTCTTTTGTTAGTGCTTTTTATTTCCTTTCTTTGTCTTTTTATGTCAGCTTGATGTTTAAGTCTGTACAGTCTTTTGTTTCAGTTTTAGTTGCTTTGCTTCTTTTTCTTTGCTGTACAGTTCAGTGTTTTAGTCTATGCAGTTTTATTTTGTTTTGCTTTAGAGGCCTGTGTCTGTCCTTGGAGGTCTGTCCAAAGTCCTTCAGCTTTTGAAATTCTGTCCTTTAACCTCTGCCTGAGCAATCAATGAAAAGTCAGCCTGCTGAAAATTGTTTTATTCCGAGCTGATCAATCCAGTCTCCACCCATTGCTCATTATTCTAATTGAGATAGTCTGCTTACTCTGAACAGTAGAACTATTTTGTTATTCAGGACAAAGGTAGAGAGATGATTGGATCTTGTGTCTTGCTTGCCACAGTTGTTTTAATTATAGAGAAGCTGCTATCTTTGTTTAGTTGGAGGAACTCCGGGGAATCCAAGAAAAGTTGGTTATAAGAGGGGACTATGGTTCATGCAATTATTTGGGTATCCACGAGAGGCTATCAGTGCCTAGACTGAAACAGTTCCAGATTGATCAAATGATAAAAGAAAATTGTAATTTCTCTAAATGCCTTTCAGATATTGATATATTTCAAAAAAAAAAAGAAAAAAAAGAAAAGGAAAAAGAAAAAAGAGTTATATGAGAGAGAGGCAGCCAGATTCCAAAAGCTATTTTTCTTCTAAGTTATAGATTTTGCCCTACAGTTGTAAATTTGGGTCGTGTAAATCTAAAGGGTAACTCTGTCTAGGCTGTAAAAGGCTAAACTAGTAAACAGAGCTCTACTCGGTTTCCCCTTTTTATGATCTAGAGAAGTTGATCGGTCCAAAGTTCATCATTCAATCCGAGTCATCCTTGAAGAAAGTTTATACCCTTTGTAATTGCACATCAGAAATCTTCCTTGAAGTAATTCAGCCTAGTATGTCCTTGGGAAATTTTAACAGCTTGCAGTTAGTAGTCAATTTATTGTGAAGAATGTTCGTGGCAAGGCATGATGCATGGTCTTTTTGTTTTGAAACCCGAGTCTTGGGTTCTAAAATAGTGCTACTATTTTACCCATAGATATCGCCATTTGTTGAGAAGCAACACACCCCCACTGAAAAATGCGATTCCAATCCTCTTGAAAACTTTGAAATTCCATTTTTGCAGCAGGGACCCTCTTGATCATTTTCAGTCTTAATCCAGATTTTGCTTGCCTCCTTTTTAAAGTTGTGTTTTCCTTGCATTCTAGCATTGTTATCTCAGGCTTAACTTTCTACATGCTAGAATCATTCATGCTTAAACAAAATCTTGCACCGGTACCGAGGAAAATCCAGAAAACAGTTGCATAAATTCACTGAAAATCAAAACTTTCCATTTTTGGTAGTGTCGCGATATCGCGACACTTCCATTTATGGAAATGTCGCGAAATCGCGACAGAAAATAGAAAATCGGCTAAGTCGCAAATGTGTAGCGAAATCGCGACACTTTCCATTTTTGGAAGTGTCGCGATATCGCGACATTTCCATTTTTGGAAAGTGTCGCAAAATCACTATCGGCCGAAAGAGAGAGAAAGAAAGCGTACGGAAAGGCGCGAAATCGCGACATGTCGCATTTTCGCGGTAGAGAAAGAAGAAAATGGTCAAGGCAAGATTTGTCGCGAAATCGCGACAGGTGAGGAGAAAGGAGTAAGAAAATGGGAGATGCGAGATGTGCGAAATCGCGAGTGATTGGAGAGGAGAAGAAGTAGAAGAGCGCGATTTGGGACATGTCAGAATCACGAATGTAATTTGGAGAAAAGAGAAAGTGGTAAAAGTGCGCGACGTGAATGTTCGAAGGAAGGGAAATGGTAGCGATGCGCTACCATGTTACAAGGTCCATGGACGAGGTTGCAGCGATGCGCTGCAAGTTGACCAAAAGGAAAGTGCTGAAAAGTGCAGCGACGCGCTGCACGTTTCGAAGGGAAGGGTGAAAATGGTAGCGATGCGCTGCACCTTTTGAGGAAGTCTTGCAAGACAAGCATGTCACGAAATCGCGACATGCTTGAGAAAAGTTGTACGGCCGCTAGCAGGAGGTCACGATTTCGTGACATGTCATGAAATCGTGACATGTCGCGTTTTCGCGGCCGACAGGGAAGAAGCAGCGCAGTGCTGGGGACGTCACGATTTCGCGACATGTCACGAAATCGTGACATGTCGCAGAATCGCGATAGGAGAGAGAAAGTCCTCAAAGGGCCAGAAGTGCATTCCAGCTGTAAACAGAAGGCATCCTGGGGTAGCGACACGTGTCAAAGCGTGAATCAGACAGAGCAAGGCCGACATGCAAGCTTATTTTGCGGTTTTTAGTCTGATTTTAATGTTTTAAGCTTTGATTTTATGTTTTATTAAAGTGCTAATGCATCTTTTGTCTTTCATACAGGATTCCATCTAGCACTTGCGGGACAACCGGGAAAGGCCATAAAGACAAAGTTAAAGTGCAGATTTGATCAAGGACCGCCATGCTAGAGGAGAAGATGCCGGTGAAAGCATTCAATGGCAAATTTATGACGAGAATTAATAGCATGAAGACCATTTCAACTCAGGGATGGCTTTGCGGAGATCAAATTGATGGAGAAGTGGTGACTCATCCGGCTCACCAACAAGAATTAATGGAGGTATTTATTTGCAGCTGCGGATGAATGCAAGTTGCATTAGATTTTATCTTCTCCATTTATGGCAGTGACTCCCCTGATTTGCAGAAGGGTTAAGTTCTATCCGGAACTTTGATTTTAAATGGATTTTTATTGTAAAACCCGGGTCCTAGGGTTTAGAAAGATAAGATTTGCAGTTTGGGGAAGAAGATATTTCTGAAAAGATCAGGGTCTATCCTGAGTCTATAAATACTTCTTCTCAATGTAATTGCGGGAGGCGAGAGACTTAGAAATAAAAGGCTTATAAGCAATTTCTTGCAAATCTTGTGAAATCCTTTGTTTTCGGACTTGGAGTTGATGTGCTTTAGCTTTTACGTGATAGCATGGCCAGGAGCCTAATATTTTGCAGAGTGTGATAAGTGTATCTTCTTTTGTTATCCGTTCCATTAAAGTTTGTTAGATATATGCTGTGAATCTGTATTATCAAGTTTAAATATGTTGTTAGGCTTCAGTTGTTCTATTGTCTGCTAGGGGAAATTATAGATTTGAGGTTAAGTTTGTTCTAATTGCTCTGTCTTCACTGTGTGAGCTAGGCTATCGGTGAAAGATACCAGTTTTAACTAGCTGCCCTTGGATTTATAATTTTTTGCTAGATCTGTTCCACTCTGCCTTGTGCTCTTAGTTGAAAGTGATCTTAGGTAGTTGGACACTTTCTTCTTTGATTTGTTCTGTTGTGAAGCTGATAGCATAGATAAGATTGATAGTTTAGGGTTTTACAGTTGATGTTGGGATAAACTTCTCTTTCTGCCCTACCCTACCCTCTCTTTGTTTTCGGTGAAATGATCCATTTTTATTTTCTTTATTTGTCTTTTATTTAAATCTGCTGACCCATGAGAGCTAGATCAAGAATTCAAGTTAAATATGATAAACAAGTGACAACTACTGAACAAGTTCAGTGAGCCCCCTGTAAGGTAACAGAACAGTCCATATTGAAATCTATTCCAGAAGCGAAAAAGAGTGAATAGCCATTCGACCCAACTCTGTAACTCGCACCTTGGATAACCAGCTAGATCCTAAAGTGAGTGGGATTCGTCCCGTGGGTGTCTCCGGAGCTTCCTGCTCATCCTTCGCGGGGTGTGTATGAAAGCCGGACCAACAGTACCAATAGGATTATTGAACATGGGCACCAAAACATGATAGTTAGAACTGAACACAATTCCAATTTAGTATAATTATTTATCTATTGATCTTTTATGAGAGCTAGGATATATATTAGTAATAACCCCCATAGAAAGAGATACATACAAAGACCAAGATAAAAACTCAAGTAGTCACAGCTCCTTGTATTTATATTTTGCAAGTACTTTTACAATTATACATGAAATGAAAGAGGCTTGAAGGGCATGGACATTCCTTGAATTGAGGCTTGAGTCTAGATTGATATACAAAAGAAAAAATGAGAGAGAAACCCTATATAAGACCAAATACTAGGCATGAAAATAAAAAATGTCCTATTCTAAGATACAAAATTGACTATTTATACATCAAGACTCTAAATTCAAAATTCAAAATTCCCTCCTAAATTTTCTTGAGTGGGAATGTCTATCTTCTTTGGTAGTTGAGGTTGAGGTACCATGCTACACTCATTCTTTGCAGATCCAAGGTTGATCTGGAGTCTAGTTGCCATAAATGTCTAGTAGGCAGAGTGGTGTCCCTTAGAGATATCATTAATGAGTCTTTTCTCTTCATGGAAACTCAAGATTTGGGTGATGTTAACCAAGATGGGTCTTTGCTTGTTTGGGAATCCTTGTTATCGATTCCAAATTAGCATGTATCCCATCCTTGTGTAAGCTAAAATAAGATACATCATGCAGATGACAAGAATAAACCAAGTACAATGAAATAACTTTGTATTATATTAAATTTCAATAGAGCCTTGGTCTTCGTATACAATAATTTTTGCCCAGAGTATGCAGGGGTAATATTACAATGCTTGCTTTCAAAGAATACAATGAGCACATAGGGGAAAAAAATCCTTTGGCCAATAAAATGAATATGGTGTCCTAAATCTTCTCTGCTACAATCTAAGTGGTGGATGGGCTTCATATCCTCATGGACTATCCTTGCTACAAAAGCCTTCAACTATTTGTCACTTGCATATACATGAATGCAAACATGGAAAGTTAGTAGCACCTGTTGACATGAGAAAAAGAAGCTATAAAAAACCCTTAAATGAATTTTTGTAGAATCCAAAAGTAATGTGCAGGAATAAAAATAACAAATTCCAAATGCCTTGCTTATTTTTACCTGACTTGACCTCTGTTTTTTGCAGGCTGAAAGTGCTCCTGAGCAAACACAAGTGTGCATTTGGGGTTGGCTAAATACGAGACTACATTTTTCAAATGCAAGGATACATTTTTGACTATGTAAACACCCATCGACATTTGGGGCTAAATGGAAAAACTGCTAGGGTTTCGAACTCGGGCTTTGACGAGTCAATCTCCAAGAACTTTGGTGACCTTCTATAGTGATTCCAGTAGTGTAACAATGTATTTTCTAGCCTCTCTTTCTTTATGAAATTATGATGACTTTATAGGAATTTTTGGGGTTTTATAGGGAAATATAGGTGATAAGCTAGGGCTACCAAGTGGCAGGTATTGGGAAACCACCTATCCTAGGTAGTTACAGTGAGTCACCTGGAGTGTCCCACTTTGGTGTAGTGGTGGCATGTGGGTAGGTGGAAGTGGAGTGATGTGTGGAGTGAGGTGTGAGATGTGGTAAGGGGATGGGTAGTGGTGGCTAGGACACATGTCACATGGGAAGACAGGGTATCCTAGGAGGATTTTCTAGATTTAATAAAATCTGGAAAATAGGATAATGTGTAGGATTTTATACCTAATTTTAGACTTAGGCATATTTTATTATGCAAAATTGTGGGGTGGATGTGGGTTTTGTAAGTGGCTAGATTTTGGTGTCTACACCTTGTATTCATCTTGGCTACCAAGTTGTTGTCCTACCCAACCTTTCATTGGATCTAGTTGGTACCTTTATCGACTAATCCTTTCACAAGTTCCTGATAATTGGGTCCTCATGTATGATGTGGATTCTAAGAGATAATAACCCTTTTGGTTTTGCCTTATCCTACTATATCTTATTTTTGGGGCCTGATTATTAAACTTTGGTAGTAGCCTTTACCTTGAGGCTCCTTCTAAGGGCCCAATTGCTCTGGTAGAGTTCCCTTCATAGTGGTTGTGTTGTAGAATTTTGGTTTGGGTGGAGGGTCACCTTTGAATTCTATATGTAGTAGGAAATTTATGGAGTTAGGATTGTTAATTTCTCAACCATATCTCAGTCCAATGAATGTTGCTAGTACTATTATTTTTCTCCTTATTTGATTTTGATGCTTCAAAGCTACATTCATATAGGGATCACTAGACTTATTCATTTGACAAGTGTATCTGAGCTATTCTCTTTTTCTCGTTTGGTTTACTCATTTTTTCCTTTCTTCAATGAATTTTCAAGGTGACCTTCACATGGATTAGCAAGCTTAAAAAACCTTATCGACCTCTTGCCTATACACATTTTCCCCTTTCTTTTCTTCCTCCATGGTTCTTAGGTTTTATATTTGTTGGAATATTGTTGGTGAAAATTTGTAATTATAGACACAAAAAATTGAACCATCAAAATGAGTCATTTCTTCCTTAGATCCCTTGTTATCCACCCAAACTTGCTAAGTATAAATTTGGGTCTCTTTTGCCTTCTTCCTTTTTTCTTTTTCCTTAGCTTTACCAAATTCACACCCAGTCCATACGGGGCATGAATTTGGCTTACCAAATTAATGCCCTATAATTATTGGGTATGAATTTGGTATTCTAGGGGTTTTTCTCACTAAATCCCTTCACCTCATTGACTCACTTTAGGGTTAACCCTTGCTCTCAGTGAAATTTTATTTTCCTACCTATTTTGCCCTCCAAAACTATTATAAATAGAGGATTGTATTCCCTCTTTTCCATCAAAAATTTGCATACAATGATTTCTTCTTGAGATTCTAATTCTTGACTTACTCATTTTCTCATGCTAACAAGTTCCCTTCTACTACAAGTTGTTTTTTTGTGCTTTGGTTTTTACTACCCTTGGGGATTGAGTGGAGGAGTCTTGATGATTGAAGATACCAATCATCTTAGAGCGCTTCTTGCATTTCTTCATTTATACTTGATTTTTCCATTCACCAAAGCCAACTAGCCATCAATTTTTGGCTATAATAATTCATATATTCTAGACAAAAAATAGGTGGGAGCAGTAAAATTTTGGGTAAGTTTGGTCTAAACATTACCAATTTTTATGGAGTAACATGTGAAATAGCTAGCATGGTAAAACATGCTAAAATTTTATGTAAATAAGTGGAATATAAATAAATATAATAAAAGCTAAGTTGTCAAATAACTATAGGATCAGGAAGGCAATGACATGAAAGGGAAAATCACTCATACAAAATAATTTTTTGGGAAAGTGAATTAGGCAGTTCACATTCACATTTGAAGGATGTTTGCATGAATTAAGAGGTGAAAAAATTAGTAAAATATCTAAGTAAGAGCCTTCCCTAGATCACCATCAACCACTTAGGAAACATCCGATTGATGAAGAGACAATTGCCACAACTAAACACAAGATAAAATAGTGGATACTCATGCCTTATTGATTTAGATGCATGGGAAAAATCTTATCCCACTGGCTTGCCAAAGAAGAATCAATAGAAAGAAGTAATGATTAGATGAGTGACTTAATTACTTTCTCATTCAAAGAGGTTTATAAAAGGATAATTTTCTTCTTAGCATGTCATGAGCCCCTGAGCAAAGTCTCTCTCTAAATAAGAAATATCTCTCATCCCCTAAGACATAAAATTCTCAATATTTTCCTTCATAGATTTTATGCCCAATAAACAAGGCTACTATTTCTAGGTCCTTTACCTCTTGAAATTAGAATCCCCCTATGAGTTACCAAACTATAGTGAAATTTCATTACAATGGGTAAATCACCCCAAAATGAAGAATTTTGACTAGAATTATCACCTAGAGCTGAACAAGAGGAGAGGACATAAATCTTCATTGATCTACCAACTAGTTGATATTGTAAAAATTCTAAATATGAGGGAAGGCCTACATAGAAAGTGTACAACAATTCTAAACTCCTTTTGTAATGAGGTGATGTTGACCAACCAGACTAAATAGATAAAATCTTATAGCATTTCTAGTGGAAGCTAAGCAAAATCTTGATATTAGTAAAAGTCTTGGATCCCTTATGTTGATAGCTAAAAGGGATCTACCTTTAGTAGGACTTAGTCCCCTGTAGTAGCTGTAAACTCAC
This sequence comes from Wollemia nobilis, assembly GCA_028583015.1. Lineage (NCBI taxonomy): Eukaryota > Viridiplantae > Streptophyta > Pinopsida > Araucariales > Araucariaceae > Wollemia > Wollemia nobilis. Next base: position 29,226,588 of record JAQPPZ010015824.1, on the reverse strand, counting down.
CCATCATCTAGATGGGTGGGTTCAAAGACCCAACTATACTCCACACCTAATCAGGCCCACTGTGATTATTCATCGAGGGATCTTGGTAAAGATAAATCAAGAAAATAGAGGAATAATAAGAACCAATATGTTCAATTAAAGGACCAATAATAAAAGCTCCCACATGATAAAATCCTTTAATATTTTTGGTCCATACAAAGAACAACATAGAAGAGCATGGCAAAAATAGCAAAAGGGAGTGAAGTGGCCAGAAAAAAATAAAAAGAATAAATTTGGCACACTTGTCAAATGAAGAAGTCTAGTAATCCTTGAATCATCAAAAATAAAACAAGGAGAATGGTGATAGTAAAAGTATATTAATTATACCAGGGAGATGATTGATAAAATAACAACTAAAACTCTAGTTATTATTCAAGCTTGTAGGACTTTTCTAGAGCCATAATTTTTTCAAGTATATTATTTTGAGGGCTAAAGCAAGCAATTTTGGACTCAAAGCTATTTTAAGGTTTGCTTAATATTTCAAACCAAAATTTTCTTACTAGACTAGGTTGGTGCTAGATGTACAAAGGGGCCAAACCAAAACTTTTCTATGTTGACATAAGCAAAGCACACAAAATCTCTAGTATGGTGAGGAAATTCTAAGGCAAAGAATTTCTCTAAACTAAAAAGGCAATCCAAGAACTTTTATGATGACATTAGCTCACCTTCCACAAAGTTCTAGCCTATTGAGAAAACTTTTATTAAGCATTAAAGTCAATTCAAAAGGTAATAAAAATGGGTAGCATAGTTTATTGACAATAAGGACGACATCAACATCAACAATGTTCAACACCTATAAAGCAACATAGCTCAAAGAGAAGGCAATATCCTAAGATGAAAGTAGTTAAGTTTTCATAGCATTTGTTAGAGCCTAAAAGTGATAGCCACCTTATTGAATAATAATTAAATATCTTGCAATCATAACCACTTGAATCCTGATAGAAGACATGCAAAAAATACCAAGTGGCACCAGCTCATTCCCAATCATGCAGAGCCAATTTTTCTCATAATTGTAGAGTAGTTAGCTTTGTCTTAGCTTAGTAAAAATAATAAATAGGGGAATTCCCCCATTATAAATGGTTCAATGTTTTTGTATTTTCCTATAGCAAGTTGTATGTTTATGCTACTCTAGAATGCAATCAAGAGTTGTTTGACTTACTCTAATTAATGTTTGCAAATATTTTTACATAATAATTACACTTTTGGCATTTTACTTTTGATTTAATAAAATTATTTTTGTTATGTTTAATTTTTTTGGTAATACTTTGGTCTATCTATTAGGTTTAAATTTTTTAGCTTTCTTTGGTTAGAGTTCTTATAATGCTAAAACTTATAAAATCTGAGGTGAATGTATTGTTTTCTTATTGTTAATTGTATAGTTTATTAGTCTTTGCTTGTATTAGGTAGTCTATGCTCATGTAGCTTAAAGAAATATTGTTATATAAGCTTTGACCATATTTAAATAAATATTTCTAACTCTTTCCCCTCTCATCCCTTTTATTTTTCTATTTTTATAGTCTTTTTCAACAGAAACTTCACTAGGAATGATTTTCTTTGGAGGTTGTCTCAAAAGCAATTCTAGGACATCCAATATTGACTTCGGTCTAGGGTAAAAATTCATACCTAGGTGGATTGAAGCATCAAGAAATAATTTGCTATATTAGTTTAAATTTCTTGGTTTACATTGTATTAATTTGAATAATTGTATAAGATATCCCCTTTTTTCCATAAGCATTACCTTTTAGTGGTCTTAGTCTATGTGTCAACAATGTGATCCTTCTCCATTGGTGCTAAGTTATCTATATGGATTTATTTAATGACAAACTATTATACTATAATAGAAGTGTCCAATAGAGGTTGATAATAGGGTCTAAGAAGTTCAACATAAAATATTAGATGCAAACCAAGATAAGATAGAAAATTCAACTAAAAGGCATTTTCTCCCACCATTTTGGTGATGGTGCATGGTCTATAGTGAAGAGTTTTGATCTTATTATTGTTAGGATATGAATTCACTGTCTAGATCTCTATTTTTATTCAGTAAAAGGTACCTACAAATATTTTTAGACATCTACCTACAAACATCTATAGATATCTAGCTGCAGATATCTACAAATGTATAGCTGCAATCTATAGACATCTAGCTGCAAACTTCTACCTATAGATGTCTAGCTATAGTTTACAGATATCTAGCTGCAAATGTCTATCTAGAGATGTCTAGTTGTAGACTATATATGTCTAGCTATAGTCTACAAATATCTAGTTGTAGATGTCTAATTGCAGATGTCTAGCTGTAGACTATACACATCTATCTATAGACATCTAGTTGTAGTTGTCCATACGGGTAGTTGCAGACGTCTAGTTGTAGATGTCCAGATGAGTAGCTACAAACATCTAGCTCCATATATCTATATGGGTAGTTCCATACATCTAGCTCCAAATGTATATATGGTTAGTTCCAAACATCTAGCTCTGGATGGATATTTTCCAGATGTGTAGCTTTGAAATATGAAATAAACAATTTTTGGAGTCTTCCTTTGGGAGAGGAAACAAACAGTTTTTAGAGCCTTCCTTCATTTATCTATAAAAGGGGAACAACCCCTTGCATGTAAAAAATATATATGTGAATGTAAAGTTTGTTGAAATCAATAAAATAAATAAGTTGTCATTGCCTCATGGTTTTTCTTACACATTGCAGGTTTCCACGTAAATTATCTATGTTACTATCTTTTCTCTGTTATTGTATTTTCTACTTGCATGTAATAATTTTAAGATTTAACTAACATTTGGTATCAAAACCTAGGGTTTTGTGCGAGTGGGACTTGCAACAGTGATAGGATGTGTAACCAAGTTTGAGATTGAGAAATTTTATGGTAGGAATTTTGCCCTCTGGAAGATGAAGGTGCAGGATTTGTTGGTTCAGAATGACCAAGCTCTAGCCTTCAAAGGGATTGTCAGTAAACCAAGCAGCATGAAATATGAGGAGTGGGTAATGCTAAAATAGGAAGGCAGCTCCTACAATTCATCTCTACCTAGCATACTCTATATTGTTCAATGTTTCTAAAGAAAATACCATGGAAGCCCTCTGGCAGAAGCTTTAAAAGTTGTATGAAACAAAATCAGCAACAAATAAGGTTTTTAAAGAAAAATAGCTTTATAGCCTGAGGATGAAGGAGAGTTCATTCATAGAAGATAATTTGAATGATTTTAATACCTTTATCAATAAATTGGTTTTATTTAATGTGAATATGGAGGATGAGGATAGAGCTATCATCCTATTTTTTTCTCTCTCGAACACGTGGAATCATAGGGTGATGACCATCAGTAATGCATCATCAGGAGCTCTAAAATTTGATGATGTGGTAGTTGCTTTGTTGGTAGAATATTTGAGGCAAAAAACATCTCTGGAACCCTCAACCAATGAAGCCCTATCTATGAGAGGTAAATATTTTGAGAGGAGTAAACAAGGTAGATCACAGTCTAGATCTAATTTTAAAGGATGCAAGTATAAAGGGAAGTGTTGGCATTGTGGGAAGCCAAGGTACTCAAAGAAGAATTGTTGGCATTTAAAATGAAAATAATGGTGAAAAGTAAATTCAGCCATAAGTTGAGGCCAGTACAGTAGATTCAAGAAAAATGGCAACATATGAGGCTTTCTGTATCAACAATAGTAGATCTATTTTATATACCTAGGTATTAGACTTGGGTGCATATTTCCACATGTCTCCTCACAGAGACTAGTTTAACAAATATCAACCATACTATGGTGGGATGGTCTACTTAGGTGATGATCATCTTTTATAAATTATGGAAAGATGGGATATACATATTAGTTTGGATTATGGTAGATAAAGGATGTTATGTGATGTATGACATGTGCCTGATTTGTGAAAGAATCTGCTCTCAATCAAGATGATGGATAATCTAGGGTATTCTATCACTTTCAATAATAACTACTACAAAATTACCAAAGGAGTTCTTATAGTAGAAAAATGAGAATATTATGGGACCCTATACCCTTTATGTGGTGATACAATGATGAACCATGCAGTAGCATTAAATTCCAAAAGTGCTTAGGATGCAGTAATACTATGGCATCAATGCCTAGGACATATGAGTGAAAAAGATCTAAAAATTATGCATGATTGAGGTATGCTTTCTAGGATTAAATCTTGCAATTTAGACTTGTGTGAGCACATTATTTTTGGTAAACAAAAGAGCTTTCAGTTTACTACAAGCTCTAATAAGAGTTATGATTTTCTGTAAATTTATACATTCATATATATTTGGACCAGTCCCCACTCTATCCTTAAATGGTGCTATTTATTTTCTAACATTTATAGATGATTATTCTAGGAGAGTGTGGGTTTATTTTTTTTGAAGAAGTTAAAAGCTTTGCAAAAATTTAATATTTTAAAACATGATTAGAGAAAATTTTGGGCAAGCCTATTTTATATCTCAGGTTAGATAATGAGGGTGAATATTTCTCCAAGGAATTTGATAAATTTTGTACGCATGAAGGTATTAAGCACCAAAATATTGTACCATATACTCCATAGAAAAATGGTGTGGCTGAGAGGATGAATCACACAATTATGGAACATGCAATAATCATGCTCAATGCATCCATGTTGATTAAAAATTTCTAGGTAGATGTTGTTAATACAACTACCTTATTAACAAGTCACCTACAACTGCATTGGATGGATAGATTCTAGAGGAGGTATGGTGTTGTAAGCCAATTGATTACTCTCATTTGTGTACCTTTGGATATGATGTGTTTTCCCATGTGTCTAAAGAAAAAAGGTCCAAACTTGACCCAAAGTCCAGAAAATGTGTTTTTATCAACTATGGAGATACAGTGAAGGGGTATCGACTGTGGGATCCTACTACCCAAAAGGTAATTATTATCCAGGATGTTATTTTTTTTGAAAAAACCATGCAAATGAAGTAGGTACAACAAAATCCTAATGTTGTACCAGTTGAAGTAGATATGAATGAAGATAAATATGAAAAGCAACATGTTAAATTTTTTGATCAGCATGCAAAACAACAAGTAGAACAACAAGTAGAATAACAAGTAGAGTAGCTACAACGGTCACAAGACCAAGAGCCACAATCAATAAATCATTGGGTTAGAAGATATCAATATCCATAAAAGTTTTCAAAAAGGTATTCTCCTATTTTTCAGTCCTCTTATGCTTTGTTAACTGATGATGGTGAGCCTAGTTCATTTCAGGAAGCTAGAGAGTCTAAGAATGTAGAAAAGTGGAGGAAATCCATGGAGGAGGAGATCAAGATACTTCACAAGAATAAAACATGGGAACTTGTGGATCTTCCACCTGGAAGAAAGGTTGTTGGGAAAAAGTGGGTGTACAAAGTAAAGAAGAACAATTATGGATTGTTGGAACCATAGAAAGCTTACTTGGTGGCAAAATATTATGTGCAAAAGTCACGTATAGACTTTAATGAATTTTTTCTCCAATTGTGAAGATGAATATTGTTAGTGTTTGACTTACACTTGTAGCAACACATTATTTAGAACTGGAGTAGCTTGATGTAAATACTACTTTCCTACATGGTGATATCGAGGAGGAGATTTATATGGATCAACTTGAGGGCTATGAAGAAAGAGGTAAAGAGCATTTGGTTTACAGACTAAATAAATCTTTGTATGGGTTGAAATAGGTACCAAGGATGTGGTACAAAAAAATTGACACCTTCATGAAGAGCTAAGGTTTCAGTAGGAGTGAAGCTAACCATTGTGGATATTATAAGAGGTTTGATGATGGAAGTTTTATTATTTTGATGTTGTATGTTGATGATTTACTGGTTGCAGACCCCAACATGAAGAAAATCATTTAACTTAAGGCTCATTTGGCTAGGATATTTGAAATGAAGGATTTAGGACCAGCAAACCAAAATTTAGAGATGAAGATAAATAAGGACAAAATAGGAAGAAATATCTGGTTAATTTAAAAGTCATATATAGAAAATATTATGTAGTGCTTTAATTTACAGAATGCAAAACTAGTTAGTACCCCACTTCTTTCACACTTAAAATTGTCTTTCAATCAGTGTCCTAGAATAGAAGTAGAGAAGACAAGTATATCTCGTGTACCTTATTCATTAGTAGTAGGAAGCCTCATGTATGCCATGGTGAGAACTAGATCAGATATTGTTCAAGTAGTGGGAGTAGTCAACAGATACATGGTAAATCCTAGTAAGGAGCATTGGAATGCGGTGAAGTGGATATTTAGATATTTAAGAGGTACTTCAGATGCTTCTATTTACTACAGATCAAAAAGTTTACAAGTTAAATGTTTTTTAGATTCTTATTATGGTGGAGATAGAGATCACAAAAATTCCACTATAGGATATATTTTCACTCTTACTGATGGAGTTGTGAGTTGGACTTCTAAGTTGTAGTTTGTGGTGGCTTTATTAACCACTAAAGTATAATATATTATAGCGAATCAGGCTAGAAAATAGGTAATTTGGCTAGAGAAAGTTTTGGGTGACTTCAATATAATGCAGGAGAAAATTCCTTTGCATTGTGATAGTCAAAGTGCTATTCAGCTAGTGAAGAACCCAATATTCAATGATCGCACAAAACACATTGATGTTAAGTACCACTTTATAAGAAATATGATGGAAGAAGGTAGGAACCTATTGGAGAAAATTGATAATGAAGTGAATCCTATAGATATGCTTACAAAGTTGATCAAGACAAAGAAGTTTAAGTGGTGTAGAACTTCTCTGGGTTTTCTAAAAATGTAATAAGGGTAGAATTGGGAAATTGTCATTGGATGAAAAAACATAGGTAAATAATTCATGTATACTCACTTCAAGTGGGAGAATGTTAGGAGATGAAGTTACTATCCACATCTCTATTGTTCTTCAGTAAAATGTAGCTGCAAACATCTATCTATAGATAGCTAGTTGTATATTGCATATGTCTAGTTGCAGTCTACATACATCTAGCTACAAAAATCTATCTACAAACATCTAGTTGTAGACTACATATGTCTATCAATAGACGTATAGCTATAGATGTCCAAACGGGTAGCTGTAGATGTCCAGACAGGTAGCTATAGATGTCTAGCTCTAGATGTCTAGACAGGTAGTTCTAGAAGTCTAGCTCCAAACATCTAGACAAGTAGTTCCAGAAGTCTAGCTCCAGATGGGTAGCAACCAAATGTGTAGCTCCAAAAGATGAAACGAACAGTTTTCAATCTTCCTTTGGGAGAGGAAACAAATTGTTTTCAAAGTCTTTTTTAATTTATCTATAAATGGGGCATGTAAAAAAGTTGTGTGAATGTAAAGTTTGCTAAAATTAATAAAATAAAGAAGTTGCCATTGCCTCGTGTCTTTTCCTACACATTGTAGGTTTCCACATAAAATATTTGTGTTACTATATTTTCTCTGTTATTGTGTTTTCTACTTGTAGGTAATAATTTTAAGATTTAACTAAAACTTATAGGGTCCTACAAGTAAATATTTTGTAATACATAACCATACCTTATCTCTAACCTTAAATTGATATGGGATTTGATGTTGATCACAAAATTGCTTATACTTTTTATTTTTTCAAAGAGGTCATAGTCCTATTGTTGGATGTGTTGAATGTATTCTACAAACCATGCTATCTTTTGTACTTCTTTTTTTCCATGAGGTGAGTACTCCATGGGTTGTATAATAATATATTCATCAGTGAGTTTCAAGGGTTGTAACTCGAAATAAGCATGAAATAGACTATGTTTGATAGATCTATGCAAAGCTTTATTATACCTATTATCCTCTCTAATTATCCAAGCAATCTAATGGGGTTTTAGGGCCAGACAGTCAATACGATCACATCTCACATGGAGTTACATAGTAGGTATAGTCCCAAGAGCATGGAATTCATATCTATTTGGGGTATTTGATATGTTTATAAAAGTTGACTCCTTTATAAGATCTGACCTTGGGCACATAATCCTAAATTAATAGCTTGGGGGAGGAAAATGATTAAAGATATGCAAGAAACTAAAACAATAGAATAGTAAATTCTAATCTAATCAAGATGATGCACCAAGATCAAGATAAGATTCAACTACATAATAATAATAACTCATATGTATGAATTTCCATGAACAATGCTTTAGGAACACTTTATCCTCTCGACATAATTAAGTGTAGGATGTGTATAAAGGAAATGGGATAGAAATCAATTAGTCATGTCCTCAAATATACATACATACACATACATAAAGTAATTAGAATAGAAAGAACCAAGCAGTCATGGCCTCCAATATATATAAGTATAAAAATTATAAGTTATTCTAGAAGTGGGGTTCAAAAACATATTCTTAAACAACATAAGGTTTAGGTGTTGCTAACAAATAAAATGAAGGAAAAGTTATACAACTCATCAATCCTTCACAATTCTAAACTAACTACTATTTATATATACATAAGGGGAGATTTTACCTCCAAAAATATGTAGAGATTCCAAAATTGCCTACTCCTTTGAGTATTGGGTCACTTTTCATTTAATATGTCAGTTCCTTGTGATCCCTAGATTTGATTCTATTAATGTTGAATGACTTTGAGCCTTTGGATAGATAGCTACTCCTATTGCTACCATATAACTCTTTTGAGGATTCCTAAAGTCTAAGCATAGGAATCTTTGTAATCAATGCTCCATAGTTGGGGTAGCCCTTGTTGTAGCTTCCTATATTGTTGCCTTTAATGCATTAATTATTGTTTTGGACTTTATTAGACTTCAAGTGTGTAGGTAGATGAATTTGATATTTTTCTACCTTTATGATCTCAACTACTATCTTTGTGAGATGTGCCTTGGTGTTCTGAATTATTTTCTTGACTAGATAGAAAGTCCTTCCTATCATCCTTTGTTAGACCTTTTGGATATTTTGACTATAGGAGATTACTTGATCTATTCCTAAAAAATCCTCTTTTATTTTGTAAAAAAATTTAAAATTCATAATTATTAGACATTTTTATCTTCTTGCACCTCTTGAGAAATTTGCCATCTTTTGGATTTTAGGATTCCAAATAACCTGAGTTGTCAAAAAAAATTCCTTTTGCCTTCAATTGAAACTTTTTTAAAGTAGTGCCAACTTTGGTTTAGAACTTTTATTTATCTAAGAAAACCCATTCCTAAGAACTTTTTTTCATCTTTTGACACTTATTCTCTATTTATTTCTTACCTTAACCCTACCAATTTTGCCTTGTGAAAGTGATGCTAAGGCCCTCTCTCTTTGTATAAAGTGAGAATTAACTATAGTTCTAGTGACTTATAAGGATCTTCAGCTTAATGAAGATAAAGAACCCTAATAAAATTTATCTTATCATTTGGGCAAAGAGTCAAGTAATCAACACTATGATGGAAGTGGGAGTTTTAAGCATCCGATATATGATCGTACATATCTACAACTCTTTAAAGCTTACATGATCTTCATAAAATTGGGATTCCTCCCCAATGGTTGAGGCTTATTCCTTAGTTGCTACTAGAAAACACCTATAGTTTTGGCTACATCCTTTTCAATGATCCCCTTGTCCAAAAAAACTATCACTACGGTTGCCCTACTCCTTGCTTGATTTTTGATATTGTAAAGTTATGTTTATGTAAGATTATAAGACCTGTTATTTTGATGAGTGTGCCTAAATTATAGGGTCTATAGAAAATTTATTTTCTTTTATGTCATAGTTAGGTTGAATCACATATAGTCTAATAAGGTTATATGACCTATGGTAATTTGGCCATTATTTTTGTAAATCATAAGCTCTCTCATATGATGTCAATCATTTGCCTAATCACCCTAGGTCCCTTATTATTCTTCAATTGTTCTTGAGATTTAATTCCCTGGGTATTTTGTAAATATTGCCTTCATGATAATCCTAGGGATTAGTGACCAATGAGATAGACATTGTGAACTTAGTTATAAGTGGATAATAGCTTGGTTTTTGAACCTATCCACTATAATGATGGGTAACTTTATGACCATTGTATAAGAAGGGGATTCACCAAAGATAGATTTATTTTAATTTTCACTAAAAAAAGCTTTAATACTCTTATTAATAGTGATATTAGACTTAGCTACCACTGGAAAGGCTATAGGTCATCACCTTTTATGGTCTGATGAGTCAAAATATCCTCGTGGATCATAAAAGCTTCAAATTATCTAGTAGCTTCTTTCTAAAACCCTTTCTTGCCAGCATCTTGGAAATCTTCATAGCATTAGATACTTGATAAATTAAAGGATCTTTAGATCCTCTCATATTTTTTGACTCTTTGATGGCATATTCAGTCAAAAATTCCATCTTTAAGCTAGTAGATATAAACAAGAGGTCATTTTTTCTTGAAAATGTCACTTTGCTTGGGACTAATAGAATGTCAAGAATAACACTCTTATTATATAGACCTCTTCAACTAGGAGATTCATTGAAAATTTTTCATCTTTGACCTCTCTGGAAGTATTGTGATGTTTTAAATGCAAGTGAATCAACACTCACATGATTATTTATCACTTCTTGGTTGTTATATCAATTCTCAGTCCTCTTAACTTGTGCAACCCTTCCTCAATTATGCATGTGAACTTCCTAAGATGTTTAGCAAAATATTTTGCAAGAGTGCCTCAACTTGCCTTCCCTATTATTTCATCCAATGGTTATAGGAAATCTTAAACTATTACCTTTACTTATATATGTTACCTATTTACAATATAATACAAAATATTGGCATGTTTTAATGCATTGGGTGTCTTCACAAGTGGCTTATTCATCATAATATGCAGTGTTTTAATCAAAGTGATCCAAACTTCCACCATTCATGCATGTTAATTTTCTTGAACATGTGACTTGTTACAAGCAAATTCCCTTGGTAGGTTGGACTCAGCAAGGGATGAGTCCCTAGGCTCATGTAGAATATTGCATTGGAATCCAGTATGAACAACTCATTCACCTCCTATGAACTCTTCATCATTTATTCTAGCCATTCAAATGGCTTCCTAGTCATCTCTTAGAGGCTCTTGGGTACATTCCTTGCTCTTTTATTTCCCACTTTTTAGCCTTAAACATGTCATCTGATTTGGCATTTGTTATACTAATAGTTAGGTTGGCCAATGATGCACCTTGTCGGAGCCATAACTTGTGAACCGTATGCCCGTTTTCCTTGAAATTTAACAGGTGGTTTTGCATGCGTGTTCTACATCAGGCTCATCTTTGATGCACCTGAACCTCCAAAAATCATGTTTTTGGGACCTAACTCCGACATCTAGTGCCCCAAAATTAGCTTTTAGAATAGGTTCCCGGGTTTTTTGGGCTGTTAGAAGTTTATTATCTTTTGTTATACCATAAGTTGAGACCTAATATTTTAAATTAAGGTTCATTATTGTAAGAGGGATTGCACCCAAATTTGGTGCACACATCCATCTTACAATAATGAACCTTAATTTAAAATATTAGGTCTCAAGTTATGGTATAACAAAAGATAATAAACTTCTAACAACCAAAAAACCTAAAAAACCCGGGAACCTATTCTAAAAGCTAATTTTGGGGCACTAGATGTCGGATTTAGGTCCCAAAAACATGATTTTTGGAGGGTCAAGCACATCAAATATGATCCTGATGTAGAACATGCATGCGGAACCACTTGTTAAATTTCAAGGCAAACAGGCGTACGGTTCACAAGTTATGGCTCCGAAAAGGTGCATCAACCAATCCATCAAATTTCATATTTGTTTCCTCCTTGTTCTAAGAAATGAAGCTTTGATATTGGTCTATCATGGACATGATTGGTTGAGAATATTATTTAACATAGATTTGAGTGGCATTCACATCTAGATATGGGAAACACTAGGAAGTAGCTTCCTCTACATTATTTACCTTTTTGGAGGAAATATCCACAACATGATTTATTGGATTTTGTTATAGAGGGTTAGCATTGATATCTCTTGTTGGCTCTAGCCATGAGCTTGATCATATTCCCAATTTATTTGGATATTTATTTTAATTGTATTCTCTTCAATCCCTTCCATTAAGAGGGCAACAAGTTTCTCCCATTCAATAATTGAATGTAAATGAAGATATTCATACCTTTGGCTAGCTTAGCATTTTAGTGAATCCACTAGTAATCTAAGATCCACATCCTACTTTGTGATATTATGTACTTGGTATAAGAATACCATCTCCTACAAGTGCTCTAGTGGGGTTTTTGGACCTTCATAAGTGAAATCTAAAAGGTCCCTAGTGTTGACTCTAGGATCTTTTCCTGTATGACTAGTGGCTTTGGAGATCACAAAGGACTTCTATCATTCTAGATAAAGGATAATATGAGGATTAAAGTGACCATGCTCTATGCCTTTGGGTCCTTTTATTATATCAAAGTCACTAGGTGAATACAAATTGTGCTCTAAAAGTAGATAGACTGAGGTCTCCATTGAAATCTTAATATGATGTCCTTCAAGTGGATTTTTCTAGATATTCATTTTTGAGCAAAGTTGTGAAGTGAGTTTTAAGTGTTTCCAAAATCAAAATAGGAAAATATCCTCACCATACTTAGAGCCTAAATTATTCTTGATTGTGGGACCAAAAATATTTCAATGGGATCCCACCAGGCATCCCATTAAACTATTGTTCTCTTTGATTATCTAGGTCACTTGATAGGGCTTTGGAGCTAGATGATTGATACTATCATGCCTTGCATAGAGTGACATAGTAGGACCAATATTGAGAGAATGGGGTTTGTCTCTATCATGGACCTCTAGGATTTTTACAAATTTTGGATCCTTTATAAGATTTTATCTTGGGCATGCAATTCTAATATAAAAACTTGGGGGAGAAAAAGGATTAGAGAGATACAAGAAAATTAAATAAAAAATTAAATCCTAAGATAACTGAGGTAATGAGACAAGATCAATATAAGATTCAACTACATAACAATAATATGCTCATACATGTGAATCATCATGAACAACACTCAAGGAACACTTCCTCCTCTTGACATAATGAAGTGCAAGTTGTGTATTAAGAAAACAAGATAGAAAATAGTTAGTCATGGCCTCTAATATACACACATCAACAAACATACATAAAGGAAACAAGATAGAAAAACCTAAGGTTCAAGTGTTGCTATATAGAAAAAATGAAGGAAAATTATGCAACTCATCAATCCTTCACAATGTTAAATTAACTAATATTTATAGATACATAAGGGAAGATTTTCCCTCTAAAAATGTGCAAAGATTCTAAACTTACCTACTCCTTTGAGTACTAGGTCATATTTTCATTTAATATACTAGTTTCTTAGTGATCCCTAAATCTAAGCCCATTAATGTCAGATGACTTTGATATTTGGATAGATAGCTACTTCCATTGCTTCCATATGCTCCTTTTAAGGATCCCTAAAATCTAAGCATAGAAAATATCTATAATAAATTCTCCAAATTTAGGGTAGCCCCTTATTCAGATTCCCATGTCATTATCTATAATGCATTAATTATTCTTTTATACTTTACCAGGATTTAGGTGTGTAGGTAGGTGATTTTGAAATTCTTTTATTTTTATGAGCTCAACTACTACCTTTTGGAGATGTTCCTTGGTGCTACAACATATTTTCTTGACTAGATGGCCAATCCTTCCTATCTTCCTTTGCCATACCTTTTGATTAGTTTGACTATAGGATATTACTTGATTTATTCCTCAATGTACCTCTTGAGACTTCTGCCATATTTTAGCTTTTAAGATTCTAGATTACTCGAGTTGTCAAAAAATTTTCCTTTTACCTTCAATCGAAACATTTATAAAGTAGCACTAACTTTGAATTGAAACTTTTCTTTATTTGAGTAGACTCATTCCTCAATACTTTTCTTCATATTTTGACACTTATTCTTTATTTTCTACTTACTTTACTCTTTCAAGTTTACCTTGTAAAAGTGATGCTAAGGATCTTTCTCTCTCTATATATAGTGAGAACTCACTACAGTACCCATGCTGAATGTAGAGGAGACTCTCATCCCATATGCATAGGTTCTTGGATTTATATATTTGAATATGTACAATCAATAAATTTGTAAATTTGTTTGGCCATCTGTTTGAGGATATAAGGCTATGGACATGGTCAACTTGATGTCCATCATGATTGATGGGGTGGACTAAAAAATGCTTAGAAATATACTATCCCTATTAGATACAATAGAATTTAGCAATCCAATGTTGATCCACACATGACTAAAATAAAAGCTTACCAATATTCTCAACTAAAATGTATTTCCTACATAGAATCATGATAGCTATTTTTTAAAAATTATCTACTAAAAAAACATAATTATTACTATGCTTAGATGTTGTCAAACCTAAGATAAAATCCATGGAGACAAAATTCCAAGTCTTGGATGGCACTAAAAATGGTGTATATAGTCACTACTTCTTATTAATTATTTTGGCAATGACACAAGGGTATATGACCTTATGTACCTATTAATATTGTTCTTATAATATGCTAATAGAATTAATTTTGAAGTACTACAAATATTTTTCCATGCCAAAATGACCTACTAATTTATTGAAGTATGCTTCCCAAATCATCTTTGAGCTCTCACTAGCCAATATACAAATATGTCCCATGTAGTATAGGATGTTATATTGCAAATAAAAACTAGAAATATGCTTACCCACACAAAAATCTCAGTATGTATTTGTAAAATTAGAATATACTTTATACAAGGTGGACCAATGGGGAGTATCATGCCCATAATAATCAAGAATGGTGGTGAGTGCTAATATTGGAGGTTAGCTCAAATAATTTTTTGTTGAATTGAAACTCCCTTTATTATTCTCGATAATAAAATGATGTTAGTATATATGTGGTCCACTTTTTATGTCTTTCATTCCTTAGATTACTCTACCTCTAAATGAATTATATAGTTCTATGATCTATGTGGATTTTTATTTCCTTACCCAAGATGTAGTGCTTTAATTATTTACACGCTTGGATAATGTCATAGAATTATTTATCATATGTGGGATTTTTTATAATTGATTTATCAAATATTTCTCTATGATAGACAATTGATGCCCATGTTGTATTAGAATAGCTTCCAACGCATACTCTAATGCATTAGTCATTACCTCAAAATATTGATGTTGAAGGTAGGAAAATTATAGGAGCTAAACACAATTGATCTTTTAATCTCTTAAATTCCCTCTATTATGTATCTCCTCGATGGAACTTGGATTTGGTACCTCCTTTGGTTATTTGGTGTAGTGGCAAAGCAATGTGTGAGAACACAATACAAATATTTGAAAACCCAAAAAACCTTGAAGATTTGTTAGAGTCTTTTGGGTAGGCTAGTATCTAATTACTTAAATCTTCTTTGGATCAACATGGATTCCCTATTTTTTAACAATATACCTAAGGTACTAAATGAGAACTTATCCAAAGTAGCATATAGCTTGTGTGTTCAAAGAATCTAAAGTATATGTTGACCATGTTGTAGATGTTCTTCCCATATCTTATAGTAGGTGAGAATGTCATCTAAGTAGACAACCACAAATGAGCTAGTATAGGGATGTAGGATGTCATCCATTATCCTCATGAATGTGGAAGATTCATTGGTAAAGCTAAAATATATAACTAGCCACTCAAATAAATCCTCGTTGGATTTGAATGTATTTTTACATATGTCAGTGGGCTCTATGGGTATTTGACGATATCCAAATTTGAGATCCATTTTGATGAACTTTGCACCACAAAGCTGGTCTAGCAAGTCATCTATCCAAGGAAGGAAAAAAATATTCATAGTGATTTTATTCAAAGATATATAGTCAATATAGAGTTTCCATGTTCCATATTTCTTTAGATCTAAGATAGTTGGACTACCACATGGTAAATAATTTAGTATGATGTACCCCTTTTCAATCAATTATTGGATCTATCTCTCGATTTCAAAATTATAAATGGTTGATCTATGATAAATATGTGCATTAGGTAAATGAGAACTAGGAATAAAAATAATGGAATGCTTTATATTATAATTAAGTGGATCCCCCATTGGTGACTTCAACAAGTCATCATATACAATTTTGTCCATATGCTTCTACTATACAGAGCCTACAATTTATGTAGCAATGGTCCTCCTTTATAAATTGGTTATTAATAGAATTAATTTTATTATTTTGGTTTATCTTCTTCATGTATTGTTTAGTTATAATTAAGGAATTAAAGGTAGGAGGAGAAAATCCTAGGATCCTGAAGCACTTACCTTCGATCGTGATGATGACACTTTGGGGTCTAGAGTCATATATGTCATACCTCATCCATATAAATGGTTGGCCTAAAACCACATCATAAACATCCAAGAGGACATCATATAAGACTTATATTTTAAGGGCTTTATGGAATAAAAGTGTAGATAAACTTGAGTTACACATATATCTCTTTCTTATTGTAACCATCTAACATTATATGGTTTTGGGTGTAATGTGACAAGTATATTCAAATCCTTCACCATTAGAGTATAAATCATATTCTTTTGATTGCTACTATCAATAGTGAAATGTAATGGTATACCCTTATAAAATCATAAACCTCACATGTACATAGCAGGGGGGAGAATCTATTGGAATCGTCCCTGCTTCCTCACTCTAAGAGTCTCTTTCCAAAAGAGACCCTAAATTTATGGGTATCTTCAATGCAAGTGGGCTCTACTCACTACAGTTTTTCAAGGTGTCAATGTTGATGTTATGCTTGATGGTGTTTTATGATTTTATTCAACAAACACATAAATGTTTTGGTCTGCTAAATTGACTCTTTATCAAGCCTTAAAAACTTATTAAAAATTAAGGTGAAGATCACTAAAAATCTATGCTAAGCTTAATACACACAAATGCAAGAAAACAAGAACTAACCTAAAATACTTTTTCATTTGGATGATGGTCTAAGCTAAGGGAGATGTTTTATTTTTAAGGCAAACAAGGGATAATGCAAGAATATAATACAACCTAGGATGCAACTATATATTTTTACGATTTCTTGCCTAAGTACTTCGAATGAAAATGTTCAGATCTAATCTAAAATTCCTTTATTTTTGCCCAATGTTAATGTGTTTTGAAAGACAAAAATGATCTAGACTAAGATTACTTAATTAACCAAATGGAAAAAATACCAATTAGTGTAAAAAATGCTAGTTAGTGGAAAAACACTAGTGGATTTTTTTATAGTCAATGGTATTTTTGACATTCAGTGGTATTTTTGCTCTAATACAAGGTTGGAATAATTTTGGGGTTGATTTTGAATTTTTTTGGGTGATTTTATGATTAAATGGGAGGATAAGGTTCTATGATATTTTTTCTAGGTTTGGGATCAGTAAATTTTAAGATAATGGATACAAAATCCTACAAATTAATGATCAAAATGAGTGTATATACAAGAGGGAATAAGCAGTCCCAAATGGCTAAAGCTAGATTATTTGAAGATGTAAAAAATGGTCTATAATGTTTGTTAAAAGTGTTAGGAATGAAGGCAACAATCCAATTAATCTCTGAGCTCGAGAAAATTGAATGAAAATCAATGCATAATAGTGTGAATGCAATATATTATGAATATTGTCATAAACTTAGAAATCTAAAATAGCAAAGGAAAGGGGTAGGAATATGAAACAAAGGGGATAAGAGAAATGAGTTATGAGATAAAAATATAATGAAAGCCTTGTATCTACACCACAGTAGCTTGGAATTGAAATTGAGTGATTCTATGACTAAAATTTGATAAAAACCATGCAATGTATGATTAAAAGAGAATATAAACTAACATTAAATGCTTATAAATGAGAGTATTTTGAAAATAAATGAGCATGGAAGAGAGAACAACAAGTTAGGATGTTGAAAATGGAAGAATATATACTTAGGAATAAAAATGGACAGCAATAGATGAAATAATGTTAGACAAAATAACACAAAAATACTTGCAATGGTGTTAGTGGTTGGGAATGAGGGCAGCAAGCAAGATAAACTCCAATGGACCTGAAATAAGGATATTAGTAGCCA
The DNA here is from genome assembly GCA_028583015.1 of Wollemia nobilis. Taxonomy (NCBI): domain Eukaryota; kingdom Viridiplantae; phylum Streptophyta; class Pinopsida; order Araucariales; family Araucariaceae; genus Wollemia; species Wollemia nobilis. Next base: position 29,208,501 of record JAQPPZ010015824.1, on the reverse strand, counting down.
AAATATAAATATTAAAAGACTATATGACCTAAAAAAGAAGATATTAGAAGCATGAGAAAGGAAATTGAAGGGAAATGCAAGTAAATGAATGTCCAAAATGCAAGTTAGCAAGGCCAAAATAAAGAGAGTGAATGCATAAAAAAAGAACTAGAAGATGAAGAGAGGAGAGATCCTAAAAATTATACAAACTAGAAATGACTCCCTATTTACCTCTAAGATAGCCTCCTTGTCCCTAACCTCTCTCCTTGCCTTGTGTGACTTACCTCCAAAGGATGCTTGATGAAGAATGCTAAGGAAATATGCTAATGAAGAAAGGTAGAAGAAATTTTGCATAACTTAATTAACTAGAAAGTGCTTGTTGAATTCTTGCCACAAAGACTTACTCTATAGATTTTGAAGGAGGTATTGAAAGGGAAAATTGGTTAGTGTTTTATTGAATTTTGTAGGTTTGGTTCATTGCTAGAGCATGTGAAGTCAAAAGAGGTAGTGGAACAAAGGAATCTATATGCCCCTGGCTCATGCTAGAATATTTTGGGTAATTTCACAAAAATACCACTCATGGTCAAAAATGCCACTGGTGTTTTTGCCACTGACTAGTGATTTTTACCAATAGTCAATTTGACTTGCCAAGGCCTAAAATTTAACTTTTTTGCAAAAACACCATTGATGATCAAAAATGCCACTGGCATTTTTTAAACTAAGTGGCGATTTTAACAGAGGTAGAAAAAGGTGCCCAATTTTTTGGATTTGAGTTGGTTGAGTGTCTATTGATGCTAGGTGCTTTGTTTGGTGTCTTTTTATTTGTGGGTGTGTCAAAATTGGGTGTCTATATTCTGCCCCAATTTTGATGTGATATCTATGAAATTGCATCAAAAGCAAGTAGTAGGACTTTGATTTTGGTGTTGTGATGTTTTTTTGTTGTGTTAAAATTTTTTTTTGAATAAATGATTGTGATTGTGATTATTTTTATTGATTTATGTCATTTTTATATTATTGTCTTGTCTTTAATGATGTATGCCTTGTTGATATCTAAACAAGTTGCCCCATATGAGAAAAAAGCTACCTCTTGGGTGCCCCCTCATGAACTTTTGTCATATTTAATTTGGGGAGAATTCTTAAATTTGATGAAGGAATGTGGTGAGAAGGGTCACGAAGGGCAGATGAGGGTGGGCTAAAAATGGTAAGGGGATGAAAATAATATTCATTTTCACTTGCCATGATTATAAAATTGGAGAGAGGTGAAAAACATGCTCTATATTGATGGTAAATAATCGGAGATTAGCTTACTATGCTAAAATATTTCAATAGACAGTACATGTACTGGAGTGGGTCCAATAGATACGTTCTTGAACCAAACCCAAAATTTTCTTTTTTGTTTTTTTTAGATTTTTCGATGGTTGTGGTATTTTTGCCACTAGTGGAAAAAATTTCAGTGGTGTTTTTGTCACTAGTGGCAAATTTGCCACTAGTATTTTTTACATCAATGATATTTTTACCATGAATCAAAAGGAAGGGTTAGAAGTGTTGACTAATGATGTTTTTTATGTGACTTTGGTAGGAGATGAAGGTTTTGGTGAGTTGAGAGCATTGTTTGAAGGCTATGGATAATATTTTTATCTATAGACAATATGTTTATGAGATTGGGGTGCTAGTAGTGATGATCTAGCTAGTAGTGATGGGACTAGATCATGTGGCTTTTATGCCCAAGCTAGATTTTGATCGATCATTGTTGATAGAATTGACCAAGAGGTGGTACCCATCGACTAATACCTTTAGATTATCGATGGGAGAGATTACCATGACTTTGGAGGATGTGTAGCATTTTCTTTAGGTCCCTATTCAAGGTGTGTTAATATACCTTAGCATAGATGATACAGTTAGGAAGGTATTGATATCAAAGCATGGGGACTTTTGAGGTATGGAGAAGGGTTTGAGTATCAACAATACCTATATGGGAGGGCATATAGGTCGATTGATGACTCTTATAGCTTCTATTGTGTTAGGTATTTTTATGGTAGACACCATTAGGAGACATGTTTTGGGGATGGATGATCATTATTGCTAGGTTGAGGGATAGTCAAACTATTTATGCCTAGGGGCCAGCCATTTTGGCTAGGATTTACCATACCTTATATCTATTGGTGTATCGTAGAAGTAAGAGCCTAGTTTGTTGCACTCTCCTTCAGTTTTAGGCCTTGGAGCACCTTATGATTTGACATTCTATGGTGAGGGGTAGATAGCCAAGACCTAAGGGGATAGTAGTTTACCAATGGATGCACTATATTCATCCTAGTCATTTGTCCTTAGAGCAGGTGAGGTTTTAGGTTGATGAGTTATAGGCATCATAGATTACTTGGCGGTCATGGAGATATTAGTTTGTGTGATCTAATTACTAGAGGGAGATCACTCAAATTAGGATGATTTGATGGTTAGATGATGGGATTTGGACATATGAGCTATACTGATATAATCGAGTGCTCAAGAAATATGGAGAGGTATAGGAGATACCCAGGATAGGAGATATATGGCTGCAAAGGATCGCACAAGAGAGATGGTGAGAGCCTATAGATCTCTTCACTTTTATAGAGGTAAATGCTAATTATACTATGATATTGATTCCTATGATGGATGATGTCAAGGTGATGATAAATTATACTACCTAGTATAAGTGGTTTTATCTTGGGAAGCTATCAGCAAGGGCACCACCAAGGGACCATGCTCAGGTTGTGAGGAGGTGGATAGCATTTTGTGAGAGGTGTGATGGTATTTTGGGAGAGAGTGGATGGATAGGATTGTTGCAAAGTAGGCAATTGGAGGTGGTGACCAAGAGATGAAGGGGACTGTAGTGGTGGTTTCTCCCTTAGATATACTCCCATTGGCTATGATCCCATTACCACAATCGATATTCAACCAGGTAGGACCTAGTAGGTCGGTTGAGGTAGGACCTAATAGGGAAGTTGTATAGGGGAGAGAGGTAGAGTTGGAGGTCTTGAATTAGATATTAGAGGATGTGAGAGTTAATTTTATTGAGATCAAGGCTACTAGGGCTAGAGAGCAGATAACCCAGTTTATGAAGGAAAGGGTGACGAATAGAGAGACCATTTTCATGAAGAACACAAGCTTATACTGAGAGGGGGGTGAACAATATAAGACCACTTTTTACTTTTCTTTTCCAAACAATATTATGCAATGTATAGATAGCAATATCAATAGCAATAATCAAAGCAATGCACAAAACACCACACACAATAGAGACACAAATTTTAACGTGGTTCACCCAATGTGGGCTACCTCCACAGAGAAAATATTTCTTCTAAATATTTCTCAAATAATCTTTTGGGAATCCTTCCCAATTACAATGTTTATGGACCTCTGTCCAAAGGAGATGTTGATCCCCTAAATCTCAAGTTTGTGGATCTCTTCCATAGGAGAACTCTTTCCCCTTCAGCTCTGGCTAGTGATCTTCTAGAAGACTCTATCTCTCTACTGCACTTACTGGTGGATCTCTCTCCACTTGAAGACTCCTCACTCAGAAGATCTATCTTCAATTGTCCTGGCTGTTGGATCTCTATCCACTGAGACTCTGTCCTCTATACTCTATCACCTCCAAAGCTCTATCAATAGGTTCACTCAAAACCTTCTCAAATCTGCTCAACAGGTCCACTCAGAACCTGCTCAAATCTGCTCAATAGGTCCACTCAGAACCTGCTCAAATTTGCTCAACAGGTCCACTCAGAACTTGCTCAAATCTACTCAACAGGTCCACTCAGAACCTTCTCAAATATGCTCAACAAGTCCACTCAGAACCTGCTCAAATCTTCTCAACAAGCTCACTCAGAACTTGTCCAAATCTTCTCAACAAGCTCACTCAGAACTTGTCCAAATCTGCTCAACAAGCTCACTCATAACTTGTCCAAATCTGCTCAACAAGCTCACTCAGAACTTGTCCAAATCTGCTCAACAAGCTCACTCAGAACTTGTCCAAATCTGCTCAACAAGTCCTCTCTAGGACTTGCTCAAATCTACATTGCAAGCTTCCACAAAGCTTACACAAAATCAGTCCACAAGCCTTCTCAAAGACTTGCCTCAAATCAGCTTAACAAGTCCACACAGAACTTGTCCAATCTCATAGAATCATAAAGAGAATTGTTAGAGACTCAATATGTTCTACACTCAATGCTTAATCACTTTCTCAACTCAATCTCATAGAAGCATAAAGAGAATTGTTAGAGACTCAATATGTTCTATTCTCAAAGCTCAATCTCAACTCAAATCAATCTCATAGAAGCATAAAGATAATTGTTAGAGACTCAATATGTTCTATTCTCAAAGCTCAATCTCAACTCAAATCAATCTCATAGAAGCATAAAGAGAATTGTTAGAGACTCAATATGTTCTATTCTCAAAGCTCAATCTCAACTCAAATCAATCTCATAGAAGCATAAAGAGAATTGTTAGAGACTCAATATGTTCTATTCTCAAAGCTCAATCTCAACTCAAATCAGAATATAGAATAGTTTGTTTCATGGAACTTGAACAACCACATGCATCCACTTGACTAGGCTTAATCAACTCTACTCAACCAATCACCTCAAGGAACAACCCTTTCTCACAAACCCTAGTCCAAGCATGTATCAACCAACTCAAAATGTTTCCAACAATGCTCAACCACAAATCTCACATAACAATGATACTCATGTTCTTTTCTAACTCAAGTTCAAGTTCTTTGCATAACCAATTGGCTTCAACAACAATGCTTATAAAACAAGGTTTAATCACAACTCTCAATCCAGAAAACCTTGAAGCATTAAACCAACCACTTTCAAAAAGGAAACCACAATCAATCCTTTTCTCTCCAATGATATTTTCAGAAATCAATCACCCAATCAAGTCAATGGAGAATATTGCCCATACCTTTTTGATGCCAAGGAGTTGTCCACAAAATCTGTCAAACTCAACACACTTTCAAATATTTCCTTTTCAATCACAAAGAGGTTAGAGGACTTGAGTAATATCACAACAATAAAAATAATATCCCAATAACACCTTATTACTCCTACTCAATAAAATTCACCATGTCCTCTCATGAAAGAAATAATCCCCTTTGAAAAAGAATAAATCAAACTCACTTTTGAACCCCTTTACAAAAATAGAAATATCTCTTTACACACACCTTATTTCTCCTTCTAAGCAAGTTAATCAAATAGCCCTTGAAAAATGCTTTCCAACGATATATAATATGCTACCCTTCCAAAAATAAAACCATCAAAAATCTCTCAATTTTCTAGGGCATAGCATAACCCTTATTTCTCCCTTAAGGCTATTTAATAAAAATTAAAATATAAAAATTAACTTGCCTTTCCTCTCGGAGGGATTCGATCCCCCGACGTCCTCCTTCCCAATGCCTTAACCATGGCCAAGCCACCATTGGGCCACGTGCCCACACGTGCCTAAAAAGGCATGAACTGCATCAACAACCTCACGAACTGGCGCCTTTCAAAATAATCAAAACGCGCTTCGAGCGCTTTGACCTTGCAAGCAACCTCCAAGCGAATCGAACGCGGGACCTCCTCTGTCTCGCCAAGCCAACGCACCGCTAGGCCAAGCTGGCCTATGTGCTCCACAACCCCAACGTTCCCTGCTTCAACCTTTTCATAAATCGTCAAGTCTTTTAAAACACGAGCCTTAATTCGCATGCACTCCAAACGAATTAGCAAGGATAAATTTGATTAATGCCTTTTAGGGCATTATATATAATGCCTTTGTCTTCCATGCAATCACGTCGGCGCATCGATTTAATTCGACGTCGGCTTGGTTGATTAATTTATAATATATTTAAATTTAAATTTAAATTTAAATATTATAAATTAAATTAGACCAACCTTAGGTTTTAGTTTAATTAAACCTTGGAGCCTTGTCTTAATGCACAACCTTGGTGTAATGAATATTATTTATAAAATTTAAATTCCTTGTGAATTTAAATAATTTATAAATAATTATTAAACCTCCTTTTTAACCTTTGCAATAACCCATATTGGGTTTTTATGAACCAATCACTTAACTTGTGCTCCCAATAATATTAAAATATTATGGAGCCTTTTTCCTTTCACTTTTGCATTGTTGAAGCTTTTTCTTGGATGATAGTGACAACCTTGGATGACTTTATTTCTTGTCGAATTCCTTGATATGAGTGATAACTCTATCAGGTGACATCAATGACAACTTTGACTTAGAGGACTCAAAATGTCCAACAATCTCCCCCTTTGTCATTGATGGCAACCCATATCCTTTTACTAAAACCTGACCTTCTTTTTGCTCCCCCTGGGACTTTGCTCCCCTGGCTCAATGCTCTCTCAAATATCAAATCTCTCCCCATATCAAATCTCTTCCCCAATATACACAAATCTCTCCCCCTTTGACATCAATGGCAAAGGGTCACCTTTGGGGCTTGGGGCTAAGAATGAGCCTCTTAGCTTAGCCCCTCCCCCACCTCCACATGAGGTGGTTAATTCTAGGGTGGGAGTATTTCTACTCCCTGAAAGCACTATTCTTTACCTTTATCTTTCTCTCTTCTTTTCTAAGTTTTCTGAATCCTCTGACTATTTCTTTCCAAGTCATCATCCCTATTCCTGTCATCACTTCTGTTCCTATTTTTGTTCTTGTTCTCATCCATGTTCCTGTTCCTGTTCCTATTCTCATCCTTGTTCCTATTCCTATTCTGTTCTCATCTTGTTCCTATTCCTATTCATGTTCTTGTTCATATTCATGTTCTTGTTCCTATTCATGCCTGATTCTGGAATATTTTCTCTACACCATCTTGTTATGTGACCATCATTATTGCACTTATAACACTTAATGTTATTATTCCTTGGAGGTGCAACTGTCTTAGGGTTTCTCCTAGTGAAGCCATATCCTCTTCTATCATGAATCTTGCAATTCATTGCCTTGTGACCAAACTCATTACATGAGTAGCAATACCCTTGGAAAAGTTGTCCTTTTCCATATTCTTGTCTTTCATGTGTCCTGCACTATGAAGCCATGTGCCCAAACCTGTGACATGAAAAACATCTTCCATTGAAGCTTCCTTGTCTTGACCTCATTGGTCTCCTGTTCTGATTGTTGTTCCATCTGTATCTTCTCTGTGCATTGTTCCTATCTTTGTTGAACTCTTTGATGTCCAACTCATCCTCTGATGTCTCACTCCCACTTACATTGTCTTCTTCTGAAGTTTCTTCTTCTTCGAGACTTGAAGTAGACTCTTCTTCCCATTTCTTTTGAACTTGTTTAGAACCAAGACTTGTCTTGTTTGTTGCTCTTCTTTGTATCTTGACTATTTTATCCAAACTCTTTGCATTTTACATACTTGTATAGCTTATTCTTGGAATCCTCTAAATATTCCTTTAGTAGGGCCACTTCTTGTGTTAACTTTTCACATTCCAAGATCTTTGCTTCTAACTTATCCTTGAACTTGCTTGCCTTAGCCTTTGACTTTTCTAAATCCTCTATGAGCAATAATATTTCTTCATCACATTCTTGAAACTGACTTTCAAGCTTAGAGTGTTGCTTTCTTACCTTCTTTACTATGTCAAGGGCATAGATAAGTTCTCCCTTGAGATCATAGCCATTCTCTATTGAATAATCCTCTATTTGTTTACCTTTGTCCATATCATTTCTTTCTTTTGGCTTGTCTTCTATAGGATCACTCACTTCATCTTCTAATGCCATTAGAATATTTTCATCTAGTCTATCAAGTGCATCTTCAAAATCATCATCACTGAAACTATAACCATCCCTTGTGCAATCATCTTCAAGATGTCCAAATCTACCACATCTAAAACACTTGAGAATAATGGAGTCTTTCTCTTAACTTGTTCTTTCTCTTCAACCATAAATAGGACTTCATCTCTATCATTTTTGAAATACTAGCATCACTATCATTTGAGTACTTACTTGCATTATCTGCATAGTAGCTTCTCTTTTTCCTTTGGAAGAACTTCTTCCCTTGTCCTTCTTTAGAACTGAGTCTTGTTAAGGTGACCGATGACCTTTGTGCATTGATAGTCCTTTCCAAGGTCTTTGAATTTTCCTCAAACTTGTGTAGCTTGTCCTTAGAACCTTTTACTTCCATCCTTAGTGAAACTATCTCATGCTCTAATCTTTCACACTCTAGATCTTTTGTTTTTAATTTTTTGACCATACCTTCTTCAATTTTTCTTGTCTCTTCAACTTTGATTTTGAAGTTAGTGAGTTCCTGTAGAAACCTTGCTTTTTCTTTCTCATCTTCTTGAGCTTGAACCCTTAATCCTGAGTTCTCCCTTTTTAATTCTCCAAGAGTAATCATAAGCCTTTCACATTCTATCTCTTTTACCTTTGACTATTTAATCATACCTTCTTCAACTCTTCTTGCTTTTTCAACCTTATCTCTCAAGTCAAAGATATCTTGTAGAAGCTTTGTCTTACATTTCTCATCTTCTTGTATTTGAGCCTTCAATTCTAAATTCTCTCTTTTCAATTTAATAAGCTCCTTAAGAGTGGCTTTCCCTTTTATTTTTCTAAAGCATCTTCTTTTTCTTCTATTACTGAAAGTAGAGTTTCTTCTTCATACCTATTTTGATTATCCCTGTTATCCTTTCTTGAACCAATCTCTAGAATTTTATTTTTGAGAATATCATCTTCATCTTCACTGCTACTAAACCCATTACAATATCTTGCATCATGGCCAAGTTGACCACAAACAAAGCATTCTTGTGGACAATAAGTTGTATGGTGACCTGTGTTCCCACATCTGGTACAAAACTTTATCAGTCTAGATATTTCTCCATTACTTGATTCATATCTTGAATCTATTTCCATTTGTCCTCCCAACACAACAATATTAAACTCATATTTCTTTTCTTTCATGACCATAGGTGTTCTTTTCTTCTTGTGTCTCATGCTTCTACTCTTGCCTTTCTTTGCCATTTGTGTTCTTGTAGGATCTTCCTTCAAGCTATTAAACTTCTTCCGAAGGAACCGACTCTGATACCAATTGAAGAACACAAGCTTATACTGAGAGGGGGGTGAACAGTATAAGACCACTTTTTACTTTTCTTTTCCAAATAGTATTAATCAATATAATAAATGGCAATATCAATAGCAATAACCAAAGCAATGCACAAATCATCACACACAATAGAGACACCAATTTTAACGTGGTTCACCCAATGTGGGCTACCTCCACAGAGAAAATATTTCTTCTAAATATTTCTCAAATAATCTCTTGGGAATCCTTCCCAATTACAATGTTTATGGACCTCTGTCCAAAGGAGATGTTGATCCCCTAAATCTCAAGTTCGTGGATCTCTTCCATAGGAGAACTCTTTCCCCTTCAGCTCTGGCTAGTGATCTTCTAGAAGACTCTGTCTCTCTACTGCACTGATTGGTGGATCTCTCTCCACTTGAAGACTCCTCACTCAGAAGATCTGTCTTCAATTGTCCTGGCTATTGGATCTCTATCCACTGAGACTCTATCCTCTATACTCTGTCACCTCCAAAGCTCTATCAATAGGTTCACTCAGAACCTTCTCAAATCTGCTCAATAGGTCCACTCAGAACCTGCTCAAATCTGCTCAATAGGTCCACTCAGAACCTGCTCAAATCTGCTCAATAGGTCCACTCAACCTGCTCAAATCTGCTCAATAGGTCCACTAAGAACCTATCCAAATCTGCTCAAAGTCTCTTTCTAACTTCCAATTCTCAACAAGTCACTAGAACTTGTCCAAATCTGCTCAACAAGCTCACTCGAACTTGTCCAAATCTGCTCAACAAGTCCTCTCTAGGACTTTCTCAAATCTGCATTGCAAGCTTCCACAAAAGCTTACACAAAATCAGTCCACAAGCCTTCTCAAAGACTTACCTCAAATCAGCTTAACAAGTCCACATAGAACTTGTTCAATCTCATAGAATCATAAAGAGAATTGTTAGAGACTCAATATGTTCTACACTCAATGCTTAATCACTTTCTCAACTCAATCTCATAGAAGCATAAAGAGAATTGTTAGAGACTCAATATGTTCTATTCTCAAAGCTCAATCTCAACTCAAATCAATCTCATAGAAGCATAAAGAGAATTGTTAGAGACTCAATATGTTCTATTCTCAAATCTCAATCTCAACTCAAATCAATCTCATAGAAGCATAAAGAGAATTGTTAGAGACTCAATATGTTCTATACTCAAAGCTCAATCTCAACTCAAATCAGAATATAGAATAGTTTGTTTCATGGAACTTGAACAACCACATGCATCCACTTGACTAGGCTTAATCAACTCTACTCAACCAATCACCTCAAGGAACAACCCTTTCTCACAAACCCTAGTCCAAGCATGTATCAACCAACTCAAAATATTTCCAACAATGCTCAACCACAAATCTCACATAACAATGATACTCATGTTCTTTTCTAACTCAAGTTCAAGTTCTTTGCATAACCAATTGGCTTCAACAACAATGCTTATAAAACAAAGTTTAATCACAACTCTCAATCCAGAAAACCTTGAAGCATTAAACCAACCACTTTCAAAAAGGAAACCACAATCAATCCTTTTCTCTCCAATGATATTTTCAGAAATCAATCACCCAATCAAGTCAATGGAGAATATTGCCCATACCTTTTTGATGCCAAGGAGTTGTCCACAAAATCTGTCAAACTCAACACACTTTCAAATATTTCCTTTTCAATCACAAAGAGGTTAGAGGACTTGAGTAATATCACAACAATAAAAATAATATCCCAATAACACCTTATTACTCCTACTCAATAAAATTCACCATGTCCTCTCATGAAAGAAATAATCCCCTTTGAAAAAGAATAAATCAAACTCACTTTTGAACCCCTTTACAAAAATAGAAATATCTCTTTACACACACCTTATTTCTCCTTCTAAGCAAGTTAATCAAATAGCCCTTGAAAAATTCTTTCCAACGATATATAATATGCTACCCTTCCAAAAATAAAACCATCAAAAATCTCTCAATTTTCTAGGGCATAGCATAACCCTTATTTCTCCCTTAAGGCTATTTAATAAAAATTAAAATATAAAAATTAACTTGCCTTTCCTCTCGGAGGGATTCGATCCCCCAATGTCCTCCTTCCCAATGCCTTAACCATGGCCAAGCCATCATTGGGCCACGCGCCCACACGTGCCTAAAAAGGCACGAACTGCATCAACAACCTCACAAACTTGCGCCTTTCAAAATAATCAAAATGTGCTTCGAGCGCTTTGACCTTGCAAGCAACCTCCAAGCGAATCGAACGCGGGACCTCCTCTGTCTCGCCAAGCCAACACACCACTAGGCCAAGCTGGCCTATGTGCTCCACAAATCCAAACGTTCCCTGCTTCAACCCTTTCATAATTCGTAAAGTCTTTTAAAACACGAGCCTTAATTCGCATGCACTCCAAACGAATTAGCAAGGATAAAATTGATTAATGCCTTTTAGGGCATTATATATAATGCCTTTGTCTTCCATGCAATCACGTCGGCGCATCGATTTAATTCGACGTCGGCTTGGTTGATTAATTTATAATATATTTAAATTTAAATTTAAATTTAAATATTATAAATTAAATTAGACCAACCTTAGGTTTTAGTTTAATTAAACCTTGGAGCCTTGTCTTAATGCACAACCTTGGTGTAATGAAATATTATTTATAAAATTTAAATTCCTTGTGAATTTAAATAATTTATAAATAATTATTAAACCTCCTTTTTAACCTTTGCAATAACCCATCTTGGGTTTTTATGAACCAATCGCTTAACCTGTGCTCCCAATAATATTAAAATATTATGGAGCCTTTTTCCTTTCACTTTTGCACTGTTGAAGCTTTTTCTTGGATGATAGTGACAACCTTGGATGACTTTATTTCTTGTCGAATTCCTTGATATGAGTGATAACTCTATCAGGTGACATCAATGACAACTTTGACTTAGAGGACTCAAAATGTCCAACAATCTCCCCCTTTGTCATTGATGGCAACCCATATCCTTTTACTAAAACCTGACCTTCTTTTTGCTCCCCTGGGACTTTGCTCCCCTAGCTCAATGCTCTCTCAAATATCAAATCTCTCCCCATATCAAATCTCTCCCCAATATACACAAATCTCTCCCCCTTTGACATCAATGGCAAAGGGTCACCTTTGGGGCTCGGGGCTAAGAATGAGCCTCTTAGCTTAGCCCCTCCCCCACCTCCTCATGAGGTGGTTAATTCTGGGGTGGGAGTATTTCTACTCCTTGAAAGCACTGTTCTTTACCTTTATCTTTCTCTCTTCTTTTCTGAGTTTTCTGAATCCTCTGACTATTTCTTTCCAAGTCATCATCCCTGTTCCTGTCATCACTTCTGTTCCTATTTCTGTTCTTGTTCTCATCCATGTTCCTATTCTTGTTCCTATTCTCATCCTTGTTCCTGTTCTTTCTTCTCATCCTTGTTCCTATTCCTGTTTTGTCTATTCTTTCTTGTTCTTGTTCATGTTCTTGTTCTTGTTCATGTTCTTGTTCCTGTTCATGCCTGATTTTGGAATATTTTCTCTACACCATCTTGTTATGTGACCATCATTATTGCACTTATAACACTTAATGTTATTATTCCTTGGAGGTGCAACTGTCTTAGGGCTTCTCCTAGTGAAGCCATATCCTCTTCTATCATGAATCTTGCAATTCATTGCCTTGTGACCAAACTCATTACATGAGTAGCAATACCCTTGGAAAAGTTATCCTTTTCCATATTCTTGTCTTTCATGTGTCCTACACTGTGAAGCCATGTGCCCAAACCTGTGACATGAAAAACATCTTCCATTGAAGCTTCCTTGTCTTGACCTCATTGGTCTCCTGTTCTGATTGTTGTTCCATCTGTATCTTCTCTATGCATTGTTCCTATATTTGTTGAACTCTTTGATGTCCAACTCATCCTCTGATGTCTCACTCCCACTTACATTGTCTTCTTCTGAAGTTTCTTCTTCTTCAAGACTTGAAGTAGACTCTTCTTCCCTTTTCTTTTGAACCTGTTTAGAACCAAGACCTGTCTTGTTTGTTGCTCTTCTTTGTATCTTGACTATTTTATCCACACTCTTTGCACTTTTTACATACTTGTATAGCTTATTCTTGGAATCCTCTAAATATTCCTTTAGTAGTGCCACTTCTTGTGTTAACTTTTCACATTCCAAGATCTTTGCTTCTAACTTATCTTTGAACTTGCTTGCCTTAGCCTTTGAATTTTCTAAATCCTCTATGAGCAATAATATTTCTTCATCACATTCTTGAAACTGACTTTCAAGCTTAGAGTGTTGCTTTCTTACCTTCTTTACTGTGTCAAGGGCATAGATAAGTTCTCCCTTGAGATCATAGCCATTCTCTATTGAATAATCCTCTATTTGTTTACCTTTGTCCATATCATTTCTTTCTTTTGGCTTGTCTTCTATAGGATCACTCACTTCATCTTCTAATGCCATTAGAATATTTTCATCTGGTCTATCAAGTGCATCTTCAAAATCATCATCACTGAAACTATAACCATCCCTTGTGCAATCATCTTCAAGATGTCCAAATCTACCACATCTAAAACACTTGAGAATAACTGGAGTCTTTCTCTTAACTTGTTCTTTCTCTTCAACCATAAATAGGACTTCATCTCTATCATTGTCTAAAAAACTAGCATCACTATCATTTGAGTACTTACTTGCATTATCCACATAGTAGCTTCTCTTTTGCCTTTGGAAGAACTTCTTCCCTTGTCCTTCTTTAGAACTGAGTCTTGTTAAGGTGACTGATGACCTTTGTGCATTGATAGTCCTTTCCAAGGTCTTTGAATTTTCCTCAAACTTGTGTAGCTTGTCCTTAGAACCTTTTACTTCCATCCTTAGTGAAACTATCTCATGCTCTAATCTTTCACACTCTAGATCTTTTGTTTTTAATTTTTTGACCATACCTTCTTCAATTTTTCTTGTCTCTTCAACTTTGATTTTGAAGTTAGTGAGTTCCTGTAGAAACCTTGCTTTTTCTTTCTCATCTTCTTGAGCTTGAACCCTTAATCCTGAGTTCTCCCTTTTTAATTCTCCAAGAGTAATCATAAGCCTTTCACATTCTATCTCTTTTACCTTTGATTATTTAATCATACCTTCTTCAACTCTTCTTGCTTTTTCAACCTTATCTCTCAAGTCAGAGATATCCTGTAGAAGCTTTGTCTTACATTTCTCATCTTCTTGTATTTGAGCCTTCAATTCTAAATTCTCTCTTTTCAATTCAATAAGCTCCTTAAGAGTGGCTTTCCCTTTTCTTTTTCTAAAGCATCTTCTTTTTCTTCTATTACTTAAAGTAGAGTTTCTTCTTCATACCTATTTTGATTGTCCCTATTATCCTTTCTTGAACCAATCTCTAGAATTTTATTTTCGAGAATATCATCTTCATCTTCACTGCTACTAAACCCATTACAATATCTTGCATCATGGCCAAGTTGACCACAAACAAAGCATTCTTGTGGACAATAAGTTGTATGGTGACCTGTGTTCCCACATCTAGTACAAAACTTTATCAGTCTAGATATTTCTCCATTACTTGATTCATCTCTTGAATCTATTTCCATTTGTCCTCCCAACACAACAATATTAAACTCATATTTCTTTTCTTTCATGACCATAGGTGTTCTTTTCTTCTTGTATCTCATGCTTCTACTCTTGCCTTTCTTTGCCATTTGTGTTCTTGTAGGATCTTCCTTCAAGCTGTTAAACTTCTTTCGAAGGAACCGACTCTGATACCAATTGAAGAACACAAGCTTATATTGAGAGGGGGGTGAACAGTATAAGACCACTTTTTACTTTTCTTTCCCAAATAGTATTAATCAATATAATCAATGGCAATATCAATATCAATAACCAAAGCAATGCACAAATCATCACACATAATAGAGACACAAATTTTAACATGGTTCACCCAATGTGGGCTACCTCCATAGAGAAAATATTTCTTCTAAATATTTCTCAAATAATATCATGGGAATCCTTTCCCAATTACAATGTTTATGGACCTCTGTCCAAAGGAGATGTTGATCCCCTAAATCTCAAGTTCATGGATCTCTTCCATAGGAGAACTCTTTCCCCTTCAGCTCTAGCTAGTGATCTTCTAGAAGACTCTGTCTCTCTATTGCACTGACTAGTGGATCTCTCTCCACTTGAAGACTCCTCACTCAGAATATTTATCTTCAATTGTCTTAGCTATTGGATCTCTATCCATTGAGACTCTATCCTCTATACTCTGTCACCTCCAAAGCTCTATCAATAGGTTCACTCAGAACCTTCTCAAATATGCTCAATAGGTCCACTCAGAACCTGCTCAAATCTACTCAATAGGTCCACTTAGAACCTTCTCAAATATTAAAGTTCAACAAGCTCACCTCAGAAACTTGTCCAAATCTGCTCAACAAGCTCACTAGAACTTGTCCAAATCTGCTCAACAAGCTCACTCAAGAACTTGTCCAAATCTGCTCAACAAGTCCTCTCTAGGACTTTCTCAAATCTGCATTGCAAGCTTCCACAAAAGCTTACACAAAATCAGTCCACAAGCCTTCTCAAAGACTTGCCTCAAATCAGCTTAACAAGTCCACACAAAACTTGTTCAATCTCATAGAATCATAAAGAGAATTGTTAGAGACTCAATATGTTCTACACTCAATGCTCAACTCACTCTTCCACCAATATCATAAAGCATAAAGAATTAATTCAATATTTCTATTCTCAAAGCTCAATCTCAACTCAAATCAATCTCATAGAAGCATAAAGAGAATTGTTAGAGACTCAATATGTTCTATTCTCAAAGATCAATCTCAACTCAAATCAATCTCATAGAAGCATAAAGAGAATTGTTAGAGACTCAATATGTTCTATACTCAAATCTCAATCTCAACTCAAATCAATCTCATAGAAGCATAAAGAGAATTGTTAGAGACTCAATATGTTCTATTCTCAAAGCTCAATCTCAACTCAAATCAGAATATAGAATAGTTTGTTTCATGGAACTTGAACAACCACATGCATCCACTTGACTAGGCTTAATCAACTCTACTCAACCAATCACCTCAAGGAACAACCCTTTCTCACAAACCCTAGTCCAAGCATGTATCAACCAACTCAAAATGTTTCCAACAATGCTCAACCACAAATCTCACATAACAATGATACTCATGTTCTTTTCTAACTCAAGTTCAAGTTCTTTGCATAACCAATTGGCTTCAACAACAATGCTTATAAAACAAGGTTTAATCACAACTCTCAATCCAGAAAACCTTGAAGCATTAAACCAACCACTTTCGAAAAGGAAACCACAATCAATCCTTTTCTCTCCAATGATATTTTCAGAAATCAATCACCCAATCAAGTCAATGGAGAATATTGCCCATACCTTTTTGATGCCAAGGAGTTGTCCACAAAATCTGTCAAACTCAACACACTTTCAAATATTTCCTTTTCAACCACAAAGAGGTTAGAGGACTTGAGTAATATCACAACAATAAAAATAATATCCCAATAACACCTTATTACTCCTACTCAATAAAATTCACCATGTCCTCTCATGAAAGAAATAATCCCCTTTGAAAAAGAATAAATCAAACTCACTTTTGAACCCCTTTACAAAAATAGAAATATCTCTTTACACACACCTTATTTCTCCTTCTAAGCAAGTTAATCAAATAGCCCTTGAAAAATGCTTTCCAACGATATATAATATGCTACCCTTCCAAAAATAAAACCATCAAAAATCTCTCAATTTTCTAGGGCATAGCATAACCCTTATTTCTCCCTTAAGGCTATTTAACAAAAATTAAAATATAAAAAATTAACTTGCCTTTGCCTCTCGGAGGGATTCGATCCCCCGACGTCCTCCTTCCCAATGCCTTAACCATGACCAAGCCACCATTGGGCCACGCGCCCACACGTGCCTAAAAAGGCACGAACTACATCAAAAACCTCACGAACCTGCGCCTTTCAAAATAATCAAAATGTGCTTCGAGCGCTTTGACCTTGCAAGAAACCTCCAAGCGAATCAAACGCGGGACCTCCTCTGTCTCGCCAAGCCAACACACCACTAGGCCAAGCTGGCCTATGTGCTCCACAACCCCAAACATTCCCTGCTTCAACCTTTTCGTAAATCGTCAAGCCTTTTAAATATGAGCCTTAATTCGCATGCACTCCAAACGAATTAGCAAGGATAAATTTGATTAATGTCTTTTAGGGCATTATATATAATGCCTTTGTCTTCCATGCAATCACGTCGGCGCATCGATTTAATTTGACGTCGGCGTGGTTTAATTTATAATATATTTAAATTTAAATTTAAATTTAAATATTATAAATTAAAATAGACCAACCTTAGGTTTTAGTTTAAATAAACCTTGGAGCCTTGTCTTAATGCACAACCTTGGTGTAATCAAATATTATTTATAAAATTTAAATTCCTTGTGAATTTAAATAATTTATAAATAATTATTAAACCTCCTTTTTAACCTTTGCAATAACCCATCTTGGGTTTTTATGAACCAATCGCTTAACCTGTGCTCCCAATAATATTAAAATATTATGGAGCCTTTTTCCTTTCACTTTTGCACTGTTGAAGCTTTTTCTTGGATGATAGTGACAACCTTGGATGACTTTATTTCTTGCCGAATTCCTTGATATGAGTGATAACTCTATCAGGTGACATCAATGACAACTTTGACTTAGAGGACTCAAAATGTCCAACAATCTCCCCCTTTGTCATTGATGGCAACCCATATCCTTTTACTAAAACCTAACCTTCTTTTTGCTCCCCCTAGCTCAATGCTCTCTCAAATATCAAGTCTCTCCCCATATCAAATCTCTTCCCCAATATACACAAATCTCTCCCCCTTTGACATCAATGGCAAAGGGTCACCTTTGGGGCTTGGGGCTAAGAATGAGCCTCTTAGCTTAGCCTCCCCCCACCTCCATATGAGGTGGTTAATTCTGGGGTGGGAGTATTTCTACTCCCTGAAAGCACTGTTCTTTACCTTTATCTTTCTCTCTTCTTTTTTGAGTCTTCTGAATCCTCTCACTATTTCTTTCCAAGTCATCATCCCTCTTCCTGTCATCACTTCTATTCATGTTTTTGTTCTTGTTCTCATCCATGTTTCTATTCCTGTTTCTATTCTCATCCTTGTTCCTGTTCCTGTTCCTGTTCCTGTTCCTGTTCCTGTTCCAATTCTCATCCTTGTTCCTATTCCTGTTCTGGCATTTGTTCCTATTCATATTCTTGTTCCTGTTCATGTTCTTGTTCCTTTTCATGTTCTTGTTCATGTTCATGTTCTTGTTCCTGTTCATGCCTGATTCTGGAATATTTTCTCTACACCATCTTGCTATGTGACCATCATTATTGCACTTATAACACTTAATGTTATTATTCCTTGGAGGTGCAACTGTCTTAGGACTTCTCCTAGTGAAGCCATATCCTCTTTTGTCATGAATCTTGCAATTCATTGCCTTGTGACCAAACTCATTACATGAGTAGCAATACCCTTGGAAAAGTTATCCTTTTCCATATTCCTATCTTTCATGTGTCCTGCACTGTGAAGCCATGTGCCCAAACCTGTGACATGAAAAACATCTTCTATTGAAGCATCCTTGTCTCGACCTCATTGGTCTCCTGTTCTAATTGTTGTTCCATATGTATCTTCTCTATGCATTATTTCTATATTTGTTGAACTCTTTAATGTCCAACTCATCCTCTGATGTCTCATTCCCACTTACATTGTCTTCTTCTAAAGTTCCTTCTTCTTCGAGACTTGAAGTAGACTCTTTTTCCCATTTCTTTTGAACCTGTTTAGAACCAAGACCTATCTTGTTTGTTGCTCTTCTTTGTATCTTGACTATTTTATCCACACTCTTTGCACTCGTTCACATACTTGTATAGCTTATTCTTGGAATCCTCTAAATATTCCTTTAGTAGGGCCACTTCTTGTGTTAACTTTTCACATTCCATAATATTTGCTTCTAACTTATCTTTGAACTTGCTTGCCTTAGCCTTTGACTTTTCTAAATCCTCTATGAGCAATAATCTTTCTTCATCACATTCTTGAAACTGACTTTCAAGCTTAGAGTGTTGCTTTCTTACCTTCTTTACTATGTCAAGGGCATAGATAAGTTCTCCCTTGAGATCATAGCCATTCTCTACTGAATAATCCTCTATATGTTTACCTTTGTCCATATCATTTCTTTCTTTTGGCTTGTCTTCTATAGGATCACTCACTTCATCTTCTAATGCCATTAGAATATTTTCATCTGGTCTATCAAGTGCATCTTCAAAATCATCATCACTGAAACTATAACCATCCCTTGTGCAATCATATTCAAGATGTCCAAATCTACCACATCTAAAACACTTGAGAATAACTGGAGTCTTTCTCTTAACTTGTTCTTTCTCTTCAACCATAAATAGGACTTCATCTCTATCATTGTCTGAAAAACTAGCATCACCATCATTTGAGTACTTACTTGCATTATCCGCATAGTAGCTTCTCTTTTGCCTTTGGAAGAACTTCTTCCCTTGTCCTTATTTAGAACTGAGTCTTGTTAAGGTGACTCATGACCTTTGTGCATTGATAGTCATTTCCAAGGTCTTTGAATTTTCCTCAAACTTGTGTAGCTTGTCCTTAGAACCTTTTACTTCCATCCTTAGTGAAACTATCTCATGCTCTAATCTTTCACACTCTAGATCTTTTGTTTTTAATTTTTTGACTATACCTTCTTCAATTTTTCTTGTCTCTTCAACTTTTATTTTGAAGTTAGTGAGTTCATGTAGAAACCTTGCTTTTTCTTTCTCATCTTCTTGAGATTGAACCCTCAATCCTGAGTTCTCCCTTTTTAATTCTCCAAGAGTAATCATAAGCATTTCACATTCTATCTCTTTTACCTTTGATTGTTTAATCATACCTTCTTCAACTCTTCTTGCTTTTTCAACCTTATCTCTCAAGTCAGAGATATCCTGTAGAAGCTTTGTCTTACATTTCTCATCTTCTTGTATTTGAGCCTTCAATTCTAAATTCTCTCTTTTCAATTCAATAAGATCCTTAAGAGTGGCTTTCCCTTTTTCTTTTTCTAAAGCATATTCTTTTTCTTCTATTACTGAAAGTGGAGTTTCTTCCTCATACCTGTTTTGATTATCCCTATTATCCTTTCTTGAACCAATCTCTAGAATTTTATTTCTGAGAATATCATCTTCATCTTCACTGCTACTAAACCCATTACAATATCTTGCATCATGGCCAAGTTGACCACAAACAAATAATTCTTGTCAATAATAAGATGTATGGTGACTTGTGTTCCCACATCTGGTACAAAACTTTATCAATCTAAATATTTCTCCATTACTTGATTCATATCTTGAATCTATTTCCATTTGTCCTCCCAACACAACAATATTAAACTCATCTTTATTTTATTTCATGATCATAGGTTTTCTTTTCTTCTTGTGTCTCATGCTTCTACTCTTGCCTTTCTTTGCCATTTGTTTTCTTGTAGGATCTTCCTTCAAGATGTTAAACTTCTTTCGAAGGAACCGACTCTGATACCAATTGAAGAACACAAGCTTATATTGAGAGGGGAGTGAACGATTTAAGACCACTTTTTACTTTTTTTTTCAAATCAATATTATGCAGTGTATAGATAGCAGTATCAATATCAGTAATCAAAGCAATGTACAAAACACCATACATAATAGAGACACAAATTTTAACGTGGTTCACCCAATGTGGGCTACCTCCACAGAGAAAATATTTCTTCTAAATATTTCTCAAATAATATTTTGGGAATCCTTCCCAATTACAATGTTTATGGACCTTTGTCCAAAGGAGATGTTGATCCCCTAAATCTCAATTTCATGGATCTCTTCCATAGGATAACTCTTTCCCCTTCATCTCTAGCTAGTGATCTTCTATAAGACTCTATCTCTCTACTGCATTGACTGGTGGATCTCTCTCCACTTGAAGACTCCTCACTCAGAAGATTTGTCTTCAATTGTCCTAGCTACTGGATCTCTATCCACTGAGACTCTATCCTCTATACTCTGTCACCTCCAAACATCTATCAATAGGTTCACTCAGAACCTTCTCAAATTTGCTCAACAAGTCCACTCAGAACCTGCTCAAATATGCTCAACAATTTCACTCAAAACTTGTCCAAATATGCTCAAAAAGCTCACTTAGATCTTGTCCAAATCTGCTCAACAAGCCCACTTAAAACTTGTCCAAATATGCTCAACAAGCTCACTCGAAACTTGTATAAAGCTACTCAAAAATCTCACTCAGAACTTGTCTAAAGCTACTCAAAAAGCTCATTCAGAACTTATCCAAATCTGCTCAACAATCTCACTTAGAACTTGTCCAAATCTGCTCAACAAGCTCACTCAGAACTTGTCCAAATATGCTCAACAAGCTCACTTAGAACTTTTCCAAATCTTATCAACAAGCTCACTCAGAACTTGTCCAAATCTGCTCAACAAGTCCTCTCTAGGACTTTCTCAAATCTGTATTGCAAGCTTCCACAAAGCTTACACAAAATTAGTCCACAAGCCTTCTCAGATACTTGACTAAGATTAGATTAACAAGTCCACACAGAACTTGTTTAATCTCATAGAATCATAAAGAGAATTGTTAGAGACTCAATATGTTCTATTCTCAAAGTTCAATCTCAAATCAAATCAATATCATAGAAGCATAAAGAGAATTGTTAGAGACTCAATATGTTCTATTCTCAAAGCTCAATCTCAACTCAAATCAATCTCATAGAAGCATAAAGATAATTTTTAGAGACTCAATATGTTCTATTCTCAAAGCTCAATCTCATAGAAGCATAAAGAGAATTTTTAGAGACTCAATATGTTCTATTCTCAAAGCTCAATCTCAACTCAAATCAATCTCATAGAAGCATAAAGAGAATTGTTAGAGACTCAATATGTTCTATTCTCAAAGCTCAATCTCAACTCAATCAGAATATAGAATAGTTTGTTTCATGGAATTTGAAAAACCACATACATCCACTTGACTAGGCTTAATAAACACTACTTCAACCAATCACCTCAAGGAAAAACCCTTTCTCACAAACCCTAGTCCAAAAATGTATCAACCAACTCAAAATGTTTCCAACAATGCTCAACCAAAAATCTCACATAACAATGATACTCATGTTCTTTTCTAACTCAAGTTCAAGTTCTTTTCATAACCAATTGGCTTCAACAACAATGCTTATAAAATAAGTTTTAATCACAACTCTCAATCCATAAAACCTTGATGCATTAAACCAACCACTTTCAAAAAGGAAACCATAATCAATCCTTTTCTCTCCAATGATATTTTCATAAATCAATCACCTAATCAAGTCAATGGATAATATTACCCATACCTTTTTGATGCCAAGGAGTTGTCCACAAAATCTGTCAAACTCAACACACTTTCAAATATTTCCTTTTCAATCACAAAGAGGTTAGAGGACTTGAGTAATATCACAACAATAAAAATAATATCCCAATAACACCTTATTACTCCTACTCAATAAAATTCACCATGTCCTCTCATGAAAGAAACAATCCCCTTTGAAAAAGAATAAATCAAACTCACTTTTGAACCCCTTTTACAAAAATAGAAATATCTCTTTACACACACCTTATTTCTCCTTCTAAGCAAGTTAATCAAATAGCCCTTGAAAAATTCTTTCCAACGATATATAATATGCTACCCTTCCAAAAATAAAACCATAAAAAATCTCTCAATTTTCTAGGGCATAGCATAACCCTTATTTCTCCCTTAAGGCTATTAAAAATTAAAATATAAAAATTAACTTGTCTTTCCTCTCGGAGGGATTCGATCCCCCAATGTCCTCCTTCCTAATGCCTTAATCGCGGCCAATCCATCGTTAGGCCACGCTCCCACACTTGCCTAAAAAGGCATGAACTGCATCAACAACTTCATGAACTGGCACCTTTCGAAATAATCAAAATGTGCTTCGAGCGCTTTGACCTTGCAAGTAACCTCCAATCGAATCGAATGTGGGACCTCCTCTATCTCTCCAAGTGAATGCACCACTAGGCCAAGCTGGCCTATGTGCTCCAAAACCTCGAATGTTCCCTACTTCAACCTTTTCTTAAATCGTCAAGCCTTTTAAACACGAGCCTTAATTCGCATGCACTCCAAACGAATTAGCAAGGATAATTTTCATTAATACTTTTTGGGTCATTATATATAATGTCTTTGTCTTCCATGCAATCACGTCAGTGCATCGATTTCATCCGATGTCGGCGTGGTTGATTAATTTATAATATATTTAAATTTAAATTTAAATTTAAATATTATAAATTAAATTAGACCAACCTTAGTTTTTAGATTAATTAAACCTTGGAGCCTTGTCTTAATGCACAACCTTGGTGTAACAAATATTATTTATAAAATTTAAATTCCTTGTGAATTTAAATAATTATTAAACCTCCTTTTTAACCTTTGCAATAACCCATCTTGGGTTTTTATGAACCAATCACTTAACCTGTGCTCCCAATAATATTAAAATATTATGGAGCCTTTTTCCTTTCACTTTTGCACTGTTGAAGCTTTTTCTTGGATGATAGTGACAACCTTGGACGACTTTATTTCTTGTCGAATTCCTTAATATGAGTGATAAATCTATCAGGTGACATCAATGACAAATTTGACTTAGAGGACTCAAAATGTCCAACATTTAAATCTTTGGTTGGATCTAGAGAAGGTGGTTTGGGAGAGAGATGATGCTCTCTCGAAGGTTAGGTAGGGGATGAATTTGGGTATGGTGGCAATGATGATGGGCTACTTAGAGCGACAACTAGAATTAGCAAGAGCAAATTTGACTAGGTTGTGGGAGGAGTTGTGAGCTATAAATTTAAGTGTGGAAATGTATAGGGGCAGGACTATTTACTATCAATATCTTTATCACATTATCATACCTCCAGAGTAGAGAATGCCTTCACCTCCTTCATGGACTCAATGAAGGATGTAGTCCATGAGCCATTATTTGTAGTGATTGATTTGTTTTCATCTACCTCCACCTCCACCAGGAAATGGAGGAGATGTAGGGTCTAGTAGTTAGGGAGATTAGAGTGAGTGTACCAATTTTTAGGATGTGGTACATCCTCTTTTATATGGATTGAGTGTATCCATTTTCATTGTGATATACCTCTCCTAGTGGCATGTATGTTTTTGAGGTATTATATATAGTAATAACATTATGCTTTGTGTTTGATATATTTGTGTGAAGGTTGTGATGGTTTGATATAAATTTGTTTTGGTGCTTTGATAATTTGATAATATGATATAGTTATGATTGTTTGCTTTACTAATTATAAACATTGATGATTGATAGCATGTATTTCTATGTTGATGTTGATGTATTGTTTAGAGATGATCTTATGATTCAAATAATGAAGATACACTAATTATGTTTTTTTAGTTGTGACCTAAGGGATTTATGTTAGATAAACACTCATATATGTGTTACAAGGAGTGGTATCTAGACCTGATAAAAGACAAGTGCTCATTGTGACTTTTGGCATGAAATGTTATCCTTTGAGCCCAGATAACACTTGCACATTTTCATGAAATGGAAATATAATATCATCATGATTAAATGGTGGCCTATAATGCAACATAAAATACAAGCACTTAAGAAGTGATGAGGTACCTATATTATGTACAAGATATATGCATTATTGTTAATAGAGTTAGTTGTTAGTAGAGTTAGTAATGCACGCTTTGGGAGGCATACCCAAGGGATTTTCTACATGCTTTGAGAGGCATACCTGAAGGATTTTATGCATGCTTTGAGAGGTATACCTGAAGGATTTTATGCATACTTTGAGAGGCATACTTGAAGGATTTTATGCATGCTTTGAGAGGCATACCCAAAGGATTTTATGCATGCTTTGAGAGGCATATCCAAAGTATTTTATGCATTCTTTGAGATGCACACCTAAAGTATTTTATGCATGCTTTGAGAGGCATACCCAAAGAATTTTATGCACGCTTTGAGAGGCATACCCAAATGATTTTATGCACGCTTTGAGAGGCATACCCAAAGGATTTTATGTATGCTTTGAGAGGCATATCCAAAGGATTTTATGCATGCTTTAAGAGGCATACCCTAAGGATTTTATGCATGCTTTGAGAGGTATACCCAAAGGATTTTATGCATGCTTTGAGAGGCATACCCAAAGAAATTTATGCAAATTAGTAATTGTTTGTTTTTGTCCTAATAAATATATCCTAAGTAAGAATTGAAACTTGTGAGTATGTATAATGATAGATGTAGATTGCTTTTTGAATTGCATGTGTGTGATGAGTGTAGATTTATTTTTAAATTACATGTGTTTTAGGAGTATGTTTCCCCCTAATAGAAGAAATATTTTTGTTAAATGTGATATGGCATCTTATATTTTCTTGACATATGAGAGAGGGTAACAAGAGTATATAAGTTTATTACCTGATGCATATGCAAAAATTTACATGTATGTGAGGAATTGGACTTAATACTCATTGCTACCTTTGATGTGTAAAATAAAATAAGATTTGGATGAAAGTACATTTTTGAAGGTGCCAATAAAGGCTACTTTGAAATCATATGCCCCCAACTATTGTACCCACAATATAATTATGAATATGATATTTAGGTGGATATGATAAACAAGTTTATTTGAGAGGCACATTAGGTCATGATTTTAGTTGTGACTATGAAGGATTCACTAGATTTTGGTTACATGAATCTTTGAACGCATAAGATGAGGCTTTCAGATCATAGGTCCCTTAACGCATATGCAAATATTTACAAATACATGAGGAATGAATTTGGTACCCGAGAGCACATCTGATGTGTTAAAATATTGGAGAATTTGTATAATAACAAACATCGTAGACTAAGGATAATGATCTCATATGGATAATCCAATAAAATAGGAAGTCCTTCTCCTTTACTTGGCATATGTACAAAGAATTGTATATGTGTAGAACATGGAAAAAGAAATCTCTTGTTCTTGGAGTTCCATATGGTAGCATGGTCCCTAGTCTAAAAGATCTATTACGGTTATGAAGATAATACCCCACTAGTTTATAGACCATTCAGAAGCACAAATATTTGATAATCTTCTGCTTGGTATAGTCATAAATTATTATGGATATGCAAAGTGTTGATTACCAAGTCCCAATGTTTCCTAAGTGTAGACACCTAAATTATATCATATTAAGAATACTACCTAAATCAACCTCTTTGGGACCATATGACTCACTCTACGCAGTCTTAGGTCTAAAATAGTGGTTATTACCACTTAAATAGGGACATTTCCCTTTTTAGCCCCCTTGGCCACTCAAACCCTTTCCTACACTTAGCCCTTGGTAACCATATGATCATCCTTCCACAAGTTGACCTTAGGTGCATGCATGACCTAACCTTGGTTTAACCTAACCTAGGGACACCTCATCACCCCCCTCACCTTACCCCAAAGGCTATAAATACCCCTCTCATTTGAGAGGAAGATATAACGAGAAGAAAAAGAGAGGAGAGGAGATCGAGAGGGCTAGAAGAAGGGAATGCTATTGTTATGTTGCTCAAATCTTGGTTCATTGTATGCAATCCTTGTTATCCATTTGTTTTTTGCATAAGTTATTTTCTAGTTGCATATTTTAGTTTTGTTTGATCTATCTTAATAAGTGCTACTAAATATTTTTATCTATTTCCATGTGTGTAGGTTTTAGTTTTAAGGATTTCAGGTTCAACAAGATCACATCGATTCAAAGGTTTCATATTGGAAGATCCAGATCCATTACGGTGGTCACGAAAAACCCACCTCTAGCATTGAGTGTAGCAAGAAGAAGATCATGATACCGTTGTTTGTTGTAAAACAGGAATCACTTTCTTGAGCAGTTGGATTGTAAAAACACCCTTTTCAAAGAGGTTTATTGTAACCGAGAATTTATTTTCAATAATAGAAGGATTTCATTTTTAGTACATTGTGTCTCTTTTTTATGTTACAAATTGGTGATCATGATTTTATCTCGAACTCTAACTACTTGTATTTTCTTTTTTGGTGTGGTTGCAGGGTTTAAATATCATTTTAACACTCCCTTCATGTGCAAGAATTCCAGGTAGGTCTTCTTTATTCCTTTTAGTTTTGTTTCTTTAGTTAAAAAAAAATATTGTTGTTCGTTTCTCTCTGCATTTTTATTTTCAAAAAAATTAAAACAAACCTTAATTTTTAAGCCTTAGTTTAGTAATAAAAAAAAACAAAACAAACTTAGTTTTGTTTTAGATTTATTTTAATTTACTTTAAATTAAATTTTAAAAAAATCCAACTAACCCAAACCCTGCAATTCCTTGACCCCTCCCCTAGGGTTGCGCATAGCATAGCCCCTCCTCCCACCCCCACCCTTTCCTTCCATGGATCCTCCCACATATCCCTATCATAGGCACCTATAGCCCATCACCCAACCCTACCGCGTCTATTCATGACCTCCCTTCCCATGCACCACTCCCTTTCCCTTCCTCTGTGCGGGCTGCACAACACAACCCTCACCTTCCATCCTCCCCTTCCCCTACCTTCCCTCACCACCCTTTTCCACCCACCCCCTCCCCTCCCTCCCCACCCATCCCCTCTCCTCCCCACCTCCATACCCGTACCCTCCCTACGAGGTGTGCACCACATGACACCTCGATCCCCCTACCCTTATTAGATCACGTGTAGGCCTGACAAACCTGTCAGGTGTGCACTGCATAGGCCTACAAAGGCTTGTCATGCATAACCTCTAATAGGCCCACATATTAGGGTGGGCAGTGTCTGTGTCATGCACCTATGTAGACCCTAACAGACGATAGGCCTGCCACCTATCGTTGTCAGCCTTGATAATGACAAGCTTGCAACATGCCTAATGTCTGTGTTGAGCCTGTCAGACCTGACAGGCCATGCGCAAGCGTGCATGTTGACCGTGCCAGGCCTCTAGCCATTAAAAACATAGTCAATCAATAAAAAAATTAAATTTACCTTAAAATAGTAATAATAATTGATCATTTTAATTTTTAAATTCTCACTTTGTTAAAACAAAAAACAAAAAAAAAAGAACTTTGGAAAATCCAAAAAAAATCAAAATTAAATCAAAAATAAAAAGTCATTACTTTTTGATGCTGCATCCAACAAATCAAAAATCGTGCAAATTGAAGCTATAACGAAGAAGTTATGTTGGTTTTATTATTACTCTATTTTGAGTAATTTTTAAGCCAAAAATAGGGAAAATGGCACTAAAAAAGTCATAAAAAGTTCTAGACAACTCCAAAAATCCTCAAACTTGTTTTGTTGTCTTAGTGAACCCCTTCTACACATCTCACAGAATTTTTGAGTCCTAACTCTTTATTTTTGCGAAATTCCTCAAAGTTGGTCATTTTTCCACTAGCCCTTTTTGGCCAAATATTCCACAAATACAAAATTTGACCCAAAAAAAAACTTTTTTGAGTCCTAGCCCATTGTGATCATCTTGTCACACTGATCATTTTGATATATAAATTTAAAAAAAAAATCAAAACAAAAATTCAAAAAATTTCAAATTTTCGTTCAACATATTTGTGTGATGTGTCTCGCTTGTGGCTACTCATTTTAGGGTGCATTTTTAGATTTTTGAATTTGAAACGTACATTTTGTAGGAATCTAAATTTGAAACATCATTTTATATGCATTAGCAAAACATCATCGTATGCTCTATGCTTTATTTGTTTTTGCATAAAATGAACCCCACACACCACATCCTATTTTAAACATCGACGAGTTGGATTTCACCACCAACCATCGATCAAGACCAATGGTGGACTTCATCACCACCTGTTTGGCTTGCATTGTGGATCTTCGAACCCTATTTTTGGCCAAGGTCAGCTCCAAGATCCATCGAAGCCATGGAAAATAGCATGCATTTCTCTTCTGAGAGTGTATAGCTGCCCATAGTGGATTGGGTGAGGACCGGTAGGACCTGTGCTCCCTCATCGGATATGGGTTTCATATCCATATCTCGATGGGATTCACAATATAGACTTCACCACCAAATATGTGTGTGAGCATATAGGTGAAAACCTTTAAACAAATTGAGAGTTACATCAACCATTTTCAAACATGATAAGAGTAAAATTCAGATTTACAACAAATCAAAACACACCAAACAACTTAGGGATTCACATCTAAAACTTAAAGGAGATAATCACATTGTTTTATTGTGTATTTTATTTGATTGTTTGATTGTGTGTTTCTAAAATTTAAAGGAGATAATCACATGGTAACTACACGTGACCAAGCTCAATCACGGGCTAGTGTCATAAAAAATGAACAAGGGGGTCATGAACGCCTTCGATTTAGTCATAAAGACTAGTCATTCCTAGATGGCATCCAGGTATTCATAAAAATGCTAATATTACCTATAGGGAGTCCTACCTTTAGGATGTCCCAAGTCATGAGGTACCCTTCAACCCCTAGATGATCAAGGAGATGAACCTTTTGGTCGAAGCCGATACTAGGCCACTACCAGACATAATCGGCCCATCAAAGGGCCTAGTAGGGGAATCCACATTCCTTCTACGTCATGGTTTTCACCACCCCAAACTCCTATCCAAAGCACACCACCTCAATCGGTGGTAACAATCCAAAGTAGGCCTATGCTTCTTCATATTAATACAAAGTTCAATCGACCCAATCTTGCTGACCAACTAGATCAAGCCCTTAGGGAGAATGTTGAGCAACAAGCGGTGTTGAACCAAGCTATGGTTGGATAGACAACGCTTGGATGAGCAGTACCAATTGAGTCAGCAGAGACTACAAGAAAATAGGGCATACCAAGAAAGGCTATACCAAGAGAAATTACAAAAAGCCATGCAAGAGGTAGGTCCCACACCAAGGACCTATAGGGAGCAGATCTATCAAAAGTGCATGGTGCACAAACAAAAATTACCACCTAGACCTAATCAAAACCATCCTCCTCATGCACCCCCTAGGCCCCAACCATGTCAACCCAACAATGCTCAGTAGGAGCATGAGGCCTACGAGGACTTAGAGTTGAAGTATCAGGACCAAGAAATAAACACAACACCTACCAATCAACTAGAACATCCAAAGCAGGTGAATCATGTGAATGTCAATCCACCTCCCCAAAAGTTTGAGGGAATGATCATTATTGTGATAGAAAACTAGAGCTCTCCAAATCAAGCTACCATAGTTGAACACCCTGAGTGGGAACAAGAGCATGAGCTAAACTAGGAATAAGAGCATGTGGATATACTCACTAGATGAGATCATCATGAACCATCCACTTCTGCTCAGATATCGAGGACTTTCAATCCACATCTTCCTAATTGTCTCCATCCACCTTCAACATGCCCAAACACACCACTTGTCTTGGTGCTCATGACTAATTCAAGCTTGGGGGAGTATGTCATGCACAATGCACATATCTCCTCTCCCAACATCCAAACAAAGCAACCTAGCATCGACATGGCTTTGTACTAGCAATCTAGCATAGACACAGCTCCACAATCCCCTCAATCCATCATCGATATTCCTTCATACTTCTTCCAGGACTCCATGATCCACTTGGAGTCCCTTGACACTTCTAAAGATCAGCTCAAACAACAATTGGACAATCTCTTAGTCAATTTTGATAGCTCTGAAGATGTGTCATTCCCCATCATTTCCATCATTGAACAACCTACCAAAGGCCCTGATTGCCTTTGCTTGTTCCTCATTTTTCTGCCCATTCTTCCTATCCTCCTCCTCGAGGAGCACCCACAACCACCACCACCTCGATTTGTTCATCCTCCTCCAATTCTACACCCACCCTTACCATAAACACAATTCACCCATTCTTGTACATTCTTTAACACTGGGGGTGCTTAAGGTATCACACCTTCCCCCAAAAAAAAATTCATCAAAAATCAATCAAACATAATCAAAAACATCAAAAAATTGCAAAACACAAAAACATTGCATCATCAATTGCATTGCATCTCATCATGCATTTCTCATCATTATTACTAGTTGCACTAGGCATATTCATTACTTTTCCATTAGGATATGTCGTTCTTGCATTTCCACAAATAAGCACCACGCTTGTATGATTGTCAGAAGTCTTAATCAGCCTTATCCACCATCATCATTTGAATTTTTCTTATGAGCTCTTGCTTATTAAGGGGTCTTCGTAAGATAGGGTAGATACCGGATGAACATCAACAATGATGTTTAGATGGCCACTGACTATTTTATGAACACCTTTTAGTTTGCAAGAGATCATAGGGAAAACCCCCACATCACAAACATCATATCATCCACATTCCCCTTTGTGAGTAATTGTGTTTTTCAACACAACCAATAAGTTGCTATGGGGTGTTCACTAGGGTTTTCGATCATTCAGCCATTCCTAGTTTTCCTTTCATATTGTGTAGAAAGTTGTCTTGATTTTTGAAGGTAGGGTCTTGCTTTGTTTGTACCTTGCATATCTCAAAATCCCAACACAAAATCACACATTAAAATCCAATTTTGAACAAGGAAGGATAAACCTACAATGTAGTCCTTGCCACCTTGAGCGAAAGGTTTCCCTTGCTCATCCTATTATGCGCATGGTCTAGGATGCTGAGAATTGACAAAAGGACAAGCTCCCCCTACCCAAAGCAATAAAATCCCTTGCTCCACAAAAATGAGCAAGTATCCCTAAAAAAAAAAAGCAAAAAGTGGTTTTCACCACTAAAGCAAATAAATCCCCTTGCTCCTCACCAAAAATGAGCAAGAATCCCCAATAAAAGAAATCAAAAGAAAATAAGGGGGTAATGAGCTTGAATCCCTGGAATCCTTAGTTATTCAAAAGCCATGGGATGATCTCCATTACAACAATGGGTTGAATGAAACCCGCCTGGAAATGGGGTAGTCTTATGCATGGTGATATGTTTATCACATTAGCGACCTTCTTTTGTATAGACCAATGTCAGCTTGTGGATGAGCTAGCTTTTGGTGGCTTGTATTGCCTAGTAGTCAAGTCCAACTACATCCAAAATCAGGATAATAATGACCATGAGGTGATCCTCATTACAGCAATGGGTTGAATGAAACCCACCTGGAAATGGGGTAGTCTTATGCATCATTAATGAACATCACATGCACACACAGGGATATTGAATATCTTGGTCTTCCTAGCAAAATTTTATCTTTCAAAATCTTGTATAGTCAGTATGCATCTTTTGACTGGTTAACTAGGATGTTTGAGTCTCATGAAAACCATGTTGTTCCCTTATAACATCTTGTTGGTCATCCATCCATCATCTACATTTTCATCATCTTACATATGGTTGGATTTCAAATGTATGACTTTGTTGAAAAGGTTAACATTTTGATTGATGACTTTTATACATTCTATGGTGCTTACATTTAGGTTCTTTTGCATCTTACAATGTCTAGGCATACATTCATCATCCACAATTGCATCCATAAAGTGCATCCATGCATCACATAAAACAAAAAGTCCCAAAGGCACTTAAGCCCTTTGGTCAAATCACCATCTAAAAGCCCCAAAGGCACTTAAGCCCTTTGGTCAACAATAAAAGGCTCCAAAGGTACCCACATTCCTTTGGTCAAAATTCATCCAAAACGCCCCAAAGGCACTTAAGCCCTTTGGTCACAATCAAAAGGCTCCAAAGGTACCCACATTCCTTTGGTCAAAATTCATCCAAAACACCCCAAAGGCACTTAAGCCCTTTGGTCAACATCAAAAGGCTCCAAAGGCACCTAACCCCTTTGGTCACATAAAATCTGAAAAATTGAGTGAATCTCGTATCTAGTGATTTACTCTATAAACCTGGTGATTGCAGTGATTAGTTGTCCATGCAATTCAGTAGGATGAGTGAATTACCATAAGATCACTCACCAAAAATAATAATAAATGGGTCAAATCAAGGTTATAATGGGGCATGCACCCTCTAAAATTTTGTAACGGTCCCAAAAAGCCTACATCAAGTCATCTTGGTCAAGCGACTCATCACTTTCATCATTTTATCATTTCCTCATCGACTCGTCGCTTGAGGGGGTAGTCATACATCACACAATTCATAATCAAATCAATAATCAAACACTCAATCATGCAAGTCGCATTCATTTAAGAATCATTTCTAGAGACTATCATACATTTCCCTATTTTTTGGGGCAAAAGCAAACATTTTGATTAAACAAATTCTTGGCATTTCATGTAAGCATGGAGGCTCATGGACCCATAGTGTCTCCCCATGACTGAAAAGTCTACCAAGGTCAAGTATACCTCAAAGTCGTAATCCTGGCTGAAAGGTTTACTAAAACCAAGTTCTTTAACTTGTCAAAAGCAATGGTTCAAAAATGCAATGTTCCTTCCATGATTGGGGTATTTAACATTGATTAGATCCATGAACATCATCAACCCTCAATTTGACTCAGGGTCATCTATTTTTGCTCCGCGCTGTGTTTTCACACAACGCATCCCAAAAAGGGGCATCTGTAGACACCTAAATCATGTCATATTGAGAAGACTACCTAAATCGACCCCTTTGGGACCATATGACTCACTCTAGGCAGTCTTAGGCCTAAAATAGTGGTTTTTACCACTTAAATAGGGACATTTCCCTTTGTAGCCCCCTTGGCCACTCAAACCCTTTCCTACACTTAGCCCTTGGTCACCATATGACCACCCCTCCACAAGTTGACCTTAGGTGCATGCATGACCTAACCTTGGTTTAACCTAACCTAGGGACACCTCATCACCCCCTCACCTTGCCTCAAAGGCTATAAATACCCCTCTCATTTGAGAGGAAGATATAACGAGAAGAAAAAGAGAGGAGAGGAGATTGAGAGGGCTAGAAGAAGGGAATGCTATTGTTATGTTGCTCAAATATTGATTCATGTATGCAAATCCTTGTTATCCATTTATTATTTGCATTAGTTATTTTCTAGTTGCATATTTCAGTTTCATTTGATCTATCTTAACAGGTGCTACTAAATATTTTTATCTATTTCCATGTGTGTAGGTTTCAGTTTCAAGGATTTCAGGTTCAACAAGATCACATCGATTCGAAGGTTCTAGATTGGAAGATCCAGATCCATTGTGGTGGTCATGGCAAACCCACCTCCAACATTGAGTGTAGCAAGAAGAAGATCATGACACCATTGTTTGTTGTAAAATGGGAATCATTTCCTTGAGCAGTTGGATTGTAAAAACACCCTTTTCAAAGGGGTTTATTGTAACCGAGGATTTATTTTCAATATAATAAAAGGATTTCATTTTTAGTGCATGGTGTCTCTTTTTTTATGTTACACTAAGTATCTACAAATTAGTGAAGATATTTTTTGTGTTGATAAATTTGATTGATTGTGGTTTGGAATTTTGATAGAAGAAGATTTTTGGAATATGTTGATTTAGAATTGAATTGTCTAGCATATCAGCATATAGATTCACCACCCTTGGTTTCATCACCTAGTATTTACGCAAAGGATTTGTATAAATGTGAGGTGTCAAAACGAGGGACTTGAGTCCACCTAACAACATGTTGGATAATTTTTTATATGGTAGATTGATAAGGCGTTTAAGGTAATAATATTCTGAATTGCTTGATATATCAGTAGTCATCATTGATCATACCCGTCCTTTTTCTAACATACATGCAAAATTTGTATGTACATGAGGTATGGGACATAAACAATCAGGGGTGCTACTAATATATAAGGAAAATCAGGATGGTTATGATAGGAAATGATGGCTTGTGGTGCTGATTGAGGTGGAATAAGTTATCTATCCATTAACTAACATATGAATTTTTGTATAAATGTATAGCAAATATCTACTCGTCTTGATAGGCATTTTGAATCCATGTGTTTGCTATCATGTAGATTGTTTAGGATTTGCTTTTGATTGCATACTTGTATAATAAACCATCCAAGCTAGCAATATTCTACAAATATAGTATCTAGTAAGGCTTACAAGTAATTACAAGCCTACAAGGTATTGTATTTGCACAACCTTACTACTTTAATGATTTATTAGATAGGTGGTAGAAGGTGAGAGCATGATTCATTGATTATTTGTGGTTGTAGTAAACCAGGTGGCTAAAAAGATACCATTGATCTAGTTTCTAATGAGACTTACAAAAAATTATAGGCCTACAAGGTATTGGAGCAATAGATTTCCTTAGTCTGATTGGTTAATTCGAATAGCATCTTGTGAGGTTTTAATTCATATTTTATTACATGCAAATATAGTAAACCAAGTGGTTAAGAAGATCTCATATATCTAGTACCTGATAAAGCTTACAAATAATTATAGGCATACAAGATATTGGATCAATGGAACTTCTCAATATAATTGATTCATTTGAAAAGTATCTTGTAAGAGTTTAATTTATGTTTGATTGTGAGCTTAGATAGCAAACCAATCAGGGAATAGAACCCCATTCAACCAGTATTTGATGAGACTCACAAATAATTGTGGGTCCACAAGATATTGGTTGAATAAGGATTTCTAACCTAGGTGGTTTATCAAATGAGTTATGTTTTATGAAACTAATAATTAAATGTCATGATAGATTTAATAGGTCAATCTGAAGTGTTGAAGTTCTCCTATGTTGCATGACATGCCTACAAACAATTGTAAGATTGCAATGTTGTTAGAGTTAGAGTATATTACATCATTTGGGTCATGTAAATGTACCACCTTTGGTACATAGTTAGAGTAGGATATTACTTTAGGGGGAATTTAGCTAGTTACTTCAAGCAATGTAATAAATGCACAAGTGTCAATGTGCAAGTTGTAATGTGCAAGGTGTCCCCTTGTACAACTAGGTAGAGTGTTGGCCAAGGAATCTATCTTCCTATATAAAGGGCCTCATAGTGACATATCAAGTATATCAAGTGCATTATAGTAGAGAGTAGTAGATAGTGGTAGAACTCCTGTATGGAGTACAATGTAGTTATTTAGCTTATATTAATGGAGTGACCATTACCTCCATATTGCATTGTATTTTTACCACTTTCTATTTATAGTATATTTTAGTCATATTGCAGAATTTCATTCTTTCATATTTTTTGCATCTTATTAGGACCTGTGATAGATATCTCCCACTATATATATCCTCAAAATATAATAGTGGTATCAAAGCCATGGTGAATCGAGATAGGAATAGGGAGAGTCACAAGTGAGGACTGAAATAAATCTCAGTTACAAAAATTCTGAGATTACATTTGGCTAGAGTCTTTCCATAGAGTTGCAAGAAAACTCGTGAAGACTAGGACTCAACATTCATTCCACTAGTTTGATGGATCAACTAGTGAAGACTACTGATCTCAAGAGATCTGGATATTTTCATGCTAACTATTATCTAAAGTTCTTTGTTGTAAAAAAATAGACATTGCGGAAGAGACTCCAGGAGTAGAGTCTTGGTGAAGTTTGGAGATTGGATATCTCCATTGCTAGATTGAAAAACTTCACATTGCAAAAAGGCCATAAAATTCTTCATATAGAAGAATCCATAGAAGCCTTGATCTAGAAGAAAGGCCATAAAATCCTTGATCCAGAAGAAAGGCCATAGAAGCCTTGATCTAGAAGAAAGGCCATAGAAGCCTTGATCCAAAATTATAAATTCTTTCGTTCCAGTTTCTAACAACTTGTTGCAGGAAAAGGAGATTCAGGAAAAGGTTGGGAAGCTTCCTACAAGAGAGCTAGGAATAATATCTTCTTAGAATCATTCCAACACTTGCAGAAATAAGGAGAAGACTAAAGATTTCAAAGATCTTAAAAAAAGGTCTCATTACAAGAGCTGCAAATCCTGCAGATTGCAGAAGTAAAGAAAAGGTAACAATAGCCTTATAGCAGACTCAAGGAAGAAGAGACTCTATAAGATGAGTCAAGGAGGAGATAGGATATTGGTGATCTCCATTCAAGATCAATACCTATAGAGTGTAGAAGTAGAAAAGACCATAGAAGCCTTAATTCTAAAGAAGACTTTAGAGAAGAATTCCTTATTCAGAAGGAGAGTTATTGATTCATAAGAAGAGTTCCTGATTCAAAAGATTACTCCATAGAAGAGTTCCTGAAGAAGACTCTAGAGAAGAGTCCATGAGAAAATAAAAGATAGGAGATTGGTGATCTCCATTGAAGACTACGAATTATAGAAAGAAGGGGGGGGAGGTCTATTCAAGTCTTGAAGAGAAGAGAGGGACTAGAAGTCTCATGCTTGACTAGAGAAGCAATAAATTTCAGAGATCCAAGAAGAAGATCTCATCACCAACACTTCTAGAAGTAGAAGGTTGAAGAAAAGGTCTCAATTGGAAGACCAGAGAAGCTGCAAGATAGAAGACCTTGGAGAGGTCTCAAGGAGGAAAATAAGAAGGCTTGGAGAGCCTTGTTGTAGAGCTCGTAGAAGCATCATCAAAAGAGTTCCTAGGAGAACTCATTGGAGAAATCCACTACCAAGGAGAAGCTCCTGATAGTGAAGGACTTGGGACAATTATCGCCATCCAACAACAAGCCCAAGAGAAGAAGAATTTGGCAAAGAGTGCCAAATTCAAAAGAAGAATCCAGTGAAGACCTCAAGATATTCAAAATCTTGAGAAGAAGAAGATCTTGTTTGAAGTTAGAATTCAACAAGAATATTGAAGGAGGATTCAGATAGAAGAAGCCTACCAAATCCAAGAGATTTGGAGATTACCTCTCATAGTAAGAAGGCATAGTTTAGAAGCAAGAAGTTCTCTGAATCTATAGTAAAAAATCAAGATCACTAGAAGGATCAAGCCACCAAACCCTAGGCTCAAGATAGAAGGTTCGAGACCATAGTTTGGTGAAGCAAGAAGCTATTTTGGACAGCCAACAAGAAGCTATGAATTCATCCATTACAAGGTAGCAACTTGGTGAATCAAAACACCAAGATCTACATCTACTATAGAAGCCATTAAAGGTAAGCAACTTGGGTGCAATTAGTTGAACTTCAAATAAGGGTTCATTATCAAATTCCATTAAGCACCATATTTGGATTAAAGTTGCAAGGAGAAGGGCTCATATTATAGTCTTCAAGAAAGTGCAAAAAGGAGAATTCATTTTAAGATATATTTGCACATTAAATAGGAGTTGGATATTTTTTGAAAGAAATAAAATTATCACCTACCTATTATCTATCTAGAAAGCAAGAAGACTACATCCTACAATATTGATTGTAGTGAAAATTGTAGAATATTCATTAAGGGTTCTTTACAGATTACTCTTAAAAGTTGTAGAATATTATTAAGTGCATTTGAAATTATTTTGAGAGTTTATTTAGAGGAGAAATAAGGTGAGATTATTGTTACCATTAAAGTGCATTATTAATTCATTTGCACTATACTAGTTGATCTTTAACTAGTTACTCTCAAAAGGGTTAGTTTGTGTTTTTTGATTGATAAAGATCAAAGGCACAAAACCAATAGATTATCAAAGTGTCTAGAGACACTATTTGGTGCACAAAACCTATAGCATTTCATGGCCCAAAGAAGCCACCAAAATCATATCATATTCCTCCAAGGAGTGGAGAAGAAATCCACCATCAAAAATAGTAAAAGAAGCTACAAATCGAGACTTGGTGAGTCTCATATTCAAGGTGCACTAAGGGTTATTTACAAATAAAAATTAGTGCAAAAATTACTTCTACAAAAGCTTCTATCTATGTGGTTATTAGCTTGGGTTTATTACCAAATTAACCAAGCAAAAGGAGAGAGTTTTCTAACAAAGGAGACAACGTCAAATCAGCCCTTGCCTACAAGAAAGCTACCATTAAAACCAATAGGAAGATATTGCAAAAGGGGGTGCAAAAAAGGTATTATATTTACAATTTTATTTACATTATCTTGCACCATACTAATCTATCCTACATAGGAAAAAGGATAGGGTTTAAGTGCCACAAAGGCACATTCTTCACAAGGAGAAATCAGCTCAAAGCAACCATGTAAAAGCATCCTCCAAGCAAGGTAAAAGAGCCTCTCAAAGAGCTCATATCATCCACGATTTTGGATAGTTGTATCAAGGTACCTGCAAGCAAATACAACATAACACAAGGAAGGAGAAATATTATCTACAAAGGTAAATACATAGCAGGTTGAAAGAAGAAGGAAAACAAAGCACAAAAGAGGCTATACCAGCTAGACGTACATCCACAAGGAGCACTCAAGGGCACCATTGGAGTATCTCAAAACTCCACCAAAGCATTACCCATAGCCACCAAATTTTTTCTCACTACTCTAGTTGGAACCAACTCACACCAAGCACCATCGAAAGCATACAACAAAGGAGAATCTAACCACAATACATTGATAAAATAACCTTGCAAAGAATACGTTAAGAATTAAGGGACATTGAGAAGAAAAGGCCCATGCAAAAATGGAAGGTGACACTTGTCACCTTGAAGGAAACCCTAACATCTCCCACATGAGCGCTCACCCTTTGCACATTTGAAGGAAATTCCAAGAAGGCATTACACAGGAGGAGGTTGGAAGTGTTAGAAGAGAAGTAACACTTGTCACCAAGGAATATAAGTGCTCATACAAGACTGTAATGCTCACCTTCCATTATGCAAAAAATTCCAAGTGTCAACAAGGTTCTATCTCTCTCCCAGGCATTAAAGTGAAATTACCATGACACTTGTCACCCACTACAATAATATATCCCTATTTGAGGTGCCAAAGACAAAGGAGGAGCACATATTTTTAGCAGTCAAGGGATTTCAGTGTGGAGGAAGAAGTAAGAGCATTAAAGGCTCTTGGTCAAGCAAAAGTGGAGCAACTAATATTGCAGTCAAAGGAATCTACCGTTATCTACCATTGAAATAAGTTCAAAGAAAACATTAATATTGGTACGCATACATTGGAGAATACAAGTAAAATACCGTGCTCATATAGCATATTTGTAGTAATATAAAGGTAAGAATTTACCTTATTCTAATTTGCTTTCATTAATAGGGAGTTATAAGGGTATAATATAAGGTTGAAACTATAGGGAAATCAACCATATTTGAAAGAAAAATTAAAGGAGAAAAATAGCTTAATATTTGCAATTTAAAACATAGGAGAAATAAGGATTTCTACCTGGAAAAATTAAATTTCTATTATTGCAAATATTATTATTTTCTAATATTCCATATTAGGGAGTTATAAGGAATACTACACCAAAGTAGGTTATTGGAATTTAGAAACATTAAATATCAAAATATCAAAGGCTATAAAAGGAGGTTCATTAAGGAATATCAAGAGTTGGAAATTAATTGGTATACTTGTCTCAAAATCACATTAAAGGGATAAAAGAAATCCAACCATTAGAACCTCATCAAATTAGAAAGTGCTTAGTTCAATAGGAGAAATAAGGAGTAATAAAAGTTGATTTTTGTATTTACAAAACTTTACAAAATCAACCCAAAATTGAACTACTATTTCAAAAAGCACTTTATCACTCATATAGCATATCCAAAATCACTAGGGAGTCATAAGGCATTCTACAAAACCTGATAATAATAGCATCCATCAAAGTTTATCAAGTACCCAATTCACTTGGGAGTCATAAGGTTTCTACAAAATATAAATTCTAAAATAATTTTATCAAATCTCTTAACTAGGGAGATATAAGGAAGCCTACAAAACCTAAGTTCAAAAAGTTTTTATCAAATCAAGCTCATATACTCTAAACTAGGGAGTTATAAGGTAGACCACTTAGAAGATTCTATCTCATAAGATATAGGCTCTATCAAAGCACTTTATACTCTAATACAAGGAGCTATAAGGATGTCTACCTCAAGCAATACAATAAACAATGATATGAACAACACTATTATAAAGGAAAGAGCAAGTGTCATAAAAAGTGGAATCAAGAATTCACTTATAAAGTCTGAAGAAAACTTAGATCCTACTTCAAAAAGGATACATAGTGAAGCTTTAAAAGACATGTTTGAAACGATGGAGCATTATCTACATGCTCAACTCACTAAAGAAATTGATAATGGAAATAATGATATTCAAATTACTTTAGAATATGGAAGCATACTATACATGGCACTACTTACATTCAAATGTTATAAGGATGAAAATGTGGAACAAAGAGGATTGATAGAATTACTTAAACTGAATATAGAAATGGATGAATCATCCCTAGAAAATATATTTCAATCCTCATGTAGTATTAGTACTTCAAGTTCTACTAACTCAAAATCTTATCATGATGCTCTAAGTGTATATTCAAAAATCTCTATACAAGACACAAATAATGATGACAAGGACAAAAGCAAAGAGAAAATACTCTTGCAAGAATCGGGTGATAGCACATCCACCTATGAAAGTACTAACTCCAACAAAGAAGAAGAAGAAGAAGAACCAATTCAAGGAGGCACACAGTGCAATGTGAATTAAAAGGAATACAAAGGAGCAGATCAAGCTGAAGACCATTCTCAAGAAGAAGATCCATATTGAAGATTGAAATCTTCAATACCCAAATAATGTAATATAATGGGGTGTTAGAGTTAGAGTATATTACATCATTTGGGTCATGTAAATGTACCACCTTTGGTACATAGTTAGAGTAGGAGATTACTTTAGGGAGAAGTTAGCTAGTTACTTAAAGCAATGTAATAAATGCACAAGTATCAATGTGCAAGTTGTAATGTGCAAGGTGTCCCCTTGTACAACTAGGTAGAGTGTTGGCCAAGGAATCTATCTTCCTATATAAAGGGCCTCATAGTGAGATATCAAGTGTATCAAGTTCATTGTAGAGAGTAGTAGATAGTGGTAGAACTCCTAGATGGAGTACAATATAGTTATTTAGCTTATATTAATGGAGTGACCATTACCTCCATACTGCATTGTATTTTTACCACTTTCTATTTATAGTATATTTCAATCATATTACAAAATTCCATTCTTTCATATTTTTTGCATCTTATTAGGACCTGTGATAGATCTCTCCCACTGCATATATCCTCAAAATCTATAAAATGCATCATAGGAGAAGAAGTAGCACTCCAAAAGGGCCTATTAAATAATCATGAGAGTTGAAGTAAATGGTTCATATTTGTTGAAAGTAGTGTTGATACAAAGTGTTGAAAATGTGATGTGAACTTGAGGGATAGAAGAAAGGGATAAGGATGGGTCATCAGGGCCATGGATGATCATGTCATACATCACTTAACCCAAGAGAGGGAGAAGAAGAGAGGAAATATGATAGATGAGAGAGAAGAGAAATAGAAGAAAGATAGAAGTAGTTGATTGTTGTTATTGTTGGGTGTCCCAAAGTTGGGATAGAAGAAATGGGAGAGGTCAGGTCATCAGGGCCATGGATGATCGCATCATACATCACTTAACCCAAGAGAGGGAGAAGAAGAGAAGAAATATGATAGGTAGGAAGAGGGAATTAGAAGAAAATAGAGAAGAAACAAAGGAGTTTTGGGGACTAAGAGGATCGCTCAACATGAGGCTTTCCTATGTGGATGCAATGCAAGTGAATTTTGTAAAGGGGTAGGATAAATATTTGCATCATCACAAGAATCCTCCTGACTCTATAATATGATCAAGAAAACCAAGCAATCATGCAAGAGGTGTGGTGTGCATTGTTTTGGTGCAATGTTTATGCATTCATTCATATGAGCAAGCAAGTAATGTAGTGTTTTATGCATAGTATCTTTTGAGGTGCATAATGTTGATTGGTTATTTATGTTCTTTGTCATCTAATGTGGCTAGGTGATAGGCTCCAGAGCCAAATTTTGTAGTGATGATGAAGGGTCCTAACCAATTAGGTTTGAATTTTCCTTTAAGGTCATCTTTGGCATTGGTGTTCTTTTGGTTTTCTTTGAGGACTAAGTCCCCAATTTCAAAGGATCTTGGATGCACTTTCTTGTGGTAGGCACATCAAAGTCTATTATGATATGTTCTTAGGTGTTCTAAGGCATTGATGCACTTTTCTTATAACAATTCTAATTGTTGTAGGTGACCTAGGTGGTATTCATCTCCTATCAAAGAGTCTTGTAATAGGACTCTTAGAGAGGGTATTTCTAGTTCAAAAGGGAAGATGACTTCTGTGTCATAAACTAGAGCATAGGGTGTTGCCCCTGTAGGAGTTCATACACTAGTATGATATACCCATAAGGTAGGGTATAGTTGTAAATGCCAATCTCGACCATTCTTGTTGACTAACTTCTTGAGAATTTTGATTAATGTCTTGTTGGATGATTCTACTTGTCCATTTCCTTATGGGTAATATGGTGTTGACCATTTTTGTTGAATTTTATATTTGGCACATAACTTGGTGACTTCCTTATTTTTAAAAGGGGTTTCATTATCTATAATTAGGGTAGAAGGAATCCCATAGTGGCTAATGATTTGGTTAAGGATGAATTTGGATACTTGGATTCCTATTGTAATGGATAGAGGTATTGCCTCAACCCATTTGGTGAAGTATTTTATGGCTGTAATAATGAATTTATGGTCATTAGATGATTGAGGGTTGATTTTTCCTATAATGTCTAATCCCCAAGAGGAGAAAGGCCAAGGTGACATGATTGGTTGTAATTCTTGAGAGGGAGCATGGACAAGGTTGTCATGTCATTGACACTTGTCACATCTCTTAACATAGTCATGGGTGTCTTTTTCCATAGATGGCCAATAATAACCCATTCTAAGGAGCTTTCTTGCTATGGCTAGTCCATTAAAATGTCCACCACATGATCCATCATGGGCTTCTTTGATGATTTTTTGGGCTTCCTCTATATTTATGCATCTAAGGAGTATACCCTCGAAAGAGCATCGATATAAGATATCTTTGATGATGACATATTTGTAGGATTTTAACCTAAATTATCTTTATTTTTTA
This sequence comes from Wollemia nobilis, assembly GCA_028583015.1. NCBI lineage: Eukaryota > Viridiplantae > Streptophyta > Pinopsida > Araucariales > Araucariaceae > Wollemia > Wollemia nobilis. The sequence goes on along the minus strand of JAQPPZ010015824.1, from coordinate 29,164,560 downwards.
GAATTGAATCCTTCGAGGAATATTCCTTCTTTGAGGAACCTAAGGATGTCTTGATACCAAGGTTCTTGGGGTGAAGTTGATTCAATGGTGCAAATTTTTAGGGGTTGTAAGCATGATTTTAATGTGGAAGGCTCATTTATTGATCTTATGATAATGGAGGCTTCCTCGTCTTCTAGTTCTAGAGGAATAAGGGATGTTGTGGTGGCCATGGCATCGACATGGTGATTTCTAGATCATGGAATGGCTTCTATGTTGATTTGGTCAAAGCAAGTTATCAACTTATCTATGATGTCTTTGTAAGGTTTTAGTTTATCATCTTTGGTTTGATAAATATTATTGACTTGGTTGATCACCAATTGTGAGTCACCATATATTGTTAATGTTTTGATTTTGAGCTTCAATGTAGCTCTAAGACCTAAAATTAATGCTTTATATTCTATTGTGTTGTTTGTGCATGAGAAATAAAGTTTAAAGGATAAAGGTATGAGTTGATGTTGTGGTGTGACCAAGATGATACCTGCTCCTACACCTTTGACACATCTAGCTCCATCAAAGTACAAGGTCCAAGATTTAGGTTCTTGGGTTTCTATAGTTAGAATTGTTTCATCAGGGAAGGAGATGTTTATGGGATGTTTTGATTCTAGAGGTGTAATAACAAGTTGATCAACTATAACTTGCCCTTTTAGTGATTTTTGATTAATAAATTCGAGGTCAAATTCACTAAGGGCTATGACCCACTTGGTAGTCCTTCCTGATAGGTAAGGTTTTGACATGAGGTATCGTAGGGGATCTACCCTTGCTATGACATAGGTCTTTTGGCTAAGCATGTAATATCTTAATTTGAGAGATGAGAAAATAATTTCTAGGCATAGTTTCTCTAATGGTGTGTAATGAGTTTTGTAATTCACCAAAGTTCTACTTATATAGTAGATGGCCCTTTCTCGATGTTGATCATCATATTGAGCTAGTAAGGCTCCAAGGGTATACTCGGTAGTAGCTATGTATAATAGTAATGGTTGGTCTAGGTTTGGTGGTATTAAGATAGGTGGTGTTAAGAGATAAGTCTTCAAGGCTTCAAAGGCCTTTTGACACTCACTATCCCATTTGAATTTTACATCTTTCTTGAGTAACCTAGAGAAGGGTTGGCATTTGTCTACTAATTGTGAGATGAATCTTTGAATAGCTTACAATTTGCCTTGGAGGCTATGTAGTTTAGTCAAATTTGTGGGTGGTGGCATATTTTTTATTGCCATAATTTTGGAAGGGTCAACTTTGATTCCTCGATGGGATATGATAAACCCTAATAGTTTTCTTGATGTTACCCCAAAAATATATTTTTGGGGTTTTAGCCTAACTTTGTATTCTTATAGTCTTTCAAAAATACATCTCAAGTCATGAACATGGTTTTTTCTTTCTTTGGAGTGACCTAAGAGGTCATCTACATAGTCTTCTATAGTGTTGTGCATGAGATCATGAAATATATATGTCATGGCTCTTTGATATGTTGCTCCTACATTTTTGAGGCCAAATGGCATAACTTGATAGCAAAAGGTCCCCCAAGGGGTTGTGAAAGCTATTTTGGATTGATCTTCAAGAGCAATATTTATTTGGTTATAACCTAAGAATCCATCCATTAAAGATAGCATTTTAGATCTTGTAGTGAAGTCTACTATCATGTCTATGTTTGGTAAAGGGAAGTCATATTTTGGACATGCACTGTTTATGTCTCTGAAATCTATGTAGATTCGAATGGATCCTTCCTTCTTAGTGATAGGAACAATGTTGGAGATCCAATCTGAATAATCTATGGCTTTTATGAAACCAATATCTAGGAGTTTTTGTAGTTCATCTTTTACCAAAAGAGCGACTTTAGGATGTATCTTTCTTAGTTTTTGTTTGATAGGTTTGGCATCTAGACATACAACTAAATGGTGTACTACTAATGAGGGGTCAAGTCCTGGCATATCATCATATGTCCAAGAAAAAATATCATGAAATTATTTTAGTAGGTTTGTATATTCTATTTGCTCATCTTGGGTTAGTACTTTTCCCAATTTGAGAAGTCGAGGGTTTTGTTCTGTACCAATGTTAACATCTATTGTTTCTTCGATCAAGGCTTGTGATTCATCTTCAAAATGAGGAGGGGTAGTTAGTACCCCTAATTCTTCAAGTTCTTGTGGATCTAGTGATGTTTGTTCTAGTTTGGATAGTTGTGCAAAATCCAAATTGAAGATTTTTTTAAGGGATTCTTCAATATGGGTTTGATCAGAGGATTGCTCAATGTCATCTTCTTTTGGATCTACTATTGATTCTGGGTGTACGATTGTCAACATGTTAATGCTAGCAAAGTGTATAGTTTTATGGGGTGTTTTATTGAGGAGTGACCATAGTTCTTCCTCATCTTCATCACCCCATTGGGAGCCATGTAAATATTTGGGATAATTATCCTCATTGTCTTCCTCTAATAGAGGTGAGGGCTCATTTTTTCTTGGGATAAATCTGATCCCACATCATCTAGGCCAAGGTTTAGCTTCTAAAGGTTCTTTGATACCTTGTTGATATTGACCTAGACCTTTGCCTTGGTATCCCATGTTGGCCAATATTTGTTTAGCTATGGAAAATGTGGGTGACATGTAGCATGAGGTGTATGTTCATTCACTAGGCATGAAGTTATATCCTTGGATTCTTTCATCAAAGGTGGTTCCCCCATAGATGAAAGTACAAGTTCCTATTTGGACTTTTAGCCCTTTTCTACTAGGTAAACCTATGGTGTGAGGGGATAAGAACATGCTTACTAATTCTACAAATGGGTTAAGATTTTGGTGGATCAAGTTGATTTGATATTTGGAAGAAGATTGGGGATCATCCCCTAGATTTATAAGGGGTTCTTCCAATATTTCTTTTCTTTGTTTGTTTTAGGTTCGTTGGATGGTAATGTTAGTTGTATTGAGGGGCAAAGGTTGAGTTCTTGAATATCTAAGGCATTACATAAGGTGAATGGTTTTAGATCTCTAGGGATATGGATAATCCTTCCTTGATATTTATATTTCAAACATTGATGTAAGGTGGAAGGTACTACCTTCATGGCATGTATCCAAGGTCTCCCAAGGAGCATGTTGTATGTTACATCACATGATATAACATAAAAGAGGGTATTGAGAATATATGGTCCTACCTTTAAGGGTAAGGTGATGGTACCTATCACCTCTCTTTCTTCATTGTCGAATGCCCTAATAATAAGGTCTGATTTTTGTAAATATTTTATGCCTAAGTCAAAATTTTGTAAAAATTTGACATTGTAGACATTTAGGGCTGATCTATTATCCACTAAGACTCTCTTGATATGTTTATCACCTATTTGAGCTATGATATAAAGGGGTGAATCTCTTGATATTATTTTAAGGGGTGCATCTATTTCATGGAATTCTAGGATAGCACTATTTACTCTAGAAAACCCAACTATGTTGGTGATATCGTTAGGTGATATGTCTTGAGGGACTTCTTGCTCACTCAAAAGTTTTAGCAATATCTCCCTATGGGTAGGTGATGTCTTTAGTAATTCTAGAAGGGAGATTTTTGTTGGTATTTCTTCTAATTGTTGGTGGAGGTCAAAGGAATGTAAGGTGTTTTGAGGAGGTGTGAGGACCAAAGGTGATTTATTAGGAATATTTATCTTAGTATTGTGAGGAATAACTAAAGGTGGTTGATCAAAGGATTGGTTTTTTGCTTGTTGTCTAGTCACTACATAGGATGGTCTTGATAAATGCATAGTGCCTACAAAGTTGGTAGATTTTTGATCACGTGGTGGCAAGGGATTTTGAAATATCCCTAAATTTTTGTTGGGGGAATCTTGTTGGTTGAAAACTATCTTACCTTCTTCTATAAGATCTTGAATAAGGTTCTTTAGAGAAATGCATTTATTGGTTGTGTGCCCTTCTATGTGATGGTACTCATAATGTTCATCATGTTTATACTAGTTAGGTAATTCTTTGGTTGTATCCCAAGGTCTAATGGGTGGGAGTTCTAACATATTTGAATCAAGGAGCATCTTTAACATGATGGCTTGACTTTATCTAGTGTTTGTATATTACCTTTTGGATTTGTCTTGTCTTTGTACCACTAGTTTTTGAGGAGCATTTTGAGTTGCATTTACATTGTTGGTTTGATGGGAATCTATTACACTATCTCCTATAACATGCTTGTTCTTGTATTGTCCTTTTTGGAAGGTTTTTCTTCTTCTTTCTTGTTGTAGTTGAGTTGTCCTCATCTTATGAGGATGACTTCTACTCTTTTAGCCATGTCTATGACTTCTTCAAAAGAGGTTATGTTTATCATTTCTAAGGGATATGATAGTTGTTCATGAAGGTTTCTTATGAAAATATGCAAGAGTTATTTAGGGGGAGGAATATATTGAAGTCTTCCCACTAAAGACCTCCATTTGGCTAGGAAATCTAAGAAGTGTTTAGTCTTGGATTGTTTAAGTTGGTATAGGTCATCTATGGTGACCTTCTCTTCTATATAGACTAAAAATTGTTTGACAAAAGCTTCCATAAGTTCTTTGAATTTCTTGATGGAATGATGAGGTATTTGGAAATACCATTCTAAGGCTAAACCACTAAGACTTTTGGGGAATAACCTAAGGAGTAGTTTTTCATCATGATTGATGTCACTACATGCTATTTGAAATAACCTTAAGTGGTTGATGGGGTCTTGCTTCCCATTATACATTTGGAACTTAGGAGTTTCAAAGTTCTTTGGGAAAGGGTGATTGACTATTGTAGGATCCAATGGTTCATTATAGAATTATTCAAAAGAATACTTTAATTTGGATGACCCTTGAAGAGAGGCAATTTGACGTTCAAGTTCTTCAAACTTGGAGTCCCTCTTTTCAAGGTCTTGGATCTTAGCATTGATGTCTTGGAAATCATTAGGTGGAGGATTGGGTGGGGTAGGTAGAGTTAAAAGAGGTTGTGTGAGAGCTTGAGATATAAAAGGTAAGGTCATAAAAGATGAGGTAGCTTGGCTAGATGTCATAGTTGGAGGGGTTTGGTTAACCCCTAAGTCATGAGTTAGAAAGGGGTTTGTGGAGTTAGGGTTTGGAATTGGTATTGTGATACTAGGAGAAGATGATGAAAAGGGGATGCCCATAATGGGTATCCCTATAGATATGGTTGGTGGAGTTGTAGAATTGGTGGGATGTGCCATAGCCACATTAAGACTAGCAAAGTTGTTTTGATTTTTATTGATTTGTGCAATAGTGGATTGACCATTAGAATGTTCAATGTTATCATGAGTTGTAGGTGATTCTTTCTCACTTTGTTCTTTAAGTTCTTCCATAAGAACATATAGAAATATATTTTTGTTTCTTTTGATGTAATCTCTAATATGATCTATAGAATTGAAAGTAATATTTTCAATGACATGTTCTTCTTGTACATGGTGTGACCAAGGATTTTCCACTTGATCATCATGCTCATGTGTGTGGACCTCATAATATGAGGATGCTAAACCCTTGCTTTAGGTATTGTAAGGATGTTGAGCCATGGTTTATAGGTTTTTAGAAGAGGGGAGTAAATTTATTAAAAGTTTTGTTTCTAGAGTACTTATAGCAAAGAAGAGAAGATGTTTTGAAATCCTTATGTCACCTTGGAAAACAACCCTCCTTATGACTCTTACTAGCCCATCATAATATACTAGCTAAGAGAGATTGCTCCCTCAAATTTTATACATCAGTTTACTCAAGGGGTCGTTATCCTTCCCCTAGTAGGACTAACAATTTGGTTATGTTCTTGTTATCTTTGTTTAATGTGATGTAAGCTATGCAAATAAAATTATGTGATCTTGCTTAAGTTTGATAAAATTTTATCTTATTTAAGGTAAAAGGAGTGTTCATGTTGGGTTCACCAAGATGTATATTTAAAACCTTACAATTCATAATGTGGGAGAATCTGTTGGGATCGTCCTTGCTTTCTTACTTTGAGGGTCTCTTTCCAAAGGAGACCTTAAATATATGGGTATCTTCAATGTGAGTAGGCTCTACTCAATGTAGTTTTTCAAGGTGTCAATGTTGATGTTATGCTTGATGGTGTTTAATGAGTTTATTCAACAAACACCTAAGGTTTTGGATTACTAATCTGACTCTTTATCAAGCCTTAAAAACTTATTCAAACTTAAGGTGAAGATCACTAAAAATGCATGCTAAGCTTAATACACACAAATGCAAGAAAATAAGAACTAACCTAGAATGCTTTTTCATTTGGATGATGATCTAAGCTAAGAGAGATATTTTTCTTTTAAAGGAAAACAAGGGATGATGCAAGAAGATAATTTAGCCTAGAATGCAACTATATGCTTTTATGATTTCTTGCCTAAGTACTTGGAATGAAAAGATTTAGATCTAATCTAAAATTCCTTGATTTTTGTCCAATGTTAATGTGTTTTGAAAGATAAATTTGATCTAAATTAAGATTCCTTAATTGACCAAAGGAGATGTGATTTTAAGCAAAAAAATATGTAAATAGAGATTTGAATATAGAGAAATGCTAAAAAATAGGTTTTAGGGAGGTGCCAAGTGGTAGGATTACCTCAATTGATGTCTGATCAAATTTGCTATTGATGTACAAACTTACCACTGGAATTTTATAACTGTATTTTTGCAACCTACAAGAGAAAACAAAAAATTAGGTTTATCTATTTTGGGGGGTCTGTCTGAGTGTTGTGAAGTTGAATTTCTATCTTATTAGCTGATCAGACCCCTTATTTATGAAAAAATGGAGTATGAGTGCCTTCCTTGGAGTGGAAATAGAGCCTTGTCAAAAATGCTAGTGGTAAAAATGCTAGTGGTGTTTTTGATAGTGAGTGGAATTTTTGCTTTGTGTGTTCTAGAGAGTCAAAATCACCAATTACTATAGTAATTGGTATTTTTGCTCTAAAATAAGGTTGGAATGATTTTGGGGTCAATTTTGAATTTTTTTGGGTAATTTTGTGATGCAATGGAAGGGTAATGTTCTATGAGAGGTCTGCTAAGTCTATAGCTTACAAATTTTAGGATTAAAGCTTCAAAATCCTAGAAATTGATGATCAAAATGAATGTATGTGTAAGGGGAGTGGATAGTCCCAAAAATGACTAAAACTAGATGATTTGAAGATGCAAAAAAATGGTCTAAAATATTTATAAAAGTGTTAGGAATGAAGGTAGCAATCCAATTAATCTCTAAGCTAGAAAAAATTGAATGAAAAGTAATGTACAAAAGTGTTAATGCAATATATTATGAATGTTATTATAAAATTAGAAATCTACAGCAGCAAAGGAAAGGTGCAGGGAGATGAAGCAAAAGGGATAAGAGCTATGAGTGATGAGATAACAAGACAATGAAAGCCTTGTATCTACACCACAATAGCTTGGAATTGAAAGTGAATGCTTATATGATTAAAATTTAAAAACATGCAATGTATGATTAAAAGAGAATGTAAACTAAGATTAAATGCCTACAAATGAGAGTAATTTGAAAATAAATGAGCATGGAAGAGAGAAAATCAAGTTAGTATGCTACAAATGGAAGAAAATATGCTTGGAATTGAAATGGACAACAATAAATAAAAATATGTTAAGAAAATAACCCAAATAAAATCTACAATGAGAATATTAGTGGCTAGAAATGAGGGCAACAAGCAAGATGAGCTCAATTAGACCTTTAAAAAGGTGTTAGGGACTTGAAATGGAGGTGATAATCCCAAAGGACCTACAATAAGGATATTAGTAGCTAAAAATAGAGGTTAAGAGACTATATGACCTACAAAAGAAGATATTAGAAGCATAAAAAAGAAAATGAAGGGAAATGCAATCAAATGAATGCCCAAAATGCAAGTTAGCAAGGCCAAAATTAGGAGAGTAAATGCATAAAAGGAAACAAGAGGATGAAGAGAAGAGAGGTGCTAGGAATGATACAACCTAGCAATGATTCCTCCTTGCCTCCAAGAGAGCCTCCTTGCCCCCAATCTCTCCTTGCCTTGCTTGACTTACCTCCAAAGGATGCTTGATGAAGAATGCTAAAGAAGAATGCTAATGAAGAAAGCTAGAAGAAATTTTGCAGAATGTAATTAGCTAGAAAGTGCTTGTTGAATCCTTGCCCCAAGGGCTGCTTATATAGATTTTGAAGGAGGGATTGAGAGGGAAAATTGGTTAGGGTTTTTTGAATTTTGTAGGTTTGGTTCATTGTTGGAGCATGTGAGGTTAGAGGAGGTAGTGGAATGAAGGAATCTACATGCCCCTGGCTCATGCCAGAATATTCTAGCTATTTTTGCAAAAAATCCACTCATGGTCAAAAATGCCACTGGAATTTTTGCCACTGATTGGCAATTTTGACTAATGGTCAATTTGACTTGCCAACAACTAAAATTTGACTTTTTTACAAAAACACAACTAATGATCAAAAGCATCACTGGCATTTTTGACACTGAGTGGTGATTTTGACAAATGCAAAAAAAAGTAACCAAATTTCTAGGTTTGAGCTAGTTGAATATTTGTTGATGTTGGGTGCTTTATTTGGTATCTTTTGCTTTCTAGGTGTGTCAAAATTGGGTGTCTACAACCCTTGATCCACATTTGTGAATGAAATAGATGTCTCTCCTATTATGATTCCTCTAGTATAGCATGTGTGGTGGCAATGATCACATTTTGTTTGGCTTCTATGATTTTCTTTCCTCTATCCTTAGCCTATGGATGTGAAGGTGATGGTGCAATGGATGTGGAGGGTTGTGACTCAAAAAATAATACTGAACTGCTCGACACTCCTCCCTCAAATATCAGTTCCTCTTTTGACAATCACACCATTTTCCACCCTTGGACTTCAAGGGATTATTTCCTTAGGAGTATTTTTTTTCTTTCAATTTTGATTTTAGGGTTAACTTCCTTTTTTGTGATTCTTTGGAGCATCACTCTTGCCTTTCTTTGGTTGGTACTTAGTATTCTGATTTTTTTTATTTGAACCTTATTTTCTATTTTTGTTTTTGTGCTTATCTAAAAATAGGTTTATATACCTCTCCTAATGTATTGAATTCAAATATATTTATCTCCTCTTGAATTTATCATTGTATCCCACTATGGTACTTTAGGATTTGATTCATTTTGGTATCTTGAATACCGAGCTTCTTAGCAATAGTACATTATTTGGTACCTTTGAGTACCATTGTAAATATTTATATTAGGAGTGTGATTTTATTATTTAGTGTGTCAAGTTGTGAAGAGTGTTTATGTGTCATGTGATCATGTGTGCAAGTGTGAGTGAAAGTTGTCAAGTGTGCAAGTGTCATGTGTGCAAGTGAAGATTCATGAGTGTTAGATGTCAAGTGTGTAAGTGAAGAGTCATGTGTGATGTGTCAAGATTATAAGTAGGAGGTTATGTAATCATGAGAGACTTTGTCATATAAAAGACATTTGAAAGGTTGCATCTTCCATAAGTTAGAGGAGATTAAAATTTAGGAGTAAGATCTATGCAATGTAATAGAGAATAGATGTTGAAGATTGATTTATTATCAATAAAGATTTTATTTTGTGCAATATTAGTGTTATTGTGATTGAATGAGATCCTGGGAAATATAGACCTATGATTTTTGGGTCCACTTTCTAACATAGTTTTGCTACCATGAAGTGTAAAGCATCAATATAATATTAGATAGATTGGTCCTTGCCTTGATGCAATTGGTTCCATCACATGTATTGGTCTTCATAGTCTCCCATAGGATAATATTCTTCCTTTACGACCTCCATGAAATTATCCTATGTGAATAACTCCTCATCTTAATTCTCTTCTATAATATTATTATAATATGCTTCCCACAAAATTCAAATAGATAGTAAAGCTTTCAAGAGTGCAAAAATGATTTTCTCATTGTTGATAAATTTATTTATTAAGTATGAATATAACTAATCTAACCAACTATCTAGGGCATTATAAATATTTTTTCCTTCAAAAGTAGGAATATTAAAATTCACCTACACCTTAAAAGGTGTGGCAATACTTAATGGTTCTAGGGCAAAGAGAGGCTATATAGAGGAGGTTGCAAAACTTGCGACAAGGAGGTATTGAAGAATTTGAGCAAATTAGTCCATCATCTCATCCCTTTGTTTCACAAGGGATTTGTTCATCATCTCCTTGAAAATATTAACTATCTAGATGTTGTCCATTTTACTTCTCACCTAATATAATTTGGAATGAGAAGGAAGGTAATAAAATGGATGCTCCATCTAATACCCAAATTTTTAATAACCTGATCTTGTGTTTTTGAACTGTTAGAGTTAAAGTGCACTATGCCTTCACCTTGACACTTGTCAGTTTCTCTTGACAAGTTTCATGTGTTGAATATAGGCTTATGCCTATATATTGTAATCATTTCTATCAATAACATTAATCCCATCAGTTTTAGTCCCAACATTTGGTATCAGAGCTCCAGGCTTTCTCTGGCCTTGTGAGCTTGAGGGGGGATTTTCCTCATGGAAATCCTCCCTCCCCTCATTCTTTTTCCCCCATATTTCATTTTTTCATTTTCCCCCCATTTTTTTTCAAAATAGGGAGTATGCTCTTCATCCTTAATGGATGAATCAGAAACCAGATTTTTGAAAAAAAATCATGGCTCCAATATACTACAAATTTTGATCATTCGGGATTCATTTCTCGACTGTGGTGTGAGAATTTTTTTTTTATGCTGGAGAAGTTCAATGTTTTCTCAGCAAATGTGAAGATCGTTGAATGTTGGTGAAGACACGATACTACAAATTTTTATGCTTGTGTGGTAAACTACAATGGGAATGGTAGACATGAAGCCAGCGCCGCATCGACAGCCAGTTGACTATGCTGTTCAAATTGAGGGAGATGCCCATCGTCGATATTATTATTTCAACACCTGTGATATCTGGGAGATTGCTACGGTGATTTCCATATGGAAACCATATGTTCCAGCCCGCTCTGCCATGGCCATTGAAGACCGTTGCCGCATTTTGTTACCTGTATTTTTGCTTATTTTTTAATATTCCTGGCCCTATGCTTCTCCCAGTCCATGGGCTCTCTATCGAGAAGCCTGTGCGCATTTTCAAAATGTATCAGAATGCTCGAATAGTAGCCATCGAAGAAATCTTGGAGCACCAAAAAAAACGCGAGCATCGACAAGTTTTTTTTAACGACAATTTCATAGGCGGAGCGGTGACGGTTAGAGCGCTCAAGGCTTTGTAGGGTTTCGACGAGCGACATCTCCCTTCCACCTCCTGCATTTTTTAGGGCTGAGGCTTTGTGCCCTCGGTTTCCCATCGATCACAATGGGGTCATGGATAGGGACATTCTCCCTGACAAAACGCGGATCGAACCCGGGATGCGGTTCATGTACAGCATTTACTCCCTCGGACGTATGGAGGGCATATGGGGGCCGGACTGCCTGGAGTTCAGGCCCGAGCGGTGGATCGAGAAGAGCGAGGAAGGGGAGAATTTTTTGCATCCTGTTAATTTTACCATTGAAATTGACTGCGATTTTATTTGCAAGGTCTATCCGATCAGTTTGACCATCTGTGGGTGGAAATCCCCAATAACTCTGTGATCTGGTGTGTTTACCTGTTGAATTGTGAAATCGGGTGGAGTTTTTACCACTTGGAGCTTTAGTCTCACATATATGAGCCTGTGTTCGTACAGACGACTGCTGATGACAGGAACCCCTGTGCAGAACAATCTTTCTGAACTTTGGGGATTGTTGCATTTTTTGTATGCCTCTCATTTTTTGGGTGATTGGAGGAGTGTCTGCACATCTTTTTGCCGTGTTCCAAGGTTTACTGAAGGTTCTTGCAGGTGTTGATACAAACTTCACTGTGACATCAAAAGCTGGAGATGACGAGGAATTTTTAGAGTTATATGAATTTAAGTGGACAACCTTGTTGATTCCCCCAACAACATTACTTATAGTGAACCTGATTGGTGTTGTTGACTGTTAGAAGAGGAAATGTCAAGCTACTATATATCCCATCACTGTGGCCTGGGGCAGAAACAATTGATTTAACATATTTTTGGAAACCCTAGTTTGTAGTAGCTAGTAGTTAATATGGGGAATGCCATTGCTTTTTCAAAGAGGTCTCGTCGAGTGAAAATCATGAAGCTCGATGGACAAGTTATCAAGCTTAAGGGGCCTGTGAGTGTGGAACAAGTCATCCAAAATTATCCGAATCATGTAATATTACGGTCTAATGTTGTTCGTCATCTGGGGATAAGAGCCAAGCCTCTTGAAGTATCCACGCAACTTAACCCTAAGCATCTTTACTTTCACCTGAACAGTTTTGTCTTCTCTGTCAATAGACGGAGGAGAAGTAGGACGAAAAGAGCTGATGGCCGAAATATCTGAGCTGGATCTGCGCACCAAAAGCATGGCTTTGGGACTCATAAATTCATGTGGGCATGAATGAAAAGCCCCAATTTTCATGTGGGTGTGACATAAAAGTGCCCGGCATGGGATCTCCCTCAGACGCAGGACACAATTCGGCTCTGACAGGAGGCGGGATATGGAGGACACGACGGTGGTGGTGTCGTCGTTCTTAAAGGTGGCGATAGAGGCAAACCTAAATTAGGTGATGGAGCTCAACGGGAATAATGCCAACCCTCTCTGCATGCTCGCCCCGTGTTACAAGGAGAAGGGAATGTCCGTCGAGGCTCACCGCGCGTTCCAACAGGCCCTCGAGGTGGACCCGCATTAAATAGAATATTTCAATATTCTTGATGCTTGTTGTGCATATGGAGATGCTCCTCCTAAATTTATGGGAAAGTGGTGAATGACGGAGGATTTCTCAGACCCATGCACTCTACCCATGATTTCTATTTAATTAAATTTATTAAAGAGCTCTAAATTTTTTTTTTTTAAATCATGACGTAGAGAGTTATTTAAGGGGCATATTTTTCATGGGCCATATGTGAGGGCAGTTTATCACTTTTATAAAGGGAAGGGGCCATGTTTTTTGTAAGGGTGTAAGTTGGACCATTACTTGGGTATAAGGTTTCCATTTTTTTTAACCATGTTGTTGCTTTTTTTTCCCTCATGATGAAGGTCTCATTGTGAATGGAAGATAGAGGTATTTATAGTCGTTGGAAATGTTTTTCCGTGATGGACACAATGGTGGTGTCATATTGTAATTTTGAGGCTGTTTCAATTTAGTTTTTTAGCCTCAAAGTTTTTCTACCTTGGAGTGCACTCTCGGTTGTACCCGACACTCCCAAGGTAATTTTATATGTGATCCTTGTACCTAGTGATATTTTCTATACACTTGGCGAATGCAGTGGCTGGTTACCCATGCATTTTGATGGGATGACATGGTCACCATAAGGACACTTATTCTAGGGACTATAGACATAGACACCCTAGCTTCTATCCGACGTTTCTTCCGGATCTACTTTTGAAGACTACAGACGAAGACACTTCAGAAGATTCTCTTCTATTCTTCTTCTTCTCCTCCATATTTTGATCTATGGCTCATTTTATTGTATTGAGTGCATTTTCGACAGAGACCGACACTCTTATATGGCTCATTTTTCATTTGTATTAAGGTGCATTTTTGGCTAATACCGACACCTTCTAGATTGAGTTCACCATAAGGAAAGATTTGATATTTATGGTGGGAGTAGTCAGTGACCTATGAGAGGCAACATCCTCTGAGGATGACCTGCAGAGGCAACAGACCTAGAAGTGGCTGACCCTGAGGCACCCATGATGACCCCGAGGCACTTAGACGACTGACCCAGTGGCAACAGACCCATGGAAGTGGCTGACCCTAAGGCAACATACCGAGATGTATACATAGTGAATCTAGCATTATTCACAGTTGGAGAGCCAAGCGCAAAGAGCACGAGCCTAGACCAAATCAACAATAAGAGAGGATGATAGGTTATTTTTAGAGAAGTCAACATTAAGGGGGAATGTTACCTAATGTTGACTTGTTTTGTTTCTTCTTTAGTTAGGATAGTGCACTTTAAGGGGGAATGTTAGAGTTAAAGTGCACTATGCCTTCACCTTGACACTTGTTAGTTTCTCTTGACAAGTGTCATGTGTTGAATATAGGCTTATGCCTATATATTGAAATCATTTCTATCAATAACATTAATCCCATCAGTTTCAGTCCCAACATGAACATACACTCAAAAGATAAATTACTTTGATACCACTAATAAAAACTTATAACTTCAAGTTAAGAAATATAATGAAAGAGTGTAATTAAAAAATAACATCATATAACAAACTAGAACACAAGATTATAAAATATAAATAGTATAATTATTTTATTGCTTAAAAAATAGAGTATAATGCAAGCAATTTCTAAGAAAATATGAGGCTATAACATTGCATCAGGTTTACTTGGATGAATAGACTCTCTGGTAGAAACTTGATTCAAGTCTGGTTGGATAGAGTTCTTCTTTCAGGGTATTGATTTCAAAACAACTTCATGTTTAATATGAAATCTCTTCCTAAATCTGGATCTGATCACAATCCTCTACTCTTTTTGTGTAGTGTGAAAGATCAAAACTATAATGGACCTTTCAATTTTGAATTTATGTGGCTGAACCAGCCAGATTTTTATAAAGAAATAAACAAATTGTGGATTATTCCTTCCTAATGTCCTAAGATGTAAATTCTCACAAACAAGATTAAAACTATGAAGAAAGAAATCAAGAAGTGGAATAGGGAGGTCTTTGGAAATATCTTTCAAAAGAAGAAATCTATTTGGTTAGATTTGGATATGTTACAAGAAGAGACTAACAAGTTGGGTATGAATCAAACCCAATTCCAAAAATAAAAGGAGCTTAATTTTGAACTGTACACTATAATAGCAAAGGAAGAAACTTATTGGAGACAAAATTCTAGGATCCAGTGGTTGCAGGAAGGTGACAAGAATTCTAAGTTTTTCCATGTTTCTACTATCAAAAATAAAATTGTTGCCCACATTGATGAAATTCTAAAGGATGATGGTCAAGTTATTAGTAAAAGTGAAGAAATTGAGCGTGAGGTTGTGGACTTCTATCAAAATCTTCTATCTGAAGATATGGAAGAGGATGAAACCATGATTAAGGAGATGACTAATCATATTCCTAGGTTGATATCCAAGGAGATCAATGCCCAACTGCTAAAGGATATTAAGGAAGAAGAGGTAAGGATAGCCACTTTATCCCTTAGTAGAGATAAAGCTCAAGGCCCAAATGGGTTCCAATCAATATTTTTCCAAACCTTCTAGGATATTGTTAAAGTTGATGTTATTGAAGTAGTGAAAGAATCTTTAAAATCGAGTCATATCCTAAAGGAGTTTAACAATACCTTCCTTTTTCTAGTTCCTAAGAAGAAAGGGATAAAAACCTTCAAATATTTTAGACCTTTAATTATTTGCAACACTATTTACAAGATTATCTCTAAAGTTATAGCCCTCAGATTGAAGATCTTCCTTTCCTCCATCATCTTTGATGAGTAAGGAGGATTTGTTAAGAGTAAACAAATTTTGGATGGGATTATATCCCTTCATTAATCTATGCATTCTGTCAATACTGGTGAAAGAAAATGTATGTTCTTGAAGTTAGACATGAGCAAGGCTTATGATAGAATTTCATGGAGTTTTTTGGATAAATTTTTGGCTACCTTTGGGTTTTGTAGACAGTGGAGAAGGTGGTTCAAAAGCTATTATAAGATTGCAAGGTACTCTATTCTGGTTTATAATAAACCAATAGGTTTTTTGAGTAGTAGAGGTCTGAGACAAGGTGACCCTCTCTCTCCTTATATTTTCATTATTATTGTTGAAACACTTGAAAGATACCTCTATGCTACCAAGGCTTCTGGTTGGATAGGGGGCCTTAAACTAGCTCATAATCTAGAGGGTATTTCTCATTTACAGTTTGTGGATGATACCATTTTGCTTGGTAATACTACTGTGGCAAAGACAACTGAATTTAAAATAATCTTAGACCTCTATGAGCATGCCTCTCACCAAACGATCAATTTGAACAAGAGCAAGATATTCTTCATTTACACTAAATTTGCTCTCTAGAGAAAGGTGGCTAGATTGATAGGGTAACATGTGTCAACCCTACCTTCTTTTGACCTTGGAATACCTATGTTCGTGGGAACTTGTAATGCCACTCTTTGGAATGGTTTAGTTGATAGGTTTCAATCCAAACTTGCAATATGGAAAGGTAAAGTGTTTTTGGTTAGGAGTATTTTGTAGGTTGTCCCCATTTATCTCTCCATTTTCAAGATCCTTGCTAAATTTTTCAAAATCATAGAAGGAATTTAAAAATAGTTCTTATGGTCATAATATGAAGAGAGGAGGAGGATTCATCTTTTAGCTTAGGAAAAATATACCATCAAAAGAAGCATGGTGGCCTTTGTCTGAGGAGACTCAACCTATTTAATAGTGCTATGGTAGCCAAGGTGGGATGGAGAGTTCTAAGGGATGGTCAAACTCTTTGGGTAAGGATTCTTAAATAAAAATATCTTGATAGCCAAGAGGATACCATATTTCTCATAATTCAGGATCTCTATCGTGGTTCTTATTTATGAAACCACTCGGTGGAGGCTAGGGAGGCCTTGTGGAAGGGTGTGAAATGGCATGTTGGATATGGGGCCTCCATAATTTTTTGGAATATGTATGGTTAGATAACAACACTTTAGAAAAAAATGATATTCTCTCTAATCTAAAAGAGGATGTAGAATATAGATATGGTAAATATGTTTGTGACTACATGACTTTATTGGGATAACCAGTTGAGCTAGAAATTTTTAGAGGTAGACCCTAAGAATTTAGAGGCTTTAAACCTCCTTAAACCTAAACTAAAGGTTTATTACTTAGGTGTTTTCAAGCATAGTGACTCTATAGTTTGGAGCAAAAATAAAAATGGTGAATTTAGTGTGAAGACAACCTATGATATTTTGGATTCTGATGTAGATAATGGTTTTACTTGGAATAGATTTTGGTGTAAGTAAGATATTCTTAAACTAGATATTTTTTTTGGGAAGCAATATAGAATAAGATCCTAATAGTGGATAATCTTAAGAAGAAAGGTTTTAAATTTCCTAATAGATGTAGTTTATGTGAAAAGGTAGAAGAACCAGTGGAACACATCTTCTTAGAATGTCCATATGCTCTAAATATTTTCCAACTCCTTATCAACAACATGGGCATCTCTTGGGTGATGCCTTCTAATATAGTTTTGTGGTTACAATGGGAGAAACCCTTTTTTAGTCCTCATATTAATATAAATTGGAACCTTAATTCATTTCATTTTGTGTAGGGAGTATGGTTAGATAGGAACAAGAGAATTTTTAGAGGGGAAAAAAGGTCAGCAATGAGAATTTTTGGAAGTATCATCCACTTTTTAGAGGAGAATGTTAAATCTATAAAGTACCCTATCAAGCTAGATAATACTAAAGAGACTATGATAGCTAATGCATGGAATTTGGAACCCATTAGTGGTGGGGAGGAAAATGTTTAGGTTAGAACTGATGTAAAATGGCAACTACCTCAAGATGAATGGTTGATGTTAAATTTTGATATGGCATCCAAAGGTAACCTAGGTAAGGCCGAAGCAGGAGCAATTTTGAGGGACAATCAAGGTAGATTGGTGGGGTAACCTACAAGTTTTTGGGAATTACTACTAGTCATAAAGTTGAAGTTAATGTTTTACATTTGGATGCAAAGCTAGCTAAGGATATAGGTGCTAAAAAAGGTATCTTTGAAGGATACTCCTTGAATATTATCAATCTTTTGAAAAAGAGGGAAAAGCTAATTGGTAAATTGATTACATTGTGAAAGATATTAGAGATATTGTGAAGCATGTTGAAGAAGTTGAATTTATTCATTTCTATAGAGAAGGTAACAAACCAACATATTGGCTGGCAAAATTTGGGGCCATTAAAGAAGAGGATACAAGATGGATCCCCTGGGGTGGTCCAAGAGGACTTAGAAAAGTTCACGAGGGACGACTACAACTATTTGGGGTCTCGGATGGATAATGTTTGTCTTACGTCTAGGGGATCTTTGGCTATTTGCCCATGGAAACTGTGTAATTGATGGGCTAACTTTGTGTTGTAAAATGTTTTAGGCCCTCTCAAAATCTTGTTTTTACCCTAATAAAAAAAGCATTGCATCCATTAATCATGTTTTTTATTGTCAAAGGTGCATCTCTTTATGCAAGAATTAATGTATTGGAAATCCAATATTTTGAATATGTAAGGTCACCCATATCAAAAGGTGGTGGTTCACCTTCCATGAGTTAGAAAATAACATTTATGAAAAATTAGTGTAACATATATGAAATGCACTTTGGCTATGAAAATATAAAAATAGAAAATTATTATCTTTCGTAAGTATTTTATTTTACATTTTTAAGGGTATCTAAAAAAATATTTTCACAAATATATTAGAAACATATCTATGATATATTTACCTATGGAAATTATTATTCTCTCTCTAATATTTCCAATGATTCTTGAATGGATCAAAATTGAGTCCCAAGAACAAATTTATACCACTATAGTTGGGATTTAAAGTATATATTTTTTACCATTTTCTAGCATAAATCCATGCTTCAAAAAGGTTAAATGTGTGGATCATCCTCCTCATTTTCTATTTTTGTTTTTGTGCTCCTACTTCAATTTGACAAGTTTATATGCCTCTCCCAATATCTTTAATTTGAAGAGGTCCACGTCCCCTTGAATGTACCATTGTAGCCCATTATGATACTTGAGGATTCGATACCTTTCAATATATTGAATACCTATATTTGCTACCATGGAGTTAAAATTGTATCGCTCCAAATTTTTCGCATCCCTACCTTCAGGCTATTGGATCCGCGCCCGGAAGGAGGATGGGAAAAGGATGGTGCGGTACCTCGGACGAGAGGACTTCACGAAGGTCCCGCCTCTCAAGGGAGGTGTATTTTGGTGATTTTTCGACGGATGGTGGGTTCACCAGGAAACATTTGGTGGCAGTTTCCACGCCTAGGTTTTGGAATGTGTTTAGATGAGTTCGTTTTATCCTTAAAGCATTCATCCTAGGTTTGGCCGAATGAATCTAACTTAATCTATATGAAAATGCAACTTTCAATGAATACAAAAAATAGATTTTGAAAGCAGAAAACAGGAGAATTTACAGGAGGAAAATGGGGAATACCTGATCCAGATGTCTGAAGAAGATTCTGATTTTGAAGCAGTCCCGATCGTCTGAGATTCGACAGAATCGTCCGCAATCAGACGAGATCGTCTGAGATCTGACGAATTCGTCAGACGAATTCGTCAGAAACCTGCAAAACAGAGAATAGATGCAAAATGCAAGAAATAACACTATGCTAACAGAGGCAAATTACACCAAATGATAATATGAATGCTGAACACTATTCAAGAACAGAAATTAATGCAAATTATTGTGCTTAAATGGCAGATCATAAACTTAGCATGCAATCTAAGCTAAATGGGTGAACTCCAGATGCAAAATAGGATAAAAACTGAATATATTATCTAATTTGCAAAACAAAATAACAGAGACAAAGTTGAGAAAAGCAAACTCCAGGCACTGATTGCCTCGATGTGGGCTGCAGTCGAGATCGTCTCGCATCAGTACGAAATCGTCTCGAATTTGACGAGATCGCCTCCGATCTGGACAGGTTCGTCGACGACGATGGGTGCTGGCTCCGGTTGAAAATCAATGATATACCTGCATCAAAATTGCTATGGGACTAATGCAAAAATAAGATTATGATGTTTTAGCGCAGAAGGGTTCAATTTGCAGATAAATTCAGCCAGGGGTTGGGGAGGGAAAATCTTAGAGTTTAAATAGGCTTAGGGAGAGTTGTTGGGAGGTTGGAGATCTTCCCAATTTGGGAGATCTCCAACGGGGGAGGGTCCCAACGGCGCAGACACGCTTCTGCCCGGATTGGAGACCCGTTGGAACGGATTCCAACTATGCAAATTCAGTTTTGCGACAAAATCGTCTGGACGTTCTAGTCCAGACGAAATCGTCAAATCTGGGGCGATATCGTCTGATCGGCGACGATATCGTCCAACGGTCAAAACAACCTCTAAAAATGGCGCGAAAAAGGGGAAACGGGTTTCTCGACGGTTAACGGGCGGTTTGGGAGGTTAAATTTGAATTTTAAATTTATTTACTAAGGTGAATGTAATTATTCCAATTTTACTGCGCCAATTTTAGGGTGCTACATTTTGCCCCCTCTTTAGCGAATTTTCCGAAGAAAATGCGTTAAAGATGAGTTCTTCTCGATCTACGAGAAAGCAAAAAATTATACCCATTTTTAGGCGACGATTCTTGGTCGAATCGTACGACAGCTTACTATGGTGCCCCCTCCGTGTTTTTACCCAAATCGAACGTTTGAGGTAAAAACGCGAAAAAGCAAAAAATTAATTTGAATTATTTTTGAATGAAATTATGTTTGATATATGATATGTTTTTGATCATATGACTTGTGTTATGTGTATGTTTATGATGCTTTTATGTTTGATTGATTGATTTGATGACTCATGTAATTATGTCATTTTGAAATATTATAATTTGAATGTCATGCTATAAGATTTTAAATGAAATAATCTGATGTAACAAATTGGTTGTTTGTAATGAAAATGTGATAAAAATAAAAAGAGACTTCTAACAATAATTTCAAAGGACATTGTCGCTATTATAGACCATTTCATGGAGTCGCCGCTCACTCGGTCGTCAAGCTAATCCCATTTATAGAAATATTGCGAAAAGTAAAAGAGTGCTTAAGAGACTGTCTTAAGACTTTGATGCAATAATGCAAAATGATGGTGATGATGATGATTTGTTTTCAGATTTTCATGAAAAATATTATGCATGAAATATTTTTAAAATGATTTTTGCTAGGCATAAATTCCTAAGTGTGATAAAATTTGTGAATAATTCCTTAGGAATTATACCATCATTGCAAAGTTTAAAGGTTGACATAATGACATGAAATAATGAAAATGTGTTTGCTTTTGAAAAGCATAATTTGTGTAACATAATGAATTAAGTCATATGGTTTTTATGATTTTTGATAAATGGGGAATAAAAATTGTTACAATGGTTTGCGCTAGGCATAGAATATGTAGGTATAGACTTATACCATCATCGCGAAAATCCAAAAAAAAAGATAGTTTTATTGCATGGTTGATTTTTGATGAACAGAAAATATGAAAATGAGGACTTGCGCTAGGCATATAATTCCAATTTTGGTTTTGAAACTATACCATCGTCGCGAAAGTCGATATGATATGTATGATATGTTTTGAAAGAAATTTGTGATTTTTCTATTATATAGTTGTCTTTATGAAAAATAATTGTACTTGATTATTCCAAACAAGTTGCAAAAATAATATTTCAAAGTATTTTGAAGACAAAAATTAGATTTATAAGGAATCCCATGTGCATATGTGAATTCATTTCCAATCTTGATTTATCATAATGATAGACAAAATCTCTCAAATACAAATGTGTGTGCAATTGTATTGTTCATTTACCAGGTTTGAGCAAGATACTATGATACAAGTGATTTGAAGAAACCAAATAAGTGTTCATTAACCATGATGTAGATGCATATAACCATATTAGACTACTATGTAGATCGGATTATCAAGAGCTAGCTAATCCATAAGCAGACATAGGTCTGTACAAAAGAAGGTCGCTAATGTGACAGACATATCGCCACGCTAGGAGTTACCCAAGGCCAAGCAGGTTGGGCACAAACCACCTGTTATGGGGCTTACCTCACAGCTTTTCGAATAATTGAGAATTCCAGGGATTCAAGCTCATCAACCCTTCTTTTCTTTTCAAAGGGTAGGGAAAGGGATTTTATTGCTTTCTTGCTTTCTTTTGAACTTTGCTTATTTTTCTTTTGTATTTCTTTTGCTTGATAATGCTTGGAATATTGCTGAAAGTAAGCATTTTTCTTTCTCTTTTTCTTTCTTGAACTTTTCTTTTTCTTTTTCTTTTGCTAGGGATACTTGCTCGGATTAGTCGTAGAGCAAGGGATTTTTATTCTGGGTAGGGGTGAGCTTGTCCTTTTGCCAATTCTCAAAGATTCTAGACCATGTGCATGATAGGATAGCAGGGGAAACTTTTCACCCAAGAAATCAGTTCTACTATGTAGCAAAACATGGAAATTACAAATATAATCATTTTATTGTGAAAAGATGTGCTTGGTTTAAGTAAATAACAAGATCAATTCTCTATGCTCAAACTTTATTTAATTGAATTTTGTGAACTTTGATATAAGAGAGATTAGTAATCATGCCAGATAAAATCAAGATATTTATTGTTTGTGAGTGTGCAAGTGAGGGATGCCAAATAAATGCTAATTGTATCCAAAATAAGTTGAAACATATAACTGCAATAATTGTGAGAAAATATATATACATGATTTTTTAGAAGTTGGGAGAATGTTGACTCTCTCTTTCTTCTGTATATTGTTTTGGTTTCGAAAGAGTCAAGCATATAGCTGTTTTTAGATTTTTATTTAGATTTTTGTTTTTGAGCAAAAAGAACTTTAACAAGTGCTTTAAATAAATGCAATAGATAGTTTTTGAAGATTTTTGGATGATTTATGAATGTTTTTGATGTTTTTGATTTTTTATAAATTGAAAGAAATACAAGATAGTAATTTTGAACAAATATATACATGGATGAAATGACCAAATTTATGCATAGTAACGTTTGAGATGTAAAATATTCATGGGTTCTTTAAGTTCTTTACCATCTAAGGTAGATAATTTATATGCTCCTGATTCAAATTTAGCAAGTAATGATGTATGGTCCGAGCCAGTTGGGCTCAAATTTACCTTTAAGGTCCTTAGTTGCATTTGTATTTTTTTGAAGATTTTGAGGATTTTGATTTTTTTGTATTTTGATTTTAATTTATGAATTGAAATTGGTGGTATATACAAGATGATCTATATACACTATACAAGGTTATTTGAGTATAGCATGTCTAAGGTTGCTTCAAAATCAAAGGAGGTTTTGAAGGATAATCTGGTTGAGGTGAAGGTAAGAATAGAAGGTGATGAATAAAAGGTAGTGATAACAAAAGCTTTGTTATAATGTAGAATAATGTAGAAAAAGATTTGACTTTTATATGTGGAAAATTGATCATGTTACAAAATAAAATGTCAGAAGGATAAGAAAGTTCTTCATTCTTATCATTATCTTCCAAGTCTTGATAAGATGGAGAGAGCATATGTGAAAGATATACATGGATGTTATTTTGTAAACAAGGATGATCATATATGGATGAAGAAAAGTGATGGATAGAAGATAATTGTGATAATAGAGAATGTATAGAACTTGATGTTTCAATCGTTAAATATTCTTCAAATGGTGTTGGGTCACCATGTATGGTAACAATTTTATTTGTAAGTTCAAACTTCAAACATTGGTGAAGAGTGGAAGGGACAACCCTCATCGTATGAATCCAAGGACTCTGGAGAAGTAGGTTGTAAGGTGAAGGACAATATCCTACATAGAATAAAGTATCCAGGATCTTGGATCCAATATTAAGGGGAAGAATTATAGTACCTTGACGATCTTGAATTTCATTGTTAAAAGATTTTATAATAACATTTGATTCATTAATATCTTCTTCCTTTAATTTGAGTTTTTGAAATAATTGATAAGTGCATAAATTAAGAGAGGAGTCATTATCTACCATGATAGTTCTAACAAGTGTTTCTTTACTAGATCCGATAATGTAAAGATAGGAGTCTTCTTGTGGAGTAGAGGAAGGAATATCCTCATCATAGAATGAAATATGGTTAACCTCAAGAGGGTTTATACCATTAATTATGTTCTTAGAGAAAATATGATGAGGAACAAATTGTTGGCTAGGTATTTTGAACAAAATTTCCTTGTGAGAAATTTGTAATACTTCTAAAAGGGATATCTTTGCTTGAGGATTAATCACTTGTTGTTGGTTATCAAAGTGGATTTCAGATTGAGATTTTGATTCTAAAGATGAGCTTTCTATGCTTACATTCCATTTTGGATCATTCTCTAGAGCCAAAGATAGTTTTGAAGGTTGGTCAAATGAGGAATCCATATCTTGAATATCGGATTGAGTTGATTGAACTTGAGGTTGCTCATTTGTAGTTTTTGTTACAATATTAATAATATCATCATGATGGGACACATTAACATGCAATATTTGATTGGTTTCTTGTTGTTGATAATTGAATAGGGGTTCTTGGGAGATCCCCATGTCTTGATTGATTATTGGTATTTGTTGTGTAGGAGTTTGATTGTTTACTGGAGATTTATAATCAGTTGTAGATTGTAATTCCTTTATATTAAAAAGACCCTTATCAATCAAATCTTGAATTGCACATCTTAAATCTTTACAATTTTGTGTCATATGTCCATCTACTCTATGATATTCACAATGTAGCTCAGGTTTAAACCAATCTGATGTGGTATCAGGTTGTCTTATGGAAGGGAGTTCAATCTTATTTGTGTCAAGTAAATACTTGAGAATTATATCCATTGGTTGATTGAGCTTAGTAAATTTACGTGATGAAGGTTTTTGAGAGGTTTTTGATAAATGCCTTAGGAATTTTGTCATAAAAGGACCTAATGGTTTCTCACCTCTACTTTCTTTATTATGGGTAGAATGATGACAGGAAGATTGCGATGTAGGAGGTGAGTGCATGGTAGAATTGGAAGAATAAGTATTTTCTTGTTGAAATGGATGTGTTGTATTGAAAGAAGAGTATTGAAAAGGTGGTGGAGGATTATATGTGGATTGATAGACATAATATGGATATATGGGAGAATAGATAATATCATTATGAAGAGGATTGGCAAAGGGATTGTTTTGTTGGGTTATGGATGAAAAATAAGAAGAGTGTGATGGAGGTGGTGTTGAATAGGGATG
This sequence comes from Wollemia nobilis, assembly GCA_028583015.1. Lineage (NCBI taxonomy): Eukaryota > Viridiplantae > Streptophyta > Pinopsida > Araucariales > Araucariaceae > Wollemia > Wollemia nobilis. The sequence goes on along the minus strand of JAQPPZ010015824.1, from coordinate 29,139,628 downwards.
AGGTTGGTCATAATCAACAAATGTATTTGGCTGAATTCTTCCAACATTACTGATGGGCTCATATTGATTTGAGTAAAAACTCATGGTTTCTTTAGTACTTCTAAAAGTAATATTTAGCATCTACTATTTAGAATTGAATCTAAAACATACAAACTTGAAATGATGATTTTGTTTTTGTTTTTCTTGTATATATATATATATTTTTTTTGTTTTTTGTTTTCAAAAGGTTTACAATACATTCACGTCGGGTTCACCAAAATGTATCGCTCCAAATTTTTCGCATCCCTACCTTCAGGCTATTGGATCCGCGCCCGGAAGGAGGATGGGAAAAGGATGGTGCGGTACCTCGGACGAGAGGACTTCACGAAGGTCCCGCCTCTCAAGGGAGGTGTATTTTGGTGATTTTTCGACGGATGGTGGGTTCACCAGGAAACATTTGATGGCAGTTTCCACGCCTAGGTTTTGGAATGTGTTTAGATGAGTTCGTTTTATCCTTTAAGCATTCATCCTAGGTTTGGCCGAATGAATCTAACTTAATCTATATGAAAATGCAACTTTCCATGAATACAACAAACAGATTTTGAAAGCAGAAAACAGAGAATTTACAGGAGGAAAATGGGGAATACCTGATCCAGATGTCCGAAGAAGATTCTGATTTTGAAGCAGTCCCGATCGTCTGAGATTCTACAGAATCGTCTGCAATCAGACGAGATCGATCCGACGAATCGTCGACGAATTCGTCAGAAACCTGCAAAACAGAGAATAGATGCAAAATGCAAGAAATAACACTATGCTAACAGAGGCAAATTACACCAAATGATAATATGAATGCTGAACACTATTCAAGAACAGAAATTAATGCAAATTACTGTGCTTAAATGGCAGATCATAAACTTAGCATGCAATCTAAGCTAAATGGGTGAACTCCAGATGCAAAATAGGATAAAAATTGAATATATTATCTAATTTGCAAAACAAAATAACAGAGACAAAGTTGAGAAAAGCAAACTCCAGGCACTGATTGCCTCGATGTGGGCTGCAGTCGAGATCGTCTCGCATCAGTACGAAATCGTCTCGAATTCGACAGGATCGCCTCCGATCTGGACAGGTTCGTCGACGACGATGGGTGCTGGCTCCGGTTGAAAATCAATGATGTACCCGCATCAAAATTGCTATGGGACTAATGCAAAAATAAGATTATGATGTTTTAGCGCGAGAAGGATTCAATTTGCAGATAAATTCAGCCGAGGGGTTGGGGAGGGAAAATCTTAGAGTTTAAATAGGCTTAGGGAGAGTTGTTGGGAGGTTGGAGATCTTCCCAATTTGGGAGATCTCCAACGGGGGAGGGTCCCAACGGCGCAGACACGCTTCTGCCCGGATTGGAGACCCGTTGGAACGGATTCCAACTATGCAAATTCAGTTTTGCGACAAGATCGTCTGGACGTTCTAGTCCAGACGAAATCGTCAAATCTGGGGCGATATCGTCTGATCGGCGACGATATCGTCAAACGGTCAAAACAACCTCTAAAAATGGCACGGAAAAAGGGGAAACGGGTTTCTCGACGGTTAACGGGCGGTTTGGGAGGTTAAATTTGAATTTAAATTTATTTACTAAGGTGAATGTAATTATTCCAATTTTACTGCGCCAATTTTAGGGTGCTACAAAAATCATCAATATCTTAAACAAATTGGTCTTTATCTTGATGCAATTGTTGCAATTACATGTATTGGTCTTCACAAGCTTCTTCAGGATAATGTTCTTCCTTGAAATCCTCTATGAAATTATCCCATGTGAACACTACTTCATCTTCATTCTCTTTTGTAACCCTATTACAATATGCTTCCTACCAATTTTGAATAGGTGATGAATCTTTCCAAAGTGAAAGTAATTTTCTCACTACTGATGAATTTATTTATAAATAAGTATAATGATAACTAATCAAACCAATTTTCTAGGGCGTGAGCATTTATTTTTCTTCAAAAGTAGGAATATCAAAATTCATGTGCATATTACAAGGTGTGGGAGCACCGAATGGTGCTAAGGTAGGGAAAGGTTATGTGGAAAATTTTACAAAACTTTTAGCAGGGAGTCATTAAAGAATTTAAGCAAAACGGTCCATCATTTCATTTCTCTATTTCACAAGGGCTTCATTCAACATCTTAAAAGGATCAATTTTCTTAATGTTGCCCATTCTACTTCTCACCTAATATCATTTGAAATGAAAATAGAGGTAATCAAAAGGATCTCACATCTTATACTCAAAATTTTGGTATTCTAATCTCCTGTTTATAAACACACTCAAAAGATAAACTGATATAATATCATTAGTCCAAAACTTAGAATTTTGAGTTGAGGAATATCAAGAAAGAATACAATTCAAAAATAAGAGAGTCTAACAAACCAGAACACAAGAGTATATAAGAAAAATAGAATAATGATTTTATTGCTTAGAAAATAGAGTATATGCAAGGAATCCCTAAGAATAGATGTAAGGCTATAACATTACATTGATTACTCATGCCTTTTATAGTCAAGGTGCATCTATATTTATACAAGAATTGATATATTGGAACTCCATTGTATTGAATATGGAAGGTCACATATATAAATATATGGTGATTCACCTTCCATGAGTTAGGTCACCCATATGGAAATGTGGTGATTCACCTTCCATGAGTTACAAAGTGTATTTAACTAAAAATTGCATATATAGATAGATAGATAGATAGATATATCATTTTCTTTTATTTTTTTGTCTTCTACTAATGTGTCAACATGAATAAAGATGCATTTTGGCTATGAAAAAATAACAATAAAAAATTACTATTTTTAGTAACTATTTTATTTTGCATTTTTTAGGGCCTTCAAAGCATTTTTCCATGTATTTGGTCTATGAATAGACATGTATTTCCTATAAAAAAACTTTTAAATCTTACTCTAAGCTTTCCAATGCATTTTCAATAGATCAAAATAAAGTCTTGAGCACAAAGTTATGCCCCTAACAACATTGTTCGGTTATAAAATGGATTTTTAGGTATATTTTATCATAAAGCCATGCACCAAAAGGTTACATGATTGGATCATCACCTCCAAGTCTAATATATTGGAGGCTAGAGAAACCAACCAAGATATTTTTCTCAAATTTATTACCAATCATTGGATGAAATCCCATAACAAAAAGAACTTCCACATGATAGTAAGGGCTCCCAATGTTGATTTTAGGGAGAGTGATGCAATTGTGCTACTCAAAAGAATGGGGGAAGGGCATAAATATAGATATTTTAGGACCTATATGTTCCCACTTTTCAAAATTATCTTCTAGACTAAATTAGTTGATTGAACAACTTCATATATCATGAGTTAAACAATTAATTATATAATGTTGTTAATACCGGGTCATTGTATATGACATCCTATTTAATTTCTATTATTTTAAGATTTATGTTAAATAAGGAGTTACGATTCAAGAGAACGATTGAGCAAATATTATCAATTTCACCATGCTATCACACTTTCTATGCTAAGAATTGAAAGGGAAAGGGAATTTTTATACATGATAATTTTTTGAGACATTTTTAAAATCCTAACAAGAGACAATAGCATTGTCTAAATTCATAATATTTTTCTAGAAATATTATGAAACATGCATCCACCATAATTATATGCAAAAAAGTAGGAAATTAAAGATAGCAATAATAAATGGAGTAGAGAGAGAAATTATAAGAAGGAATAGAAGGTAGGTTCTTGTGGACACCCTAACATTTCACATTTTATTCATACTTGGTGATAAAAATGATTACTCATTGAGGGGTATTTATAATGATACCAAAATCGAATGACTAGTTATCCTCAAGTCAATATTGAATTCACTTTGAGGTTAACTTACAATAATATAATAATAATAAATTTCACTCTTTAATCAAGGTTATCCATAAAGGTGGATTAACCAATATCACTAAGGGTGAAATGCAAAATATGCCCTTAGGCTTAAATGAATATACATGTAGGCTTACATAAATAAGGATTTATTGCAAGCATATTTATGCACATTCCTATAGGCTTTATTAATAGTGCTCATAAGAACTTCTTCACATGTTTGCCTTGTCTTAACAAGATCAAATTACACATATTTCAACAACCCCATAAGCCAAATTGAGGGACAAAGTAGAGGAGGTATTAGAGGTAACACCTTCCCATAATGGATTCTCTAGTGGGCCTTCACTATACCATCTTCATCCTAACATTCATCATCAAAAATCTTGTGTCCAAGCCTCAAAAAATTTGTCTCAATATTCTTCAATATTGTAACGTAATTTTTAATGGAGTCTCCTTTCCTTTTATAATACTCTCAAGTAGTTGACATATTTAAAATATTTGACTTGACCTTGGGAAACTAAGCCTTATATTCCATTGATATGAAGTCCTTTTTATGAGCCTATGTATGAGAAAACACTTTATAATTTTTCATTATAACTTTGTAAGAAATAAGAAGCTTGAAAAGTACTTTGAGAGAGATAGATTGTAGATCCTTAATAGTCATAGCATTCACATAAAGAACCAAGCCAATTATATGTGAAGGAGGAGAAATATTAGAAGTAATATATTTGACATACTTTTTGTCACCCTAAAAGTTGTCTCCTAGCATAGCTAGGTCATATAATTAAATATTTGAAGTGAGATATGTAGTCTTCAACACTACTAGAATCTAGAATTTTGAAATTGGAAAGATTTGTCTCTATGTTGTTAATTTCACTAGCATTTAATTTTCTGTAGAGATATTTCAAACTGGTCCATACCTTAATAGGATTAGTTTTCTATTTGATGTGAAAAAATACATCTAGTTCAACTAACTTGAAAAATACTCTAATAGCTTCCTCCTCCTTACCAAGTTTATGATCACTAAGACCTTTTGATTCAACATTAAAAATGAACCAAATATTATTGCTCCTTAGTAATCCTACCATTTAAACTAACCAAGTGCTATAATTTATCTTATTGAGGTGAGTAACATAACCTAAGAAATGTATTTGACACATAAATCCCACACTAAACTATAACATATCTATAAACTAATATCATCACTAGTAGAGATTGAAAACCCATGCAATTTTTTAAAAAATGATCTCGAAATGCTTTTGTATGTAAAAGTTATGGCCTCTAGAACTTTTGTTATATTAGCGCTTAAATTAATAAAAAATAAAAATGATGTAAATGTGCATGTAGTCCACATGTACATGAGTCATAGGATAGGTAGATGAAGAGTCATGGGTAGAGTAAAGGCCAAGGCACATATCTTCCTATATATAGGCCTTTAAGGTATAGTGAGATAAGTGAGTGAGAGAGATAATGTTACTATAGAGAGTTAGATTATAGTAGTGAGTAGGTACAATGTAGTTCTTCATTAAAATTTTGGAGTGTTCAAGTCCTCCATTATATTGCATTGTACTATTTTCGTGAGCTTTCATTAATGGCATATTACTGAGTTATTGCAAAAGTTTATCTCATTATTTTCCTGCATATTATAGTGCCATTATCATATAGTTATCATAGCTTACTTATTTCACATCTTGTGGTTGCATTTCCTTTAATATACATCCTCAAAAGCTAACAATGGTATCAGAGCACATGGTAGATCAATAGGAAATAGAGAGAGCCACAAGAGAGATTGAGAGGAGATCAAAAATCTCATTTTCAAAATTTCTAAAAATTGCATTTGGCTAGAGTCTTTCCACAGGGTTGCAGAAAAACTCGTGAAGACTAGGACTCAACATTGATTCCACTAGATTGACAAATCAACTAGTGAAGATTGATTATCTCTAGATTTAGAGTTTCTTCCATTACAGTTTCTAATACTTTGTTGCAGGAAAAGGAGATTCAAAGAAAGTTGGGAAGCTTCCTACAAGAGCTAGGAAGAATATCTTCTTTGGAATCAATCCAGTAGCTAAAGCAACAAATGAAAGATCAAATATTTGGAGACCTAAGGAAAAGGTCCCATTGCAAGATTGTAGACCTATAGATTGTAGAAGAGAGAAAAGGCTAGAGGAGCCTTATTGCAGATTGAAGGAAGAAGAGACTCCAGAGAAGAGTCTAGGAGAATATTGGAGGTTGGTGATCTCCATTGAAGATTGAAGACTATGCAGATTGAAGGAGGAAGAGAAATCAGCTCAAGAAGCTGAAGAGACCCATAAGAGGTCCCATTGAAGAACTTCCAGTCTTGGAAGATTGAAGATTGAGAAGGACTAGCAAAGGTCCTATTCCAGATTCTAGAAGCAGCAGATTTTAGAGATCAAGGAAGGTCTCATTGAAAGTCCGTTGAAGATGAAGGAAGAGCTCATTTTAGAAGCCTAGAAGCTATGAAATTTGAAGACCCTAGAGAAGAGGTCTCAAGGAGAAGAAGGAGAAGGCTAGGAAAGCCTCATTGGAGGAGATTTTAGGAGAACTCAAGAAGAAGTTCCTGATAGTGAAGAATTTGGGACAATTATCGCCATCCAACAACAAGCCCAAAAGGAGAAGAATTTGGCAAGGAGTTTGCCAAATTTTGGAGGAGAATAGTGAAGACCTCAAGACAGTCAGAATCTTGAGAAGAAGGCCACTAGATAGGCCAAGATTGAAGTCAAAATTCGACAAGGAGGTTGAAGGAGAAAGGAGTTAGAAGAAGCCACCAAATCTGAGAGATTTGAAGATTGCCATTGAAGGCTATTTCGGAGAAAGGAGATTGTTGGTTTTACAGCAAAAAATTGAAGGTTTCTTGAAGGAAAATCTCAGTTGCGATTTGGAGGAGTTTCCTACCAAATTTGTGAGATTCAAGGACAAAATTTCAAAGGAGAAATTGACTATGAAAGGGCAACAATAAGGGTAGCATTACTAGCTGCTAAGTTTCAGATTTCAAGAGAGCATCCTGAAGGAGAATTAAAGCCACCAAACTACACTTTCGGGCAGCAAGTTAGAGGAGTTTTAAAGCTGCAAATAGGTGAGCTAAAGAGCTATTTTGGACAACAAGGAAGAGCTACAATTTCATCCATTACAAGGCAGCAATTAGGTGATTCAAATCACCAAGATATCCATCATCTATAGAGGTCATTAAGGTAAGCAACTTTGGTGCAAAAGGTTCATTACTTGAACATTAGTTATTTGGTTCATTATTAAGTTTCATTAAGCACCATATTAGAGTTTAAAAGTTGCAAGGAGAAGGTTGCATATTTAAGTCTTCAAGGGAGTGCAGAAGATAGTTTCTTATAAGGATAAAACCTGCACATCAAAAATAGGAGTTAGATATATTTCAAGAGAAATAAAAATATCAACATCCTATCTTTTACTAAAAATAAAGAAGACATTACTCTTAAGTGAAGGTTGCATAGATTAAGAGTTCATTAAAAGGAGCAATAAGGAGAAATTACTATTGCATCATACTAGTTATTAAAGGTGCATTAAGTATTCAAGTTAAGTTGAAAATTAGTGCAAAGTTAAGCCATTCAAAAGGGCATTTTAGTTGCATGATTAAGAGCTTGGATTCATTATTGCAAAGTTAACCAAGCAAAGAAATTATAGGAGAGAGTTGTCTAGTAAGGAGGGCAACATCAAATCATTATTTGCTACCAAGGAGTAGAGCAAGTAGCCACCTCATCAAGGAAGAGAGAAATCTTGAAAAAGGAGATTTAAAGATCTCAAAGCTTAGGTGCAAGTTAAGGTATTTTATTCTAACTATTTGCATTACATTATTGCACCATATCTCTCTTGTCCTATATAGCAAAGGAGGATAAAATATAGAGTGTCTCAAAGACACTAAAACAACTAGCATAGTACGTCTACAAAGCGGCCATATCATCAAGTTTGTAGAGCAAACTTCAAGTGAAGGAAGTGAGCCAATGAAGGGCTCAAATAGTTGAGTTTCAAGGTGTCTAAAGACACCAAAATCCAATGCCTACAATAGTATAACCTACAACATCAAGAGTCTACGTAAGGAGCATTACATCCATTGCAAATCTATGTAAAGCAAGAAGGATAGTGCTACGGATAATGTATTGCAAGAAGCAAGTTATAAAAAAACAAGGTGAAAACAAAGGTGCATTACCCAAGCAATAGATGAACCACTAGCTAAGAAGAATCATCACCTAAGAGGGCAGCGTTGGAGCACCATAGAACCACCATTGCTGGAGTAAAATCATCACCTAAGAGGGCAGCGTTGGAGCGCCATAGAACCACCATAGCTGGAGCCAACTTCATGGGAGAATAGCATCACCATTCACTTGAGAGAAAGCGTTGAAGACAAGACCCATAGTGCATTCGTTGGCAAGAAGTATTCAAGGAATAAAAGATGTTGAAGGTATCCTTACATGCAAGGGAAAGGAGTACCACTTGCAATCTAGAGCCAAGGCATCTTGTGCCACTTGGCACAACAAAATAAGGAGCCCATATATTTTCCATAATGCCTATGCATAGGAAAGAAGCACCCATGATAAAGTAACATTCATCTTTGAGCGTTGAAAGCATCATTTAAAGGTAAGAAGGCATAATCATTATTGCCCATCATTCAAAGGAGGATATGAGCATTGAAGACACCTAAAATAATGCTCATCAAGAATGTAACTCCCAAAGCACCATGTGGCTAGAGTCTCAAGGAGCATCAAAGCATATTTAAGCACCCAAAGTTGAAGAGGAATGCATAGAATTGGAAGCACATATTCAAGCATTAAGAGTGGAGTCAAAGTGCAATTAAGGAGGAGAAGAATGCACCCATGAGCATTAAATGATCTCTGCCATACATAGAAGACCAGGAAATACAACGCTTGGATTGAAGAGTCACACCATAGACCAATCAACACGCATATTCCACATTGCAAGGAAGGTAAAAGACTTATATTATTTAATATTTGCTTTCCTTAAGTTTAGGGAGTTATAAGGTGCTTAATATAAGGTTGAAAGTTATTTATTAATGCATTGAAATATCAACCTTAGAGAGTTAGAAGGCAATTTTAACAAAGGGAGTATATCTTAAAAGATATTACTAAATTGCATGAGATTCAAACATTAAAATATTTGCAAATAATTAATTAAGGAGATATAAGGTTTTCAACATTGGAAAAATTGAAATACTAGTTTGCAAATATTATTACTTTCTAAATTTCCAAATTAGGGAGTTATAAGGAATACTACACCATACTTTAGTTACTTGGAATTTAGAAAATTGAACCATTGAAAATTGAAGGATTAAAGGAGCAAAACCATTAATTGCTTGAAAGTTGGAAATTGCATTTTACATTAGTCTCTTACATTAATTTATGAGACATTAATCCAACTAAAAGGTCTTGAAGGAAAAGAACCTTATTAAAACTTGAAGGTGCATCATCATTTATCTTTAGCTTTCTACTTACTAATCAATAGGGAGAAATAAGGCAAGACATTAAAGTTGAACATTAGGGAGACAAAAGGGATTCAACTTAAACTAAGAAAGCTAAGCATACTATCAAGGTTCATAGTACATTTAAACACTTGCTAGATAGAAGGCATTTTACAAAACTTGTAAAATTGAAAAGTTCTTAGCAAGGTTGAGCATATACTTAAAACTAGGGAGTCATAAGGTAGACAACTTCAAAAGTTTTTGAAATACAAAACTTCTACCAAGAATTATTCTCTTGTAATCAAAGAATATTACTTAAAAGGAACTATGGAAAGGCTTATTAAATATACAGGTCTCAAGGAGTCAAAATGGTTCAAAGACATACTTGATTCTAGAAATGATAATAAGGAAAGTACAATTAAAAGAGAAGAACCAATATGGTTTAGAGAGACTTCTGAGAATTCACAAACCGTCAGTTTGGCAAAACTATCTATCAATGATGATAACTATACAAATGAAGATATTGAGAATCATATTCAAAAGGTAGAAAAGAATATTCATCAAAAGGATATCATACAAATCTATGAAAGAAGTAAAGATGAAATAGCTTCAATCGTACATAGATGGTTTAACTCTTTCATCAAGGAAATGGATGGACATGATTCTCCTAAAAATAGTGACAAAGAAATTGGGATATCTCTACTATGCACTTATTGCAACAAATTTGGTCATGAGAAAGCAAATTGTTGGAGTTTCCATCCATGTAAATATTGTGGAGGAAAATCTCATTCATCTTTCTTCTGTTACTATAAAGACAAGTACTATAAAATATTTGAAGAGAGACTAATATTCATATTAGATTGTTTCTTCCAAGTTCTTATTTCAGAAGCTTCCACTAACAATGAATTCAAGCTTGACATTTTTGAAGATCAAGGAAACAGGTCATTCAGAAAACCAAAGGAAAGGAAATGGAGCAATTCTGATTCACTTACGACCCGCAAGATTATAAGATCTCTAGTTCATCAAGGTTACTTGGAAGACTTCAATAACAAATATTCATCCAAACACTTTGAAACAACAAAAAATAGTGGAATGAAGAAGACAAGAAGAGACAACATGAAGACTGAAGCAAGAGAAGAAGAAGGACCTGATCAAGATGAAGAACATAAGAAAGACGAAGATCCATATTGAAGACTAAAGTCTTCAATACCCAAATAATGTAATACAAGGGGTGTTAGAGTATATTACATTATTTGGTACATGCCAATGTACCACCTTGGGTACATAACTAGAGTAGGAGTTTACTTTAGAGTAAGGTTTGAGTAGTTACTTCAAGCAATGTAATAAATGCACAAGTGTTAGAATGTGCAATGATGTAAATGTGCATGTAGTCCACATGTACATGAGTCATAGGATAGGTAGATGAAGAGTCATGGGTAGAGTAAAGGCCAAGGCACATATCTTCCTATATATAGGCCTTTAAGGTATAGAAGTAGAAAAGTGAGTGAGAGAGACAATGTTACTATAGAGAGGTAGATTATAGTAGTGAGTAGGTACAATGTAGTTCTTCATTAAAATTTTGGAGTGTTCAAGTCCTCCATTATATTGCATTGTACTATTTTCGTGAGCTTTCATTAATGGCATATTACTGAGTTATTGCAGAATTTTATCTCATTATTTTCCTACATATTATAGTGCCATTATCATATAGTTATCATAGCTTACTTATTTCACATCTTGTGGTTGCATTTCCTTCAATATACATCCTCAAAAGCTAACAATTATTAGGATTTAAACCATTGTTATCATCCCAACAAGGAAGATATCTAACCACTATGCCATTTGATAGATTTTAAAGCATTACATATAATCAAAGAACTCAGAGATATAGTTATTGAAACTAATAAGCTAATAAACTAAAGAAACAAGGAAGCACATGAGAGACAATGAATAAAGTTTCTTCTTATTGTAAGAACTTGTACAATGAAATATGGAACTAGGAGTCCATAATATAGATTTTACAAATGACCTTTGATCTCCCTCAAGTGACCCTTGATCTTCTTACATATCAAATAATGTAATATATTCTAACACCTCCCTATATTACATTATTTGAGATGAGCTTTTCTTGATCTGCATAGATGATCTCTAAATGTCTGGAACTTGTTTCGTCCTAGAGATTTTGTGAATATATCTACAAGTTGTTCTTCTATAGGAATATGCTTCAAACTGATATGATGATTCTAAAAATGATCTCTAATAAAATGACACTGAGCTTCAATATACTTAGTTCGTTCATGTACAATTGGATTTTTTATCAAATTAAGTACTCCTTGATTATCACAATGTATTAGAGTTGGAGTTCTTTTGATTCCCATGTTTGATAGTATATATTGTAGCCATAAAGCTTCACAAGTTGTATCTCGTGTTGCATGATATTTTGCTTTAGTAGATGATTGTGCCATTGTATGTTGTTTCTTACTATGCCATGATATTGGTCCTGAGCCAAGATAAAAAATGTACCCAAAAGTAGATTTTCTATCATCAATAGAACCAGCATAGTCAGAATCTGAGTAACCCTGTAGACAAAAATCTTTAACATTCTTCATATATGTTAGTCCATAATCTATAGTTTTCTTGATATATTGCAATATTCTTTTTGCAGCTTTCCAATGACTCTTTCTTGGCTCTTGCATGAATCTTGAAAGATAATTTACAGCAAAAACTAGATCAAGTCGAGTATTTGTTAAATATATAAGACTTCCAATTAATTGATGATAACTTGTAGCTAAAATAAAAGGTGTTCCATCATTTTTGGATAATTGAAGTCCTTGTTCCATAGGTGTATCTTTAGACTTACAATTATTCATTTTATATTTCTCAAGTAAAGCTTCTGCATATTTTGTTTGTGTAATTGTAATATTGTCTTCATTTTGATGGATCTCCAGACCAAGACAATAATTCATGAGTCCTAAATCTATCATTTCAAAACCCTTCTCAAGATCCTTTTTTACCTCACTTATTAGATTCTCTAAGCTTTCGATAATTACTATATCATCAACATATACTATGAGAATTAATATATCATTTCCAACTTTCTTTGTATATAGATTTGGGTCTGATGTACTTCATTTGAAACTATGCTGCAACAAGTGGTTATTAATTTTTATGTTCCATGCTCTAGGGGCTTGCTTTAGACCATATAAGGATTTGTTTAATTTGCAAACCTTAAGTTCTTGACCTTTGACAACAAATCCTTTTGGTTGTGACATGTAGACTTCCTCTTCTAAATCACCATTAAGGAATGCACTTTTTACATCCATTTGATGAAGTTTCCAACCATGATGAGTTGCTAAAGCACACACTGTTCTAATAGTAGTCATTCTAGTTGTCGGTGCAAATGTTTCTTCATAGTCAATTCCCTTTGTTTGAGTATATCCTTTGGCTACTAATCAAGCTTTGTATTTGTCAAGTGACCCATCTACTTTATACTTAATCTTATAAACCCATTTGCAACCTACTACTTTATTTCCTGGAGGTAATTCTACTAGATTCCATGTTTTATTCTTTTGTAATGATGAATATTCTGATTCCATAGCTGCCTTCCAATGTGAATGATTTAAGGCTTGAAGTGTTGTTGTTGGTTCTAACATGGTACTTAGCAATCCTCTATTTATTTTACTTTGACTATGAGTTTGAGGTCTTGTAGTAGTAAGATCTGGCATTCATTCTAGATTTGATTCTCTGAGTGTATCCCTAAACCATATTGGTTCCTTCCTTTGAGAAATTGTAGAAGTTTCTATACATTCACTTTGTTCATCTTGAGATTTTGACTCTATCTCTTCATTTGACAAGTCTTCCTCTGAGAAATTTAGAAGAATTTTTGAATCATTATTTTGTTCTTCAGTTTCAACCTTGATTTTTTCATCAAAAACTACATCTTTGCTTATATATACTTTCTTTGTACTTGGATCAATTATTCTATATCCTGTAGATTCATCATCATAACCAAGAAATATACCAGACATAGTTTTTTCATCTAATTTTATCCTCTTCTATTTTGGAATATGCATATAAGATTTGCATCCAAAAATTCTCAACTTGCCAATATTTGGTTTTTGTCTTGACCATACTTCTTCTGGTGTAACATTCTTGAGTATTCTTGTAGGCAATCTATTTTGTAAGTATATTGTTGTATTGATTGCTTCTACCCAATATTGATGATCAAGATGAGCTTATTTTATCATACATCTCACCATTTCCATTATTGATCTATTTCTTCTTTCTACAACTCCATTTTTTTGTGGTGAATATGTTGTAGTAAGTTGTCTTTTTATTCCATTTTCTTCTAGAAATAGACTGAATTATTTTGACACAAATTCACCTCCTCTGTTTGAATGAAGAATTTTGATAGTCTTTCCTGACTCTTTTTCTACTTGAAGTTTGAATTGTTTAAAACAACTAAAAGCTTTAGATTTGTACTTCATAAAGTATACCCACATTTTTCTAGTGTGATCATCAATAAATAGTTGAAAAAACTTATGTCCTTCAATACTAGTAACATTCATCGGACCGCATAAATCTACATATAGTAATTCTAATGGTTGTTGAGACCTATACTAACGGAGTTCAAAAGGTATTCTATGTTGTTTTCCTACTAAATATTCTGGACAAATAGTAGATTCCCAAGAGATATTTGGCATCCCTTCAACCATTTGATATTTGACCATTTCATTTAAAGATGATGCACTGGTATGTCCCAAAAATTTATGCCATAGTTCTGATGTTTTAACTGACAAGGCCAAATTTGTAGTAGTATCCAAAGTAAATAGACTATATTTATAGGAGCCTGAGGCTATCATTTTTCCTTGTTTGATAATATGACATTGTTTTCTTCCATTGATAACTTTGAATTCTATTATCATATCTTGATCCATGAGTTGAGAAATTGAAAGGAGGTTGGTAGTCAATCCAGGAACATATAAGACATTGTTAATTATTCCTTTTCCATTTATTAAATTGACCAGAATATTTCCTATACCTTTTACTTCATAAGTCCTACTATCTTCTATAGCAACTGGTTTCTCATATTTTTCTTGTAGAGAGTTAAACCATTGTTTGTTTCCAATCATATGTTTACTTGCTCCTGAATCTATGTACCAATAATCCATAATTCTTTTAGCTTTGAATAATATATCTTTCAAATTTCTAAACCTTTGAGGTTGACTACCTTATGTCTCCCTAGATTTGAATATATAATTACTAAACTCTAAATTTCACAAAACTATTTTGATGTTGAATACCTTATATCTCCCTAATAATCAAAAAAAAAAAAATGATGATTGGAAGAAGAAATGGAGAAATCAACAGTGAGTGAAAATCTTGAATTTCTTGAGAGCAAGAACCTATTGAAAGATGGATCTGGGTATGGATGAGGACTTGCAGGTACTGAAAATGTTGCTATTGTGTCCCATGACCCCCCCGACCAAGGATTTTATGTCACAGGGATTTGGGGGTCCCATGACCCCCTTAACAAGGACTAAAAAATCATAGAAATCAGTGGGGTCCCCCAATAGGATCTCAGTAGCTCAGCCTGATTTCCTTCATAGATAAAGTATAAAATTTTCCCAAGACCAATCCTCTATCCAATCAAGGTGACCCCCTGGTTCCTAATGGAAGAGACCTAATCATTTCTGGAAGCCTAATGATCAAATTTATCTCCATGGAATCTATCTTTGGTTGGCAAATTCATAGGTGGGAGACTGGACATGGAATCTATTCAAAAATGGGCCAATACCAAGTGGTGTCCTCTTCATAGCATGGAGTTGGTTGCCCTTCCTAGAGGATTCTTCCTCATTCGGCTTAACAACTTGGATGATACCAGTCGTATCTTAACTAGTGGTCCCTAGTTCTTTAGCTAAAGAAGTTTATTTATAAGAAAATGGGTTGAGGACTTTGACCCTAAAACCAAAAGTATTAATGTAGCACCTATCTAGGTGTATCTCCTAGATCTCCCAAGCTAGTTCTAGTATGAAGAATTGTTTTGAGGGATCACCCGAGCTATTGGCAACATCATTGTCATCGACCTGGCAACTAAAGCTAGAACTCGAATGGTGTATGCACTCATTGGTATTAATGCCAACCTTAACTTCGATCTTCCCACACATGTTAGTTTGATGTATGGTTCCTTTCACATATGTCAAGTTGTGGCGTATGAAAAAAAATTGGCATTTTATATTGAATGTCATACCCAAGGGCATCTCAAAGCACAGTGTTCAACTCTCAAGCCTCTAAAAGTGATGAACAAGAAGGATTCAAGTCATCCAAAGAAGCATTCGTAGGGCCTACCAAAGTTCACTCCTACTTCTCCCAAGGTTGGTCATCTTGGTGCTATGTTCATTAAAATATCTTTAGCTTCTCGCAAGCCTCCCTCTCATCAACTTACCTTGGAGAAAGGCAAGAAAATTGTGACTCCTTCTCAATATAGCACTCATGACCAAGTATGTTCCTTCTTTGCCTTCCTTAATTACTTTAGTAATTTATCTGACTCAATTGACATAGATCCCTTTGATCATGACCTCAAATCCAGATCTAACTTCCCATTCCTCAAACCGGTCCAACCACTCCAAAATCCTAGCCCTGATGACCAGTACCTTCCCTCCTCGTCCAACTCTAGACCCTCTTCTCCCCCAAATCACCATTTTATCCTAGATTCCTTAGCCATTTTTGGTCATGGGCTTCCCATCATCCCTAGTTCTCACCCCACCAACCATGGCCCATGCAGTCCCTTTAAGCCTAGTGGCCATCTTTCCCCAAAAGCTCTTAGCCCTAAACACACCAAAATCTATAAAAAGCCTTCATTTATTTTGGAAGCGATAAAAAGAGAGGAGGACCATTCATCATTGACAAAAGAAAAAATGAGTTTGAAGATGATATTGTGAATAGCACCCAAATAATATTATTCCCATCCTTTTCTGAGCAGTTCAAATATGAAGAAAAAAGAACCAAACCCCCCTCACAGCAAGGTAGAGTGGGAAAAATCATCTAATAAGAACCAAAAATAAAATTCCTCTTGTGGAATGTGAGATACCTCAATGGTCCAACCAAGCAAAGACTAGTTGCAACCATGAGGAAATAAATTAAATCCACCATTCTTATTATTCAAGAAACCAAACTTGAATAAAGAAACATTAAGAAGATAGAAAAAATTATTTGGAAGAACAGTGAGATCATTACAAGCCCAACCCGTGGAACTGTAGGAGGACTCTTATGCCTTTGTAATCCTACTAAGGTTGAAGGAAGACTCCTATCATCTTCTGATAGAATCATAAATATTTTTTCTATAACAAAGACTACAGGATAAGTTGGGTCCTATCAAACATCTATGCCCCTAACACCCCATATGGTCAAAGTGGACTATGGAACACCTTCAGTTTGATGAGGAGCATCTTTTCAAATCACCCTTGGATCCTTGTTGAAGACTTTAATTCCCCACTCTATCCATCAGATAAAAGTGGAGGAACCACCGTCTTCCCTAGAAGCTATGAAGACTTCAATGAGTTCATTGACAATAATGAACTTATGGATGTTCAACTTAAGGGAACCAAATTCACATAAATAGGAGGATTGGAGCTCAGCACATTCAATTAAGACTTGAAAGATTTATTCTATCCACTTGTTTAGAGATGCAACTCTCCACTCCCTCCTTAAAATTAGCTTAGATCATAATCCCTTGGTCTTCAAGGGCCTCAAACAAGCTCCTATATTTAAAACTCCCTTCATATTTGAGGCAATGTGTACCCATTATCTAGACCTTAGGGAGGGTATTGTTAAATGGTGGAACCAAATATTTTTGAGACCTCCTATCTCTTAAATCACAAAAAAGCTTTGTTTTATCAAAAACAACCTCAAATTTTTGAACAGGGAGATCTTTGGTAACATCTTTGAAAATAAGCAAGCCATAAAATACAGACGGTATATCATTGAGAACCAAATTTAGCAAGGAAATTTGGATAGCAAAATCAGGGATGAGGAAAGGAGACTTTTGGTTGACTACCAAAACATCCTTTCCAAGGAGATCTTTTAGAGATAAAATTCTAGAGCTCTTTGGTTGAAATATAGATATACAAACACAAATATTTTTCATGCAATAACCCTCAGGAACCGTAGCTAAAATAGAATAAAATAGTTATTCAAAAGTGATGGCTCTATCACAACCAACATTCATGAGATTAAGAGTGAAGTTGTCAACCACTTCAAATCCTTTCTTTACTCTTAACATTTGAGCTCTACCTAGTCTCAGGATTCCTTACTTTATTCACATACCCACCCTCATTCCTCTTCATATGAATCAGTGGCTCTCGCAAATATTTTCTCACCATGAAATCACGCAATCTCTATTCTCCATGCAACCTGACAAAGTGTTAGAAAAATGATGGTTTCCCTCCCCATTTCTTCCAATGCTTTTGGGATATAGTTGGAAAGGACATCTACGAAGCCATCAAATATGTCCAAAGATCAAATTCCATCCCTAGGGACATTAGTTCAACCTTCTTTGCTCTCATCCCCAAGCATGTTGAGTGCAGGTCAGCCTTAAATTTTATCCTATAAGCTTGTGTAATGTGCTTTACAAAATTATAACCAAAGTCATGACCATTAGAATGAAAGAGGTTCTCCCTATCATCATTGATCCCTATCAAGGTAGCACTGTTCAAGGAAAAACTATTACTGGTGGGGTTATCACTATTCATGAACTACTACATTTTATCTCTCAAGGTAAAAACTTGACTTCTTTCTAAAGCTTGATATGAATCAGGCCTTTGATAGATTCTCTTGGTATTTTCTATTTATCATCCTTCTGAAGTTTGGATTCCACCACAAATGGGTTGACCTCATCAAAGCTTACACAACTTTAGCTTGGTTCTCTGTTATTGTCAATGTGTCCATTGCAGATTATTTTAGAAGTGCTAGAGGGATTAGGTAGGGTGATCCCATATCCCTTTTTTTGTTCATAATTCTAGTTGAATCTCTAGGGATATCCATTAAAGTAGATTACTCTTTTGGAGCCATTTCAGGCATCAAAGCAGCCTTCCTCCTGAGACCCATCTCCCACCAAAAATTTATTGATGATACCATATTGGCCATCCTAGCATCTGTTGTTGAATCCAAAGCTATCAAATTCATTCTCAACCTCTATGATGAAGTTGCTAGTCAAATGGTTAACTACATTAAAATCAAAATATTTTTTATTGACACTCCCATTGTCCACCAATTAAGAATAGCCTGGGTCCTTCAGTGCACTATAGACGATATTCCCTCATCTTACCTAAGCCTCCCCCTCTTCATTGGTAACCCAAGCAAAAATATATGGAATAACATATATGATAGACTGCATACAAATCTTATTGGCTGGAAGGGAGCCCTCCTTAGTCAAGCTGCTAAAGCAACCCTTGTCCATGCTTGCCTCCAAAGCATACCCATTTATTTTTTATCTGTATTCAAAGCCCCTGCAACCATTTGCACTAAGATTAAGCAGATCTAAAAAAGGTTTTTATAGTCAGGACCGAACAACAAAAAGAAGTTTCATTTGGTGGCTTGGGACAAAATCTACACTACCAAATCCCAAGGAGGCCTGGGATTCAAAATAATTGGCAAAATGAACCTAGCCCTTATTTCTAAGAAATCCTAGAAAATATTCACCAACACCAACTTTGAATGGGTCTCCATAATTAAAAGAAAATACTTGCAAAACCATATTTTTTTGGACGAGGCAATCCCTCACTCTAGCTTTACTTTCTAGAATTTAGTCACCAAAGCTAGATCTATTATCCATAAAGGTACCATATGGTAACTTTGAAATGGTCAAACTATTACTTTTTGGAATAACCCTTGGGTTTGTAATCACCCTCTCATTGACAACCCTAACCTTGCTACTTTAAAACCCCTAATAGACCACATCATTGGTAGCAATGTCTACCACTTCATCACCCATATCCATGGTTGGCCCTCATGGAAATCCATCCCTCCCACCAATCTTACCAGATATATCATCACTGCAGCCAATTCCCTTTTCTTTATTCTTAACCCCTATATCATTCCTACCTCTGGATCGCCTGACTATCCCATATAGAGATATTGTGATGATGGCTTTTTCATTTTCAAGTCTACTTACCTTTTACAATACAACCCCCATGCTTTCTCAATTCCTGTCAGGTTCATTTGGTGAAAGCATCTTATCCCCAAATTCAGGTTTTTCTCCTGGATAACAGTCCAAAATAAAATTTTAACCATTGAAAACCTCATGACTAAATTTGTGATGATTCCCAATCATTGTTACCTTTGTAATTCATAATGGGATTCAACTCATCATATCTTTATGGAGTGTGTGTTCTCTAAAATCATCTTAATTTTTCTCCTAAGCACCTTTAGTATTTCTTGGGTCTATCCAAGCTTGCTTTTTGACATATTTATTCAATGGTCCAACCCCTTTTGCAACACAAGAATTAATTCCTTATGGATCCTCTGCCTCCACCATTTCCTCTGGTAGGTCTAGCTTGAGCACAATAACAGAGCTTTTTTAAACATGTCCAAGGACCCAAATATTTGTTGGCAACAGAGTGATTTGTTTTTCCATAAAAAATGCTCAATTATGTCCCTAATCAAGACCCCCTAATCCTATAATTAAGACCACCATTGCTACCTTCCTCAAAATATCTATGGATATTTCCAAGCCACCCACTCATGTTAATAACAGAACCAATGCCAAATGGAGTCCTCCCCCTGAAGGATGGCTAAATCTCAACTTTGGCGGTTCTTCTAAAGGTAATATAGGAAGAGTTGGAGATGGTGGTATTGTCAGAGACCACAATGGAAAAATTATCATTGCCTTTGCAGAAAACCTAGGAACCCAAACTAACCATGTTATTGAGGCAAAATATCTCTTCTATTGACTCAATCACCACTAATCTCTAGTGCAGGGTCATTGTTGAAGGTGATTCCTTGAACATTTTCAACTACATAAAAAATAACAAGGCTTCAAATTGGAGGGTAAGAAATACCATATTATAAGCTAGAATACTCCTTCATTTTCATCTTGAAACCATCATTCAACATATCTTTAGGAAATCCAATCGTACGATTGATTCTCTTGCCAACTTGGGTACAATCCAACAGTCCCTTACTATCTGGCACAATGACTTTGCTCAACCCCTTACTAATATTGTTGCTTTTGATTGGTCCAAATCACTTTGATTTCCTTTATGTGCCCATCCCTATTGGACAACTGATCCTTTGGCATCCCTAAATTCTCATATGGAATCCCCCTATTGTTGGTCCCTCCACGTGTCATTTGGATGACCCTCTGCCCATTTTTGAACCTCATATGTTCTATGCCTACCCAACCTCTACCTTCCTCCATGCCATATTGACCAATTCATAACCTAGTCATCCTCCACCACTCCATATCATGTTTACCAATCCATAGCCTAGTCATACTCTACCACTCCATGTCATGTTTACCAATCTATAGCCTAGTCACCCCTTACCACTCCACATCATGTTTACCAATTTGCAGTCTAGTCATCCCCTATCGTGTCCTATTGTCCACATAATGTTTACCAAGTTGTAGCCTAGTCACCCTATGTCATGCCCCACCACCCACCTTGAACCTATCAGTATCCACAATCCCCTCACCTTATCACGTGTCGGTCTTCAACTTCCTCCTTTGGCAATCGATTTTCTTTTCTAGCTCAATCATCAGTGCCTCCTTGTTTTTCTTTGGTTGTATTTAATCCCCTACCAACATGGTATGTAATCATTTTCAATATGATACTTTCTCCAATACCACCAATCTCAATCCTATTTCATTGGTTCCTTTCCCATACAATGATTGTCCTTCGCTCTATGGCACATAATCCAAACATCCCCAAAGATCGAAGGCAACAACGGTCCTTGGAAAAACCTCCCTCTAGATCCTTTAGCTTGCAAACCAAGCATCCTTATATTTCAAACCATAGCAAGATCTTGATGTAAATCCACCACCCTCATCTCCCCCTCTACCCTAACTTTAGGTTTCTCAAACCCTTTCCTTGCTTAACCATGGTCCTGCTTGAGCCCGAGTCCCTTCAAATCAACCCTATGGTCAAAGATATTTTGTGAATCTATGGAATCCTACCATTTTTAAAGAAATTTACTAGTAGTGATACAAAGGTGTCTGAGGACATTATTCATACATAGAATAAAGGACATGTTTATGTGTAGGAGCTATATTTTTATATCAATGTTCAAATGTTGGTCGAAGTGTCGAGTTTTTCAATCGATGGAAGAGTCATAAGGTGGGATAAACATTCCATAGTACTAGAGATAAATAACTTCATGAACAAAAGTAAAAATATCATTATTGAAAATGGTGGTATTGTTAAAACTTCTATGCTTGGTCCCTGGTATCACATCATAATCCCATTCATGCAATACCTTATTGTGGATAAAATTGATGTTCCCCTTCATAGTTTCCACTTAGCCTTTTTAAACCACCTTAGGGACATCAAGAGAGTCAATGTACCAGACTACCTGTATATATCCATTGAGCTCTCCATTAATAATGTAAGGAAAAATAACTCCTCCCACCCCATCCACCAAGGCCTACACCTCATTCTGTATAAGCATGCCCTTGAGGATTTCACCAACAAAGTCATGGTTACCAGCAATTTAGCCCCTCCTGAATCCAATGAAAGCCCCAATAATGATACCCCTATCCAGGAGGTTCCCAATGATGACGATCTTGAATTCACCTCTCCTACTCCAAAAATCCAACCCCTGGCTCAGGGCTACAAGGCTCCCCCTATTATAGGTATGAATTCATATTTTAATCCCTTATAATCTTTATGCCCAAGAATAAGCGTGATAGTAGTCCCGCATCCATTCAGGTGTCCCCCCACATTAAGAAATTGAAGACTGAGGGATCCTCCCCAAAGGTATCCTATGAGGAGAATCCTCCTAGTAAAAATATGGTTGAGCCCAAATTTGATTCATATATAGGTTTTATGCAGAATTTTATCCTCAACCACGTTGCTGGTATTATGGTCACATTTTTTGCTACAGTAAATGCATCCAAGGCAGCGTGGACCATCTACCATCAAGCGACCAAATTTATGGATGAGCTCCACGCCAACTCAAGCTCCTCTTAAAGAATGACGAAGAAACTATGAACGTCATTGAAGGCTAATATTGCAAACTCTTTCTTTGGTTTTGTTTGAACCTCTTTAAGGTTCCTATTGTATATCAGTATCTCCCCTATGGGATCATCCCTTTTCTGGCATGTTTGGTTTTGTTAGGTTGGGCTCTACCTGTTGGGCTCGACTTTAGTCTTGTTGACTAATCTATTGACCTTGTGTCTTTTGGTTTCTTTTGTAAAAATATTTTGGAGCCCCTTTCAAAACCCGCTTTTCAATTCAAACTACCAAAAAAAATAATAGTTTTTTATGAAGATTTCAATTCTCAAATTTCTAATTTGAATACCTTTTAACTCCCAAATTATAAATTTATCAATTTTGTAAAATAATATTTGCAAATTTAATATTTCTAATTTGATGTAGAAAACCTTATTTCTCCCAATCTCAAATTATTTGCAAATAATAAAATTGACTTTCCAATTGAATAAATTAATTACAACACTTGTAATTTAATTCCCAAAAACTTCAAATTGACTTTTCAATAATCTTCAAAAAAAAATTAAAATACCTTTATAAGGTTTCTAGATTTTCAATATTATGATTTGAAAACTTCTCTCCAATCATTCAATTAGTTTTTTAAAACCTTAAATAAAATAATATCTCTCAACCTTATAACTCCTATATTTAGCAATAAATCAATAAGCAATTTAAATTACTTTTACCTCCCAAAGTGGTGTGCGAATTTTCAGTCAAATTCATTTGACCTTCTCCTAATAAGGTGCTCCTTGGTGAATCTCCTTTCTATCGTGCTTAGACTTCTTGCTCGATGCTTGGCAAACATATTGAGTGTCCTAATTAGGCTTCTTCAATTACATGTCATATGGAACTTTATCCCATGCATTTATTGGCATGTAAGATATGTTTCATTCTCCCATAATTATGGTTGACACTCCTCCTTCCATCAAGACATGTGGCACTTGGGATTTCAACTTTGAATGGTGCTTCTTCCTCTTGAACATTACAATATTCTCTTTAGAAATAAAATACCATGTATGGGCTATTACAAATATTTTTAAATGATGGCTCTTCTTTCCAAGGAGTTTCAAACTTGTTGTGTACCTATTGAAGAGCTTGAGCATTCAACCTGCCTTTTCTTGTTGCGTTCTTTTCAAACCTCCAATTCTTGATGTTTCAATTTTGATTTCCTATTATATGGTCTTATCCAAAATGAACCTCCTCTACTACAATGTATGGGCTTCAAATAACCTCCTCTTGATGGTTGAATACTCTAATTGTGCTACTGATTTTGAGATCTAATACTATGCTTGATTTGATGCCCGAGGCACTACAATATCGACGTCCTCTTGATATGGATTTAGACATTATGATTCCTCCTTTATTTTCCAACCCTTTCTTTGAATGATATTCAACCAAATAATGTAGCTTTTTGACTTGATATTCTGACTACTTTTGATGTCAAAAATCAATATTATCTCCCTTGCTTCTTGGATAATATTTTCCTTTAATTTTTTCTATGAAATCCCATCTCTTACTTGCCTTTTTGCTATTATAATATGCAGGTTCAAAGATAATGAAGATGCTTGCTCCTTCAACTTGGAAACATAAAACTTAAAGCTTTCATTTTTCTATTTTAAAGACTTGAATATGGTGCTTTCAATACTAGAGATAAATTCACTATTTTCACATAGACAAAATGTACTTTTAAGCACCACTTTGCAAACCTCATTTTTTTGTCTTCTTCCTCCCTTTCTTTCTTGTTTATTTGGCTCACCTTTTCGTTGTCCAAACTTTCTACCCAAACCTTAAATTCGTAGTTATTACCTCCTCAAAATGTTATCCAAGAACTTCTCTTTCTCCTTCCAAATAGCTATCACAAAACACTAAAATTTTCAGCTCTTCTACTTCTTCAAATATTGCTCTAAATGCTACAAATTCCTCCTTCAATTAGCTATCCAAAAAAATTTAATTTCTTCTTTAGATTTTAGCCTTCAAATATTTAAAGGCTCCCTTAGAAAATATATATATATATATCAAATGATGGCCTTTTCTATCCCAAATTTCTCGTCCAATGTCTTACTAATTTTTATCTTCAAATTTGGCCTCTTTGTTAGCCTATTCTTCAATATTCTCAAAGTCTTGAAGTCTTCAAAAAATACCTTCTCAAAAAATTGACAAACTTCTTGCCAAATATTTCCTCAAATTATTTTCACAAATATTTTTGGGCTTGTCATTGGATGGTGACGATTGTCCCAATTTTTAGGAGTTTCTTCTTCTTGCAATATTTTACCTCAAACTTTCTCCAAAAACTTCTCCAATGACCACTTCAAATATTCACTATGGGACCTTTTCTTAGACCTCCTATTTCTTCAATCTATTGTTGCAACTCCAAAAATAATTTTCTGCAACAAAACTTAGATAATAGCAATCAAATATTTCCAAATCTCCAAAAAAATGAAATCAATAAACTTCACTAGTTTTTCTAGTGGTAAAATATATGTTGAGTCCTAGTCTTCACAAGTTTTTTTAACCCTATGGAAATACTCTAGCCAAATAGAAACTTTCAAATCTTGTAATAGAAATCTCCCTATCTCCTATCAATCTCTTTCTTGTGGCTCTAATACCATTGATAGCTTTTGAAGCATTACATTTAATCAAAGAAATCAGAAATATAGTTACTGAAACTAATAAGCTAATAAACTAAAGAAACGAGGAAGCACATGAGAGACAATGAATAAAGCTTATACTTATTGTAAGAACTTGTACAATAAAAATATGGAACTAAGAATCCATAATATAGATTTTGCAAATGACTTTTGATCTCCCTCAAGTGACCCTTAGTCTTCTTACATATCAAATAATGTAATATATTCTAACACCATTGCATCAGGCTAGAGGGAATCTACATGATTTACCTTTTATAATGTATTCCCACTATATCAAAAATTTCATGTGCAATAGTTGAATCCTATAGTTTTAAACTTGTAGCCTTGCCTTTAGAGCCAATGACCTTGCCATTACACCACTCTCTAGTGCAAATAGGGTTTGGCAAAGATTTCTTCAAGAAACGAGAGAAACCAAACCTCAATAAAAAATAAAAAAATTATGTGATGGGATTTGAAACTACAACCTTTCTTGGATTTCCTTTGGAAGCACTACCAAAATTAATTTTGATAAATCCAATTTCTAGACATCTCTATTTTATTATAAATTAAAACAGATCCTTTTTTTTAATGCCATTGTCACATATGACTTCCATGTGTATTCAAATATGGTAACCAATTGGTTAGCATATCCTTTTCCACATTTAAGACTTCCCATTATGAGCATCATATTTGTAAAGATTCTACAAAAGAGATGATAATATAGTTTTAAACTTGGGCATGATTTTGAGATTTATTTTTAAAAGTTATACTATTCCTTTCGAGCCATAAATTCAAACACATAACGGAAGGACCAATCCTCCATAGAATACATAGTGCTTTTGCTTTGAGATAATTAATCCAACATTTCATCAATTTTTTCAATGTTGATGGATCTACCTAATATATTCTCATATTTTTAAAAAGTAACCCCAAATGGTGTGAGCAAAGGGACAATGAAGAAGTAAATGGTCTAATGTTTCTAAATTCTTCTCACACAAGGCATATCCAAAAGGTCCATGATATCATCTTCTTTGTAGACTCTATCCTATAAGAATCCTACTTGGAACTATTAATCAAAGAAATGTTGAGGCCTTAGAAAGAGCCTCTAGTGACCAAAATTTCTTCCAAGAGAAATATTTGGGAGTAGAAAATTCCAATTTCTTCAAATCCTTATATCCCAACTTGAATGAGTATCCATCATCTTTTAATAGTGTAGCACCCTAAAATTGGCGCAGTAAAACCTTAATAATTACACTTACTCTAGTAAATAATTCAAATTCAAATTTTAACCTCCAAAACCGCTCCCAAACCATCGCTTAATCCGTTTCCTCATTTCCCGTGCCATTTTTAGAGTTTGTTTTGACCGTTTGACGATATCGTCGCCGATCAGACGATATCGCCTCAGATCGGACGATTTCATCTGGGCTAGGACGTCCAGACGATCTTGTCCCAAAACTAATTTTTCACAATTAGTCTCTGTTCCAACGGCGTCTCTAATCCGGGCAGAAGCGTGTCTGCGCCGTTAGAGACCCTCCCCGTTGGAGATCTCCCAAATAGGGATGATCTCCAACCTCCTAACCTCCCTCCTAAGCCTATTTAATCCTAGGCCCTCCCCTTAGCATCCCCCCGGCTGAAATTCCCTGTAACTCGAATTCTACACGCACTAGACCATCTTAAATCACTATTTGCATTTGTATTTTTCCAAGTTTGTTTGCAGGAACTTCATTGTTTTTCAGCCGGAGCAAGCTCAGTTCATCTCAGACGATCTCGTACAATCTCGGACGATCTCGTACCAATTCGAGACGATTTCGACTGCAGTCCACATTGGGGGCAATCAATGCCCAGAGTTTGCATTTCTTCATCCTTTTATTTTATATTATTACGCATTTAGTTAATTCTATGGTTATTCCTTATTGTTATGCATCTTGGAGTTCACCCATATAGCTTTAAATGCATAATAAAGTCATAATTGTCATTAAATCATTATAATGCATTCGTATTTTGTTTATTATCATCATTTTAATGTTATTACTATTATTTTACATCATTGCCCTCTGTTATCATAGTTGCATTTTCTGTATTTTGTGTCTATTTCTCTGTTTGCGGGTCTCTAATTAGAATTCGTCGAATCTCGAGACGATCTTGTCGATAGGAGACGATCTGTCAAATCCAGAGCGATCTGACTACTTCAAAAATTAGAATCTTCATCAGACATCCGGATCAGGTATGGGTCTTTAATCCATCTTGTTCTTTCTATTTTTTGTCCAAATCTGTTTTTGTCTTCATTTAAATCTGCATTTCATATAGAATAGCTTAGACGCATTTTGGCCAAACCTAGGACTTGGATGATTAAAGCTAAAACTGAACACATCAAACACATTCCCAACCTAGGCGTGGAAACGCCATTCAAACGTTTCTGGTGAACCCACCATCCATCGAAAAATCACCATAATACACCTCCCCGAGAGGCGGGACCTTCGCAAGGCCTCTCAGTCCGAGGTACCGCACCATCCTTTTCCCATCCCCCTTTCGGGCACGGATCCTATAGCTTTGAAGGTAAGGGTGTGAAAAATTTGGAGCGATACATTTTGGTGAACCCGACGTGAATGCATTTAAAACCTTTTGAAAACAAAAAAAAAAAATAAAACAACCAAAACATAGATGCATTTCAAATCATTTAAAATTAATAAGTTGCATATCATGTTTAGATGGTAGCTCCTAAGAAAATATTAGCGAGTTACTATAAATGTTGAAAACCAATTGGCAGCCATAGAAATCAATTATGTGCTTAGTGTGCACAAAGAGATAGAAATCAACTTTTGTGGGACGAACTTGATAGAAGACTAAGTGTCATTTCATCTAGGTCAACAAAACTTAAACAAATCAAGAGGCTTGTCCTAGATAGAATCCTGGATCCTCATCAACTCGTCTTTTATCATGAACTTCGAGAGCCTGCCATAGATGGTTAGCTTATAGGAGAGCTCTTGTGTCTTCAGAATTGTTCACCTTCGAGGAATACCTCGAGAACGCAGCCATTATACACCAGTTCCTAGGTCGTGTAGAAGACCAAGAGGTTGTTCTTACGGATAGGGAAAGATGGAATAGAGTTCCTCGAGCTGTGTTATATCGAGAGTATTGCCACGAGCTTTACTTCTATCAACTAGAATCTGAGACAGATAATATCACTATAGCTCTTTTCATTAAATTTTTGAAAGAAAATTTTCAATTTGAAGAAGAACACTTCATGACTCCTGAAGAACTCGAGCCCATTAATGATATTTATAAATTGTTTATAGAAAACTAGATCATTACTTTCGGATTTAGTTCTTGCATTTATTGTGTTGTTTGTTATCTTTACAATATTATTACAAAAACAAGAAAAACTAAAAAACATAACAAAAACCAAAACATTTCATTTTAAATATTGTAGTAGGTATATAATTAATATATACCTCTTAAGCTTGTTGCATATATATATATATATATATATATATATATATAATATATATATATATTTTGCTGAAATCTAAATTAAGCACAATGCCTAAACTTAGGAATGGTAAACAAACTGAAGGAGAAGAAGAAGATTGGTTAGAAGATAAAACTAGAGACCGAAATATCCTTCTTGAAGATCCAATTCCGGAAGGAGAAACTCTAGATCAACCAGAAGATGACCTAGGTGAAGACAATGAACAAGAAGAAAATGTTAAAGAGGATGGATCCTCATCCCCTAGAGTAGCTCCTAGATGGAACTATTGCTTTTGACAACTTAGATCATTTCTGGAAATTTTTCAATAATAACATTGGCGCTCTTAATATGGCAGTTCGTATTGATAAAGGGCAAATTAGTGACACTCAAGCAGCCATGGAACATATGTTTGATGTGCACACTAATCCCTTGTCTTTCATTGATCAAAGAAAGTGATAAGGCTGGACCATCCAATAGAGATATGGTCACTATGATTCAGAACATGCCAAAACAACAGGTTACCCAACCTCCTAAGGAACTTTTTATTGAGCCTAAAATCATTCCCACACAAAATAAAACTTCCTTAACTGCTTTACTTCGCCAAACTATTGATCAATATGCTTCAAGTAAACAAAAACCTAAAATGAAGCCAAACACCAATTTTCAACAATCAATACAACATAATACAACTTCAAAATTCCTTCATAACACCTTTCCTACCAACAATTTACACAATAGCAACATAGCATCTAATCTTCATGTCCCTCCATCATATGCTCACAAATCCCATATCAATGCCCTACCGAACCAATATGGTGGGCAAACTAGTAATCTGGAAGCCATGGTGAAACAGTTAGCTTCGCGTATGGACCGAGATAGATCCTTACCGTCCCTCGTACAATTATCGAGAGATATGTAGTCAACCTTTGGATCCCATAGTTGTAGCACAACCGTACCCTAAGCATTTTCCCATGCCCATCCTGCCTATATATAAAGGAACCGAAGATCCCATAGAGCATCTTCGCATGTTTAGGATAGCATGTCATGATATATCACATGATGACTTGCTATTACTAAAAATGTTCCCGAAAAGTTTAGGTGGAATGGCATTAGAGTGGTACTATCAATTGCCCACTCATTCTTTGAGAAACTTTGAAGAAAGCAATTGAATCTTTTGTCCATCAATTTAGTGCCTACATCGAGAGGCATGTAACCATTAAATATTTATACAACTTAAAACAAGACAAGGATGAATGTTTTGCCGATTTTTTAGCTAGATGGAGGCGAGTTGACAGGAAAGCTGCACTTTGTGCTACCTTATAGGGAAATGTTGGACATTTTTATTAATAATTTACAAGAACAAATATCTTATGAGCTATCAACTGCTACTTTAACTACCTTCGATCGGGCTATAGATTTAGCTCGAAGAGTAGAAGATGCCCTCATTAGGAGAGGCCAACTTAGGAAGAAGGATGATGAGAAAACATCCAGAAATCAGTATAAAAACAAACAAGTTGTAGGTGACGGAGTCATGACAGCAGAAATGTTGCTAATATCAATGCAACGAAAACAACAGAAAAATTTATATTGAAACCACTTGATAAGCCTCCTCGAGAATTTACTAGATTGAATCAACCCTTATCAACTATTTTACCTCAATTACTCGAAAGAGGTTTGATCCAATTACCAGCTATCCAGGAACTGATCCAACTATACCCGGATACTGAGTGACTTACACTTGTGATTTCCATAGAGGGCCTGGACACTCTACCAATGCTTGTAAAAGGTTGAAACATAAAATACGAGGATCTGATTGATAATAATGAAATGGAGGTGCAAGCCTTCCAACCTAAACAAAATGCTCCTAATAATCCTCAAAAGAACATTCCCCAAAATCAAAATCAAAATGCTAATCAATCATTAGACATATTTCAACACCCTTTACCAAGACATGGTAAAGAGGTGGCCAATCAAATCGAACATCATAATGTTCCTCCTCCTACCCGATATGTAGGGACTATTAGTGGACATTTACTTAATCATGATCCTCAAATATTTGACACAACTTTATCCATGGTCACGACCAGGCCCCTACATAATATTCAAACTCCGGATCCTAGTGATATAGAATCGAGATCTTGAAAGTGAAATAGACATCACTTCAAACCAATCGAATAGTTCTGAAAATGAATCAGATCCTATTCAACCCATCACAGATGCTATGGTTCAGGAAGAACCATTTCCTAGAAGAGTTACTACTCGACCCTCTTCTAATCAATTCCTCCCAAATGAACAAGCCATAAACGCTCAACCGAGACCGGTTCAGCGTCTTCAATATAACATTGTAGGTACCATTGGAGTCGTTACCCGACAACAGGCTCAAAATTCTCAACAAGAACCAAACCAGAATGATGGATCAGCTCCATTTGTTTTGAAAAATCCCAATAAAGGGAATCATGCTTCCAATGTTCAACTTAAACCCCCTTACAATATTAATGAGCAATTATCCAATACTACAACCAGAATTTCCCTTTTGGATTTATTAAGATCTTCTCCTACCCATAGGGATGAGTTGATGCTTACATTAAGCCAAATGATGGTACCTCAAAATATTCAACTTTGAAGCCATGGCCAATACTATCATCACTCGAGAAGTTGATTGTATTGACTTCTAGGATAAAGATATCCCACAACACAGTTTACATAAGGATAATCCCTTATATATTACTGCTCTAATTGGAGATGTAGCTGTTAAACGAGTCTTGATTGATAATGGTTCATCTCTAAACATTTGCACTTTTGACTTCTACCAATGATTTGGCTTTAGAAGTGATGAAATGAAGAAAACTGACATGATTATCAAAGCTTTCAATGACGAAACACAAGAAACGTGTGGAGTTATTACCATCCCATTGCAAGTTGGTCCTCGAACTCTAGATACCACCATGTTTATTGTACATTGCCCCACATCGTACAATATACTCTTGGGTCATCCTTGGATCAATGCAATGCGGGCTGTCCCATCAACTTTACACCAATGTGTTAAATTCGAATTTAAAAATCAGTTGGTCACTATCCACGGTGATCCTAGACCCTTTGATATGTGTGCTTTGGCAGAACCTGTTGGAGTGCAATTTTGCCTTGCTCTGTCATCCACACATCCTAATTCTTATTTTTCATCTAAAACTATGAAACACACACCCATAGCTTCACCTATTTCCCCTCCATTAATTTCATCCTCATATATAGATCAACAATCTTCTAAACAAACCACTCTAGAACCTCAAAAAGATCTTCAATCTACGACCAATCCTTCATGTTCTATCCCTATAATTTCAAAACCTATAGACCCATCTATTAACACTTCCACATTATCAACATCTATCATACCTTCCACATCTAAAGATATAGGGAATGATCCTTCTACATCTTATGCTCTTTACGATGAACTTTTACCAGATTTATCCACAATCTTAATATCAGAAAAAACAAATGCTTTCATGCAAGATTCAATTCTTTTAAATAACTTGCCACCATCTCCTCGTACTTTGGGCCTCCCACAACCTATGGGAAGTACTTACCAAGTCGGGAGTTGTGCCTTCATTTATAAAGGATATGACTAGGGAAGAATCCCTCGGAATATCAAAACTCATCATGAGGGATATGCTCGATGTTATTTTACCAATGAATATATTAAAGCTAAACCCATAATGCTTAAAATGGGATATAAAGGGAAAGGCTTGGGACCTTTCCAAAATGGCATGAAAGAACCTTTCGAGGTAGAACCGTGGCCACCCGTTGTGGTGTGGGCCTATTTCCTAGTAAGGGTCAACCCTTTCCTTTTGAAGATGATGATCAACTCATATGTTATCAAGATTATTTGGATAGGCGTGATGATTTGCCTCTAAAAAATCAGCCATTTACATGTAACATGCTATCCATAGCTTACCCTGAAATGATTGCTGACTCTGATGAGGAGTTGGAAGGAGATATCTTCCACGATGTCTCCGTTGAAGAGATGTTACACAATGGATTTTATTTTGATGGTTCTATACCAACTATAGCCCAACTTGAGACCACTAATCCTCAAGATGAATTATCCAACTTAACCTTACAAGAATTACAAGAATTGGGCGTTTCACCTGCCCCACCTAATTTTGAAAGAGATCTACACATGGAGGTAGAAAACGTCATTAAAATTAATATTGGATCAGAATTAAGTCAAGAAAAACAAGAGCAATACATTGCATTCCTTAAAGAATATGAAGATGTCTTCGCTTGGACATATGAAGATATGCAAGGTTTAGACCCTTCTGTAGTCATGCATCACCTAGTAGTCCATCCAGATGCTAAACCTGTTAAACAAAAACTTAGAAAAATGCATCCCAAAGTGGCTTTGCTAGTCAAGGGGAGTTAGAAAAACTCTTGAATGTTGTTTTATACAAGCTATTGATTATCGTTGAATGGATCTCAAATGTAGTTCCAGTTACCAAGAAAGAAGCCACCAAAGTTAGGGTTTGCACAGATTTTAGAGATATTAACGTTGCATGCCCTAAAGATGATTTTCCTCTTCCAAACATGGATCAAATCATTGACTTTATTGTCAGGAGTGGGATGATGTCCTTAATGGATGGATTCTCCGGTTATAATCAGATCAGGATAGCTCCTGAAGATCAGGCTAAAATAGCCTTTATTACCCCCTGGGGTACCTTTTGTTGGAAAGTGATGCCATTTGGCTTAAAGAATGCAGGTGCAACCTATCAACGAGCTATGACTTATATTTTTCATGATATGATGCATGATATCCTACATGATTATGTAGATGATATTATAGCTCGCTCTATTAATGAAGATAATCATTTAGATGATTTGAGAAAAGTTTTTAATCGATTACGAGAATATCTTATTCGATTAAATCCAGCCAAATGCATATTCGAAGTTAAGTCCGGTAAACTATTAGGGGTTTTAGTTTCTTTACGTGGTATCAAAATCGACCCTCTCAAGATTGCGGCTATCATTGATATGCCCGCACCTACTAATATATCTGAGTTACGAAGTTTACAAGGTAAGCTTCAAGCCATCCATCGCTTCATCGATAAGTTGGCGGACAAAACCGGTCCCTTTCTTAAACTTCTTAAGAAGGATGTCCCTTTTAATTGGGACGACGAATGTAAAGAAGCTTTTGAACTTCTCAAACAATACCTCCTTAACCCACCTGTGCTTTCACCGCCTAGACACGATCGCCCATTTCTCCTGTATATTTCAGCTTGATTCTGCCTTAGGAGCTATGTTAGCTCAGCTTGATGATGCGAAGAGAGAACGTGCTAATTATTATATTAGCCGAACCTTCATCGAGTTATGAAACCCGCTACACAACATTAGAAAAACTATGTCTAGCAGTCGTGTTTGCTACGCAAAAATTATGCCATTATATGCTTAGTCAGAAAACTTATGTCATTGCTAAATATGATCCCTTGAGGTATCTCATGAGTCGACCTTATTTATCGGGTCGCACAGCCAAGTGGGTTCTTGCTCTAAGCGAGTTTGACCTCACGTTCATAGGACAAAAGTCTGTTAAGGGTCAAATCATAGCAGATCAATTAGTTGTTGCACCCTTAGAGTCTACCCATCCCCTCATCATTGAGTTTCCTGATGAATGCCTTCAATTAGAGGCAGACCATATTGAACAATGGTCCTTATACTTTGATGGAGCCCGATGCATGAGTGGGGCTGGTGCGGGTATTATTTTAATATCCTTGCAAAAACATCTTATTCCTCTGTCCTTCAAATTAACATTTGCTTGCACCAACAATATTGCTGAATATGAAGCTCTAATCCTTGGATTACGAGCTGCCTTAGCGCTAAAAATTAAACATCTGTTAGTTTTTGGTGATTCTCAACTTGTTATAAACCAAATTAATGAAGTTTATCAGACCAGAGATGATAAACTGCGCCCATATAAAGCCTATGTTTTACAATTAATGTCTCTATTTGATCAAGTTACCTTGGAAGCTATTCCTCGAACTTGCAACCGTGCGGTGATGCTATGGCCGTAGTTGCATCTCTCCTGCCCTTGGAGTTAGATGACGAATATGCCACTATCATTATTCGTCGACTCCAGGAACCCGCTTCAAATAAGTCATGCTTAGAACCTTTGGATGTGTTTCTAATCAATGAAACTACTCCTGAACCTTGGTATACGGATATATTTGATTTTCTCCAAAATGGGACTTTCCCTGCCAATTCTAATAGAAACCGGCGTCGGTTATTACGTAGACGAGCAAGTCGATTTGTAATAATTGGCAATACTTTATATAGGAGATCTTTTGAAGGTATCCTATTAAGATGTTTGAATTTAGAAGAATCCAAATCAGCCTTGAGTGAAGCCCACGATGGATCTTGTGGAGGACACTTCGGTGGTAGTGTCATTGCTAAAAAGCTCCTTAGGATAGGATACTTTTGGCCTACCATGGAGAATGATGCACATGATTATGTGCGCCATTGCGACAAGTGCCAGAAACATGCTGACCTTGTCCATGCGCCTGCACAAGAGCTGCAGGCTATTTCATCTCCTTGGCCCTTTTCAAAATGGGGTTTAGATATTATTGGCAAAATCAATCCTGTGTCATCGATGGACACAAATTCATCATAACCGCCATTGAGTATTTCACGAAGTGGGTTGAAGCTATGCCTTTAGCTTCTCCTAGCACACAAGTCTCTAAATTTATTTTTAATCAAATCATTTGTAGGTTCAGAATTCTTGCAAATCTCATCTCTGATAATGGAACTTGTTTCAAAAATAAAGATGTTAAAAAATTATGCCAAAAATATAAGATTCAACATCGTTGGTCCACTCCCTATTATCCTCAGGGTAATGGTCAAGCAGAAGCATCTAACAAAACCTTAATCAAAATTCTCAAAATATTGGTCAATAAAAGTGGCCGTGACTGGCACATTCAGTTATATCCGGCCTTGTGGGCCTATCGAACTAGTGTTCGAACCCCCACTGGAACTTCACCTTTTGTTTTGGTTTATGGTGCTTGAAGCCGTTTTTCCCTTTGAATTAGAAGTTCCTTCTTTGGCTCTACTACTTCAAGATACCGAAGTAGGAGATGAATATCAAGCTGTGAGACTCAGTCAGTTGGAACTCCTAGATGAAAAATGCATCAATGCTTTGGAGCATCTCCGTGCCTACCAAAACAAGCTTAAAAGATCATATGCTAAAAAAGTTCGTCATCGATCCTTTGAGATCGGCGACCTTGTTTTAAAAGAAAATCAAAAAAATACTAATGCAACTAAGGACCTTAAAGGTAAATTTGAGCCCAAGTGGCTTGGACCATACATTATCACTTGCTAAATTTGAATCGGGAGCATACAAATTATCTACCTTAGATGGTAAAGAACTTAAAGAACCCATGAACATTTTGCATCTTAAACGTTACTATGTATAAATTTGGTCATTTCATCCTTGTATATATTTGTTTAAAATATTTCACAATCACTATCTTGTATTTCTTTCAATTTATAAATTCAAAAACACCAAAAACATTCATAATCATCAAAATATTCAAAACTATTTGTTGTATTTATTTATGGCACTTGTTAATTCTTTCAAAAACAAAAAAATAATAATAAAAATAAAAAAACAACAATATTCTTGACTCTTTCGAAACCAAAACAACATAAAGAAGAAAGAGAGAGTCAACATTCTCAAAACTTCTCAAAAAGTATTTATATATATTTTCTTACAAATGTTGCGAGTTATATGTTTCAAATTATTTTGGATAAATTAGCAATTATTTGGAATCCCTCACTTTCACACTCACAAAAATAAATATCTTGATTTTATATGGCATGATTACTAATCTCTCTTATATCAAAGTCCACAAAATTCAATTAAATAAAGTTTGAGCACGAGAGAATTGATCTTGTTATTTACTTAAACCAAGCACATCCTTTCACAATAAAATGATTATATTTGTAATGTCCATGCTTTGCTACATAGTAGAAGTGGTTTCTTGAGCGAAAAGTTTCCCCTGCTATCCTATCATGCACATGGTCTAGAATCTTTGAGAATTGGCAAAAGGACAAGCTCACCCCTACCCAGAATAAAAATCCCTTGCTCTACAGCTAATCCGAGCAAGTATCCCTAGCATAGAACAAAAAGAAAAAGCAAAGTTCAAGAAAAAGAGAAAAAGAAAAATATTATTTTATATCATTACAGCATTATCAAGCAAAAATACAAAAGAAAAAAAGAAAGCAAAAGCAAAAGCAATAAAATCCCTTTCCCTACCCTTTGAAAAGAAAAGAAGGGTTGATGAGCTTGAATCCCTGGAATTCTCAATTATTCGAAAACTGTGAGGTAAGCCCCATAACAGGTGGTTTGTGCCCAACACTGCTTGGCCTTGGGTAACTCCTAGCGTGGCGATATATACTGTCACATTAGCGACCTTCTTTTGTATAGACCTATGTCTGCTTATGGATTAGCTAGCTCTTGATAATCCGACTTACATAGTAGTCTAGTATGGTTATATGCATCTACATCATGGTTAATGAACACTTATTTGGTTCATTCAAATCACTTGTATCATATTATCTTGCTCAAAACTGGTAAATGAACATAGCAATTGCACACACATTTGTATTTGAGAGATTTTGTGTATCATTATGATAAATCAAGATTGGAAATGAACTCACATATGCACATGGGATTCCTTATAAATCTAACTTTTGTCTTTAAGATACTTTGAAATATTTTTTGCAAATTGTTTGGAATAAATTCATTTTCTTCTTTAAAGTACGAGTTGTTTAGTATAAAGACAACTACATGCATAATAGAAAAATCAAAATTTCTTTCAAAACCATACAATCAAAACACAAAAAAAAAAACAACACATATATATATATATATATATATATATATATATATATATATATTGACTTTCCGATGATGGTATAGTTCTAAAACCAAAATTGGAATTTTATGCCTAGCGCAAGTCCTCATCTTCATATTTTATATTTATTAAAAATAAACCATGCAATAAAACTATCTCTTCTTTGGATTTTCGCGATGATGGTATAAGTCTATACCTACATATTCTATGCCTAGCGCAAACCATTGTACCAATTTTTATTCCCCATTTATTTAAAAATCATGAAAACCATATGACTTAAATCATTATGTTACACAATTATGCTTTACAAAAAGCATGCACATTATCACTATTTCATGTCATTATGTCAACCTTCAATTTTGCAATGATGGTATAATTCCTAGGGAATTATCCAAAAATTTTATCACACTTAGGAATTTATGCCTAGCAAAAATCATTTAACATTATTTCATGCATACTATTTTTATGAAACTCTGAAAACAAACCATCATCATCATCATTTGCACCATTGCACCAAAGTCTTAAGGCAGTCTCTTAAGCACTCTTTTACTTTTAACAATATTTCTATACTGGGATTAGCTTGACGACCGAGTGAGCAGCGACTCCATGAAATGGTCTATAATAGCGACAATGTCCTTTGAAATTATTGTTAAAAGTCCCTTTTATTTTTATCAAATCATCACATCACAAACAACCAATTTGTTCTCTCAGATTATTTCATTTAAATTTTTCAAGCATGACATTTCAACCATAATATTTCCAATGACGTAATTACATGAATCATCAAATCAATCAATCAAAACATTAAAAGCATCATAAAAATACATAAGACACAAGTCATATGATCAAAAATATCTCATCTATATATGTATCAACCATAATATACATCATATCAAAATCGGATCGGTATGCCACAATCTATACCTCGGCATACTCAATCCTCTATCAAAAATAATAAATACTATATATCAATCTATAGGTGCAATCGAGTAGCTAGCCTCGAGAACCCCTCGAGCTCTCGGCCTCATCTCCTCCCCTCCCTGAGGTGGACGAGGTGGCCCCATCACAGTATGTGTGGTACTGTGAGTCCTAGTCATGGATCGGGATGAAGTCCTTGATGACCCAATCCTGATCGGATCCGCGATGGTAGCCGGCAGTGGTAATCTCTCCTCCTCTGGCACCATATGGTGGTATAGTGTTTGATAAAATGTGATCTGGGCAATAGCCCGTGCTAGCTCTCGAGTGCTCGCCCCTCCGCCCCATGCTCTAAGGCATGCAATCTCATCTCTGAGCTGTGTCACCTCAGCTCGGTGTCGTGCAGCCTCCTCCTATAGCTGCACCTGTGCCTGGAGATGGACTGTCTTCGCTCGGAGAGTCGTTGTCTCGTTGCTCTCCCCAGTGTCAACACCCTTGCCCTTATCGGGCGATGGTGGCCTCTCTCTCTGTGGAGAAGGGGGTCTCTCCTCCCTCCTCTCCCATTGTCGTGGCCTCTGTTGTGCCTGTGGTCTCCTCTGCTCTCTCCCATCGTGACCCTAGGCTACCTCAATGGCCGCCTGGCACCGCCTCCCCATCCGACGCACAACTACATGAATCGGACCCTGAGCCCTCGTCATCCGAGGAGGGCGGATGCCTGTGTACCGGGCATCGTAGCCATCGGCTACCCTAGCGTCGTCCCCATCCATTGGCTGAATGGGGGCATCATCTACGTCTTGACTCTAGAAGCGCTGCATATCTGGAGCCCCGCTAACTGTAGTGTTATCTCGGACAGTCCAAGAAAACTCGTAATCCCTGAGAGATGGGATCCCCTACTGTAGACCGAACTATCACAAAACTCGGTCGTAGCGGTGGAGCTCCACCTCTCCCCTCTCCATCCTCAGCCGGTAGGCTCTGATGCGAGCCAGCTCCTGTCCATCCTCGGCCCACCCTGGATGATCTCTCCAAGGCCTCCAGGTGATCTGGTCCAGGACAAGGTCATCCAGCAGTCTCTGGGACATCGACAGATCAATCCGTCGTTGTGCCCCTCTCCGGAGCCACCAGTAGAAAACTCGGGGCCTCTCCCCGTCAATCCCTATCAAAGGAAGCCCTATCGGCCTCTGCACTACAATGTGCTCCCAGCACCAAACCTATAGTAGCGATGTCATAACCAGACATCGACCGCCCTTGTACACGACCCCATGCAGGATCCTGTACAATCGACATAGAACAAAGCTGCCCCAAGAGAACCTGTAACCATGGTCACGCATGTCATAGATCACATCTGCTAGCACCCATGGTACCCTGCACCTCTGGTGGCACAGCAGAAGTCCACCTACCACTCCGGCCAAAACCTGTGTGAGTCTGGATGCCCCCAGGGCATCGACGCAGCGCCTCGATGTTCACTCCGCCCTTCTCCAGGGTGAAGCTCGGATCGCCACACAACCGCATCATAGCGTGGCCCTGATTGGCCGTAGGAGTGATCAACCGTCCTTGTATGGGGATCCTCAGAATCCTCCATACATCCTCCAATGTGGGAGTCATCTCCCCTGTCGGTAACCAAAAATAGGAAGAACCCGGATACCACCTCTCTCCAGGGATCGGTAGCCCCATGTCTGTAGAAACTTGTGGCATCTCTACCACATCTTTAACGACTTGAGCAGTGATCCCGCTCTCCTGTGATAGAGCG
This sequence comes from Wollemia nobilis, assembly GCA_028583015.1. Classification (NCBI taxonomy): domain Eukaryota; kingdom Viridiplantae; phylum Streptophyta; class Pinopsida; order Araucariales; family Araucariaceae; genus Wollemia; species Wollemia nobilis. The sequence continues at coordinate 29,099,433 of JAQPPZ010015824.1, read as the reverse complement.
GCCAAGTCATCTCTCAACCCATCGTATTTCCATTCTCTGCTCTTTAGTAAACCTCTCTGCAACATAAACAACAACACAATAAAAAATCATTAATAAAAACTCAAGTGATTAATAATGCAAGTAAAATCAGTTCAATTTTATACAAATGATGATATCGTCCACTATTGGACGATATCGTCCCAAATTGAGCAAAATCGTCTCCGATTTCCAAGTCGAAATCGTCCCTTATTTGTGAAATCGTCCCCCTTTCGCCGATTTCGCCCTTCGACGAAATCGGCGAACTTGAGACGATTTCGTCGAAATCGGGACGATTTCATCCCGATGACGTCGACGGCCCAAAAATGGCCGCGATGCTCAAAATTTATTTAAAATCAATCTAAAAAGCATGTAAATTCAACTTAAACCATTCTAAACTAAGTTTAGACTCTTACCGTAGCCGCGTCGGACCTCTGTCGATTTGTGCGCTGTCTCCACCATTTTGCTTGTAGAGCTCTAAAAACTAAAAATGAACAGTAACAATGAATTAGGGTTTTACCCTATTTTTCTTAATTTTATTCAAAACACAATTAAAAACATTTTAAAATTTTGCTTTTCCGTTTTTACCTCAAACGTTCGATTTGGGTAAAAACACGGAGGGGCACCATAGTAAGCTGTCGTACGATTCGACCAAGAATCGTCGCCTAAAAATGGGAATAATTTTTGCTTTCTCGTAGATCGAGAAGAACTCATCTTTAACGCATTTTCTTCGAAAAATTCGCTAAAGAGGGGCAAAATGTAGCACCCTAAAATTGGCACAATAAAACCTTAATAATTACAATTACTCTAGTAAATAATTCAAATTCAAATTTTAACCTCCAAAACCGCTCCCAAACCGTCGCTTAATCCGTTTCCTCGTTTCTCGTGCCATTTTTAGAGTTTGTTTTGACCGTTTGACGATATCGTCGTCGATCAGACGATATCGCCTCAGATCGAACGATTTCGTCTAGGCTAGGACGTCCAGACGATCTTGTCCCAAAACTGATTTTTCACAATTAGTCTCTGTTCCAACGGCGTCTCTAATCCGGGCAGAAGCGTGTCTGCGCCGTTAGAGACCCTCCCCATTGGAGATCTCCCAAATAGGGATGATCTCCAACCTCCTAACCTCCCTCCTAAGCCTATTTAATCCTAGGCCCTCCCCTTAGCATCCCCCTGGCTGAAATTCCCTGTAACTCGAATTCTACACGCACTAGACCATCTTAAATCACTATTTGCATTTGTATTTTTCCAAGTTTGTTTGTAGGAACTTCATTGTTTTTCAGTCGGAGCAAGCTCGATTCGTCTCAGACGATCTCGTACAATCTCGGACGATCTCGTACCAATCGGAGGCGATTTCGACTTGCGAGTCCACATTGGGGGCAATCGGTGCCCAGAGTTTGCATTTCTTCACTCTTTTTTGCTGTATTATTCTGCATTTAGTTAATTCTATGGTTATTCCTTATTATTTTGCATCTTGGAGTTCACCCATGTAGCTTTAAATGCATAATAAAGGCATAATTGTCATTAAATCATTGTAGTGCATTCGTGTTTTGTTTATTATCATCATTTTAATGTTCTTCCTATTATTTTACATCATTGCCCTCTGTTAGCATAGTTGCATTCTCTGTATTTTGCGTCTATTTCTCTGATTGCGGGTCTCTGAATCGTCGATGAATTCGTCGGATCTCGGAACGATCTTGTCAGGATAGGAGACGATCTGTCAAATCAGAGGCGATCTGGACAACTTCAAAAATCAGAACCTTCATCGGACATCCGGATCGGGTATGGCTCTTTAATCCATCTTGTTCTTTCTATTTTCTGTCCAAATCTGTTTTTGTCTTCATTTAAATCTGCATTTCATATAGAATAGCTTAGACGCATTTTGGCCAAACCTAGGACTTGGATGATTAAAGCTAAAACTGAACACATCAAACACATTCCCAACCTAGGCGTGGAAACTGCCATTCAAACGTTTCCTGGTGAACCCACCATCCATCGAAAAATCACCATAATACACCTCCCCGAGAGGCGGGACCTTCGCAAAGGCCTTTCAGTCCGAGGTACCGCGCCATCCTTTTCACATCCCCCTTTTGGGCACAGATCCTATAGCCTGAAGGTAAGGGTGTGAAAAATTTGGAGCGATACAAATAGATTCTAAATCAACTCATTATTTCATTTAAAAATAGACAAATAGAAGTCTTGAAGCATCTTTTGGAGCTTATTTGTAGTTGTTTTGAGTTTCTCTCCTTCAACCATGTTACTAATAGAAATCCATGATCTAAAGTTATCACTCACATTAATATAATATTTGACCTTTAGACCTTTACAAACTAGACATGCTCAAGCTAGTGGTTACAATTTTGAATCAAATATAAGAGGATAAGGCTTGAACCAAGCATCAAACTAGAATTTTGCATAATTTCCCTCATTAACTAACCATCTAATATATTTCTTGATCAATTTCAAACTATATTATATGAAGTTTCATGTTTATAATCCTTTGAATAGGATTATTTTCCTAAATAATTTCATCGCATTAAGAGAACCTATATATTTTTTTAGTAACACTTTCGCTCAATTCTTTCCTTGATATTTGAATAATCTCCACCTAAGTTTTTCCCCTAAGGCTAAAATCATAACTCTACAACTCCACAAGCCTGCTTCTCTAATATTCTTTTCTTTGTAAACCTTATCCCACTTACAAAGAGGAAACTTGAAATTTTCCTCGCATCCTTTCCAAAGAAAGTCTTTAATTTTTTTTTATTTTTAATGTTATATCTAATTAGCAATATTGAAAGTGACATCATATAAATAGGGATGGATTGCAATATAGTTTTTATGAATTGTAGCCTTCCCACCATGGTTAAGAACTTACTATTCCAACTTTCCAAAGAAGATTTCATTCTATTCAAACAAGAGACCAAATCTCCTTTTTGTTTCCTTTATAAGGCAAAGGAATACCCAAGTAGGTTGATAGAAATTTTTAAATTTTAAACCTTTAAATATCCACAATAATTATAAATCTAGGGTAGAGTTAACAAAAAATCATTGGATTGTGTAGTATTAACTAGAGCATGAAAATATTTATTCAAACTCCATGGCCTCACTAACAGAGAGAAGGCCCAAAAGAAAAGTATCATCAACAAATTGGAGGATTCAAAGGGATATTTTTTTGCAACCTGAATACCTTTGATTTTTCCTTCCATTTTTACCTTTTAGAAATTTCTCCCTAATTTCTTTGCAAGAATAATAAATAGATAAATAAATAGTGGATCTCCTTAGTAGAGTCCATGAGATAACTTAAAATAACAAACATGAGAACCATTGATTAAAATAGAATAATCTAGTGTTACAATAATAATTATTCCATTCACACCAACCTTGATCAAAATCAAACTTTGTGAGAATACCATATACAAAACTCTAGCAAACTCTATCATATGCATAGTTTATTAATTTCATAAGCATACCTATTTATTTCATGGAATGAAGAGAATGTATGGCATCATATGCAATGAATATAGCATCAAGAATCCATTTACCATGAACGGGATCAATTTGTTCCTCTAAGAACATAATCTAGAATGATTTTTAACCTGTTTATCATAGTTTCTAAAATGATCTTATAAATCATATTACAAAGACTTGTTGGATGAAAATTATCAAAATATTATCTTGCCTTTCATAGGAACAAATGTAATAAAAGTGGCATTGATATCACTTATTATAGCCTTTATTTTTTGGGCCTCTTTAACTACAACCAACATATTAGACTTTAATGAATACTAAACTTATTGAAATAAAATTGTAAGAAATCCATTGGTGCTAGGCTCTATGATAGGATGCAAAGGAAAAATTGCTATATGTAGCCCCTCCATAAATATATTTTTTATCAAGCTTTCATATTGTTCTTGTGTGATAATTGATGGAATACTTTGCAAAATATTACCATGGGCCTCCTTATATTGCCCAATATCTAACAAAATATTTTTAAAATAATTTATTGCTTCCTTCTTTTGATATCTTCTTCTTCCTCAATATTTCTTCCATCTAGAGTTAAACAATTTTTATGCAATTAAAATCAAATTTTATTTTTGCCATAACATGAAAAAAGTTTGGTATTTCTATCTCCTTCCTTGATCCACTTCTCACTAGATTTTTGGAACCAATATGACTCCTCATTTTTCAATGTTCTATGATAATCCAAAAGTAAGTATTTTTCTTACACATAAAACTCCCTGTCCATTCCATTGATTTCTACTATCTTTTCTAAATTTTTGAGCTTTGATTCAATTTTCTTCTTTTCTTTAAAAATGTTATCAAAATATTTGGCATTCTAAATATTCATTTGCTCCTTTATATATTTCATCTTTTGAACAAACATGTACATACATAATCCTTCAAATTTTGCTTCATCCCATTAAAGCATAACCATCTAGAAGAAATTAAGGTACTCGAATCATATAGAGTAGAAGCAAAATGGCTTTAGATGACCACAACTAGGTAAATCACAAGTCAAAATAATGGGTTTATGATCTGATCTTGCTTGCACTAAAATATTTGAAGAGATTGTATACTTTATTTGTAACCTTGTATTGGATAACAAGAATCTATACAGTTTGTATGCTACATAAAATTTTCCAATACATTTGTTATCCCATGTATATTGAAAACTTGAAGGAAGAGCATCCCAAAGACTGTTTGAATTAACAAATGAAGCAAAATATTGAATTTATTTAAACCATATAGGAGTAACACCCTTCTTTTCCAAAGGAGATGAAAATGTGTTGAAGTCACCCCCAAGAATCCATAGATCACAATTATGAATCATCATTATCTCTAACAAAAATATGCTAAGTTCCTTCCAATATATTTCACGAGGAGTAAATATAGTTGGAGCACATATATTTAAACCCCAACTTTGATGTTTTCCTCTTTCTCACAAAATTCTCCAACAAACCAATTACTTTTTGCTTATAGAAATTATCCATCCCATTTGTGTTTGTCCCATATTATTGTAAAACCTCCTAAAACTCCTATAGAAGAAACTACCAGATTATCCCCCATATTCCAAATCATTTTAAAGGCATCCTTACATTTGTTATATTTTACAATGATTTCTAGAAACAAATGGAATCAACACATTACCCAGTATTGCTGAAAAAGAAATACATGCAAAGCAAAGAACACAGAATATATGGGGGTGTCCATGGACACCAAATAATCTCACTATAAAATGAATATAATTACACTCCAACTAATAACAAAATGGTTGGTATGATGGGGTATTTATACCCAAATACAAGTTACCTTTAGGTCAAGGTTGTGAGACTGACCTTTAGGAATAAAATAATAAAATATTACAAAAATACCTTTTTCAAGGTTTACAAGGGCCCAAAGGGCTAATATGAACAATACAATACAAAAGTTGGTCATGGCCTCAAGAGAATCTTAACCACCACATATTCCAACATCCCCCCTTAAGTTGAATGAGGGACATAGAAAGAGACCCTTACTTGTCATCCCCCTTAAGGGACACTCTCCTACCCCAAGTAGCTCCTGCATGCACACAAAAGTGACCTTGGGCATGATCTTGGTCAGAATATCTATTGCCTACTTTGATGAAGGCACAAAAACTAGATCAAGCATCCCACGTGCATGAAGCCATCTCACAAAGTGCATCCAAATCTCTATGTGCTTTGTCCATTGATGGAACACTAGATTATGAACAAGTTGGATGGTGCTCTAATTATCACATCGAAGAGTGACTGGAAAACTTTAAGGAATGTCAATCTCCTCCAAAATCATGAGCATCCACCTAAGATGCTTAGCTGCCTCATTGGTAGCACAATATTCAACTTTCATGGAAGACTAAGATATAGTGGATTGGCATCTAGAACACCAAGAAATAGGATTAGATCCCAAATAGAACACAAAGCCTATGGTGGACCATCACTCATCCAAATCACCAACCCAATTAGCATCTAAAAATCCTATCAAAATTAGAGGAGAGCCAATAGAGTAGTGAATACCCATTTGATAAGTCCCTTAGATGTATCTTGAGAATCCTCTTAGCTACTATCTAGTGACTCTCTTGGGGTGCCTGCATATACCTAGAATAATAATTGACAACAAAATCTATATCAGGTCTAGTGTGAGTAAGATAGATAAGTCCACCCACAAGAGACCAATACAATGTAGCATCCACCAAAGGAGTGGTACAATCAACCCTAAGCTTCAGGCTTAAAGCAAAAGGAGTCCAAGCAAACTTGCAATCCTCCATCTTAAATCATTGAAGAAGATCCAAAGCATACTTGGGCTATGAAATGGTGATGCCAGAATCTGTCTGATCAATCTAAATCCCCAAAAAATAATGCAAAAGTCCCAAATCTATCATCTCAAAAGTGGAACAAAGTCATGACTTCATATCCTAGATCAAAGTAGAAGAGTTATTAATGATAAGATCATCAACATACAAAACAATCACCAAAGTTTCCCCATCCTGATGTTTGATGTAAACATCATGTTCAACCTCACATCATCGAAACCCACAACTAAGGAAAAAGAATGAATCTTCTCATACCATGCATGAGGAGCCTGCTTAAGTCCATACAAGGACCTAGTTAGATGACAAACCAAAGGAGTAGGACCCTCAAGCTCAAAGTCAGGTGGTTGCTACATGTAGATCTCCTCCTAAAGCTCCCCATGTAGAAAGGCACTCTTCACATCCATCTGATGTACCTTCCATCCATATGAGGCAATAATAGAGAGAATCATCTTGATTGAGTCCATCCTAGCCACTGGTGCAAATATCTTGAAATAGTCCACTCCCTCCTATTGAGAGAATCCTTTAGCAACAAGGCATACCTTGTGCTTCTCCACCTGACCATCCAAAGTATACTTGGTCCTATAGACCCATTTGCATCCAACTACATTCTTCCCTTCTGGAAGAGGAACCAACTCCCAAGTCTTGTTCTTCATCAAAGCCTCATATTCTACTAACATAGCATCTTCCCATTCTTGTCCCTTAGCTTAAGAATATGTAAGAGGATCTTGAGAATGAGCAACCTTTAAGAGCAATGCTTGAGAAGGAGCCTTTCGATGTCACTCTAGAGATAGAATAGGTTGAGCATCCTTCAAAAGCATCTTAACCCACTTGGGTGTTGGATGAATTAAAGAGTCATGTGTACTCTATGACAAAGCAACATCAAAAACTAAATCTGAATAATCCAACTCAAAATCACCACTCACCTCATCATGCAAATTTGAAGCACTTTGATTTGATGTGTCCTGCTCAACATGCCCTAAATCTAGAAAATAAGGTGCTACTTATGGTGTTGCCTATGATGGGGTCAAATCAATAGGTAATGGACCTCCACTCAAATATGAAGATGAATAAGATGCTCTAATGGGAATAGAGCCAACCAAAATATCTAAAGAAATAGTTGAATCTAAAATAGTCAAAGGATCATAAGAGTCATCTATCAAAAGCTTAGGTGGTGGAGTGGAAGGAGCACCTAGAAGGACCTCATCAAAAATGACATCTCTTCGAATCAAAACCTCATGCCTCTGAGGGTCATAAAGGTGATATGCCTTTGAGGTATCTGAATACCCCACAAAGATGCACTTGTGACTCTTTGGTGCCTCCTTTTGAAGATCCTTGGGTATGTGAGCCCATGTTAAAGACCCAAAGATATAGAATTGAGACACATCAGGCTTATCTCTTGTCAACCTCTCAAGAGGTGTCATGCCCTAAATAACCTTGGTGGAACCCTATTGATGATGTATGTTGCATAAGTGATGACCTCATCCTATAATTTATGCTCCATCCCCTTGGCATGAATCATACATCATGCCATCTCCATGATCACCCTGTTCTTCCTTTTAACCACACCATTTTGCTTAGGAGTATAGTGAACAATCCTCTGATATGCAATCCCATGAGAAGCCAAAAAATCATGAAAGGCATGACTTATGTACTCACCTCCTCCATCTATCCTTAGACATTTGATTTTTTATCCAATTAATTCTCAACAAGAGCCTTGAAGGTCTTGAATCTCTCAAAGACCTCATCCTTAGTGTAAATAGTATACAACCACACATATCTAGAAAAATCATCAATAAAAAGGAGGAAGTACCTATTTTCTAAAAGAGATGGTGTACCCATAGGTCCACAAATATCACTATGTATGATCTCCAAGGGATGAGAGGCTCATCTTGCAATCCCTTTTGGAAAAGTCTCCCTATGATGCTTCCTAGAATACATCCCTCACATGCACCACTTGGAGGAGATATGTGTAGAAGTCCAATGGCCATCTAATGATGACTCATGTATCTCAATGATCCATAGCTAAGATGCCCAAGCCTATGATGCCACTTCTAACTTTCATTATCTGCATGTGCAACCATAGCAACAAAATTTCTCTTCCTAGAAGAAGAAATAGAAGAGGTAGGCCTTTCTCCCAACTTATACATTTGGTCAGACTCATCACAATAGCTAGAAGCAACAATTTTAAACCCATTGTCTATATCCTTAATTACCCATCTATCAAGCCAAAATTCTACCTTCTTATTTGTATGAGTAATGTGATAAATAGATAAAAGGTTAGGGCTAATATTAGGAACATGAAGTACCTCATCAAAAGAAGATCTAATGTTGATGTCTCCACATCCTGCAACCTGTAATGAAGATTCATCTCCAATAACAACATGTCCCTTGAATGTGATTTGTTGTAACCCTGTAGGAGATGTTTGTGCTTTGTCATGTGCCTAGTTGCCCCTGAATCTACAATCCACTCATCTGAAGAAGTGGATGTCCAATATGTTAAATGAATAGCTACATGTGCTTGTGAGGTTTCTCCATCAAAGTTGTCCTCACCTTGTGCATAGAAGAGAGTAACATCAGCACCCCTTTTCTTGTTGCTTCCTCAAGTTTCTTGATGTGAATCCTAAAAATTATGCTTTGTGACCTTCCTTTTTGCAAAACTCACATGTAGGCTTCTTGAAGGGCTTCTTGGGCTTCTTCTCATTCTGTTTTGGCTTCTTGTCATTTTGAGCTTTGGCAATAGCTTCCTTTGGATGAGCCTGATTGAAGATATAATTACCCTTATGCCTTTGTCTTCTAGCTTGATGATGCAAAAAGTACTTGAATACCTCATCAATTGGTGGTGTAGGAGAATTTGGAAAGTACATGCAAAGCATCTCAAAGACAATAACAACTATCTCATATGTCTCTAAAACATTGTTGAAGATAATATTCAATAGTTCAATGTTCTTTTCCTTCTCCAAAGCTTCTTGTCCTTCTCCTCTCTCCTTAGGTAGTCCTCTTGTAGTCTAGATATCTTCTTGTAATTTCTTGAAATGACTAATGTACTCATCAATAATGTCAAATGAGTCCATGGACAAAGTTGCAAGCTCAACCTCCAACCTACTAATTTGTATGGAATCAATATGATCACACAACCCTTGAAATTTCTCAAGCAACACTTTAGGGTCTGTGGTGTTACTAACATGGGTGTCATAGACATTGTCAACATGAAGGGCTATGACACCATGAGCCTCATCCTTCTTATCCTTGTAGAGCTACTTCACTTCTTTAGAATTAGTATCATGAGGCTGCTCATTCACATATTTGAGTAACCCCTTGCTTTGGAGCAAAGCTTCAATCTTGATTTTCCAGGTAGCATAGTTTGGACCACTCAACAAGGGCACATGGTGATCCATGACTATCCTACCAAAATACAAAATCCTGCATGCAGTTGTGACTAGAAACAACACCACCAATGCAGAGATCTAAAAAAATTATGCGATTTGAAAAAAGGGCTCAAAATGCTTCCGTATGCAAAAGTTATGGCCTCTAGAAATTTGGCCCTAAAATCACAAAAAATACCTCCAAAACCTTTGAAAATTTGAAAAATATTTAAGTACCTATAGTGAATGAGAGGTCGCCACATGTCACTTCATGAGTGGTTGAGGGGTGCCAAGTGTGCGCCAACTAGGCAACGTATTGGTGAAGCATGTGATGCCACTTGTCATGACTAAAGAATTACCACCTATATGTTATGCAGGCCATTGGATAGGGTAACAATGAACCAAAATGTGCCACTTGTGCTTTGATTGCGTACTTCATTAGCAAACCACATTGTGTGAATTACACATCCTAATTTATGCTTTGCCAAGTCTATTGTTAACTATGCAATCTACTTGTCAAGTTAGATGAGTTGGTAGAATCTAATTGGTCAATGTCATAATTGTATGATCCAAGTGGCATATAGCCTATCATGTCGATCATCATATAGCCTGGCACATTGATCATTCATATTCCTACCATGTCAACCACCATGTATCGCACCACCTCATCAACCACATCAGTTGCATGAACTGACATGTCAATTGTATAAACAACCACCTCATGTGCCACATGTTATTGTGCATGTTTTGTCATATCAGTTGTATGGACAACCACATGTTGCACCATGTCATCTACCACATCATCTGGTACCATGTCAATAAGTATAGGTTAAATACGAGTGTCATCATCAAGTGTCACATCATCATATTTTGACATATCATCACATTACATCATGCTTACATCATCATGCATCATGCCTATGTTATCTACAATTTAAAATAGTGGCACTGGGGGGGTTCAAACCAAGAACCTCCCCTTTGCAAGGGATTAACATATGCTTAGCTAGCCATAATGCCAAGTGCTTCGCTTGGGAGTAACAAGAAAATCAAAATATTATAAAACATAAACAAATCATGCCTCCTTTAGAATGTTGTTGATGCGACCTTGCATCACTGTGAAACAAATACATGTTTGCATGCCCCTTTTCCTACCAGGCTAGGAAATTTTCCCTTGCATATTCCATTTTCAAAATTCAAAATATTTAGTTTTAAAGGGGAAAAGAAAAAAATTGGATGCAAATTTGAGGTATGTGGAGGCAAAATGAGAAAAAGTGTTGAAGTGGGACCTTCCCTAAAATTTCACAAAGAATCTAAAAATGTTGACAGTTCATTTATATCTATCATGGTTTGCCCTACGTAATATTTTTATCAAACACAACCAATTAATACATCCTCTCATGCCTATGCAACAAAAATGTTGTTAAACCATTTTTGCAACTTTGCCAAGTGGCTTGAAGGCATTTGCCAAGCATGAAAGCTTACCCAAGGCTTCTCTAGTATCAAACATTTGTTCAAAAATATGTAACATCTTCTTTTCTTCTTTCATGGTGGCCAAGCATTCTATCCTCTCATCTGATCGAATTTTGGCCACCAAGGCAAAAGAGAAAAGGAAATTATTATTTTGAAAAAATCCATAAAAGACAAACGAGGTTTTCAATATCCATCTAGTTAAAAAAAAAATAAAAAATTATTATCAATAAGAGGACCAAATAAACTTGTCAATGAATGTTTCTCCTGGAGAAAAATCTACTATTCTCACTGAGATCCTCACAATCCAAGTCCACCTAGGGTTTTATTAGAAAACCTTTTTTTCAATCTCGTCATCAACTCTCAAAAAACTTTTCTTAGCTATTCTAATCATAGTTGCCCTTGTGAGAAGTTGTAGAAGTCACAACACCAATAAAATCAAGTAATGGAGATTCAACCCACTCTGAAACCATGTTAAATTTCACAATAGTTTCCATAAAGAAATGAAATCAACACATTACCCAATATTGCTAAAAAAATACACGCAAAGCAAAGAACCCAAAACATATGGGGGTGTTCGTAGATACCAAATAATCTCACTATCAATTAATACAATTACATTCCAACTAATTATAAAATGGTTGGTATGATAAGGTATTTATATCCAAATACAAGTTATCTTGAGGTCAAGGTTATGTTAGAAAATATTACATTATTTATTAGAATTGTAAATGTACCATGTGGTACAAATATAAATATGTAAATATTAGATTAGGGTGTGAGTCAATAGTTTAGGAGTGTGATTTATATTTCCCCTTTATGTATGTGTCTATGTGTATGATGTGTTCAAGTGTATGTAACAATGTGTGCTAAGTGTGAGGAGTAATTGTGCAAGTGGCATATAGTAAAGTGTGCAAGTAAATAGAGAGTCAAGAGTCATGTGTACAAGTGGCAAGATGATAAGCCAAAAGGCATGAGAGGTTTGTCTTATGTGTGGAATAGGAAATTATGCATCTTTCAAATATGTGAAGAGAGCAATATACAAAGAGTCCAAGATTCACCTTTCTAAGGTTATATTATGGAGACAAAGCTCCATGTATTGTATCGAAGAATATATGTATTTCAAGCATCAAAGATATAGAAGCTTGTATACAGTTTGAGCAATATTATTGTAAGTTTTCTTCATGTTATTTCATGAATGATATTGACCATTTATTTCATATTATTGTTGTTATTTTCATGAATGTTTTGTTCATTGATATTGGCCATTGATAATTGAATGCTCAAATATTAATTTTATATTTGATCCTAAACATTGGGACCTATGACAACCTGGCTAAAAAGCCAAGTTATATGATTGACCTTTAAGAATAAAATAATAAAATATTACAAACAATACCTTTTTCAAGGTTTACATGGGCCCAAAGGGTTAATATGAACAATACAATACGAAAAACGATCATGGCCTCAAGAGAAGCTTAACCATTACATATTCCAACAACATTTCTCGCTACTTAATTTTGTTTCTTGTATTAAAGTAAACTTAAGACTATAACAACCTATTAATTCCTTGAACTCTTTTTGAAAGGGTCTTATTCATACTCCTAATATTCCAAAATACCATTTCCATCATCGCTTTCTATTTTTATTAACGGGTTTAATCTCACTTCTAACATGTGATATTTTTATTTGGCTTCCCAAATTGATATCCCTTTGAGTTTCTTTTTCTCTTTGTTCATACTTTTATGACCTTCCTCTCCTTTTTCCATCCTCGCCAACACTCTTATCTTCATCTATCTCTTATATTTTTTCATATTGTTCATAATGAGACTTATCTTCTTAAAATTTATGTTGTCTTAAAGAATATGAAATGCAAGGAATAGCCTCAAACACTTTCTTCTTTGTGTTGCCTCATAAGCCCTAAAATACAAGGATGATCCTTCATAGTAATTACTTTCTTATGTTGCCTTGGAAACCCTTATTTTCCATGGATATCCTTTATATGCATTTCTTTATTTTGCTACTATTTGATGGCTTTTTAAGCCTTACTACTACCACAAATGTTAAATATCACAGGATCAAATATAAGATAGCCACAATACAATTAGGTCAAATATAATGATATAGGTAGAATAATATGAGCAAATTAATATGTATATCAAGGCTTATATTAACTCAAATAACATTCAATAATAAACAACAATATGAATGTAATAGCCTGAATAATACATGTACAAAGCATGTAATACAACTTACAATATTAATTGCTCAAAATGTATGCAATCTTTATTACTCCTCTTTCTCTTACAAATATGATAGTAATGATCATGACTGTTTGTGATTGCTTATGGAGTATTGTCTCCATAATATAGCCATAGTAATATGACTCTTTGGATGACTATTCATTTCCATATGCCAAGGTCTCATGACTCTTGGCTTCTCTACTTCACACTTTACATACTTGATGAACACTTGACTCTATATTGTATGCACACATATACATGACTCTTACACTTCCATAACTTGCACACTCTAACCTAAGACACTTATGCACATCTTTACACTACATATTATTCTCATACATACAAGACACTTGTGCACATCAACTCAACTTACACTTGCACACTAACTCACATGACACTTGTGCATTTCCTGCACATTACAACTTTACATGACACTTGTGCATATCCTGCACATTCACACTTACATAAAGGGAAATATTACTCACACTCTAAACTATGACTCAATCCTAATCTATTATTTACAAATGTACCATGAAGGTACCATGGGGATACATTAGCATGTACCAAATAATGTAATATACTCCAACACTCTTGAAACCCTAAAGTGCAACAGATACACATTTTTATTGCAAGGAGAGAATTTCATGATACTTGAGGAAAATGAGTATGATTGCATGTTAACCTTGACCTCACCTCATTGGCTTTAAAATTTGCCTCCCTATCTTCCTTTGCACCTTTAACTCCTAAGTTTGAAACTTGTGCATTGCACTTCCTCATCCCTTATGCGAGTGAATTGTAATGGCATTTGCCATTTGACGATGCAGAGGAGTTCTTTTGCCACTTTCTTAGGAGTGGAATATCCTTGCTTCCTTTGAGCTTCTATTATGATACAATCTTGTTTCATATTGTAGTTTGCCTCATGCCCAAAAAAATCATCTCTTTCTCCGTTATTTTCACTTTGTAATCTCTTGCCATGTGTCTCATCTCATAATATTTGCAATATCATAATGTAATGTTTTCATAATCCACTTGTTGATTTCATTCTCTTGTTTCAAATTTAATTCTAATGGATTGCCATAAAGGTTTTGAAATATTCATGGCAACACATATTTGAGTGTATAAAGCATGTCTTCTCTCAATAGTTAGTATCTCCTGGATGAACTCCCCTAGAGTATTGTCAGCATTCTTCAAAACCTCCTTTGGAAGCCTTTTAATAGTTTGTGTTTCCACAAAAAATTCACTCCATGGTCTTAAATATAATGCATCTTTGCCCCTAAACCAAGGGCCACTATCCATTAGTTTGTCCCTTATTTCTAAATTGAAGAAAATAATGAGAAAAAAAAACTATTTAAAAAAAAAGTCATGAAGTGATTTGAATTCAATCCCCACTTCCACTTGATTCAATTTTGAATCTCCAAAGTACTTGGCCAGTATCCATATCGCTTATATATTAACCCTCTACATTTAAGAACCATTATATCAAAGCTCAAACATATCATCTTTAATAATCACTTCTAGTGTAGTATTTGATACTTGGATAGGGTTTGTCATATATTTGCTCTTCCTCTTATTGCTAACTAGGGCATCCTTACTTCTAACTAGGACTTTCAAAAATGACTTTCCTGCCATGTTACCTAGATTTTCTTTAGATGAATCCTTTCTCCCAAGAAATGGTGCTTGCTCCTTGCTCACACTTTGTTTGTTGCTCCTGCTACCTATTCGCACTCGTTGCTCACACCCGTAACACTTGCTTACTTTATAAGACAAGAAAAAGCCAAGGCTTGCTCCTAGTTTGCAATCTATGTCATGAATGTTTTTCTTTAACATAGACATATTTTTGTGTCTAGTGCTTTATATCGCATGCTTCACACCAACCTGAACAATAGGGACTACCTTGTCAATTAAGCTCAAGAAGGTATAACGTTCAACCAAGATATAAACTTCTCACTCACTACTTTTGAGAATAATGCACAATGTAACATGGTCGTATAACTTTTTACAAACATAGCCCCCTAGGGCTAGGTGAATTGGTAAGTGCTTGTCTGGCCAGGCATTTACCAAGAATACACCCAGCTTCAAAACTCGGGGGCAACCTATTTGAAAAGGTAGTAGTCTTATCTGAATCCTCTGAGTGTGCGCCAGACCGACGATGACAATACGAATCTCGAGTGACCGAGTGGTCCCCTTCACGTCGGGTCAACAATAACAAAGCGGAATAGGTTTGGTGGAAGCAGCCCCTGTGGTTTGAACCCTGCACTTGTCAGTTACTAAAAATAGTGTGGTTGTGACCAACTCTCCTATGTAATCGAAAAAGGGAAAAAAAAAAACTTTTTACAAACATTTTTTTTTTTTTTTTTTTTGGTGGTGGCCACAAGGGGTAAACAGACTGTGACCACGAGGGAACCATTACATAACATATCCGCAACATGTGAGGCGAGAGATTTGAACCTGGGCCTCTCAGCAACTAGAGAGGTTTAACTACCCACTTGCTCTCCAACTCCTCAACATGGGCGGATAACTTTTTACAAACATTAATCCCTAAAGTAGTCAATGAATTTTGCATGTCCAAACACACCACAAACCTTGCAAGCAAACAGTATCCTTCAAATTGGAGATTGACTTTCTATATTGATGACCTTGCTCATAAAATCCCAACCCTTTATTTAAGCTAGTGTAAATATTAGGAAGATGGGCTGCAAATGGACCACCTAACCTGAAATTGCGATGACATGAAAACTAATTAATGGAATATCCAACTTGCCAAAGATTGAACTAAGTCTTCATTCTTTGATTTACACTAGGTGAATTGTATTTCACTACAGGGGGGCAAACCTCTGCCCCAAAGGGAAGATAAGCAAAACCGTCAATGAAGCTAAGCGAATGAGATGTCATGAAGCTCCATCCACATATCAAGTAGTTGGTTTAAAAAAGACACCAACAAAGGATAGTCTATGCCAAAGACTACTAACATGCCCAAAGCTCCCCGTGCCCCAAGACAAAGTCATTCACCTGGATCAAGCCAACAAAGGATCAAACCTTTCCGGTGGTGACTAAGCCGCATCCCATCATCAACAGGAACCCCGACACGTTTCCGATGGAGACTAAAAGGGTTCCATTGTTGGTAGGGTCTCTAATACCTTGGTTTGCCAACACACATCTACGACTCTAGCAGATAGGCTCCAAAACTGAGCTCCCCTCCTCTGGTAATTGGGTTGCAACACTCCATATACCTAGGGGTAGTTGCTCAATGGCACGAGCAATGCACCCACAAGGGGAATTCCAACGACCTTGGAGAGAAAGAACAAGGGGGACGGGACAAGTCAAGTAAGGACTCAGTAAGATCACCAGGTCTTGTTGGCCCACATACAAGTTCCCCAAAGGCATGGTGGCTAGAGGGGCAAGACGAGGATGGAAAAGCCACGCAAGACCGGAAGCATGCCTATCAAACAAGGTCTGATGAAATCCTGTACAAAGGCGTCTTCAAAAAATCAGCAATCGAGGGGAATAGGGTAAGATCATGAGCGGCACCGACCAAGCCAAAGGTTGATTGAAAGCACGAGGATGTAAGCCACTAGAGCAACTGGGTCACCGAAGGAGAGGTCTAAGATCAAACCACTACCAGAATCCAACGAGCCAACGTGAAAAGGGGGAAAGCGCCGAGACGGGTTAGAAATCAAGAAGGGACCAAGCCATAACCATCACAGCAAACTCCCAACAATAAAAACCATCACCCAAACTCAAGTTTCCACAAAGGAAGGTGGACTTATTAATGACACTTCCATATGGAAGTTATGCCACCCGTGGAGGCATTTATGGTGACTTGACTCCCTGATCAGAGCTGAACCTCCCAGAAATAAATGCAGTGCATTCCCACTTATCCAACAGCCAAAAATGACATGCACTCCCACCCATACCCATTTTGGAGGGGAATTTTGAATTTCAAAATTTTGTTGTAAATATTATAAATAGCCATCATCAAGGCAAGAAAATAAGGTTGAATTGTTGTCGTGTCTAGCATCTAACCTTGAGTCTCCCTCTGCCATTTTGTATTCTAGTCTAGACTTGAGCCTTAGGCTATTGTATGTACAAGCCATCAAGCCTCTTTTAATTGTATATGAATGTAATGCGCCACACCATAAATACAAGGAACTATGACTACTTAAGCAAATTTTGTCCTGGTCTAAGTGTTTGTGTCTCTCTCTGTAGGGGATTGTGACTACTTATGCATTGTATGTCTTAGCCTTCACAAGATGGGGTCGTCTTATGCAGTCTTCAATTGGGACCGTGTTCAATTTCATTATCATGTTGGTTCATGTGTTCACTCATCCCACTAGAATGCAGGCTGGGAATTGCAGTCTTTAGGCACATTGTCACCCGTGGCTTAGGCCAGTTAGGTTAGATTAGCTTTACTGCTTTCTATTATTTTACTTCATTTTCTCTCCCTTTTCTTTGGCAAGACACTCGATAAGAGTAGGCTAGCTTAGGAGGAAGAGCATCAAAGACTACATCCAAGCAAGGAGTCGACCTTGATAAAAAACCCCGAAAGTCATTCGAAAGAGCCGCATCCCACACTCCTTTAACTTCCCAAACTAGCGCTCCACGCGAGGCATATGACAACGAGCTCGGAAAGACATCGCATCTGTAGGGGGGTCGCAGAGCCCAAAACGTAAGGACCGCTCCCAGACCCCAACATGAACCAACACTAGTTTAACCACCTCAACCTTATATGAGATGGTCAAGATATAATCCTTGGCTTTGGTATGTTTTTCACTCTTATTTTAAGTATAATTTTTTTCAAAGAAATGTTTCCAAACTACTTTTTGCATGCCATTTCGAAAAGATACAGGTCACAATGTGTAGATGCTTTAAGACAGCAACAATGACTAGAGAGAAGTTTTTTCTTTAATTTAAGACAATTTCCAAGAAATCATGATGATGCTCAAAGTTATAGTAAGCAGCTCGTCCTAAAGAGGTCACACAACAGAGACTCCCAATGCATGAGAGCAATTTTTTCTTTAATATGGAGAGCAAATAAGAGTCTCAAATGTGGAGGTACAACTAAATAAGTTTCCAAAAGTCATGAAGCAATTTTGATATAAATTTCTAGAAATCAGGATCAGGCTCCCAATTGTTTACCAATTTAAGAACACCAAAAGTTTTCAAATCAGCGTAATTCACCTGTGGCAATATAAAAGATAAAGTTTAGCAGACATTTTACCAGGGTACAACAGCTTCTAATTCAAAACACCCTCACATTTTTCCTTTTGGAAGGAAAAACTGGGGGGATTATATTAGAACGAGGCCAAATGTTTTTTGCTGACACCTTCAAGAACCAATTTTGCATGCAAATCACCCATGCAAATCATAAAAACACCCATATTCTGTAATCTCAATTCTCAGCAATTGTTTCTTATATACACAGCAACAAATACTTAATTCTGCTTGCACTCATAGTCATCCCCAGTGCCCTCTCAGAGTTTCCATTGCACGTCCATTTTTCTCCAAATTCAAATTCAGGCAACCAGCCTTGGAAGCCGATACAAAAAAGAGGAAAGAAATACATCATTCTGTAAAACCCAAACTCCAGTAGCCTTGGAGTAATTAGTGCTCGCACACTCTCCGCTCCAATGGCTTGTAAAATCATCAAAAGTACACTGAGAAACTCCAGAAGTCACAGCTGCAAGCATTTAAATTTGACAAAATACTTACAAAGACAATTTAAAACGTGCTTCCGCTTCTTGAAGCCTAACTCCTGTTTCCCGTCCTCCTTCTCAAGAAGTTTCTTTCCCCAGAAGTATAGCTTTGCTTGAATAATCTTTGCCTATAAATGATGGGAACATTTGGAACTGAAAAGGGGAATTTTAGAAGTGAGTCCTGCACTAAGGCTTTCTTGTAAGCTCACCATGAGTCCCCTAACAAATTTTGACCACGAAAAATTTCCGATAACCACAAATAGGCACACTAGACCAGAAAGTACAAACATAAAGACAAGGAATTTTCTAAATGCAGCTCGTGATAATTAAAAAACTGAATTTTTGTGTTAATGTAATCTTCAAGATGGGTATCAGCTGTATATAATGCACTCGTATCTTCAATTAAGCCGCACAACCAACAAATTTCACAAGATAGCTTGTAACAAGTCACTAGCGAAACTACAAATGAAGCACAAAGTTTTTAACTCAAATGTATGTATTTGGACCAAATTATAATAAATACCACAAAAAATTTCCTCTCTGCACACCTGGCTTGTGTTATGAGAAAATTTACAAGCTTTTGCATGGTTAATTGATACAAAAGAAACAATAGAAGTCACGAAAAAAAGAAGTTGAAGCTAATGCAATTTTGACTTCCAATATTAAGCTTGCATTTTTCATTCCTTTAACATCATTGTTAAGTGCTTCCAGCAGGGGTATTAGCCAATCTTGTCTTCCCATCTCTTGTTTGATCCTGTTAATTCTGCAATGCAGTTATGCTACAATGAATAAACTAACAGTCTAAGGACAAAATTGAGAACACTGCCAACTCTTTGTTTGTTATCTTTTGAATCTTGAGATATGTGAAGTAATGAAGTAAATGTTTATTCTAAACCATTGAACAAGAAATTCGGACCTTGTAAATATAGATTTCTATACCATAGCCCATCATCAAATGGCAATATTACATTGGTTTTAACACAATTGTTGCTCTGAGATTTCTATACTATAGCCTGTCGTTAAGTGGCAATATTACATTGTTCTTTGGCACAATTGTTGCTCCAAAAAAGAATCCCTGAAAATACAATAAGGAATTCCTTATCACAAGTGAAGCCTTCAAACTAACATGACAAGAGCATTAAAGCTGTTTGCATTGAGAGCAATTTCTTGGGTACCACCTCTAAACCCATACAATAAAACAGGGGTCCAAAGGAGGTGACATACATTAGAACCCCAAATACACAGTGTAGTTGTCATCCTACCAATAGTGCTTCTTTTCCTATAAATACTATGCTGTTCAAAATGACATGTGCTTCTAAGTATACAAATCTTTGATTGTGCCCATACAGCATGAACAAGGTCTAGTCCTCAACGCTTAGAAAAGATTACTAAAATTACCATTGACATTGAAACCATAAATTTGAAGCCTGAACTTTCCCAGAAACTTGGTTTATCTGTTGATACACTTCCATTTTCAAGCATCTGTAATTGTTCCCGCAACTCTTTAATAGCCTTCTCTCTTCTTTCTCCAATCTACATAATTCAATGATCACAGATGATCATGAGGACAATTAACCCCTATATATGATAAATACATAACTTCAACATCAAAATGAATGCAATCATTTTGCTACAGAAAATTACAGGCACTAACTGAATAACATCCACATTGCTTAGTAAGATGGAAGGAGGAAAGACAGATCAGCATATTACTTGCTAAATATTTCTAAAACATGTAAGAAAACATAAAAGTGAGGAATGTATCATATTATCATTTTCTAATGACTGCCATGCATGTGAATTGCCAATAGGGTTAACATCCACGCCCACTCAAATATTGGGCAACAAAATTTCAAAGTGCATGGATATATAAGTGTGGGTACATTATTTTCACAATTTCAGGTGCATTGGGGTGGTTAGTAATTAAAAGTCAGTATACAGTCATAGCACAAGTCATAAATAAACAGGAGTAAAAGACAGTAGCATTAATATCAATTGTTAATTAAGGGATGTTTGTCAATAATCATCTTTATCATATATAAAGAAAACATATCATCTAAATATCTTTAAAGACATCTTAGATGCAATTCGTAACAAAACAAATTTGTATATAGGGGGCTACAGGATCTTATTGAAGTATATTTGTCAAGGGACTTTTCATTATTTGCAAAAGAGGGTTTGAGTAATACATTATACTAACTTTTAGAAAATAAACATTTTTATAAACATAAAAATGGGTATTGTTTATATTGTTTTCTTTGTAACTACCAGCATTAAATAATCAAATGGCATTAGTTCAACCAGTTATATTCCTCAACTTTCAAGTAGGAGACCAAGGTTTGAACCTTGTCAAATGATACATGCGTAATTGCCAAGTAGTTGTAGTACCACTATGAGGTCATAATGTAATACAGGTGAGGCCTGTTTCAATCCCATATAACCGATTCAAAAAAAAAAAAAACTACCGGCATTAAATAAAATAGAAAGAAATTCACATTCCTGGTTTACTCACAAACAAACATGTTAATTGGTAAATGAATAATAATCCAGACCATAAGAACAACAGCAACCATACAGTTCAATCTGCATATTGACACAGGCTAAACTGGCCTCACTCTGTTCAAAATCCTCCAGAGAGTGAAGGGATCATCCCTCTTAAGGTTAAACCCTCCAGAACTTCCACCAATCATTATACAACAGAATTCCAAAGATGAAGACAACATGTCAGAAGTGTTGATCTTCCACAATTATTCACATCCTCAATGCATTTGCATGGACTAATGACCTGAAAACTTGCAACTTTGAATTAATAATTTCATATTATGTTCTACTTGTTTTCTTACTCAGTTTCGAACTTTGAATGTGCTTCTCTTGATTAACTGAAGGTCAAGTGTCAACACTCAGTTACATCAGTCGGTTTTTAAAATAATTTTTTGTACTAAGATGGGAAACTTGCAGATTTTGTTTCTCATATTGATAAGTGGACTTCCACAAATTAGGAAACCTTGAAGCTTATTGTCATAGCTACATTGACTTTTGACAAGTTCTGGACATTTGTAGAGAGGTCTGACACTCAGCCTCCAAAGCCAAAGCCAAAGAAACAAAAGAAAATTGAAATGAAAGAAATAAAGGCCCTTGCTCTCATTCATGCTCAAGTTCAAGTTCATAATGAACATGACATGCACTCCTATAGAGCTCAGGAAAAGTTACATGGCTCCTCCTATAAACCAAACACCCACAAAAGGTCAATCCACAAAGGAAATTTCGACAAATCAAAACACCAAAATGAGGAGATATTGAATACTTTTCAAAGATTCAAAACATTGAAGATGAAATTAAAAGCCAGTTTTTAAAAGGCATACAAAAACTTCTTATTGGTGTCCCTATTCAGGGTTTACTGCCCTCCTGCAGACATTTCCTTGAAATGCTTGAAATCACTGAAACATTTGACAAAATCAAATTTTTGGTATTGAATGCACTGCTAAGAAAGCATGACAAGAAGTTTCCTAAGCAAAAATGAATGAAGAAACAATGCTTTTACAGCTAGTTCTTTTGGGAACTCCATGGACAGGTTTTCATAGAGGCAAAGGCAGAGGCCACCAATCATAATAGTGGAAAGACTGATAAACACAATGACATAACTAAGAGGATAATCATCTAGGTTGGAATAATAAACAACATGGGTCATCTTCCATAGTCCATGGTCGTAACGATAAAAAGAAACACATGTTACAGATGTGGAAAAGTTCATCATTATGCATTTAAATGTGTAACACCTGAAGCACATTTGCCAAAAACATTATGTACAAGTATGCCAATACTTGTGAGGATTTTGATTATCATTACGCTTTCATAAACCATACCAAGGAATCAAGATCTATTGAAGATACAGATTTTTTATTCAGGTTTCATCTGGCATCTGACATGATACATCAAGAAATTCTTTGATTCTTAGAGAGACTGAGAGACAAAATCAGCTTGGTTGATGAAAGTTTTTATAACATTGAGGGAATTGGTACCATTAAAAACGAAATTTACAGGTCGTACATCAAATTCATAAATAATTACTTTTTTTTTTTTACTTGCTTTAAAGAAAACGCTGCTCTCCGTGATCACCACCAGAAGAGAAGAAGATCAGATAATCATGGAAGATGGAATATACAAAATCAACATAGAATCAAAAAAATACATATCAATCAGTTGCCATAGGATATGAGGATGAAAACCAGTTAAAATTTCATGGCCAAGTAGTCATGCATCAGCCTAGAGAAAGCAATATAATTGAAGCGAATTTATACAAAATGAACTTTGACATTTGAGATACAAACATCTTAGGTAGGCAAAACTGTTATTTTTGCATGGACGCCACTTGCATTATCGGTGATGTGACCCGGGTTCAATCCCCATGGTGGATGTATATAAGAAGTATTAGTCCAAAAAAAAAAAAAAAACTGTTATTTTTTCAATGGAATTAGTTGGTAAAGGGTCTCAGAGTCAAGCCACTAAAATCAGTTGAAGCATGCATACTTCGAAAGCAAAACAAAGAGCTATTTCCCAAAGGCCAAGCAGAAAGGACTTGACCAATTACAATATGTTTAAACAGCCATTGCGGGTCTATGGGACAACTTTTCTTGCATCATCTTGTTCACTGATGACTTTTCGCAAATGACTTCAGTATATTTTCTTCATTCCAAAACCCAGGCATTTGAAATTGACTTTTTACAAATGACTTCGGTATATTTTCTTCATTCCAAAACCCAGAAATTTTAAATGTTCAACAAAGTAAAGGTGTTTGTCAAATAGAATAAGGCATTAATTAGATGGCACAATTGATAAATAGAAAGCTAGACTCATTGCAAAGTAATATGCACAACAAGAAGGTGTGGACCATGAAGAAACATTTGCTC
This sequence comes from Wollemia nobilis, assembly GCA_028583015.1. Taxonomy (NCBI): domain Eukaryota; kingdom Viridiplantae; phylum Streptophyta; class Pinopsida; order Araucariales; family Araucariaceae; genus Wollemia; species Wollemia nobilis. The sequence goes on along the minus strand of JAQPPZ010015824.1, from coordinate 29,075,418 downwards.
TACCCAGATAGAACACTATCAGAAGATCATTACTTTGGAATCAAAGTTTAGGTAGAAATTGCATCAAATGGATGTCCAAAGTGTCTTTCTGAATGGTGATTTGACAAAAAAAATCTCCATGCCATGACCACAAGAATTCAATGAAAAAGGCAAGGAATATAAAGGATGAAAAGATTAATTAAATTTTCTTGCAACTTGGTTCCAGATGCAGCAAGTCCAGAAAAAACTTGCATGTAAACTTCTAAAGATTAAAAGTAATCAAATTGTAACTATTATTCTTTATATTGATGATATTTTTGTCACCAACAATCTTGATAATGTATCACGATTTGATGAAAAGATTCAAGTTGACAAGCTTGAACTCCAAATATGGAAAGGTAGGCAGCTAGTAACTGCCAAGCTGCCCATCAAATATGGATCTCATCACACCAGTCTAATCAGCAGCCTCAGCAGCAATTTGGCTGACAATCCAAAGCCCCAAAACTTCCCATTTCTATCTTGCGTCATTAATTGCATGTTGAGCCTTTTGAAAACTTACCTTCAACTAGTCCCATCAACTTCAATGCAACCATCCTCCAAGGAGCCATGGCTTCCTATAAAGCCAATCCTTGGGGAAGCCCAATCCATGATCTTTTTGCAACAATGAAGCTCTGCCAAATTCAACAATGAACTTTTGAAAATAGTGAAGCTCTATATCAATCATCTCAAGCAATAGCAAGCTCATCTACTTCATCACAAGGGGATATCAACCAAGGCTCTTGAGGCTACAAGCTTGCTTGTACCCGATTGGTTGTGTTCTCTCCTCTCTTAGCTTTATCATTATCTTTGTTTTGTTATTTTGTTGTCATTCTGATCATTACCCAATTGGTTGGGTTCTCTCCTTTCTTAGCTTTATCATTCTCTTTGTTTTGTTATTTTGTTGTCATTCTGATAATTGCATACTAACCTTGCTTGTTTATCAGATAGTGTATCTCATTTCATCATAGTCACATCTCTTATTATCGACTAGATTGTCCTGCTGTCTACATCAGGACCCCTACACCCCCTGGCCAGGGATCCTCTTTGAAATCACACAGATGTCGAAAATTCTCTTGTCCAAAATTCATTCTGCTGTATCTGCAGTCGAAAACACAATCGAAGTGCAGTCTCAATGTCGCTATTGCGCTCTGTTTCTTCTACAACAAAAACTGTGACTCCATAGTCACGGTTTGCTATAGAAAGCAAAAGCACCACCAGCTGGCAGAGCACTAGTAGCACTATTGCTCCCCCACTGGCACTTTTGCCACTGAACTCGCAGTCATCATTTTATCCTTTATCTGTTTATTTTTGTCTTCTGAGCAGGGATCTGATGCTGGTCAAGGGAGCCATACACTCTCCCCTGATCTAGGCAGACCCCTTTCCTACTAACTCCATCTGTTCTATGTCTGTTTTGTAGGTTTCTGAGAAGCAGGAGTCTTAAGAGAAAGCACCACTAGACTGCAGTAGCACCGTCAACACTTTCACAAACCAACGACACTTTTGCCAAGCACAAGTCATCAGCAAAAGCACCACTAGACAACAGCAGCGTCGACAGCGCTTCTATGTCCTGCCAGCGCTTCTGCCACTGAGGAAGAAATCAGGTCAAAGCTTTGATTTGTTTTTTTTGTCATTCCAAAGTAAAGAAACTGTCTGTTCTGTGTCTGCATAAACTGCACTGTATTTTCTGTTTTTATGCATTATAGAACAAAAGGAAAAAGAAGGAACAAGTCATTATTAATAGCATTAGGATTGACTGATTATAGTCTTGCATCTCATCAAAAATGAATCGCATATAGTCATATTAGGACTTGTTTGATTGCACTATCTTCTTGAACCCTTGCCTTGAAAGAAAATTGTCTTTTACATTCATCATTAAAATCAAAAAGCATATAGTTTATAGGACATGTCTGCTGCATTGATTGATGCATATGTTTAGTTAAGATAGGACCAGATTAAGGTGAGGCTTTCAAGGAAAAATCTTAGGGAGAAACGTAGGTGCTCTCTGACTTGAATCCATTAAACCTTAGACCTAGGCTTACCACTGCCCTTATCCTCAGAGTGAGAGGTGAGACATCGCAGATCTGATAAGTCAAAGGCCCTCCGCAATCTTTCCCCGTCTCACACTTGCATCACTCAGGTCAAAGAAAAGTTTTCACAAAGAGAGGATGGTTCTCTTATAGGTGCTATGAACCATAGAGTTAGACAGTGGATTGACAATCTTATCTTCCTCAACACCACAGACTATAAATAGCTTATAAAATCAGTGTCTTATCTGGATGCAGGAACAAACCATGACCAAGCCATTGAAGTGTTTTAAAGAGTGTTGTGGTACAATAGAGTCGCTACATATTTTGGATTAGAATATAATAAATAGATCAATTCCAGTTGTATAGGTGCAAAGTTATAGACTATAGTGATGAAATTGATGAAAAGAAATCTACAATAGGTTATATTATGCAATTCGGTACAACAGTTGTATGGTGGAGCATCAAGAAATGAGAAATAGTCACAATATACTCAGAAAAAGTAGAATACATTGCAAACTTTCCTGCTAGCAAAAATTTTATATGGTTAAGGCGAGTTTTAGTTAAGTAACTCCAACAAAGGCAGATGACATTGCAACCTTTCATGCTAGCAGAAACAATGTTAAGTTCACACAAAGTTTTGACAGGTCTTGGTTTTGCATCAAGAGAACCAATCATTTTATGGACTGGCAATCAGAGTGAAATGAAGATTGGCAAGAATCTAGTGTTTCATACCATAGCAAAGCATACAGACACAAAGTACCACTATATTCAATACTTGCTCGCAGATCAGATTGTGAAGTTGATGCATTGTCTGACAGCTCAGGAGGCAGCAGATGTTTTTACTTTTTACCGAAGCACCACAAAGAGTAAAGGGTCAATCAAGTCAGCAATCAGTTGTTAAAACAAATGGCCGAGGGTTATATTCCTGTCTATAACAAAATAGGGAATTATGGAGTATTTAGTGTCAAGTTAGAATCTATGAAACTTTGTATGCAACCCTTCCATATAATAAAATTCTGTTTCTATTTTAAAATTTCAAGAGTTGTGATGCAATGGTAACAGGGGTCACTCCTTGGCATGTGACTTAAGGTTCAAATCCCCCTAATCACAGAGGGGTAGCTGATAATCCTAGCAATCATGTCACAAAATTGCAATATAACAAACATGGAGTACATTTGAGTGTGAACTAGGTTTAGATATTAAGAAAGTGACCAAGCTTAGCCCACACAACAATAGAGACAGCCAACAACCTCATGCAAGATTTACAAAGCAAAAGCCAAGAAATGAAAGAACAAAATCGAGTCTATACCACTAATACTATAACATCTTCAGTGCAAGTGTCCTCTAAATCCTCAATCTGACTGCATTCTTTACGTTCCTTCCTGATAGCCAAAGTCTCCACAAACCAAACGTTGAAGCATACTATCAAAGTGAAGCAGATTCTCTACTTTCTTTAGCCCCGCGCAATTTATCCTCAATAACTGGTCTTAAGTAATTTGTTTCCTCTCAAAAGAAAAGTCTCTAACTAATTATCAGCTAATTGTGAAGGTGATTTTTAGGTCACAACCAACCTAGCATGCCTCTTGGGTGTGTGGACATAGGAGATCCCCTTGTGTGAGCAAGGGCAAGCTTTCACTTTACCTTATAGTCCTAGTTCAATAGCGTACTTCTATGGATTTCAACCCTTTGATCAAGCTCATAACAAATCATGAGTCTTGCCAACTCATTTAAGATTTTATTTTATTAGTGCCCACAACTCCATTAAATCCTTATACACATATAATATACAAATTTTATATTATACCAAACACGTTAAGAATAAAATTGTCCAAAGTAACTCAAATGCATCCTCTCTCCAATTCCCGTGATTCTCTTTGTTGTAGTAAAAAGTTTCTTGTCACCTCCCTCCCATGGGAAAAGTCCTTTTCCTTGTCATATTGTTATGATACCATTTTGGTAGTACGTTGTCAGAAACCATATCCAGGAGTGGGTTTAGTATTCCACTTCCAGTGTATTTCAACCTTTCACATCAGATACAAGGCTATGCCCTTCTTATTTGTCACAGATTTAATCCTCTCAAAATTGATTCAAATCTTTTTCATCCCCTTCCCATTTATTTCATCCTTTAAAGTCAGACACAAGACTATGTCCCTCTTATTTGTCACAAATTTAATCCAGTCTTAAAATAGAGTTGGATCGTTTTCATAAATTTCACTCAAGCATTAGACATTTGTGTATGCATGACGGACCATGTCACAAATAAGACCCCACAGAACCAATCACAAACTTAATGTCAAGTGAAAATTTGATTATCAAGAAAAAATCACCTCATCTCAACTGTGTTAAATGAAGCAGAGGTTAGCACACTTTCCCCCGTTCTTTTCCTCTACTCCTTATGAGACATCTTCAAGAGGGCATCTATCTCCCTCATAACATTGGACTCCATTTAATTGCATAATGCTACATTATTGCTTAATATTCTGGCTAAATGATATTTGAGACTTATTGATGCCTCCATAAATCATTATGCCATAGTAATTGCAAATTACTTGCTTGTGCTTTGTACCCTCCTTTCCATGCTTCTATGTCGACTCTCTCCTTCGACTGTGAAAAATATTTACCTAAGGAAATTGAAAATGAAGGACCAAACATAATTATAGGGCTTTGAGTTTTAGTTTAAAAAACTGAAAACCCTTTTTTCTCAAAAGGATGCTACTGCAAGATGAGAAAATCCTTTTGGGCAAGGACAAATTTGTTTGCTTTCCCAAAAATCTCCTTGAGAGGGTTGGTCAATTTTTTTCCCAAGGGTGTCTAATTGTTATCAACTCTGGAAGAAATCAACAACCTTTGTCTAAAGTTTTGGTTATTCATGTCTGATGTATTTAATATCAACTTTTCAAGCTGACTTCTAGATCCCACTTCAAGAAGCTTGTGAAACGGATTTTTAATCACACCAATATTCATTAAAATATAATCCATAAATGTTTTATAATATTTATGATATCAAATTTAAAATGCTTTCTAATTATTAATAACTTAAAACATTATTTTCAAAATCTTTTTAGTTCAAAGGCCTTTGGCCACCTTAATTTCTAAGATTATGTATGATGTATCTCCAAGAATGATTTATATTCCTCCAGTCATCTCTTTGAGGTTCTCCCCATGTATTTCTATTAATAATACCCCCTTGAGATGAGGTTCTATGTAATGAATGACACTATTGCTTTGCTGCCACAATGACTATTCAACTAGTGCTAAGTCGACAACCCAAGTAAGAGTATAGCATGGCTTACTGCAATGCATCTTGATACTACTTCATATTGGCCTTCCAAATTCACCAACATAAGATCAAACACAGAAAGAGGAGGCTCAATACAGACCATTTTCTTGCTTCTGGTGTACAAGGTCCTTTGCAGATCTGACCTCATATTGGCCTTCCAAATTCACCAACATAAGATCAAACACAGAAAGAGGAGGCTCAATACAGACCATTTTCTTGCTTCAGGTGTACAAGGTCCTTTGCAGATCTGACCTTGTTTTGAAAAAGTATAAAGAGGGGGCTCAACACACACCATTGTCCTGCATCAAGTCTACAATGTCCTTCGCAGATTTAAGTTTGTTTCAAAGAATATAAGGAGGCAAGAAGGTTGTTTCTTGGAATTTTGTTTGTCATTCCTTACATATAGAAAAGACAAATTAATGGCGTTCCATCCCCGATATCATTATCTATGCAGGGACAAAGGTTATTCTAGCATTTCCAAACAACTACCTAAAATCCATGCTACTGTATCCTCCGAGTTACTATATCTAGCACTCCTCTCCGGATACTCAAATCCCCAAATATGGATACATCCAATGTTCCACGAGGCCGCGTCCCCCCGTTTCCCGTGTCCCCCAGCACGGGGGGGCGACAAGGGGGACGTTTCCCCCCGTCCCCCAAAACGTCCCCGGGACGGCTGAGGCCTATGGCCTCCCGTCCCCGGGACGTCCCCTTTTTGGGGCGTCCCCGGGGACGGCCAGCCGTCCCCGGGGACGACTGGGCCCCATTGGGGACGCTCGGACCATCCCTAGGGACGGTTGAGCGTCCCGAGGACGGCTGGGGACCTTTTTTAGGTGCCTAGCCGTCCCCGAGGACGCCTGGACCGTCCCTACGGATGGTCCGAGCGTCCCCAATGGGGCCCAACCGTCCCCCACAACTAGGTGTCCTCACCCAAACAGAAAATTTAAAAAATATATATATATATATATATATATATATATTTAATAAAAAAAAAGGTAAGGGGTGGAACCCATTTTAAGTCTCACCCCCCCAAACCCTAAACCTAAAATAAACTCTATATAAACTTGGACAGTCTTTATTAGCAGTATTGGAAACAAGAACTTGCCAACAAGAAATAGGGATTTCCACAAACAGGAATGGTTTGGGTACAATTCCAGTTGGAATTTTAGGTTTATGCCTATGGAAAAGCAAGGAAAAAGGTAAGGAAAGGAAATGGAAGGAAGAAATAATCAAACATGTAAGAAACCATGAAACAAATTAATTAAAAATTTAAAAACCTGAAAATATCCCTTCAGAAAAAAAAATGGACCAGTAACATCCTTGGAAAAGCCTCAACAATAACATCACCAAGTTGCATTTATCCCCTCTTGAAACTATTAGTGAAATACATAAATTTAAGTACATGCAACTTTACCCTAATTGTGGATGTTTCCAGTAAATCACTTTTTGGGGCCAATTATATGGTAAGTTGTTATTTTCAATTTCACCATCTCGCTTTATGTAGTAGATTGAACTATTTGTATCAGACGATCAGTCGCTTTTAAGTATGAAAATCTTTAAGACGTTCCTCAAAAGTATTCATGTGCTAAAATTCAACATATTACCCACTGTTATTGTTTAAAGTGGATTCTAGTCAAATCAATAATTATAAGAGATTAATTCAGCTTGGTACGCTGCCTAGTGCTTATTGTAGGCACATCAAGAATTAGCAGAGATTAGTTCAGCATTATACATCACCAGCTTTGCGACTAGTCCCTCAAACAATGGGAGGGGTGAGACAGTCTTTGTTTGAACATTGGTGGCTGAAAAAATGATGACTGTTATTACTTAAAATGATGACTGTTTGAACATTGTTTGCACTTGATATCCTTGGCTGAACCTTCAAGTTATAGTTGTTGAACTTGAAACAATTAAATGGCTGCACTTAGTAACTAATATGAATATCCTAATACCACTTATGTGTTAGTAACTAATATGAATATGAATGGCTGCACTTACATAATTGATTACTAATATGAAATATCATTTTTGTTGGGTGTAGAATTCTGGAAGTGTAGATTATTCTAAATTTCTAAAAAATTTCAATTTTTATAGTATTATACCAGTCGTCCCCCCCAGCCGTCCCCTAAAATCGGCCTGCCGTCCCCCGCCGTCCCCCGAAACCCGTCCCCCCGTCCCCCAGGCTCGTGGAACCTTGGATACATCATACAATACTTCCCAAATATTGTATCCAAATACACAAATATCATATCCTGGCATATCCAACTACAGATTGACTTATGGCCCATATGCAATACATCAGGATATGGCCTGTACATGTCTAGAGCTCTATCCATGACATAGAATTAAAAGAACATACAATTGTTTGAAATAAATTTTGAATCACTCCTCTTAATTAATGAAATTATCCTATATAAAATTTACACTTGCATAAATTTAAATTGGTTTTATGGGATTGAAATGTGCCCCACCTGTATTACATCAATTACTGCATTGCTGAGGTATTTCAACAAACCACATAATGGTATTACAACTAGCAATTATACATACATTGCCTGCAAAGATTCGAAGCTAGGCTCCTCCACATTGAGAGTCAATGTTTATAACCACTTGAGCTCATGCCATTTGATTGCATAAACATTTCTATATTTGATCTTTTAATTTTAATATATAAAACATATATTGTTTTCGTAATTTTGTATCCAATCACGTCCAGTTAAAGGGTCTTGAAAATTTGTTGTATCCTTATCTGATCTGGCGTCCATATCTGATACAGTATCCATTACATAGGTTCCTTGTTTAAGATTCTCACAGCCCAAGTAGCTAGAGTTATAGGCATCCTAAGCTTTTGTAATGAATGATGATCGAATTTTGCCTTTAAATTAAGATTGATTTTGATTTCCTCTTCATAGAAATGGTGGGGTGATGTGCATTATCTTTTCTTTGCTTGAAAAGAAAGAAAAGGTAGACCACCATCTTCTTATACCAAATTTAAGATGCACAAATTGATCAGTAAGGTAAATGTAAAAGTGATATAAAGGTCACAACCAACCAGCACACCTCTTGGACCTATAAGACATGCTTGTCTGAGCAAGGAAAAATTCTCACTTTACCTTTAAGCAAGGTTACCAGGTGCAGGGGTACGGGTGCGGCGGGAATTGTGAGTGCGGGAGCGGGTGCGGCCCCCACCAAAAATAGGGTTTGCCAGGTGCAGGTGCGACTAGTTTATATATATATATATATATATATATAGGGTTCAACCGCAGAAGCAACAAACCTTTAGCCCTTTAAAAACCCGGCCCCCCATGTTTAAAAGGGCCTTTTAAAATAGTGAGGTGAGGCGAATCCCTGCAACTCGAATGAATGACTTAGAGAAAGGCACCTGCGAATGGATATATATATATATATATAAACGAGTCGCACCTACACCGGCGAACCCTATTTTTGGCGGGGGCCGCACCCGCCTCCCGCAATTGTGCAGGGGTGCGGGTGCGGTGGGAATTGCGGGTGCGGGTGCGGCCCCCGCCAAAAATAGGGTTCGCCGAGTGCGTGTGCGACTAGTTTATATATATATATATATATATATATATATTATCAAAAAAAAATTAAAAATAAAATAAATCATACACATTGCAAAATAATTAAATAAATGATAAATCATACACATTGTGAAATAAAATAAATCATTCATACACATTGCAAAATATTTAAATATGGCATCATAAAAGCATATTGATATATGATATTCAATGTTCATGTAAAAAAATGATAGGATGTCAAAGTCATAAAGAGTCAAGAGATAACAATATACTATATACTATATAGTAGTGTACATGTACAAAGATAACATCAAATATCTGATATTTGACTCTCATTTGTCATATTCCTCATCATCATCTTCTAGGCCCTCCTCATGTGGATTTGGTGGTGGTAGATCTGAAAAGCCATCACACCTACTATCATCTCTGTTGTCATCAGGAACTGCATCCCAATGTGGAAAAGGCCCCTCTGTATAACCCTTGTCCCTACGAGTCATGAGTCGAAGAGTACTATGGAGTATGGACATACATAATTTATTATAAAAAAATTTAAAACTTTAAAGTCTAAACTTTTAAATTTAAAAACTTTAGACTTTCAAAAATAATAAAATGTTTTTTTTTAATAGTATGCCCTTCTATTATCCTGTGGAATCCACTTTAGTAGGCTAGAATCCGAACGCAGGAAGGGTTATCTGAATGTTTTAGGAGTGACATAGGCGTCAAACAAGGTTGCCCTCTATCTCCAATGTTATTTGGGTTGTACATTGACAAGTTAGAAGAATGGATAAACAAATTTGGGGGAGAGGGTGTGCACTTAACCAAATATGTGGTAAAACTCCTCATGTATGCAGATGATGTAATTCTTGTGGCCGAAACAACTAAAGATCTAGAAGATCACCTTCGAGCTCTAGAACTCTTTTGTAAGGAAGTTGGGATGCAGGTGAACATGAGCAAAACAAAAATCATGATTTTTTCAGTAAAAAAGAAGAAGCAACATCTCGAATTTCAGTTTGCTCTTGAGGTAGTGGTAGAATACAAATACATAGACTTTCATGACAAGCTCAACTGGAATACATGTAGAATGAAAAGAACTCTAAGTGGTTGGAGAGTGCTATATGCAATTCAAAATCGGTGTAGGAATACCGAGTTCTGGGACTGGAAGACCACCAAGGTCTTCTTTGGTCTACTTGTCACACCGATTGTGTTGTATGGTTGCGAGGTGTGGGCCAATGGCACGACAAATACAAAATGGAGGCAAATAAAAAGGATTCAAAAACGTCTAATTACAAATTTTCTTAGAATTAAGACCACAGTCCCTTATGAAATTATTCTAGCTGAAACTTGAATGTTCCCTTTAGAGGCAATTGCTATGACCAAGTTGTTATGTTACTTGAAAAAAACATAAAACGTGAAAAACAACAGATGCCTTAGGGCAGTTAGGGACGAAGAGCTACATAGACGGAAGAACACATGGATGAAACAAAATCAGAAATGGATGAAACATTGGGAAATCAACATAAATGAATGCCCAAATTTCAATAAAGACATAAAAAACTATGTGAACGAAAAGTTTAGAAGTGGAATGTGGAAAAATGCAAGCAAGAAAAGACAATACTATATTGCAAAATTTAACCCAACGTATGACCACAAGGAAAAAGCATATATAGGCGCTGAAATTAAGTGGAGGGAAAAAATCCTCATTGCTCAGATAAGGACTAGCTCTCATAGGCTTAGATGTGAAACAGGGAGATGGACAACGCCCAAGGAATAATGGGAAGAAAGGATATGTACTCTATGCAGCACAAGGGCAATAGAGACAGCGGAACATTTCATCTATGAATGCCCAAGTTTTTCGGACATCCATGGCAAATACAAAGAAACGCTTGGAAAAGGGTCTATGGCAGAGTTATTTGAAGACAGTAAAATAAAAAAAGTTGGGGGGAAGGAACAGCCTTCTCAATGATATTAATGGTCATATGATTTGAATAACTGTGTTTCCATATTTGGAGGTCCCATAGGCCATGTTTTGGGTCTCGCGGACATAATTAAAATCTTTCATTTCATTTCATAATGGGAAGAAAGGATATGTACTCTATGCAGCACAAGGGCAATAGAGACAGCGGAACATTTCATCTATGAATGCCCAAGTTTTTCGGACATCCATGGCAAATACAAAGAAACGCTTGGAAAAGGGTCTATGGCAGAGTTATTTGAAGACAGTAAAATAAAAAAAGTTGGGGAGAAGGAACAGCCTTCTCAATGATATTGATGGTCATATGATTTGAATAACTGTGTTTCCATATTTGGAGGTCCCATAGGCCATGTTTTGGGTCTCGCGGACATAATTAAAATCTTTCATTTCATTTCATAAATTATAATTTATTATAAAAAATTTAAAAACTTTAAACTCATCAAACTTATTATAAAGTTTAAAGTTTAAAGTTGACAAAACTTTATAATAAATTATAATTTATAAAAACTTTAAAGTTTCAAACTTTTTAAAAAATTAAAATGTTTTTTTTTAATATAATATTTTTAAGCCCATATGAGTTGGGTGTGGTTGGGCCCACCTAAAAAATAATAATAATAATAATAATAAAACTTTATTTTCCTATGTTAATGCCCAAACTGGGCTAGGTTCATCCGGCTGAACCCCGACTAGCCACCAGGTTTGGCCCAACCGTACACGTCCCTGCACCCAGTGTGGGTGCGGGTGCAGGTTCGCGCACCCAGCCGGTTACACTGCCTTTAAGTTATTAGTTCAATAGTTTACCTCTATGGTTTTGGCCCTTTGATCAAGCTCATGATAAATCATGAATCTTGCCAACCCATTTAAGAGACCTAGGAAACCGTCAACATTGTCCTTACCCTGAAATCAAACATTGGTGGTGTCATCCACAAATAACTCACTATTTGGCTTCTAAGGATATATCTGACTAGCCTTCTTTTTAAAATTCCCTATGAACAGGTTGGCAACAAAGGGCGATAAAGGTAAGCCTACCACTATACACTTTCATTCATATATAACAACCTTGAGAACTTGAAAAAAAAAAGTCGCCATTAAACAAAGTTGGACAAACTTCATTGTTTCTTTATTTGTGATTCCACCAATAACAAGTATGGTCTCATCAATTACGCTTTTAGTGAAAGTCAAGACAACATCAAAACTAACCAATGTATATTGTCTTCAATTTTTTGTACTTTAATAAAATGTACAAAGTCTACAAAATTTCTAATGAATGAGAAGCATTGTCGACCAATGGTTTTTAACATTAATTTGCCAAAAAAGGGGTCAAGCTCATACATTTGGCAGTTTATGGTACTCACAATTGGTCCATGGAGATCACCCTCCTTAGGGACCTTAGGCAGCCCGTACATCATCAATGTTAACTCCCTTTTCAGTATTAGTCTCTTTTTTATATGTTCACTCAACATAGGTTCGTATAACTTTACTTAACCCCCTCTAACATTTTGATCGCCCGATTTTTATTAAGCTTCTATAACTACCACTATAGAGTAGGTGGTCTTTCATCTTTGAGATGTAATTATCCTTGTCCATTACCATCAATGCAATACACATATCAACCTTGACAATGAGGAAATCATTATTCTCATTCAATGAAGGGCAATGCATACATTCTTGGTTATGTTGCACTTTGGAGGCTTAGCTGTTCTTAAAATGGCAATGCACTCTTCTCTAATTTTCTCCATAATATCATCCAGAGTCCTTACAAAACACAATTTCATAATCATATCTTCAAAATGAATATTCCTTGATGCAAATGCAAAACCTAAACCTCTCCATAATAAATTTGAAGTAAGCTCACCTAGTTCACGCAATGAAAGAATCACCACATGGTTTGGGGTTTTCTGGCCCAAGTTTTATTTTGAAGAATAAGTGGTGTTCTTGTTAACTAGTAACAATGATCTTAGCAATCAAAAGAGACAATCCTAAGGTTGCATTGTTATTAAGAACATTGTAACCAATATGCAGTTTGTTCTCCTTATTAAACTCTATTTGGAATACAATGGCCAAAACAATGTGGGCCAAATTGATCTAACATGATTATAACCTTCATTTTACTAAGGTTGATGATCATAACTCGACGAAGAATGTAAAAGTGAGCTCAAGCACATAGCTCGACAAGCCATCACAAGAATAAGAAAAGAAGCCCGTATCTTCAACAAAAAGCAGAAAAGCCATCAAAACATATATCCACAACATGAGTTCTTTGTTATAGAAAATCATCAAGCTCGTTATAAAAATTTCATAAAGATTTAACAAGAGAGGACACCCTTACGTGACTCCACTTGTACTCTTAGCAAAAGAGTCCATGAAGAGTCCAAAATTTGCAAATAATGATCTTAAAGACCCATGATGGTATTAATGTAGATTTTTGAAACACCAATAATACACAACCCTTGATATTGAAAATGATACAAAAATAAAGGCCTTCCTAAAGACTATAAAGCCTAAATTAAAGAGCCTCCTCAAAGTAGCATAAAGTGTAAAAATGTGATCAATAGTTTGTACATCCCTCTTCAACCTACTTGACTTCTCATTCTAAGATTGCCACTCCAAGTGCTTAGACAATATTATGTCTAGCATCATAGCATAAAGCTTGGCTTGACTATGCCCAATCTTAATGAGATTGTAATTATTTAGGTTTAGGCTATCCACTAATGGTGCTAGAAACACACTTGGGCCAAAGTTGATCGTGTTGTTTTTACTTTCACTCTTTGTACCACCTTTGAGTTCTCTTGTCCACCTCCTTCAAGATCCTCTAATATTTATCATACCATGATCTAATATAAGGGTTGGTATGCCACTAATTATCTCATAAAAACTCATGATAGTAATAATAAATGCTTTGAGACACCAATATCACACAACCTCTAATAAAGTAAATAATTCATAAACAAAGTCAAAGGTCGTCCTATAGATTACAAAGAAACAAGAGACTTTAGAAACCTATTGTTAAGCCTCCTTAATATAGCCTGAAGAGTAAAAAACTATGATAAACAATTTGTAGGTCCCTCTTCAAACCCACCTGCCTTGCCACTCCAAGTGCTTATAGAACATCGTATCTAGCATCATAGCATAAACTTTGGCATGTCTATGGACAATCTTAATGGTTTTGTAATTATTTAGGTTTGGGATATCCTCTAACTGTGCTAGTAACACACGGGCCAACGTTGATCATGTTTTTTTTTTAACTTTCACTCTTTGTGCTACCTCTCAACCATCCAACCCCTTACGTGATTCTCCAATATGATGTTTGGTAAGCCATCCTCATTGCTGCTATTCCCTCTCTACCATCACAACAAAGGAAAACTTTTGATTGGTTGTCCTAATTCATCTCACCCCCATGGATTTTTCCCTATCAATCATTTGTTTAACAAAAAAATCGAATTTGCACAAATGGTCCGTTGTGCCCAAGCTTATAACCTACTTCCATATCCTCTATCCACGAAGATTACAAATCTACAAAGGAATAATCATGAGTTCCATGCATCTATACAATATAAGCTCCTTATCCTCATTCGTGATTCTCTTTTAACCTTTTGGAATAGGGTCTTACCAAAGAAAACTCTTCAATGGGACACTACCCCCAAGCACAAGTCAATTATAAAAGTTCCTTTTATAATGTTCAAGATCAGTAAGTTATCCCAATCTCCTCTCTTCCTCTTCCTATATATTTTATATTTTTAGTAGGTAGCAGGCACACTACTCATAAATAGTGTATTAGCAAAGCAACAAACTATGACAAAGTAACTTTATCTTCTCATGGCTCCTTGCATTCTCCATGTATATATGTAACTTCTATGCATGTTGCTTAGTAGGCTAAAAGACAAGAAATTTGACAAAGGGGAAAAAAAGCAAGCATATCTCTCCAATATATAACCCTATAAATATCCTACATCTGATCATTATACAATCTTATTTTATATTAGTAAAAGATGCATTCCTTTGTTCCTTTATTTCTTTATGTTTTTGTTCCTTTGTTCGATAAGATTTCGAGCCACCCGAATCATCCGAATCAGCGTTCTCGAAGCAAGCATTCACATATATGCAAGCTCACATGAGGTCAAGCTATCAAGAGAGCAGTCTCACACCACTTGACCCATTTGCATATCTTCCTTATTGCAACTAGAAAACAAAAAATGGAAGGAACACTATGACATCCAATCACCCTATCTCAAGAGATGTTCGAAAACTTTGCACAACTTCTCCAACACATCACTGCCACAACTCAATCTCCTCCTCCAACGAAAAGAACCTTTGAAAGATCCACACACTTCAAAGTGCAAGCAAACTTCGATATTTCTACCTTTGAAGATGATATTTGTGTTAATGACATAGTGACCTCATCAGATCAATTGCAACAATACTTCTAAGTTCACACTTATCAAACACTTGACCACAATACCTGTTCGCAATTGTTGGGAAGAATATGTTGCTCAAGTCAAAGGACAAAACATTGACATTGGTATACCGAACTCCATCCTTACCTAGGGAAAATTCATTGACAATATCAAGGACAAATGCCAAGGGCAAATACTAACAATAGGCAACTAAAATAAATGATATCTCAAATGGCACAAACATTAATCTATCAAAGGCTACAACAACACCTCCCACAAGTTGTGAGGAAAACTACGTATACAAGATGAAGATGTGGAATGACATAAGATTATTATGTACCATAGTTGTTTGCATAGAAAGACAAATTTCTTCCACATCAACACGTTGGTAAAAGCATAAATATATGCAACAAACAATTGAGTCAAAGTTCAAAAATAAAGGCGTCAAAAAGGAAAGTGGCACCAACTGTAATCCATAGCCCAACAAGGACAAGATTGATCCCAAACCTAATGCCAAACCTTCAAAGGAAAGCACAGCTACAACAAATACTAGTCCAAGATATCACAAAAGAAAACTAGCAAGTGCTCTACATATCACAAAAGGCAATTTTGGAACCAAGGCAAATGCCATGCCTATCAATCATTGTTGGCTAAAGGGCAAGTGCTTGAATTGGTACCCGAGTAGAAATTATTTTCATCTTGTATAAAGAACCAAACACCGTCATTGGCACGACACAACTACCACCAAACAATCCAAACAAAAAGAAGCACCTCTTTTGCTCAAAGATGCAGGTGCAAAGAGAGTCTCTATATTTCATTTTGGACAACAACAACAAACAAACCTGATTTTGTAGATGTAGTAATGTGGAAACTACAAAGATACTCATCCTCAACCATACAATGTTGGATGGTTTCAACAAGGAAAAACCATGCATTTCCAAACAAGGTTGTCTCCCTTCAACATCATCCCTTTCAAGGACGAGGTGCTCCATGGCATCGTTCTACTCAATGTGTGTGATGTCCTTAGATAACCCCACATGTGGGAACACAATGGGGTCTACGAGTCCAAATCTTAAATTTTCTTCATCACATTCAACAACCAATACTACAACATCTAGAGATGGTTTCCCCCACCAAGTACTCCTTGATCAAGCCAAACAATATCACAAGGTGAGTGGTCAATCAAGCAAGTTTGTACTTTTGATGATCAATCCTCAACAAGAGAAGCAACTTGCTATCGCCACTTACCTTTCCATTGCAAATGCCCTATAAGGATAGCAATGCCAAATGGACCAAGTGGTCTTGGCATACCAAGAAGTCTTTACATCGCCTTCACGGGCACCACTCCGTTGTCAAGTCAATCATCCTATCAACCTTGTTCCAAGATGCCCTTACCCAATGCGCCAATCTATTGAAGATCCGTTTTGGACAATGACAAAGTCATATTCTAATACAAAAAGGTCAAATTTGAAACAATGCTTCACCCTATGGAGCCCAATTGTGTTAGTGTAGTGAAGTCTCACCACACTTAGAAGGAGAAGGCCTTGGGAAAAATTTCAAGGGAAAACTCGACAAAGGAAGAACATGGGTAAAGCACAAAATGAAGCATCGAACAAATGCGAGTAAAAGTCCCGATCAAAAACGCTTTGAGAATCAAAAGGCAAAAGGTCCCAAAGAGTGCAAGAAGGTTTGTTCAAAAATCAGAAGTTTTTAAAAGTTCCACCGAAGACAAAAGGCAAAAGTTCCAACCTATAAAGTTCTAAGGTCAGAGGATGATAAAAGATCCAAAGTCAGATGGTGATAAAAGTTTCGAAGGCTAAAACCACCCATGCTCTAAAAGATTTAGGGAACCAAAATTTGCTTCGGGTATTCGTCCCCAAACCCCCACATGGAGGATCGCCTCCAAACCCCCACATGGAGGATCGCCTCCAAACCCCCACATGGAGGGTCGTTGACCCCCCAACAAGGTCGAAATCTTGGACCCCGCACATTGTGCTAAGGTGTACAATCTTCCAGGGAGTACAATCCTTTCCCTACAAAGGTTATGGCATATCTCTCATAAAGGACAGATTGAACTCATAGAGGTAGTAGCATGAGATCCGCAACAAAAGCAACCCCAAATCTAGAGCATTGATTGCAAAAGATCTTCCACGCTCAAACTTCGAGAACCCCAAAAAGGGTAGATGGCAATAATGGCAGTAGTTGTCATCCAAAGGACCAGAACCATTTGACAATTATGATTCCTAATCCAAAGACTTGGAAGAAGCCAATGACTTCAATGAAGACATGACCCAACGCCAAAAGAGCAATCATACTTGAAATCTCTACACAATTTAAGAGGGAAAACCTCCCCCTTTGTAATCTATAAATAGTAAATAGTTTAGCATTGTAAAGGATCAGCAAGTTATACATTTCAAAGAGCTTTCCCTTTATTTCCCCTTGTCTAGCAATACTTGTACTCTTGAGTGGTCTTGCGGGCACGCCCTCGAGCCCTTGCTTCTAGCATAATCTTGTAATGGTATTATATTCATATATACATACTAGAGGCATGTGACTATTTGGTTCCAAGTGTTTGGTTCTCCTTGTCTCGTTTCCTTTATGTGTATTTATTTGCGCTTATACATGTCGAGGAGAGGAAGTGTTCACTATGTCGGCGCATTACACTCATGGTTGTCGTGTAGGGGGGGATTTTTTCTTGATCTTGGCACATCGCCTCAGTTAGCTTAGGTTTTACTTTTCTATCGTTTTATTTTCTTGCATCTCTCTAACCCTTTTCCCCCCAAAGCTGTTAGATTAGAGGACTGTGTGCTCAAGGTCAAACCTTAAAAGGAGTTGGCCTTGTAAAAAGGCCCTCGATAGAGCCAAAACCTGCACTCTCGAGACTGGCCTTGTTGTGTCACTTCGCCCGAGGCACGATAGTCCTGACCATCTAGTCCAACCCATTTGAGGTCTCGAACAATTGAAGAGGACAACAATTAGTACATAAGAATGATGACTCATGGCAACTTTATAGAAAATACAAAGTGCTCAACAAGATCAAGATAAATCCCGTTCCTCAAAACAACCTCCTCAACCAAATCAAGGGTGCCAAGTACTACACCAAGATTGAACTCAAATTAAGATACCATTATATACTAATTGAGCCCATTGACATCTCAAAAACAGCTTACAAGTCCAAAGGTCTATTTGAATAGTTAGTCATGCCCTTTGGCCTACCCAATGCACCAACAATGTATATGTGGATGATTAAAAAAAAAAATGGCAACCATTCATAGATTATTTTCGTATAGTGTTCAACAAGACATGGGAAGAACGCCTGAAGCATGTCAACTTATTCTTGAACACCTACGCCAACATAAGCTTCACATTAATCTAAAAAATGTTCATTTGGTGCCAAATACATTTAGTATTTGGGCTTCATCATTGGCAAGCATGGAGTACACATTGACCCAAAGAAGATCCAAGTCATCCAAGATTGGCCTTCTCCAAAGACCCTTATGAAGCTCCCTAGCTTATTGGGCTTTGACAATTTTCTACCATTGATTTTTGTTGGGATTCTTCACCATCACTTGGCCACTAAACCAAATGAAAAAGGGGAGGTGCCAAAGCAAAATTCCTATGGACACAAATGCAGCTGAAATCATTCAAAGAAATGAAGTGCCAACTTTGCTCAGCTCCAATAATCGTACTGCCACACCTGCAATATCCATTTGAGAAAGAGACAAATGCCTAAAGGTATGCACTCGATGCCATCTTTTCTTAGCATGGGCATCCAGTTTATTACTAAAAGTGGTCAATCTTCCCCCAACAATTCCATTTTAAAATCAAGCATATGAACAAAAGCACCAACCAAGCTACAAATTTCCTCATTCAATCGCCACTCATTGCATTTGCCATAGTTCTTGATGCTTATGGCCATGAGACATTACTGTACAAGTCAAACCCTGATGAAAGGTAAAAGATGATCTAGAAAGCACATCACAATTGCACAAGAAACTTTGACATCAACAAAGACTCTTATCATCCTAAAAAAGTATTTTTGTTGGCCTAATATTTACAATTACACCCACAAGTATGTCAAACCATGCACTGCTTATGCAATCGCCAAGCCTTCTGACACGAAGCAGTAATTCACACACCACTACCCACACCTAACAAGCCTTCGAAATCAATATCAATGAACTTCATGTCAAAGCTCCCAATAATACACTATGGGAATAATTGCATGTATGTGGTATTGGATAGATTCTCCAAGATGGCTATTTTATTTCCTTGCAAAAATAGCATCTTAGGGAAGAAACAGAACTCGTGTTCTCCAAGATGACTATTCTATTTCCCTACA
Source organism: Wollemia nobilis (assembly GCA_028583015.1). NCBI lineage: Eukaryota > Viridiplantae > Streptophyta > Pinopsida > Araucariales > Araucariaceae > Wollemia > Wollemia nobilis. The sequence continues at coordinate 29,055,846 of JAQPPZ010015824.1, read as the reverse complement.
AAAAGAGCATCCTAGGAGAAGACAACAAAACTCTTCTTCAAGCATGTTTACTACAATCCATTGTGCCAAACAAAAATACAATTTTTTTTAGCATTTTCTAGTCTAACCTTTGGTCCATGACGGATATCAAGCTAACCCATTCAACCACCTTTTATCCTCAATGATGGATAGACCAAGGTGGTGAACTGCATGTTAGTGCACCTTCTCAAGATGTACAATTACAAGCATCTAGGCACATGGGACAAGAAACATCTTTATGTCCAAGATGCCTACAACAGGGATTTTCACAATTGTACAAGACACAAACCATTTCAAGCATGCCTCAATTTCCAACCATCAACGCAAAGGACACACTCTACGCTTAAAAAGAGGTTCACAAAGCCAATAGATTTGTTGAACAAATTCAGCAAATCCAACAAAAGGTCCATGATGTCCTTCAATGAACTATCACAAAGAACAAAAAGAACCATGATAAGCATTAGGCACCACATCGAAATACCAAATAGGAGACAAAGTCTAACTTCAGCTTCAGAAAGAGTGAATATACAAAGTCTGACCTCTTCCTTATGGACCTTGCACTATCCTTAAGCAAACTGGATACTATGACTTTAAGCTAAACTCAATTGCCATACTTCGGCCTTCGTCTAATCTTCAGCATGGAAACTCTTCACCCATATTTTCCACCTCTCCTAAACACATCAAACGTGATAGAGCTACCATAGATCAGATTGTGGATACTCAAACCAAACACACAAGAATTCAAGAGATCACCCTCTTTTGATTTGTCAAGGTAAGGCAACTTGCCCAGCAAAGGAGATGACTCACTCAATCGAATTGAGAAATTTTCTCGTCTGCTTTCAACTCTAGAAGCAATGATATCCATTGCTTTCCAAGCAGGCATGATTAATTTGAAAAAGATCCCAAATGCACCTATGCTAACCACCAATCCTTCCACTAGTTGCTCAACCTAGTGCCAACATCAAGCAACCTTAGCACCAACACTCTTCAGCCCATTGCTAGCACTCCTTAGCATGGCTTTAGCATCCTTCAATCTCTGCCAATGCTGCCACCACTACCACAATCACAGACCAATAACAGCATTACTCTACCCACCAAGCACCACCCACATGTGAACTCAAACACCAAATCACAAAGGTGCCAAGGGGACATGAACCATCAATAATTTTATAACTATTGCGTGCCCCTTATTTAACCGTTGGAAGAGGATTGCTTTATCTTTTCCAATGCCTTCTTCCATTTTCCATGTATATGTGTAACTTCTATACATGTTGCTTAATAGGTTAGAAATCATGCAATTCGGCAAATAGAACTGAGACAAACACATCTCTCCTACAAAGATCCCTGCACATCTCATACATCTGTCCAGAGATATCATTGTACAGTCTTTCCATATATCAATACAAACACATTTCTTGCAATATGTCTCTCCATTCCTGTTCCTTTGTTCACTAGTGCAATAAGATTTCAGGATGCCCGAACCATCCAAATCAATCCTATTCGTAAGTCAAGCCATAGTGTAAACCCTAGCAACTATAGGATCACTATCATGGGCACACACATGCCAATTTTTACATCACAATGTTGGAACGTGATGCTTTTTAAGCAATAGAAGCATGGCAATTTCAATGAGTGCGGAAAAGCACATATCACAAGAAAATTTTCTAGGCACAAAAGAATTTCACAAATTTTTCAGTCATGCAAAATCCTTCTGGCTGTTACACAGAAGTATGGAAGCACTTTTATGGCTTAACCTTATTGTCAGACCCCCAGTTATAAATTCTTGGGACCCCCCCACACCTGCTCCCACACTTTTGGCAACAATGACTAGTATTTTTTGAACAAAACCTCAACTTGAAAAATAAAAATAAAAATAAAATAAATGAATTCAAGAATGTAGTTATAGAAAATAGTTCCAAATGCTGAAATTCAACTTTGACACCATTCCTGTATAGGGTTGTTATCTTGTAAAAAAATACAAACTTCATCTAAAATTCATGCAATATGATAATCTCCCATAAGATTTCAAGCCTCAATTAATTGACATGAACATGCCTATAGTGGAAATCCACGCTTCTGCTGTGGTAAAGTAGAACATAATTATTCTGCAAGGATGAGTGAGGAGTGAATCAATTTAGATCCCAAAATTTAGAAAGGAATGAATATGTGACAATGTTTTTCTGAACATATCTATATAAATCATAAACCATCTGAAAATGATGTATCACTTTTAACAGAAAATAAGTTACTGTTTCCTCTCAATACACGCTTAGTCTGCTCATTTGATGTCTACAAACAGTTGAAACACTACATATGGATAGAAGCTAACAAAGGCTTAATCCTATAACTAACTACAATAAAAAAGAAAAGCATTTATAAAAATTGTCCACTAAAGATCAATGCATTAAGCAAGTCATTTCTTTTAAAATGCAGAGAGATAGAACAATTAGCTTCTACCTTTGTATATTCCAATCATAATCTAGCATCTACCATTTCAATTTTTCCAATATTATTTTTAAGAGGGTAAAAAATATTATTTACATAAACACATAGCCAATAAAGCGGTAAGGAATAAACTTAAAACACATACTCTTTGCAATTTCCGAGTTTGTGCACGAGCCTCATGTAGACAGAACTCCAGTTTGAGAACCCTCTTTCTAAGCTCTTGATCAGCTCGTCGTTGCTTTTCCAACTGTTCCACCAAATTAAATTAGCATTATCCAACTTTTGCAAAAAAGCCAGAGAAGATTTCAAGATCATTTCAATCTTATTAATCACTACACCCTTAAAACAGGTAGACAGTGCTTAGTTATACCTTACAAAAAATAAGATTACCTGTGCTTCAAGATCTTCAGTTTTAATTTTCCATTGTGAAGACATTATCTTGATCTCTTCTTTAAGCCTTAAAATCTCTTCTTCTTTTGTATGTAGGTGTTTTGTGAGGTTCTCAAAATTTTTTGCAGAAACTTCGTCTAAAAGCTTCCTCAGTTCGCATTCTTTATGGTTACCAGCTTTGGCAATTGCAAAGTTGATCTCTTGCTCCATTTTCATAACCTGTTCTTTCAAATGCCACTGAGAGAGCTCCCTTGAATGAAGATCCTGCTGCAGCTCGTCAAGTTGCTGTCCTAATCTTGTAACTCGGCTCTCATAATCTATAAGCAACTTATTCTTTTTCTCCAGTTCATTCAGCAATAAAGAACACTGCAATTCAGCTGAACAAGCAGAGGCTGCACTTGCTTCCGCCATTTCCTGAGTTTCTGTTAGTCTTGATCTTACATCAACCAACTCCCTCAGGTACTGAACAGCAAAAGAAGACATCAAACTCTTATTCAAAGACCACACATTATTTATTTTTAATACAAAGAGACTGCACGCTATTCAAAATATTATTAAAGAAGAGAAAGAAAAAAAAAACTCAAGTAAATTAACCGCTGCTAGTACAGCACGGTAATACAGATCTCATCATCAAGTAATATAATTTTGAAAGTTACTTCAGATAAACAAAAGAGTTAACTGGTATTAAACTTAAATAAGCTGTGTATAAAAATTGGAATAGTCCCACCCCCAAACAACCTGTTGTATACCAAAACGCAACATTTAGATATTTATGTATATGGGACTTTCATATTTTAGCCTGTAATATTGTAGGTGGGGCGATTTTGTTTGTAACCCATGGGTTTTTTTTTAAGTGTTTAGATTAAATATATGTGGACCTACTTTGGTAGGTTTAGGGGCAAATGGATAGATCCAAAGTATCTAGACCTACTATGGTAGCTTAAGGAGAAAGCAACAATTGCTAAAAATAAAGGGTTTTACCCCCTCTTGTAATTATCTCTTGTTTTCAATATATCGAAAGATATTGTTATCTCTTAATTGAAAGTACAAGAAGAGATACTTCATGTTTTGGGATTGCAATCATTCTATATTTAGTACATCGTGTAGTCGTGTCTCCTTGTGGTTGCAGGCACACTACAAGATGGTATCTTGTGGTTGCAGGCACACTACAGATGGTATGAGAGCTAACTTTCAGATTTTCAGGGCAAAATAAGGAAAGTTAGTGCAAAAGGCATAATTTGGCATTGAAGCATCAGAATGCAGCAAAACATCTCTTGTTAGAAGTAGACCTCATGCGCTTCCAATAAGTCGATGATTCTCAATTTTGGAGACCTACAAAGGGAGATATTACTGTTGCAAGTCGCTATATGTGACCAGTTCAAAAGCACAGTTCAATGACTTAAGATCATTATTAAGCATTATTAGTTTTTGGAAACTCCAATAAATAAAGGAGAAGCTAAAAGAAAAGAATGAGAAAATTCAACATCTTTGAGATCATAATCAAGTATTATTATCTGAAATCAAGCAACAGCAGAAGAAAAAGAAGATTCGACACATTGTCCTCTAGGATAAAGACATGCAAAGTTAAGATCATCATCAGTTTCAAAAAATACCCATTGGAGTTCAAACAAAACAAATTACAAAAGGTCCATTGCTTGTATGAAACTGGAAGTGGAAATGAAGATGGATGAAGACCCTCCAAAGGTGGAACCCTATCAACATCCACATTATCAAGAAAACAATGATTCATGTGTTCAACAAAATCGATGGCACAGATGGGACCATGCACAAAGGACAATCATGGAGACAAAGTCCAAGGATCAACATTAAAAGGGACTCAATGCTAGTCAACGTTTCTCTAGGATGGATTGATCCTAATGCAACACATTGCTTCTTTGAAGGTTCAAGGTGGTCTTATCAATTACTTCCCCTAGATGATTTCAGGATGAAGCTTTTTAAAGGGGGAGGGCATGTTTCATACCAAATGCAACATGAAGTGTAAGGTGATTTAGTATCTCCGCTTTAACAGGGTGGAAAAGCATAAATGTTTAAATGCAGAACATATATTCGGCACTATGACCATAATTTTTTAATTATTCCCTACTCTAAGAGGTATTGATTAGAAGATTTTCCACACAAATATTTTCACAAGGCTTCTAGTATTCTCATACGATTCACACGCTGCTATAAATTTCCAATTATTTAAGAAAATACAAAGGAAAAATTAAATCACTCAGCTCATATCATGTAAGAACCTCAGTGTGGATGAATTGGTCCCTCTTTCAATCAGTCTGCTTGAAGGCAATTATTGTTATTTTCTTTTTCCTCAAAATTATTGTTATTTTAAATATCAATGCGAATGACTTGAACTGTTATCTGCTTCCTATAATCTTACAATCAACTTATCAGGATTTTGACTCTTAAATTGCAAATTAAGAGAAACTGTAGCTGCAACATAGAAATTTAATTGATTTTGAAACTTAACCAAATACTCTCAAATTGCTCCCAAGTAAAAATAAAATGATACTAATTTAGCAAATGTAATTCTTTGGCAGGATAAGATTGTGAAATGTCAAGATTTCTTCTAAATTATTAGGGAAATCTTTAATAGACTGAAGCTCCGTTGTGAGATGGCCAAACCTGTGAAGACTTTTTTAGTGTGGTCCTCTGGATGGGGCTAAAGGTTCTATTCACATGAAGTTGATGGTTCCATGCAATTTTTATTAATTCTGCAATGAAATAATTTAGAACATTTTTCAGAGAGAAAAAAAATGGGGCAGCTTTTAGGCAGGCTGCAGAGAAAGGGGCTGAAAATATGCAGCTACCGCTTAAACGCTTCCGCTTTTTCATGAGTTTGCAAAATGTAAACGGTAAGGATTTCCGGATATCTGGATTTCTCCTGTACTTTGGTGCTGCATATAAAAATCTATAACCAGGGTGTGTAGAAAAAAGAAAAAAATATATATGGGACCAAATTTGCTGCAAATCTTCTAAGCAGTGCCCGCTTATTAAGAAAATTAGCTGTCCGGCTGCATGAGGCGGCAATCTTAGGTTGGGAGGACAAGCACTGACTCAGCTCATAAGCAGGAATTCAGCTCAGCTTATACCCTTATTTTTAAGGAGGAAATCCGCAAAACACCCAGGGCAGTCGCAAGTTGACCTGGATTGGATGGATCGGGCTGGTGATTCCTCATAAAAATTCTTAAATATTGAATGTTGTTAGGTAGAGGAATACAGTATCAACTGTTAACACTAGCCTACCAGGCACTGAAAATCCATTGTGTGGATTGCCCTTCAGCTGGCGGACGGGCATTTGCGTTTTCACCTGCTCAGCAACGGAAGCCGAAGTCTGAACTTGCGTATCCCTCTCCTCCAAACTCTTCTGCAATGCGTGCAATTCACTCTCCATGCTCCGCGCTTTCGCTTCCGCAGCCTGCATACACATACATACGCACACACGTCAATCCACACTTCTCTTCAACCCATGATTGAACACTGGGAACACAATCTTCATCGCCATGCAATTCAATTCCTTACCTGACGGTAAGAAGCTTCTCGGGCAAACGATGATTCTTGGGCGGCCAAACGACTCCGAACATCCCTCAATTCAGTCGCCATTGAACCCACCTCCGTCGCCATTCGTCTAAAGTTCTGCTTCCTATCCTCCAGCTCTTTAACATAATTTGTCTCCCTCGGACTCGAACTCGAACTCGAAATTGACATATTGATTTTGCATGTAAGGCCTACGCTGCTATTTCCTTGCAAGCTGCTCTACCGGTATTCTTTTCTTCTCAAGATTGAAGAGTGTTAAATTAGGTAACTAAGTTTCGTCTCCCGCAGCCAACCAGATCGGGATTGTAAAAGTTATCGTTTTCAACTTCACCTACCAAATCAACTCAGACACCATTGATCTCATAAAAAATTGTCTATCTGCCTGCGGGAAAAGACTCATACTTATTTTCAAATCATTAACAGTTGACTGACACTAGCAATAACACTCTTCTCTCCTTCCAACTACTGATGCAGAAAGCGGCACTTTTTAGTCCAATAGTCGAAAAGTTTTCAACGCTTTTTCGGAAAAGTCCTTAGAAAATGCAGCGAGGTGTATAAAAAGAGCTTCAGCGCTCAAATCCTCCAACATCAACCATTTTTATCCATTTTTATTCCCAGCGTTGGTCCCATCCATGCCTTGAAACATCAATCTCTCAAACAACTCCCCGGTATCTGCCTTGATTCATTTCCCAAAGCCCCCCCTAATTTTGAAATCAAGCTGTTTCAGTTAGAAATTTGCCTTGATGCCAACAGGGGCAAGCTCAAGCCTGGAACACTGCAATACTGCGGATAGAAACAGCTGACCGACGTGGCAAGGTATGTCATACAGCCCTACAAATGCAAGTTTCTCGTATATCTAAGTATTTAGCATGTACCGTTTCCTCCCTAGGCGCGATCGCCGAGTCCTTTAACAAAAGCTCCGAAACTCCCTGAAACGAAAAAAGAAATCGTTATAAGATATCTATCAACAGCTCCTATATCCTTATTTAATCTGATTTCCTTTCCTGCAAAATTATTCAAGAAGATGAGCATCAATACCGGACTGATGCATCAAATTTCCTCACACAGAATTCCAGCGAGGGTTTCACGGTATTCATGACCATAACATCATGCACATGCAACCCCAACCCAACCTGAAGCATCAATTGGGATCGTTAGGCACCTATCCCCCTGAACCGGCAGGAAATTCACCTACCTATGGACGATTTTATCTCAGATTCGGATTTTGCCACCACGGCAGGTTCAAGAACAAGTTATGAAAGCCAAAATTGTGAATGATTATGTTCATGCAAATATTTTGATTGGCTCGCAAACCTCGGGCCCCGGTTCCAGCCTCGGCAAGCCTCACAGTTGGAGCTTCGGCATACACAAAGTCAGACACGTTATTCTTTAATTCTTGTCCCTCATTTTCCAAGGATGCGTTCATGCATATCCGCGTGACCTGGCCGAGTCTCCGTCTCATACATTATAATAATTATTTATTATTATTATTTAAAATTTAAAAAACAAGAAAACATTTAACTCCGAGGCTCCAATTCTGCGCGCGGCATAAATTTCGCATTCAAGTTTGCAACAACTCCAGTAAAAGAAGCGGGAAAACTCCTCCTTCCTCTTTTTTAACTAAAGATTCGTTCGCCTCACATGAAAGCCGCATTCCGAGGTGAGAACTTGTTTCATCTGCCAGAATTTTCGCGATTCCTCCAGCTTTAGGTTGTGGGTCCCCCGACATTGCTCCTTCCCGGAGTTTTTACCGGTGAAATTATGCCGGATCGCCTTGGAAATATTAAGGTTGATGCTGCAGGGAGAGGAGGAAAATAACAAAAACAGAAAATTGTACATCCTAAAAGGCAAAGATCAAACCCTAGCTCCTCTAATGGCGTAACAATTGTCAGTTGATACGCTTCAGAACCTGTTGGACCTTCTCCCTCTCTGATTTGAAATCTCCCTCTGAGAAGAGTTGTTTTCTTTGAAACGTCTCTTCTTATAATGTCGGCAGTACCACAAGTAAAACGATGCACCGAAATATATGGACTCTCAAGATGGGTACACTTTTTTATCCTTTTGATTTGCCATAGTCTAACAAATCATTGTGTCATTTTTGTTTTGTATGAACATTCTCTCATAGGTTTAACAGGGGGGACACGTAAATTTGACCCTTGTCTCGCCTTCCCTTTCACAAGGGATTACTCCTAATCTATTCCACCCACTTTTGGAACTTGCCTTTGCTTTTTGTTTATTGTTATTTATTGAGACGTCCACATGTGTCAAGTGTCACGTGACATGTGTCAAGTGTCACGTGACACGTGAATGTATCAAGGCTGGGGCCATTGCCTTTTCATGAGGTTATGTTTTGACTTTGAAAACTCACGTGGGAAGTAGCTGTTTTAAGGATTACCATCACCGTACCGTGAATCGGACAAAAAGATTATTACAAAGAGCAACCGTAAACAAACTTTTACACTAAAAAATAATTATAGGAATTACGCCGGAACGTTAAGAAAGGAGAATTTTTTTTATGAGCCACGTCCGTTGTCTTAAAAAGACGTTAATGGTGCCATGTTCCAAAGTAAGTATCGTTTCCTTCTTTAACGTCTATGCAAATCATTTGGAACTTGGAACTTTAACGTTACCTTAAATTTTTCTCTTGCACGTCATGTGAAAATTTTATAACTTTCTTTAATTTTAAGATTTACTTTTTCTTTTTTTCAAGATAAAAATTATTTATAATATTATGAATATTTTATAGGTAAAATATATTATTTATATATTATATCATCAACTTAATGAGTACAAATTAAATAGTATTATTTTATCCTTTATTAATGGGTACTTTTTGAACTACATATTTTCTTAAAAATAGATAAACTTATCATTTCCTATTTTTTTTTATGTTTTTTTATAGCGTCGTTCTACCCTTTACTATGTGGTTCCACATTGAAGACCCTCGACAACGTTTTTAGTGTGGTCAAATTTACTATACTCTTGGTTGTCAAGGTATTTATTTTTTAGAATTCTTGCTCGTAAGGTGTGACCCTCCTTCACTAGCTTTGTTCATAATCCTTATTCTTCTAAGCCCAAGTCCTCCACTTGTTCTTTCATTGCATATTCTACGAGTGGAATTTTGCTCTTTTCCTTTGGTTTTGACCATAGGAATCTTATTTGAATATTGGCTATTGTATTAGTTGCTTTAAGTGGGATCTTAAACATTGATAATATATATACAAGTAGGGTTGGAATTTCAAAAAAAATTACGTGTCAATAGGAATTTTTACGACGGTTAAAATATTTTATTGACTTTCAAATTACGGTTTAAATTTTTATTTGTCTTTCGAATTTTTTAAAAGATGATATTGAAAAGGATCAAGTTTATTTTGAAAGGGTTATCTATTCTTAAAATTGCCAGTCATAGTAAGAATCATGGAATCACAATCTAATTTTAAGGAATCGAGAGTGAAAGAAGGTTGAACCAAAAGTAATTGTGTCAACAAATACCTACCCATTTTAATCCCATGTAACCAATTAACATATACCGTTTAATCCCATGTAACCAATTAACAAATACCGTTTTGCATGTTAATAAAAATGATTGACAAAACAAAATCAAAGAAAATATCAATTAACTGTAGATTGTAGATTTAAGAAAAAACTCACCTTTAAAGTTGTGCGACTGTAAAAACTGAAATCCATATGTAGAAGCGCCACAGTAGAACTAATCTTCTTTTTTTGTTTGTAACTGTGAAACTGCATGAACCAAATAAAGTTGTAGATGGATGTAAAGTAAACCTTGCAAGGGTGCAAAAGTACCATAATAGATGAATGGTGAACCAATGTTTAGTAAATTGATGCAATTAATATTTCACCCATCACGAATATCCAGGCCCACCCCTTGTTTCTTGTTTTAGTTTTTCTCCTATTTTCTCTCGTTGTGGACTTCGTCGAGTTGTAAAAGACCCGATGATTTTCATACCCTTTAGACAACACATAAAAATTTAATCTGACGATATTCCCCTATAAATACCTCTACCTTGTCACATTTACTCACCCCACCGCATGCGTTATTGTAATTCTTGTCCCCGCTGGCAATCCGCGTGAGTTTTTCATTAATGACCCATGGCATGTTGAAAAGCAAACCAACCCAATAAATACAAAGCAAGACAATAAATACACATCAATCTCACACGTAAGCATGCATACGTTACAAAGTACCCCCACACTACCCTATGTGCTTCGATTAGTAGAGGGGGAATTAATTTAAATTATTATTTGTTGTCATTGATGGGATCGTGCAGCAAAAGGGTGTATATGTACTTAATGCCAGCTCATGAGAGCATTACCTCTTACCTCTCTCAAGTTACCACTCGCCCCCGCAGTTGTAGCTTGCCAATGAGGCATGGTGAGTGGAGACTTGCAAGTTGCAATAAAAATCCAATATAATTAAATTTAATGTCTGACTTCTTACAACTAAGTAAATTTTACGGTTTTTAAATATATTTACCTATAAAATTTACGGTTTATAAAAAAATAGCAAGTAAAAATCTATGGTCGATATAAAATCAAAACCGTAATTTACGGTTTCAAATGCAAAATACGGTCATATACCTATCAAATTTCAAGCCTGTATACAAGGATTGCTTGGAGAGTACTCTTAAGTAGTTGTAACTTACCTACCTAACTCAACAAATTCCCCTTCCATCTAGCTAATTTACTTTGGACCCTATCAATCAACACATTCCACATTTGATCCTTGCATTCCCCCGTGAACATTGGCATTCCCAAGTACATAAAAGGGATAGTTGAAACACTACACCCAAGTTCCATTGTTATTCTTCTATGTCGATTCTCTACAATGTTTATAAAAAACACCTTACTCTTGTCCATATTTATCATTTGTTGGGATGTTTTTTCATAGAGATTTAATATCCTCCTAAATTCCTTTGCCTCAACTACAAATGGTCTCCCCAACAAAATTGTGTCATCCACAAATTGTTGGTGAATAATACCTTCTATGGATATAGATGGTTTCAACCCACTTAATGCTCCCACTTGTTTTGTTGATCCAATGCACCTTCCCAATGCTTCTACCATTATTATGAAGAGATACGGGGATAATGGGTCCCCTTGCCTTAAGCCCCTACTACTTCCAAAGAATCTAAGCTAAAGAATTATTCACTATAACTAAGAATTTAGGTCCTCCATAGCAACTATTCACCCATCTCCATGTTGAAGCCAAACTTCTCTAGGACTCTATCCAAGAAACACCATGAGACATGGTCATAGGCTTTATTCATGTCAAGCTTTAACACCATTCCCTCCCTTTTACTAATTTTAACTAAATGCATGGTCTCATGGAGTGTGATTACTCCATCCAAAATCTACCTACCCTTCACAAAGCCCCCTTGCTACTCTACAATGATCTCTAGGAGAACAAACTTTAGTCTTAACACAATCACTTTTGATATTATCTTGTAAATGGTGTTACATAGACTAATTGGCCTGAAGTCTTTATATCCCTTCATCCCATGCTTCTTTGGAATGAGCACTAGAAAAGTATTATTGTATTCTCTTAACACTTTGCCTGAGTGGTGTGACTCTCTTATTGTTGCTACTACATCCTTACTCACTATGTTCCAAAAAGCTTGGAAGAAACCCACTTGAAATCCATCAGGCCTTGGAGCTTTATCTTTTCCTAATGAGAAGACTGCTTCCCTGACCTCCTCCTCACTCACCTCTTTGACAAGTTCTGCATTCATGTCTCTAGATAGAATCCTTGGGATATGTTGAATTATTTCCTCCATAGCTTCTTGATCATCCTCCTTATCCTTTGTTAGCAATAATATGAAGAAGTCCATCACCCCTTGTCTGATTTGATCTTCCTCTCTTATTACTTCTCCATCCTCTTTTTGAATTTCAGTTATCCTTGTTGCACTTTTATGTCTTATGGTAGAGACATGAAAGAATATTGTGTTCCTATCTCCTTCTATTAACCATTGGTTCCTTGACTTTTATCTCTAATATGTCTCCTCCCTTGCCATTATTGTATGCAATTTTGACTAGACAACTTTCTCTCTACTAAAAAGGACCTGGTCCATCCCGTTTTTGCTTATTTCCTCTTCAAGTCGACTCAATTATTGCCTTAACTACTCCTTTTGCAAGAAGATGTTTCCAAAGACCTCCTTGTTCCATTTTTTTACTTCCCTCTTCACATGTTTCAATTTTCCAACAACCACATACATCTTGGATCCTTGGATCAGATGCATCCACCATATTTCCATTTCCTCATAAATGCTTGGGTGCTACAACCACATGAATTCAAATTTGAAGGGGCTATTTTTCTTTCTATCCTCTAGACTACACCAAAAGACAAGAGGGTTATGGTTTGAACCTATTCTTGGCAATGGTGCCAATGTATGCTCACAATTTTCCTCAAACCACTCCAAGGATAGAAAACCTTATCCAATATCACTTGGATCAAGTCCTCCCCTAACCTCTTATTAGTCCATGTGAATGCATTGCCACTCAAATCAACATCATAAAGACTTGATGCTGATATAAAATTGCTAAGGTCCTCCATACTCTCGGTGAATCCCTAGGACCCCCCTTTCTTCTCACCTAGCCTTAATGGAGTGTTGAAGTCTCCTACCACTATCCATCTTATCCCCCTAACCTATTGTCCCATCTATTCCAACTCTTTCCAAAACTCCTTTCTCAATCTACTTACATTTGGAGCATAGACATTTGTAACAAGGAAATCCAACTTTGAAGACTTGGTCGAGATAAGAACAATCAATTGATTTTCACTTCTAGAGATGACTTCTCCCTCATAGAGGTTAGATTCCATAGAGTTAACAATCCTCTTGAAGCTCCCCTAGCTCCCACCTAACAACTCTTACCCTTCTTCCATATTCCACTCTGAATACTTTCCCAACTTGCACAAGTTAATTTAGTTTCTTGCAATAATACTATTTCAGGTTGGTGGTCCTTCATCATGGATCTCACCAATATGTGTTTGTTAGGGGTATTCATTCCCCTAACATTCCATGATATGACTTTCATTTTTTACTTCTTGTAGTGGGCTTCTGCCCACTCAAGACTATGGTCATATGCTTCCCATATTTCAAATCCTTCTTTGTTTCCTTTAAGCATTTTTCCTTTAAAGTTGGCCTACCCACCTTCTTTACCTCCTCTACTCCTACATCCAGGAGCTTCTTAGCACTCCTCGTCATCCTTAGGTATGGTACTTTCCTTGAAGTCCCTTCAACCACTTCTTGATTAAATGTACATGACATAACTTTTGGATCTGATTCTCCATGGGCCTCCATCTCCCCTACCATTTCTTTCTCCTTTTCTTCCATTTGATCCATATTTTCTTCATCCTTTTTAGTCACCTCATCTCATGGTATTGGAGAGCTTATCCTTTGTGAAGTGTCTTGGCTTTCTACATTTTTAGATTCCTCTCTTAGGATCAAAATTTCACCTTCTTCCATCTCCATTTCCTTTTGAGAGTTTTCCTTACCTTCACCAATACCATCTTCCTTTATTTCTTCCTTATTCTATTATGGCTCCCTCCTCTCCTCAACTTCTTGTCTTTGAATCTCTTTACCCTTCTCCTTAGAGATCTGCTCCTTTTTCTTCCATATTAGTCCTTTTTTCCTTTCTTCATTCTTACTCTGGCTTTCTCTGTAATTCCTCCTCTATCTTGTTTGGGCAATCCTTTTCTAGATGACCTATTTTGGCATAGATTCTACAACTAAAGGGGTCATTCTCATATATTATGCTTTGATTCCACACCCCCATCTTGAGACTAGTTTGATCTCCTCAGGTAGTTTTTATCCTGATTCAACCATGACACACATTCTAGCAAAAAATACCCTTTTTCTTTCTTTGGTAACAAAATCCACTATGAGAAAGCACCCAAAGGAGTTTGCTATGCTTTCAAAAACTTTCTCCTCCCAGAATTCTAGAGGTAAAATAGGGAGCCTTACCCATACTGGGGCCACATCTATCCTCTCTATGTCAAGGTTAAATCCAAGAGCCCATTTCTTGAGATATAGGCCAGATCTACCCATAAACCATGGGCCTCCTAGAAGAGCCCTATGACAATCTTCCTCATTGTTAAAAGAGGTGAGGAAAAATATTTCGTAGAAAGGAGAATTCCACATGTCCTTTACTTTCTAGATTTGATCCCCTATTGGTCTTGAGCCTATGAACTTTCCTATTAGAGTATTATTAAGTCTATTTTGTGCTCTTTCATAGACTTTATTAGGAATATTTAGATATATTCCTCCCTCAGTTTTAGAGGAGATCAGAATCTGTTGTTCCTTGTTTTCCTCCCCACTTCTCTTCCCCTTCAACCATTCTACCCATGTTCTATTATCCTTGTCCAGGTTTCTACTCTCTTATGGTGGTTTTGGGTTCTTCTCCTTTAGTATCAATAGAGATGGATTTGATGGAGCTCAAGCATCATCAACTCCACATTTGTAATCCTTAGCATCAATAGGATTTGCTATTTCTTTCTAAATTATTGCCAATGTTATAGATGCTTTAGATGCACGTTGTTCCAACTCAACTTCTCTCTCCATCCTTGTTAGCAACTGTCACCCCAAACTTGCTAACAATTTTTGTCCCTTATATTTCCTAATCACCCAGATTTATTAGTTGCTTCCAAATTAAGTTGATTTTCCTTGGAATTGAAAACCTTGTTTTCTCTCTACTGAAAAACCACACAGTAGGGGAGCCTTTTGAAAAATAGAAACCATAGACTCCTCTATATTTCCACATGCTCATTTGGGTTCCTCTTAGAATCAAAGTCCATTCAACAAATTGGAAATTTTAAAAAATTTCTCACCTATAAATTTTTCTTTGCAACTTTCCAATATCTGAAACTTTCTCTAAAAAATTATTCTCTACAATTTATTGTCAATTGTCTCCCCTTCTATTTCCTACTCACCCATATGTATTGGTTGCTCCCAAATTAAGTTGATTTTCCTTGGAATTGAAAACCCTTGTTTTCTCTTTCCACTGAAAAACCACTATCTATAGGTACCTTTAAAAAAACCATGAGTTCCTCTATTTTTCCACATGTTCAACTAGATTTCTCTTAGACTCAAAATTCATTGAGGATTGGTAATTGTAAAATTTTCTTCACCTATAATTTTCTCTATAATTTTCCAATATCTAAAAATTTCTTCTATGCAATTTGCTATTAGTGGTCTCCCCTTCTATTTCTTACTCACCGAGATATGCTGGTCACTCTCTAAATAAGTGAATTTTTCTTGAAATTGAAAACCCTTATTTTCCCTCTCTACTGAAAAACCACACATTGGGGATGTCTTTCAAAAAATAAAAAGTGTAGGTTCCTCTATTTTCCACATGCTCCACTAGGTTTCTCTCATAATCAAAATCTATTGAGCAAATTGGTAGTTGTAATTTTTTTGCACCTCTAATTTTTAAAAAGAACATTAAATCTACCGAAAAAAAAAAAAAACGTGGAGTAGAAGAAGGAAAGAATTTACCCAAGATAAAATGCCAACAAAAAATTATACACTTGGGGAGCTTTTCAAAAAATACAAACCATGGGTTCCTCTATTTGTCCACATGCTCAACTTGATTTCTCTCATAATCAAAATCCATTCAGTAGATTAACAGTTATAAAATTTTCATCTATAATTTTTCTTTGCAACTTTCTCTAAAGATTTATTCTTTGCAATTTGTTGTAAACGATCTTCCCTTCTATTTCTTACCCACCCAGATGTATTGGTTGTTCCCAAATAAGTTGATTTTTTGTGGAATTAAAAACCCTTGTTTTCTCTTCCTATTGAAAAACCACTGTTAAAGTACCTTTCGAAAAATAGAAACAAGGGTTTTATTTTTCCACATGCTCAATGGGTTTCTCTTAGAATCAAAATCTATTGAGTAGACTACAAATGTAAAATTTTCTTCACCTATAAATTTTCTCTCAAAATTAAATTAATCTCATTAACTTAGATTAGATTAAAAAAAATTACCATTAAATAAAGAAACCTAATTTAAACCATTAATTAAATAAAGATTCTACATTATTGTTCTCTACAAGACTTAAAGCATTAATAGCTAAATTTTTACCTAAATTTGATAACCATTAACTAGATAAAAAAACATTTTCCATGAGCATTGTTTCATATGGTCTATGGCGTTACGAGCTTTAAGAAATACTTCTCTTTAATCTTGCTAAAAGACCATTTCATATAGTTTATGGCCTTGCATGGGTTAAGAACTACTTTACTCTTTACCTTTGTTCGATACGAGGCACGACATCAAATCACACTTCCTTAACCTATTGGGTAAGACAAAGATAATAAGGGATCTGTTGGGTAAGACAACAAGACAACAAGGGATCTGTTGGATAAGACGAAGTTAATAAGACCTTCGACCTTTTAAGGAATCGAATCAAGGCAGCCAACTAACAAACATTCAGGTGCTACCATTAACCTACTCCTTATGGGTAGTCATAGTTTGAACTTACGTCTCCCCAAAGAAAATCCAAAGCCTCTACCACTAAGTTGTACTTAAGACATGTGCATAAGTTATTATAATAACCAATTTGAATTCCATGTAACTAATTAAAAATTTATATTAAATACCATATATTTTGTTTATTTTTTCAATGATTTTACACAGGTTTTGATGAGGGATCCTAGTACCATCATAATAAGTGGAGTTTGAATCTTCAACCTCCTAAAAAGAGGCCAAAGTCCTTACCACTACAATAAGTTTGCAACTCTTTCAATGAGTTTACATAGGCTTTTATAAGGGATCTTGATCCTCTCATACTAAATGGACTTTTCAAAGAAAAACCAAAATCTTTACTAATACAACAAGCTTGCAACTATAATATGTTTTATTTCTTATTTTCTTATATAATTTTAATTCTCATAATTTAAAATAACATAATTTTTTTTTGGTATAAGGTAGAGGTGGTTATAAGGTCCACAAACCTTTTACAAAGTCAAAATGGGCTGGTTCTAGCATCAAGCCCGTATAATCAAAATACAAAATTGATCTTTCTAAGACTCACATTAAGCCATACTTAGAGTCCAGAGTCCTATACTTGTCGCTTGACTATTCAGGATAAAACAAAAACCAAACAACACCTAGCACTTACTAACACTAGGTTGCTTTGTCTTGTACACTTGTCACCTCCCAGGCCCCGACAAATGGGATGCCTTTTCCGCCTAATTCCATCTGTCGGATTACTCATCATCAGCCCCTCTGATCTCCTGATGCTCTAACAAGTTTGATCTTAGCTCTTCTCTAGCAACCAACACCAATAGTTCTTGAGGGAAGTTATCCTTCCAAATTTGCATCTCCCCAACGAAGCGCAATATTTGCCATTAGATCCGCCGCTTTGGTTCCCTTCTCTCGAAGGTGTGTTGGATTCGGGCATTAACCAAATGAGATTTATGAATCTTTGCTTCTAGGATAAGCTCCAATATGGTCCAGTTGGGGTCTTTATCCTCCTTAATTGCCTTGATTATATTAAGCGAATCCCCTTCAAAGATAACTTCCTTATAACCCTCAAGTATGGCAATTATCATTGCCTACATGCAAGCTCAGGATTCGCAAAATGATTTGTTTGAGTTCCCAAAGGCTCTGTAAAGGCAAGGACCACTTTTCCTTCCTCATTTCTCAAAACTCCTCTTGCTCCTGCAGCCCCGGATTTCCTTTTAGTCGCCCAGTCAAAATTAAACTTAACCCACTTTTGTGTGGGGGTATCCACTTGACACCATCCCGTGGGTTGGTTGTAATGTCTAGGTCTGGAAGTTCCTCTCCCCAGTTCCGCAAAATCCTCCTTTCCCTTAGAGACATGGTCTCATTTTTGAAGAAGAAAGTTTTCCAGTTTTCTTTCAAAGCTCGATTATTTTATTGCCACATAACTCGGGATCTTTCTTACGTCCTTTAAATACTCTCTTATTTCTCTCATTCCATATCCCCCATAAAAAATGGGGTAAGTTGAGCTTCCGAGCCAAGTCAAAAGCTTTGCCGGAAGGGGGAAGCCCATCGTATGCAGAAGTCAGACATGCTATTTGGACAGACCCAATCTATATGAAATTTGGACAGGATCATTTGGAAGACTGTACAAGAAAAAACACAAGTTAGAAATATATGACTTGCAGATTCTATTGCTTTCTCACACAAGATACATCGATTGATGAATTGGAAACCTCTCCTTTGCGGATTATCCGTTGTCGGGATCTTATTTTGAACCGCCAACCAAAAGAAGAAAGCTATTTTTGGGGTTAAATTATTTAACCAAATAACAGAAGTCGGAGTCCAGCCATTGAATCCTGAGTGGATTAACTTATAGGCGAGTTTTATTGAATAGATCCCACTTGTAGTTTTGCCCCAAATCGCCTTGTCTCTTCCTCCCCCAGGAATGATCGGGAACACCCTTAAAGCATCATTGAGTTTGATAATTTAAAATAACATAATTATTTAATCATAAATTTAAAATATAAAATGTGTAAATAATATAATTTACACAAAAATTTATAACTAACTAAAAATCTATAACTAAATGTGAATAATATGACCTAAATAAAAATAACCATTTCAACACATGCCCTCACTATTAATTTAAAAAAAAAAAAAAAACTTATTAGAATCTATAGTAGGGCGGGTTTATTGAAATAACTCACAAGGGTGGGTCCCTTTAGGTTAAATGAGTTTAACCAACTTAATTTAAAAAAAAATTATGCCACATAAAAGAAGTTTTTTTTAAAACACCATACAATCAATGCAAATCTTTTTTATTCTAACGAACGGTCAAATTATGCATTTGTCCAAAAGCACATGACGAAGATGCCAAAAAGAAAACAAAATAAAAAAAATTGGTTAGGACGATAATGCAGGTCAGTCAAAAGTAGCAGAAAGGGCAGTTATTGAAGTTAATATTGTAAATGTTAACCTAAGCAAGGTAAATGATTATGATGATAGTTTTCCAACGAAAACATTGCTAATTTAACTGTTTATTAAATAATAATAATAATAATAATAACAAATAATGCAAAGTTCCATACAAGAACGAAAAGAAAAAGAAAAAGAAATAAAATAAAAAATAGTTTTATAGATACACGCGTTGATTTCGCGGTAGCCAGACTATCGTAATCATTCATGATGAGAATTTTATTTCTAGCGGTTTCATGAGAGTACCGTGAGTTTTGGACAATTTTCTTACTAGTTTAACTCCTTCGAATGTGACGTGCGTGATCATTCATCATGAGAATTTTATTTCTAGCGGTTTCATGAGAGTACCGTGAGTTGGACAATTTTCTTACTAGTTTATCTCCTTCGAATGTGACGTGCGTGTATATATATTATTTTTTAATAGAGAAATGTGATTTTTTTAATAAAGAAATGGCGTTTTTTTTGGGTGGGATAACAGTTAGGGCTGTCAATTTTTCTGGGAGGTTCTAGGTTTATTCGAACTTTAACCTATAAAGAAACATGATGGTATAAATTGTATGTTGGGACATAATATATGTTGACTTTGTAAGACTCTTTGGAAAGTGTATATGCTTAATCCAGATTTAGGATGAACACTTAGTTGAATAAAATATTTCAAAGTCTGTCGGTGCCTTCGTTTGTATTTTAAAATATAAAATTTTAATGGAATACAATTTGTTTAATTTTTTTAATGTGCATGTCATATAGGATGTTTTTTTTCCAAACAATCCTCCCTCTTATAAATTAAGGTTTTATGTTCATTAAAACTTTTACCTAGTTTGATATAATCTTTTAGGGGTTGTTTTTTTAAGGAATTTGGCAAATGGTCCCTCGTAAATAGTTTGGTGTTTTAACGATCAATAAATTTGAAGGTTGAAAGAGTGTGGAAGGCTGAATAATGAGTTGATCTTTGGAGTGCCAAGGCTAAAGAAACGTGAAAGGTTGGGTTGGTTGAAGGAGCTACAATGAAAGGTTGGGATGTTGAGTGGAAGGTTGGGATGGTTGAAGGAACGTGGAAGACTAATAAGACTAAAGGAGCGTGGAAGGTTGGACTAGTTGAAGGAGGATAGAAGGTTAGGAAGGCTGAAGGAGCGTGGAAAACTACTTACAATGTGAAAAACAAAATTGCGAAGTACGAAGGATTAGGGTTTTTTTTTAAACGCCTCATATTTTAGGAGCCATATCTTCGCAAATAATTATCTAATTCAACCTGTTCTTGGACCAACTTGTGCAGAATTTGAATAGCTTTAAAATGAGTGGTCATATGCAAAAATCTGAGCAATATTGAGGGAGATACGACACTGTGAATTCAACCATTCGAAACAAGGGTAGTGATAATTTTTCAAGTTGCAAAAAACGAAATTGTAAATTTTTGCCAACTAGGGTTCGAACGATGAGAAGAACAACGAAGGATTATGACTTCAACGAGGAGGAAAACTAGCAATTCAAATTTGGTAAAGCATACTGTGATAGTGCGATGTTTTGGAAATATTGCTCTACTAAGATGCAAGGCATAGAGAGTAGAGGTGAAGTTTTACTCTACTAAGATGCAAGGCATAATTTGTCAAGGATGGGAGACCCGAATACAACCCCTTATTATCCAACAAATAACTTTTACCTCTCTTCGATTAGATTTAGGGTTCATCAATATCTTACCTTGAGTTAAAAAACAAAAAAAAAAAAACAAAATCCTATACTCACTTTAACATATTATTTGATTTTGATTATTTTTTAAATATAAATAATAAGATGTAAAAAGGTAATATATATATTTAATAAAATTTAAATAATTAAATAATAAATTTATAATAACAATTTTTTTATAAATATTATGTTTTGTATATTTATAAAAATTAGAAATTAAATAATGATGGTCGAGAGTAGGTTTCATTTTGTTCTTATTTTATAAAGTAAATAAGTGTTGTGGGTGTGAATAAGACGTAAGGGTGAGAAAAAAACAAAGTGCAACCAAGGAGCAAACATTGCTTCTTATTCCAAATCTTAAGAAAAATAAAAAACTAAAGTTTCATGTGAAGAAAATCTAAGTAACATGGAAGAAAAAATATTTTTTAAGTCTTTAATAGAAATAACGATACCCTATCAAGTGATATTAGCTCAACCGGTTAGATTTCTCAACATTTCAAGGAGGAGATCCAGGTTTGAATTTTGGTAAATGATACATGAATAATGTTCAAGCTTTGCTATAATACTACTATGTGGCAATGATGTCATACAAATATGGCTCGTTTCAATCCCATATAACCTATTGAAAAAAAGAAAAGAAATAACGATACCCTAGTTAACAATAAGAGGGAGAACAAATCTATGACAAATTCTATACAAGTAGTAGATACAGATACTATACTAGAGGTGATTCTCAAGGATGAGATGATTGAGAGGTGATTCTCAAGTATGAGATGATTGAGCATGATATAATGGTTCTTAAAAGTAGAGGGTTAATATGTAAATTCCATTGATATTAGCCAAGTTTTTTGAAGATTCGAAATTGGATCAAGTGGAAGTGGGGATTGAATTCAAATTATTCCATGACTTTTCTTTCAAATTGTTTTTTCCTAATTATCTTCTTCAATTCAAAAATTAGGGATAAAATAATGGATGGTGATCCTTGGGTTAGGGGCAAAGGTGCGTTATATTTAAGACCATGGAGTGAGAATTTTTTTGTAGAGACAAAGACTATTAAAAGGCTTCAAGTGTGGATTAGGCTTTTAAAAAACCTTATCAGCTTATTAGTAAAGAGGTTTTGAACAATATCGATAATACTTTAGAGGAGTTCATCTAGGAGGGACCAACTACTAAGGAGAAATGCATGATGGATACACTCAAAAATGTATCGTCATGTGTATTTCAAAACCTTTACTATAGTCCATTCCGTTTATTCTAAATCAAGAGAATAAGATCAACAAGTGGATTATGAAAACATTGCATTTTGATGTTGCAAATGTTTTGAGACTAAACACATGACAATAGGCTACAAAGTGAAAATGATGAAGATAGATGGAAATTTTTAAGCATGAGACAAACTTCAATATGAAGCAAGGAAAACATATCGTAGTAGAGATTGGGTCAAATCAAGGGATTTCAACTCCAAATAAAATGGCTAAAAAAGAAACCTTTGATCATCAAATGAAAAAGGCCATTACAGTTGACTCAAATCAACCGTTAAAAGAAAAAATTATACAAGGTATGAGGAAGTATAATGTACAAGTTCAAATTGAGAAGAAGTTAAATATGCAAAGGAAGATGGGGGACAAATTTTAAAGCAAATGAGATGAAGGAGGTTAAGGTTAATCAAGGTAAATCATCTTCATTTTTCTCAAGTAGCATAAAATCCTCTCCTTGCAATAAAAATAAAAGTAGTATAGAGTGTATTTGTTGCACTTTAGGGTTTCAAGAGTATTATAAAAAGAAATGCATATGGAGGATATCTATAGAAATTTAGGGTTTCTAGGACGATATATGAAAATAATTTCTATGGAGAATCATCCTTATACTTTAGGATTTTTGGGGTAATGTAAAAAAGAAAGTGTTTATGAGGCTATTACTTGCATTTTAGATTCTTTAAGGCAACATAAATCTTTAGAAGATAAGTCTCATTATAAATAATACTTAAAATAGAAGAGATTGATGAAGATGAAAGTGTTAGTGAAAATGGGAAAAGGAGATGAAAGTCGTCAAAGCATGAATAAAGAGAAAAGGAAACTCAAAGGGATATCAATTTGGGAAGCCAAATAAAAATATCACTAGTGTTAACAAAAAGTGAGGCCAAGCACACTCTTAAAAATAAAAAGTGGTGATAAAAATGGTACCATGAAATATTAGAATTATGAATAAGACCCCTAAAAAAAACATTATCAAGGAATTAATAAGTTGATATAGTCCTAAGTTTATTTTAATACAAGAAAAAAATTAAGTATTAATATAAGGATGTTTTTAAACTGATTTGGAATATGAGGGATTATTTGAAGTTTCTTTTATAGGAGCTTTTGACAATGGTATAACAATAAGGGACACATGCAAATGGGGTAGACAATTGTTAGAAGCAAAAAGTATTTGGGTTGTTGGACTATTTTGAAGGAAAGAAGAAAACACCAAAGTTGAGGTTATAAATGTATATGCTCCAACTATAGTTACTCCTTGTGAAGGATGTTGGAAGTATCTTAACATACTTTTTTCAAATAAAATTGTGATTCATAATTGTGATCTATGGATTCTTAGAGTGACTTCAATACAATTTTATCTCCTTTGGAAAAGAAGGGTGGTGTGCCTAGATAGTCTAAACCAATGCAAGAATTTGCTTTGTTTGTCAATTCAAATGGTCTTTGGGATGTTATTCCTTCAATTTTTCAATATACATGGGATGATGGATGCATTGGGTAAACTTATATAATTGAAAGATTGGATAGGTTTGTGATATCCAACACACAATTACAAACAAAGTATACAATCTCTTTAGACATTTTAGTACAAGTAGGATCATATCACAAATCTATTCTTTTGACATGTGATTTACTCAATAATGGTCATCCAAAGCTATTTAGATTCCAGTCTATGTGGCTTCAAGACCTTGATTTCTTCCAAATGGTTATGTTATGGTGGGATGAAACAAAATTTGAAGGAGCATGTATGTACATGTTTGTTTAAAAGATGAAATATCTAAAGGGACAAATGAAGATTTAGAATGCCAAATATTTTGGTACCATTTAAAAAAAAAAAAATTAATCTTAGCTCAAAAATTTACAAGAGGTAGTACAAATCAATCGAATAGTCCAAGATTCTTATATGCAAGAAAAACAATGACTTTCTTATTATCACAATGCATTGAAAATGAGTCATATTAGCTCCAAAAGTTTAGGGAGAAATGACTCAAGAAAGGATATAAAAATACCATTTTTTCATACTATAACCAATATATATATATATATATATATATATATATATATATATATTTGTCACATCAATTTTTTTTAACTTTAGATGGAAGAAATATTGAGGAACAAAAAGATATCAAGAAGGAAGCAATTAATTATTTTAAAAATATTTTGTTAGATGTTCAACAAGGCAGGGAGTCACAAGGTAAGCTTTTACAAAAGATTCCATCAATTATCACACAGGGATAAAATGAAAGCTTAATGAAGAAGATGTTTATGAGGGAGCTACATGAAGCAATTTTCTCTTTCCATCCTAACAAGGCACTTGCCCAAATGGATATCCTACAAATTTCTTTCAAAAACTTTGGGAGTTATTGAAGAGTGATATGTTGCTTGCAGTTAAAAGGGCCCAAAAAAAGAAGCCTACATTAAATGATATCAATGCCACTTTTATTACACTAGTTTCCAAGAAAAATGAGATAAAATATTTTGATAAGTTTCATCCAACAAGGCTTTGTAATATGATTTATAAGATCATTTCAAAACACTGTTGCAAACAAGTTGAAAATCATTCTATATTGTGTTTCTTAAAGGAACAAGGTGGTTTTGTTCATGGTAAACAAATTCTTAAAAGTGTAATCATTGAACAAGAGGCCATGTATTTTCTTCATTCCATTAAAAACCTAGGTATGCATATTAAATTAGATATGAACAAAGAAAATGATAGGGTTTGTTGGAGTTTTCTATATGATATTCTTCAAAAGTTTGGTTTTGATAAAGGTTGGTGTGAATGAATTAAATATTGTTATGACACTTAAAAATATTATATTTTGATCAATGGTTTCATTGTTGGTTACTTTAAATCATCCCATGGAATTTGCCAATGTGATATACTATCTCCTTATCTATTTATTATTCTTGTGGAGACATTAAAAAGAGTTTTATCAAAAGAAAAAAATGAATAAAAATCAAAGGTATTTAGGTTGTAAAAAATAATCCTCTTGAATACCATCTCCAATTTATTTATGATACTCTTCTTTTGGTTCATCCCTCAACCCATGAGTCCATGGAGTTTAATTTAATATTATCATGTTATGAGGAAGCTATTGAACAATTGGTCAATACTACAAAATTCAATAATTTTTATTAACAATGCCCTAGATTTACAATGGATTATTGTGGATACTATAGGGTTTTAAATTTAATTTTTTTTAACATACTTTGGTATTCCTTTGTCTCATAAAGAAAATAAGAAGGAGCTTTGGGTATTATATTTGGATAGAATAAAATCTGGTTTGACAAGTTAGAAAGATAAGTTATTAACCATGGTGAGAAGGCTACATCTCATAAAGATTACATTGCAATCCATCTCTATTTATGATGTCACTTTAAAGATTGATGGTAGATATAGCATTAGAAATTAATAAAATTTAAAGAGACTTTCTTTGAAAAAAACTGGGTTTTCTTTTTGTAAGTGGGATAGGATTTGCAAATGAAAGAATATTGGAGGGGAAGGGTTGTAGTATTATAGACTTATGAGTTTGGCCTTAAGGATAAAACTTCTTTAGATATTATTCGAAGATCAAGGAAAGTGTTGGAAAAAATGTTACTTCAAACATATATAGGTTATCTTGATGCAACAAAATTATGCATGAAAAGAACCATACCCAAAGGATTGCTAACATGTAACTTCATATAAGATTGCTTGCAATTGATCAAGAAACATATTAAATATTTAGTCAACGAGGGGAATTATGCAAATATTTGATCTGATGTTTGGTTGAAGTCTTATCCTCTTTTCTCCAACTAAAAAATACAATCGTTGGCTCAGTTATGTCTAACTTATATAGGTCCAAAAGTCAAATATTATATTAATCTAAGCAACAACTCCAGATCATGAAATTCTATTAGTAACTTGGTGAAGAAGAGAAACTCAAAATAATTTGTGGGTGAGCTTCAAAATATGCTTCAAGAGTTGTAATTACCTATTTTTACATGCAAGGATGAGTTGGTTTGGAATCTATCAAAAAATGATGTATACTTAGTCAAGTTGGGATATGAGGATTTAGAGCAATTCTAAATTGCCACTCCCAAATATTTCCCTTGGAAGAATGTTTGATCACTAAAGGCTCTCCCAAAGGCCTCAACATTCCTTTGGTTAGCGATTCAAAGTAATATTCTTACATCATTCTACAAATAAGAGGATATTATGGACCTTTCATATGTGCCTTGTGTTAGGAGGATTTAGAAACATCCAACCATTTACTTCTTCATTGTCCCTTTGGTCACATCATTTGGGGTTGTTTTTTTTTTAAATATAAGAATATATTAGGTAGCTCCATCAAAATTGAATTAGCTAAATCATTATGTATTGTATAGAGGATTGGTCCTACCATTATTTTTTGGAATTCATGGCTTGAAAGGAATACTAAATTTTTAAAAAATAATGTCGGGATATCGTGACACTTTTCCTCATTTGGCCGCAACAATACAACATGTCGCGATATCGCGACACCTTTTCTCTTATAGCCGTGATGGTGCAACTTGTCGCGATATCGCGACACTTTTTCTCTTGGGGTCGCGACAATGCAACATGTCACGATATCGCAACATATTTTCTTCTTTGGCATCGACGATACAACTTGTCGCGATATCGCGACACCTTTCCTTCTCAGGACACGATGACGCAACTTGTCGTGATATTGCTACACTTCTTCCTTTCTGGCAGCAACGTTGCAACATGTCGCAATATCGCAACACTTTCTCTTCTTCGACCTCGATGCTGCATTTTTTCGTGATATCGTGACATCTTTTCCTCCCTTGGCCGCGACAGCGCAACATGTTGCGATATCGCGACACCTTGTCCTCCTTGATTTTTCTCTATGCTGTGGACGACAAAATTGCAACATGTTGTGACATCGCAACACCTTTCTTCTTGTGGTGTTTGGCTTTTTCTTTGATCTTTAGCTCTTGGGCCTCTTCGGTCGGTTTGGAAAACATGTAAAAAATACTTGTACAAGGTTCAAGGACCTTTCAACACCCTTTCAACCAATCAAAAAAAAAAAAAAAATTAAAATAAACCTCAAAATCATGCCCAAGATTGGAATTGTATTATTGTCTCTCTTCTAGAATGTTTACACATATAATGCTCACCATGAGAAGTCTCGAATATAGAAAAAACACTTGGTTACAAGATTTGAATATACATTAAATTATCATATACAATAATGACATTAGAACTAAAGATCTGGTTCAATCTATGGCTAAATGAAAATGTCCAAAATGGGTTTATTAAAAATAATTGTAATGGTGCTTCTAAAGGAAATGTTGGAAAATCCAGTTAAAGTGGTTTTTTCAAAATAATGAAGGCAAAATTCTCCTCACTTACTTAAATCATATGGAATTTCAACTAAGAACTATGTAGAGGCTAGGGCACTTCTTGTAAGAAATAAAATTACAATTGAAAAATGATGAAAATATATTTCAATTGAAGAAATTCATAAATTATCATTAGTGCTATCAACAAAAATGGATGTGGAGATTGCATAAAAGATAATATTATTGTTGATGTTAGTCATCTATTATTAGAGGTAATCTCTTGGAAATGTAAGCATATTTAGGGAAAGAAATCAAATAGCAAATAATTTAGCTAATTGCAGTGTTGACCTTCATCTTGGAGAAATTTAAATTTAGAAGGCAATTGGCTAAGTGAGATTTTATCTCTTAATGAAAAAGATGTCAAGGAATTGATTGCAAAACCGTAGTACTTTTAGGAAGATGATGAATACATTTGATAGAAAAGAAAATGAATAATATTTTTTATATAAGGGTAAATTAGATATGGTTAAAGTAATATAAAAGTAAAGGTAATATTTTAGTGTTTTCATGGGAGTGACCCTTGATAGAAATCATATCTAGCTTGTTAAAAAAAATAGTTTTTATGTAGAATTAGTTATTATGTTTATGAATAACTATATTAAATGTCAATGAGGCCTTGGTTCAATGGTTGGGATATATGGATGATGTAGCCCACACCAAGGTTCAAATCTTGATGGCACCAAATAGGCTATATAGCTCAATGTGACTAAGTTGATATAAAAAGAAAAGGGTAACCCTTTCAAAACCCTACTTTAAAAAAATAACTATATTATATTTTATTTAAGATAATATAAAATAATATTATATGAAATGTAATTGTATAAGTATAATTTAAGAACAATTATTTATATTATTATTTTAAGTTTTTCATTTAAAAGTCTTTTAGTGAACTCATTTCATATCAAAATTTAGAAAAAATATATGATCTTCTAGTGTTAGTTCAAATTTTTAAGGGGTTTTTTTTCCTCGAAAAATGTGTTGTAATTTTATACTAAGCAAATATGAAATTACATTCTTCATAAGCCTTTTTGGAATTTCTTCAAAGCTTCAATAATGACCTAAAAATAAGGTTACCCGTACATCATAGCTAGTTATCTCTACCAAGTTAAGTTTTATCCTTAAACACCTTCCCAAATTGTCAACCAATATCCTTTAAATCAGTGAATCTGAGTTTTTCTTTTAATGCTACTTTAATTATCCTTCCTTTAACTGGAGTGGATGAATCCCCCAAAATAGAGATATGGACCAACTATAGTGCATTACCCTCACTAAATTCTTGTACTAAGCATGTACCTGGTTAAATCTGAAGCCCCTCCTTTAAAAGTTTGTTTGCTTCCCTATTCAATTCTATATATTAGCCAAAAAATATAATCTTCACTTTGATCCACAACTTTTATTCTAGAGAATATGGGTTGTAGAACCATGTTTTCCATCCTGAAAATACCAAGTATCCAGTTTTTTACCACCTATAAGTCTTTGTAAATTTGATTTTTTTGTATTCCTTTTGATTCTACCAACTAAACCAAACAAGCCAATTATCTACAATATAAAAGGCCTTAATCATTACCTTCCACTCGATTGAAACATTATTGGTTTGTTTTACTGGGACCCTTATCCACTCCTCAACTATGAGTGGTACTAAATACTTTTCCTATATGTTCTTATTCCATAAGCCTACCTTTGATAATATCTTCTAAACACACTTGGTTGCTAGAGCCTTGCTAAACAGGAAGATGTTCCTAAGTTCCCATCCTCCATTTTCCTTGGGCTTGGATAAGGATTATCATACTAGGGGAATACCTTCACTTTCCATTTCTCTATCCATAAAAACTTGTAGCTTAACTATCTATTTTTTTCCAAAACTCCTTTTGGTATATGATCCAAAGATTGCCAATATACTAGTATTACCTCCAACACAGACTTTACCAAAGTTAATCTCCCCCCCAAAGAGAGCCATTTATTGCATCATATATTAATTTTTCCTTCCATGACCTTCTTAACCAACCAATTCTAATCTTGTTTAGTGTAGTAACTGGGTTAAAAAAAATCTAGATATTCAAACTCCTCTTTAAGATTAAATTTGTTAAAGGGAAAAAGCTAACCTATTACTATGGTCTAATCTGGATCCACACGATTAAAAGATATGTTTGACTTTTATGCATGAATATGCATACCTATTGGCAGGAAGAAAAATCTAAAGATTATTTTAACTTTGCAGCTCTTATTGTTCTAGCTATGAAAAGAATATCATCTACAAAAAGTAGATGGGTGACGTCCATTTTTCTGCGTATTCTAATTCCCTTTATTGTTCCTACCCTCTTGGATTCTATAATCCGTCTACTTAATCCCTCAACTATAAGAAATAAAATATTGTGATGACAAGGGGCAACCATGTGTTATCCCTCAATAAGCTTTGAAGAACTGAGAGGCTAACCCATTAACAAAAACTATAAAATAAAAAAAATAAATGCATCCCATAGTCCAGTTCACCATCTACACATAGAACACAATATGAGTATCATTCTTAAAAACAACTAGTTTACTCAGTCAAAAGCCTTAGAGAGATTCAAATTCATCATTATTGTTGTCAATTTTTTTGATTTTATGGTATAAATACTTTCTTGAGCAACACTCTAGTTGCTTCATGAATTTGTGTACCACACAAGAACCCAAACTGCTCAATAGATATAGAAGCAGAGAGGAACCTTTTCATTCTTAATGTAATTAATTTTTCTATGATTTTGTACATACACTTACACAAAGAAATGGTCCTTAAATCATCAAAGGAATAAGAATTGTCCTTTTTTATAATAAGAGCAATGAAGGTAGAGTTGAGGACTACATTTACCCTTTTTATCTAGCTAGACTCCACAACCTTGAGTAGGTCAGATTCCAAAAGGTCATAAAGCCCAAGAAATAATTCCATTGTACAGTCGTCAGGTCTTAGACTCTTATCTTTTTGAAAGGAGGTTAAAACAACTTTGAGCACTGCCTTTGAGAATTCCTAAACCAACTCACCATGGGCTTCGTCATCTATAAATTTGGGAAAGAGAGAAGTTATTCAATAATGACCTAAAAATAAGGTTACCCGTACATCATAGCTAGTTATCTCTACCAAGTTAAGTTTTATCCTTAAACACCTTCCCAAATTGTCAACCAATATCCTTTAAATCAGTGAATCTGAGTTTTTCTTTTAACGTTGCTTTAATTATCCTTCCTTTAACTGGAGTGGATTAATCCCCCAAAATAGAGATATGGACCAACTATAGTGCATTACCCTCACTAAATTCTTGTACTAAGCATGTACCTGGTTAAATCTGAAGCCCCTCATTTAAAATTTTGTTTGCTTCCCTATTCAATTCTCTATATAAGCCAAAAAATATAATCTTCACTTTGATCCACAACTTTAATTCTAGAGAATATGTGTTGTAGAACCATGTTTTCCATCCTGAAAATACCAAGTATCCAGTTTTTTACCACCTATAAGTCTTTGTAAATTTGATTTTTTTGTATTCCTTTTGATTCTACCAACTAAACAAAACAAGCCAATCATCTACAATATAAAAGGCCTTAATCATTACCTTCCACTCGATTGAAACATTATTGGTTTGTTTTACTGGGACTCTTATCCACTCCTCAACTATGAGTGGTACTAAATACTTTTCCTATATGTTCTTATTCCATAAGCCTACCTTTGATAATATCTTCTAAACACACTTGGTTGCTAGAGCCTTGCTAAACAGGAAGATGTTCCTAAGTTCCCATCCTCCATTTTCCTTGGGCTTGGATAAGGATTATCATTTAACTAGGGGAATACCTTCACTTTCCATTTCCCTATCCATAAAAACTTGTAGCTTAACTATCTATTTTTTTCCAAAACTCCTTTGGTATATGAGCCAAAGATTGGCAATATACTAGTATTACCTCCAACACAGACTTTACCAAAGTTAACCCCCCCCAAAGAGAGCCATTTATTGCATCATATATTAATTTTTCCTTCCATGACCTTCTTAACCAACCAATTCTAATCTTGTTTAGTGTAGTAACTGGGTTAAAAAAAATCTAGATATTTAAACTCCTCTTTAAGATTAAATTTGTTAAAGGAAAAAAGCTAACCTATTACTATGGTCTGATCTGGATCCACACGATTAAAAGATATGTTTGACTTTTATGCATGAATATGCATACCTATTGGCAGGAAGAAAAATCTAAAGATTATTTTAACTTTGCAGCTCTTATTGTTCTAGCTATGAAAAGAATATCATTTACAAAAAGTAGATGGGTGACGTCCATTTTTTTGCGTATTCTAATTCCCTTTATTGTTCCTACCCTCTTGGATTCTATAATCCGTCTACTTAATCCCTCAACTACTAGAAATAAAATATAGTGATGACAAGGGGCAACCATGTGTTATCCCTCAAGAAGCTTTGAAGAATTGAGAGGCTAACCCATTAACAAAAACTATAAAATAAAAAAAATAAATGCATCCCATAGTCCAGTTCACCATCTACACATAGAACACAATATGAGTATCATTCTTAAAAACAACTAGTTTACTCTGTCAAAATCCTTAGAGAGATCCAAATTCATCATTATTGTTGTCAATTTTTTTGATTTTATGGTATAAATACTTTCTTGAGCAACACTCTAGTTGCTTCATGAATTTGTGTACCACACAAGAACCCAAACCGCTCAATAGATATAGAAGCAGAGAGGAACCTTTTCATTCTTGATGTAATTAATTTTTCTATGATTTTGTACATACACTTACACAAAGAAATGGTCCTTAAATCATCAAAGGAATAAGGATTGTCCTTTTTTATAATAAGAGCAATGAAGGTAGAGTTGAGGACTACATTTACCCTTTTTATCTACCTAGACTCCACAACCTTGAGTAGGTCAGATTCCAAAAGGTCATAAAGCCCAAGAAATAATTCCACTGTACAGTTGTTAGGTCTTAGACTCTTATTTTTGAAAGGAGGTTAAAACAACTTTGAGCACTGCCTTTGAGAATTCCTAAACCAACTCACCATTGGCTTCATCATCTATAAATTTGGGAAAGAGAGAAGTTATTCAATAATGACCTGAAAATAAGGTTACCCGTACATCATAGCTAGTTATCTCTACCAAGTTAAGTTTTATCCTTAAACACCTTCCCAAATTGTCAACCAATATCCTTTAAATCAATGAATCTGAGTTTTTCTTTTAACGTTGCTTTAATTATCCTTCCTTTAAATGGAGTGGATTAATCCCCCAAAATAGAGATATGGACCAACTATAGTGCATTACCCTCACTAAATTCTTGTACTAAGCATGTACCTAGTTAAATCTGAAGCCCCTCATTTAAAAGTTTGTTTGCTTCCCTATTCAATTCTCTATATAAGCCAAAAAATATAATCTTCACTTTGATCCACAACTTTTATTCTAGAGAATATGGGTTGTAGAACCATGTTTTCCATCCTGAAAATAACAAGTATCCAGTTTTTTACCACTTATAAGTCTTTGTAAATTTGATTTTTTTGTATTTTTTTTTATTCTACCAACTAAACCAAACAAGCCAATCATCTACAATATAAAAGGCCTTAATCATTACCTTCCACTCAATTGAAACATTATTGGTTTGTTTTACTGGGACCCTTATCCACTCCTCAACTATGAGTGGTACTAAATACTTTTCCTATATGTTCTTATTCCATAAGCCTACCTTTGATAATATCTTCTAAACACACTTGGTTGCTAGAGCCTTGCTAAACAGGAAGATGTTCCTAAGTTCCCATCCTCCATTTTCCTTGGGCTTGGATAAGGATTATCATTTAACTAGGGGAATACCTTCACTTTCCATTTCCCTATCCATAAAAACTTGTAGCTTAACTATCTAATTGTTTCCAAAATTCCTTTTGGTATATGAGCCAAAGATTGCCAATATACTAGTATTACCTCCAACACAGACTTTACCAAAGTTAACCCCCCCCCAAAGCGAGCCATTTATTGCATCATATATTAATTTTTCCTTCCATGACCTTCTTAATCAACCAATTCTAATCTTGTTTAGTGTAGTAACTGGGTTAAAAAAAATCTAGATATTTAAACTCCTCTTTAAGATTAAATTTGTTAAAGGGAAAAAGCTAACCTATTACTATGGTCTGATTTGGATCCACACGATTAAAAGATATGTTTGACTTTTATGCATGAATATGCATACCTATTGGTAGGAAGAAAAATCTAAAGATTATTTTAACTTTGCAGCTCTTATTGTTCTAGCAATGAAAAGAATATCATTTACAAAAAGTAGATGGGTGACGTCCATTTTTTTGCGTATTCTAATTCCCTTTATTGTTCCTACCCTCTTGGATTCTATAATCTGTCTACTTAATCCCTCAACTATTAGAAATAAAATATAGTGATGACAAGGGGCAACCATGTGTTATCCCTCAAGAAGCTTTGAAGAACTGAGAAGCTAACCCATTAACACAAACTATAAAATAAAAAAAATAAATGCATCCCATAGTCCAGTTCACCATCTACACATAGAACACAATATGAGTATCATTCTTAAAAACAACTAGTTTACTCTGTCAAAAGCCTTAGAGAGATCCAAATTCATCATTATTGTTGTCAATTTTTTTGATTTTATGGTATAAATACTTTCTTGAGCAACACTCTAGTTGCTTCATGAATTTGTGTACCACACAAGAACCCAAATCGCTCAATAGATATAGAAGCAGAGAGGAACCTTTTCATTCTTGATGTAATTAATTTTTCTATGATTTTGTACATACACTTACACAAAGAAATGGTCCTTAAATCATCAAAGGAATAAGGATTGTCCTTTTTTTATAATAAGAGCAATGAAGGTAGAGTTGAGGACTACATTTACCCTTTTTATCTACCTAGACTCCACAACCTTGAGTAGGTCAGATTCCAAAAGGTCATAAAGCCCAAGAAATAATTCCATTGTATAGTCGTCAGGTCTTAGACTCTTATCTTTTTGAAAGGAGGTTAAAACAACTTTGAGCACTACCTTTGAGAATTCCTAAACCAACTCACCATTGGCTTCGTCATCTATAAATATGGGAAAGAGAGAAGTTATTCAATAATGACCTAAAAATAAGGTTACCCGTACATCATAGCTAGTTATCTCTACCAAGTTAAGTTTTATCCTTAAACACCTTCCCAAATTGTCAACCAATATCCTTTAAATCAGTGAATATGAGTTTTTCTTTTAACACTGCTTTAATTATCCTTCCTTTAACTGGAGTGGATTAATCCCCCAAAATAGAGATATGGACCAACTATAGTGCATTACCCTCACTAAATTCTTGTACTAAGCATGTACCTAGTTAAATCTGAAGCCCCTCCTTTAAAAGTTTGTTTGCTTCCCTATTCAATTCTCTATATAAGCCAAAAAATATAATCTTCACTTTGATCCACAACTTTAATTCTAGAGAATATGTGTTGTAGAACCATGTTTTCCATCCTGAAAATACCAAGTATCTAGTTTTTTACCACCTATAAGTCCTTGTAAATTTGATTTTTTTGTATTCCTTTTGATTCTACCAACTAAACCAAACAAGCCAATCATCTACAATATAAAAGGCCTTAATCATTACCTTCCACTCGATTGAAACATTATTGGTTTGTTTTACTAGGACCCTTATCCACTCCTCAACTATGAGTGGTACTAAATACTTTTACTATATGTGCTTATTCCATAAGCCTACCTTTGATAATATCTTCTAAACACACTTGGTTGCTAGAGCCTTGCTAAACAGGAAGATGTTCCTAAGTTCCCATCCTCCATTTTCCTTGGGCTTGGATAAGGATTATCATTTAACTAGGGGAATACCTTCACTTTCCATTTCCCTATCCATAAAAAAATGTAGCTTAACTATCTAATTTTTTCCAAAACTCCTTTTGGTATATGAGCCAAAGATTGGCAATATACTAGTATTACCTCCAACACAGACTTTACCAAAGTTAACCCCCCCCCAAAGAGAGCCATTTATTGCATCATATATTAATTTTTCCTTCCATGACCTTCTTAATCAACCAATTCTAATCTTGTTTAGTGTAGTAACTGGGTTAAAAAAAATCTAGATATTTAAACTCCCCTTTAAGATTAAATTTGTTAAAGGGAAAAAGCTAACCTATTACTATGGTCTGATCTGGATCCACACGATTAAAAGATATGTTTGACTTTTATGCATGAATATGCATACCTATTGGTAGGAAGAAAAATCTAAAGATTATTTTAACTTTGCAGCTCTTATTGTTCTAGCTATGAAAAGAATATCATTTACAAAAAGTAGATGGGTGACGTCCATTTTTATGCATATTCTAATTCCCTTTATTGTTCCTACCCTCTTGGATTCTATAATCTGTCTACTTAATCCCTCAGCTACTAGAAATAAAATATAGTGATGACAAGGGGCAACCATGTGTTATCCCTCAAGAAGCTTTGAAGAACTGAGAGGCTAACCCATTAACAAAAACTATAAAATAAAAAAAATAAATGCATCCCATAGTCCAGTTCACCATCTACACATAGAACACAATATGAGTATCATTCTTAAAAACAACTAGTTTACTCTGTCAAAAGCCTTAGAGAGATCCAAATTCATCATTATTGTTGTCAATTTTTTTGATTTTATGGTATAAATACTTTCTTGAGCAACACTCTAGTTGCTTCATGAATTTGTGTACCACACAAGAACCCAAACCGCTCAATAGATATAGAAGCAGAGAGGAACCTTTTCATTCTTGATGTAATTAATTTTTCTATGATTTTGTACATACACTTACACAAAGAAATGGTCCTTAAATCATCAAAGGAATAAGGATTGTCCTTTTTTATAATAAGAGCAATGAAGGTAGAGTTGAGGACTACATTTACCCTAGTTATCTACCTAGACTCCACAACCTTGAGTAGGTCAGATTCCAAAAGGTCATAAAGCCCAAGAAATAATTCCATTGTACAGTCGTCAGGTCTTAGACTCTTATCTTTTTGAAAGGAGGTTAAAACAACTTTGAGCACTGCCTTTGAGAATTCCTAAACCAACTCACCATTGGCTTCGTCATCTATAAATTTGGGAAAGAGAGAAGTTATTCAATAATGACCTAAAAATAAGGTTACCTGTACATCATAGCTAGTTATCTCTACCAAGTTAAGTTTTATCCTTAAACACCTTCACAAATTGTCAACCAATATCCTTTAAATCAGTGAATCTGAGTTTTTCTTTTAACGCTGCTTTAATTATCCTTCCTTTAATTGGAGTGGATTAATCCCCCAAAATAGAGATATGGACCAACTATAGTGCATTACCCTCACTAAATTCTTGTACTAAGCATGTACCTGGTTAAATTTGAAGCCCCTCCTTTAAAAGTTTGTTTTCTTCCCTATTCAATTCTCTATATAAGCCAAAAAATATAATCTTCACTTTGATCCACAACCTTTATTCTAGAGAATATGGGTTGTAGAACCATGTTTTCCATCCTGAAAATACCAAGTATCTAGTTTTTTACCACCTATAAGTCTTTGTAAATTTGATTTTTTTGTATTCCTTTTGATTCTACCAACTAAACCAAACAAGCCAATCATCTACAATATAAAAGGCCTTAATCATTACCTTCCACTCGATTGAAACATTATTGGTTTGTTTTACTAGGACCCTTATCCACTCCTCAACTATGAGTGGTACTAAATACTTTTCCTATATGTTCTTATTCCATAAGCCTACCTTTGATAATATCTTCTAAACACACTTGGTTGCTAGAGCCTTGCTAAACAGGAAGATGTTCCTAAGTTCCCATCCTCCATTTTCCTTGGGCTTGGATAAGGATTATCATTTAACTAGGGGAATACCTTCACTTTCCATTTCCCTATCCATAAAAAATTGTAGCTTAACTATCTAATTTTTTCCAAAACTCCTTTTGGTATATGAGCTAAAGATTGGCAATATACTAGTATTACCTCCAACACAGACTTTACCAAAGTTAACCCCCCCCAAAGAGAGCCATTTATTGCATCATATATTAATTTTTCCTTCCATGACCTTCTTAATCAACCAATTCTAATCTTGTTTAGTGTAGTAACTGGGTTAAAAAAAATCTAGATATTTAAACTCCCCTTTAAGATTAAATTTGTTAAAGGAAAAAAGCTAACCTATTACTATGGTCTGATCTGGATCCACACGATTAAAAGATATGTTTGACTTTTATGCATGAATATGCATACCTATTGGCAGGAAGAAAAATCTAAAGATTATTTTAACTTTGTAGCTCTTATTGTTCTAGCTATGAAAATAATATCATTTACAAAAAGTAGATGGGTGACATCCATTTTTCTGCGTATTCTAATTCCCTTTATTGTTCCTACCCTCTTGGATTCTATAATCCGTCTACTTAATCCCTCAACTATTAGAAATAAAATATAGTGATGACAAGGGGCAACCATGTGTTATCCCTCAAGAAGCTTTGAAGAACTGAGAGGCTAACCCATTAACAAAAACTATAAAATAAAAAAAATAAATGCATCCCATAGTCCAGTTCACCATCTACACATAGAACACAATATGAGTATCATTCTTAAAAACAACTAGTTTACTCTGTCAAAAGCCTTAGAGAGATCCAAATTCATCATTATTGTTGTCAATTTTTTTGATTTTATGGTATAAATACTTTCTTGAGCAACACTCTAGTTGCTTCATGAATTTATGTACCACACAAGAACCCAAACCACTCAATAGATATAGAAGCAGAGAGGAACCTTTTCATTCTTGATGTAATTAATTTTTCTATGATTTTGTACATACACTTACACAAAGAAATGGTCCTTAAATCATCAAAGGAATAAGGATTGTCCTTTTTTATAATAAGAGCAATGAAGGTAGAGTTGAGGACTACATTTACCCTTTTTATCTACCTAGACTCCACAACCTTGAGTAGGTCAGATTCCAAAAGGTCATAAAGCCCAAGAAATAATTCCACTGTACAGTCGTCAGGTCTTAGACTCTTATATTTTTGAAAGGAGGTTAAAACAACTTTGAGCACTGCCTTTGAGAATTCCTAAACCAACTCACCATTGGCTTCGTCATCTATAAATTTGGAAAAGAGAGAAGTTATTCTGATTATTTTAGCTATATTGACTTGACCAAGATTCTTGTATAGTTGATCAAAATGCCTTACTCTCATGTATGTCATTCCTTTAAATTAGGAGACTTTACTTCCATCTCAACATTGTAGCTCCCAAATTATATTTTGTTATTTTCTATGATTTGCAAAGTTATGGAAAAATTTAATGTTCTCATCCCTATTTGCAATCTAAAGTGCTATACTTTTGAGCCTCCATCATGATTCTCTCTTTGCCAACAATATTCTATTTTTTTGTTCTAAATTTTAAAACTTAAGCCTTATTTCCTCATCCAATTATTTTTCAAAGGCTAGATACACTGCAAGCTCCTCCTTAATCTTCCTTAGTTTTTACTTATCCACCAGTTTCTTTTTATAGGCCCACTAAACCACTACTACCTTAACCCTTTTTAGATTTGATGCAAATTGAATACTAGCAGATTCTCTTAGACTAGGATAAAACTTCACCCATTCTAATTTGACTAGAGTTACAAAGTTGTCCTCTTTTAGCCACTTAAAATTGATTTTGAAAGGATATTGTGTTTTTTTCTCCTTGTTTTTTATAAGAAGCATGATGGAGGAGTGATCATAGTCTCCTCCAACTTCAAATAAGACTTCATTCTATAAGTTCTATTTTTGAAACTCTCAACTACTAAGAATCTGTCCAGTCTCTTAGAAATTTTATCAGCCCTGTCCTCATGTTTCTCCAAGTTGGGACCAACTTTATAGGTTCTAGGCCTACCAACCCCTTGGATTCAAAATTTTGGATGAAGTAATCAACTAGTGGATCAGTTCTAGCATTAGTACCCCACACTTCACTCCTCGAAAGAATTAAGTTTAAATCACCTCCTAAAGTTAAATTATTAACTTCTATAAATTTTGTATCCATAAGTGACGTAACCGCGGAGCGCGCGCCTAGCTACCGTATTGATCTATACCATCATAAAAGCATAAAGATCCACACAAGTACATAAATTGAACAAAGAAAGCCAACGTATGTAAAGTTTCTTGTATTAATATTTAAATGAGCTTCGATTACAAAAATGCCCTCTTAGGGTCACTTGAAAGATGATACAGATACTACAATTGCCAATGCCCTCAATAGGGTAGGCGCACTTATAGTGCTCCGTTGATTAGTCACAAACTGCCTTGGGGTTGAGCTAACCCCCTTCTCCGTGATGTGGAAGGATTATGACATAGGCTCCTCTTGCACCTATCTCTCTATGAACAAGAAACAACAACACATGATTAAATAGATTGATAGCCTCTCGTGATGAGGCCCGTTAAGGAAATATGCATGTAAGTGCCATTAAACTAGTAAAACAAGAAAGCATAAAGAAAGACTTTAAACTATTCTGATTAAATCAAGAATTATACTACAACATGTAAGACATGAATAAGCAAATGATGCATGGATCAAATATCAAATTAGGAACAATAAAGCGCATAAAAGATCCAATGTACTCCTACTTAATACAATGCATAAAATGACTAATTCCTACGGTCAAAGTTTCCCTAAAATGCAATTAAACCTATAAAAAGACTAACATGACTAATCTATGCGGTCAAAAGCAAAGTAAGTAAGGTGATCATTAACCTATTGCAAACCATAGCTGTGATGGGTGGTCTGCACTGTGAACCATGGCTGACAGCCATGGTTTGACCTCTGATAGGTTTACCCTCAAAATTAAGGGTAGTGGGCTTGATCTCCTTGTCCAAATTGATGTTCAAGGGTCACCTTTGTTGTCCTCTGATAGATTTGGTGGTCAAATCACTATGAAGGGCCTTCGTTTGCCCGGATTTGTGTTTCTTGATCCTCCTAGGCACCTAGGGCATCCATGGCTAATTGGTCTTTAGATGGATAGCAAAGGGGCTCTCAAATGCATAAAGTCAGTATGCAATTTGATAGGGCTTCACTGCTCTCTTGATCAATTAACTCTCGCTCGATAATTCGCCAACATTTCGCTATACAAATCATCTCTCTCCCTCTCCTCCCCATTTGGAGGGGGTATTTATAGCATGCCCCTAGGGCTAGGGGTGGCTTCATGGAGAAGCCAAGACCAAGAAGGTTGGTTAGGACAGTTGGGATGGAAGCCTCTGGAATCTTCCATCCTCCAACTGCCTCCTTCTAGATCTCTTGGCCGTTCCAACCGATTTGGCTTGGGGGGAAGGCCTAACTGAACTCCAGTTAAGACCGTAGGTCACAGTTGCGGTCCAGACTACAGACCATAGGTGTCAACCATGGTTTGGACTGGAGACCGTAGGTCTGGGCTACGGTTCAGACTACTTAGGCCAAAATGCCTAAATTGAGTGGTTAGAACCACTGCTCTATCTTGGAGTCTATCCAAGATCCTCCATATGGTTTTGTAGCATGTCCATATGAGTAGTCACCCTCGGCATGACGCATTTTAGGTGTCTACAGATGCCCCTTTTGAGATGCGTTGTGAGATCGAACAACGCTGAGCAAAAATAGACCTCCTAAAATGATGTCGAAGGTTCTATGATGATCATTAGTCTGATCAACATTAGATGCCCCAGGTCCAGCAAAAGGACGCGCATCCTAGAATCATTGCTTCCAACTTGGGAAGGCTTACATTTGAAAAGTCTGCACTCATCATCAGACATTCGGGTAGCTTTGGTGCTACAATAGGAGTTAGGCCTATATAACCGAAGGATGAGAGCTACAAACAAAATTTCATATTTGCTATTTACCCCAAGCAAAGGGGGAAGCTTATGATAGTTGTTAGCAATGATTCACAAGAATGAACACAATTTTGACAAGATCAAGGGATCTACGATCTCTGGGATCTTCTATTGATTTTGATTATGACATGAAATTATGACTACCCCCTCAAGCGACGAGTCGATGAGGGTAATGACAATGTATGAAGCGACGAAATCGCTTGACCATAATGAATGATCCTGAACAACTTTAGATTTGAGACGTTTAATACCTTGGCTAGGCCTAGTTCAGCTTATGATTGCAACGCTTAGTAGTATTTGCACATCTCTCTCCCATGGAGCAGTCAGGCTATGATAGCCATCTTAGGGAGTCAAAATAATACAAATTCAAGAAGACTTGTGTTGAATCATATTGTCGATGATTTGCTGAAAGATGTCATAAAAGAAATGACAATTTTACCCCAAATGTCCTTATGGTGATTTACTCATCTTGTCGGATTGCATGGATCGCAAGTCACTGCAACCACCAATTTTATAGGATAAATCACTGAATACGAGGCGCATTTGGTTTTTCATTGTTTGATTTTTTTTGTTTAATTTTGCATTTATTTGATTGATCCTGGTGCTTTTAACATCACCAAATTTGCAATTTTAATCATTGATTTTGAATTTTTATCCAATGGGAGTCATTAATTTACCTTTTTAGACCTTCCCACGGTGGGTTTTGAGTGCATTTATTGCTAGTTGCGGACCGTGGGTACGGTCTACGGTTTACACTTCCAAATTTTGGGGACCGCAGGTCAGACCTACGGGTGGAAAACCCTAGTTTCAGAACCGTGGGTGTCAGCTACGGTCCGTAGAGACTAGGAGGACCTATAAATTGAATTCCCATTTGAAATTTTTCATTATTTTCTTGCAACCACTAGCAAATTGAGAGCTTTGAGAGAGAGAGAACATTCCTTGATATGGAATGCTGTCAAACTCGACCACATTTACACTCGTCTACCCTGATGGCGGATCCTGATCAGCCATCGACTAGCCGAGGGTAGGGTGCGGGCAAGGTAACTCGAAATCGAGACCTCACACTCAATATCAGTAAAATGAACCACACTAAGAAATGCAGAAATTTAACCTCATTAAACTATTGGTAATGAACCCCACTAGTCTAGGTTAGCTTAGGATTTAATTTTTATGCTTTAGTGGTCTAGGAGGGTACCCAAAATGGGTGCCACTCCTAAACCATAGCTGGTAGCTACGGTTCCTAGTTGGCAAATTGGGAACCA
Organism: Wollemia nobilis; assembly: GCA_028583015.1. Taxonomy (NCBI): domain Eukaryota; kingdom Viridiplantae; phylum Streptophyta; class Pinopsida; order Araucariales; family Araucariaceae; genus Wollemia; species Wollemia nobilis. Next base: position 29,013,101 of record JAQPPZ010015824.1, on the reverse strand, counting down.
TAGGTTTTAGCTATGGTTCCCAATTTGCAAATTGGGGACCGCAAGTTGTAGCTGTGGTTCCCAATTTGTAAATTGGGGATCGCAAGTTGCAGTTGTGGTTTGCGATTGCTTGTTTTTTTTGTTAATTAAGAAATTTTTAAATTTCTTTAGCTCTGCTTAGCTAGATTTAGCTTACATTATGTTTTTTGTTTTTAAAAGTTAACTTCTAGAGCACGGGAGCTTGACCTGATGAAGACTCTCCATGAGGCCTTATCGGATGATGACCGAGCATGGTTTCGAGCCATCGGGTTTGGTTACATCATGGATCTACCCACCATTAGGGTAGATCAAGCCTATCTGACTACATTGGCCCGATGCTGGAATGCATGGACCAACACATTTCACCTTCCTCTCGGTGAGATGACCATCACCCTAGAGGATGTCTACAGGATCTTTAGGATCCCTATCGATGGTGAGGCTATCATTTCCTCTACCTACATGACAAAGGATGTTATTTTTGATGCCATATTCGGTGACTAGAGCATCGATGCATAGGATGATGCGGACCATGGAGGGGTGCACATCGGTGACTAGTACCGAGATGATGTCTTCTCTATTTGAGAGGCCCTCTTTATGCATCTCATCATGCAGATTGTCCTTCCAGACTCCTCGAGCATGAGGATTCCCTAGAACATGCTAGCCCTTACTTGGAGGGTGCTTCAGAGCTCGATGGAGGAGCCACTACTATTAGCTTGGGGGAGCACCTTATTATGCTAGCTCTATAGGGAGCTATACTAGATTATAGAGCGTAGTCGTAAGGGCATCAGTTGTAGCCTATTGCTATAGATCTAGGGGTGGTAGCACATCTGGATCGAGCATCCTATGGAGCTACCACTATGCATCACTACCATAGATGATGACCATCAGTGTTACATCGCATGCTGGCCTCATGCTGAGGAGGGTATCCATAGTAGGGCTCATGTTGGGAACACTGAGCACTACATTATTTAGTTTGCATCACTTGGGTCGGGGACATTGTCTGGCACCCCTACATGGATTTCCCTACATGGCCAGAGGTGGACGAGTGGTTATGATGGGCCCATCAAGATAGATGGCTTACCTGGTGTAAGCTAGAGGTCTGAGAGTATCAGTTTTTCTCTCGTGTCCTATGATAGTTTGACATGGTGTAGGATATACTAGAGATGCCACTTAGGTATAGATGCCTAGCTCTAGAGAGGGATCTCCCATTGATAGTTCCTTCGACATTAGGAGATGCACTCGATGACTTCCAAGAGTTGGGTGTTGAGATAGCTGGGACCATGCTCGACTATGATGGGTGGTGGTCTCTATTCAGATGGCATGGGATAGGGCCTCTGGGTCGAGAGCCAACTGAGGTAGAGGTAGAGGTAGATCTTGATGGGTGTAGGGTGTGCCAGTGATACTAAGGGTGGTTGGGGCGTAGAGGCCACCATTGAGGATATGCTAGAGATCGACCCTAAGGAGGATGCTCTAGAGGAGGGTGAGGTCCCTCCTGATAGTGTAGAGGGATGGCTGCTGGCTCAGGTTGTTGACTTGTAGAGTCATATTGGGTGATTTCACACCTAGTAGCTCGAGAGAGATACTACCATCACCACTCTAGAGGTGAAGGTGTCTGATAGGGAGTGACCCTACTGAGGTGTAGGGCAGGTATAGGAGCTCACGACTCGAGCTACCGATGTAGAGGCCTAAGTGTAGAGACTATAGACTACCCTAGAGTTAGCATAGGCATAGCGGACTATAGTAGAGGTAGAGCGAGATCTTGCATGAGTAGTGAGGGGGGCTATGCCACCTCCTTAGGCTATTATGGGGCCTCCTATAGCACCAGTAGTAGGTGCAATAGCTACATAGGATCTGACTACTGAGGTGGCATGACTATGCGGTATGGTCATGAGGACCAATGAGATGCATGCAACCCGGCTTGCTCACATTGATCAGCTAGTCGGTTACATAGAGATGCATGGGCTATAGGTTCTTGAGGATCCTTTTGCATCAGAGTCTCAGCGTACCAGGTCTAGGACCTCAGGGCAGTCGACAATGAGCTCGAGTCATAGGACTCATAGGACTGAGAGGATGCATAGGTCCTCTAGTACACACACGATGAGGTCGTAGGCTAGGACTAGAGATCCAGGGTAGACATCAGGGACCTCTAGTTAGAGGACTAGCCTACTGTAGTTACCAGTTTCCTATGTGCTGGGTGCGTTAGGCTTTGGAGGTAGGCAGGATCCATAGTAGGATCCACCATAGGTGCCAGGTCAGCCAGGAGAGCAGGCTCTAGAGCATAGTGCGGAGGGAGGCGATGAGAGCTCTAGTATAGGGGGAGCAACCTAGATCTGAGCTATAGCAGCTGCAGACTATAGTTTTGATATACTATTTTGTGTGTAAGGTCGAGGACCTACATAGTTGTAGCCTACGGGCATTTTGTACTCCCTATGTACTCTTTTGGACACACATATATATATGATATGATCTTTCATAGCTCATTATGTGTACATGTTTATTTATTATTTTGATTTTATGTTTATTTGATGCACATGGATGCAAGGCTTATGTAAATGCTATGTTTATATGATGTGATGTATGGATGTCATGCACTAGATAGCTATTCTACTTTATGATGATGATATGCAGTGACCTAGATGATTAGATGTGCGATATATGATGTATGTAGATGGATGCGATGTTTATTTTTAACCACATATTTATTTTTGCTTTGTGGGCATGCATTTATTTTATGCAGTTTATGGTATGCTATGCAATGTATGGTAATGCATTATGTACAAAATCATAATCTAATGGAAATGAACCTGTATGCTTTAATCACTTAAAACATAAGGAATGAATGTAAACTGTGTATATCAATTTTTAAAATATGACACCACAGAATGTATAACAATCATGCAAAATAATTGATAATTCTTATGACAAGAACTTAATCAATTAATCACCCATATATGAAATGCAGTGAAATGGATTGGTAAAATGCTAATGAATGATTATGTCATTTTGTATATTTCTTCTTTGCTGCACTATATAGTCAGTGGTCGTCTAAACATCATTTCTGATATTCATGCGGTATCTATCCTATATATTTGATTGTGCTTTGTAAAATGCATTCTGATGAATGAATGACTCATATTTCTGAAGTCTAAAGATATTTGGTATCTTGTTGCTATTGGAGCACTTTTTGGGGTTTTCCTTGAGACTCAAACACCCTAGTAGACTTCTCCAAAAATCACATACTAACTGTACAAGGCTTATATTGGACAAGGCTTTTGCCATGACAGACCCAACTATTCATTATCCCTGTGTGTGCATGTGAGTATTTTTAGATAGATCGTAAGCATACCCCGTATGTCAGTCGGGACTCTTTCAACCCATATGTGAGATAAGGTTCCTCATACGATCGTACCATCCTTGTTTCAGCTTTGATTAGACTTATACAACTAGACAATCCTAGGTAGCTAGAGCTAGCTCATCTTGCAAATTGATCAGGGCTACCCCTCCAAATGCAGGCGGGACTCTTTCAACCCATTGCTACGTTTGGGGATCACCCAATAGAACTACCCCTCCGATTGCAGGTGGGACTCTTCCAACCCATTGCTGCGATCGGGGATCACTCTATGGCTTTCAAAAGGTGGACAATCCAGGGATTCAAGTTCTCACCCTTCTTACTTGCTCATGTGTAGTGATAAAAATCATTGTTAGTCCACGTGTTACCATTTTCTTTGAGCAAGGGATTTTTATAGTGCTTTTTATTCACTATGTCACTTTACATTTTGAACTTGAAATTTGTACTTTTGCACTTTGTAACTTGGGATTTAACTTTTGTGACTTTGGGATTTATAGGGGAAATTCTTGTCCTTTTGCCAAAGTACACCTTTCTAGACCGACTATTTGCAAGATAAGCAGGTCGTGAAACCCATCTCTCTAGATACCTAAGACTGCTTTCGCGGCTTTCATCCTCTCTCGTCTTAGCAGGATTTTATATTGTTTTGCTTAGTGATGGGATTCTGATATGTTGAAGCACTATCCCAACTAATGACCTTGTCTATAACAGCAAAGCAAGCTTTCTACAATATCTGAAGAACCCACTAGGTATGGCTGAGTGACTGGAAAACTTAATATACATACATATTTCTCCGCAACAGGTATCGCGTATGAATGCAATGAATTATGATAAATGCAAGGGTGCATGATTGACATACAAACGTGTGATCGTTTGTAAAATTTTGATAGACGCATTACACTCTACTGTGGAATGCAACGGATGACAAATGCCTAAATGCAATATGATGATGTGAATGCATGTGTGAATGCAAATGAAAATGCAAGATGCAAATGCAAATGTTTTTGGATTTCAAGCTTTACCAATTTTTTTTTGGACTTTTATATATTTTTCTTGATTTTTATAGATTTTTGAGCTTTCATATTTGACCAAATGATGAGTACATGTCCTTGGAGCTTTTGAGGATGACCAAATGGTGAGGAACTACCTTTGGAGCTTTTACTTGACCAAGCTACTCAACAGAGAGCTTGGGGTATTTTGGGATGACCGAGCGGTTGAGACAAAACCCTCGAAGCTTTTGGGTTGACCAAAGGCTTACAGATGCCTTTGGTGCCTTTACTTGACCAAGCTTCTTAATCAGATAGCTTGAGGTATTTTGGGATGACCGAGGGTTGAGAAAAACCCTCGAGCTTTTGGGTTGACCAAAGGCTTATAGATGCCTTTGGTGCCTTTACTTGACCAAGCTTCTTAATCAGAGAGCTTTGGGCTTTTGGGAATGAGCGGTTGAGACAAACCCTCGAAGCTTTTGGGTTGACCAAAGGCTTACAGATGCCTTTGGTGCCTTTACTTGACTCTCAAGCATAGAACGCCTTAATATGGATGATATTGAGAGGCTCAAGCTCTTCCACACCCTTTAGCGATGTTAGGCGATAGGTACCTAGACCAATATTTTTAGATATGATGTAAGGCCCTAGCCAGTTAGCCATGAATTTGTCTCGCATGTCAGGTAGCAAATTTGAGTTCTGTTGGTTCTCTTTCAGCACAAGATCCCCAACTTCAAAGTCTCTCTGGTGGACTTTGATATTGTAAGCTCATTTTAATCACTCTTGATAAACATGGAGATGCTCGAGGGCATTCACGCGATGTTCATCGAGCAACATCAATTGATCGAGGTGAGCTTGGCATGCGGTGTCATCATCGATGAACTCTTTCAATGCGACGCGCAGCGTTGGAATTTCCAACTCTAAGGGCATAATGGCCTCAATGCCATATACTAGTGAAAATGGTGTTGCCCCAATGGGCATCCGAATGCTAGTCCTGTAAGCCCATAATGCAAGGGGTAGTTGTATATGCCAATCCTTGTGGTGTTCTTGCATTGTCTTTTTCAAGATGGCTACCACAGTCTTGTTTGAGGCCTCAGCTTGCCCATTTGCTTGCGGATAATATGGAGTTGCAAAACTATGTTTAATGCGGTATTTAGACGTTAAAGCCCACATAGTTTTGTTCTTAAAAGAAGTTCCATTATCTAAAATTATTTTGGATGGTATCCCAAAATGACATATGATATGCTCGAGAATAAATTCTGCGATGCGAGCTCCAGTGGTCATTGTAAGGGGAATGGCTTCCACCCACTTTGTAAAATACTCAGTAGCCATGATAATGAATGTATGTCGGCCTGACGATGGAGGAGAAATCTTGCCAATCAGATCTAGTCCCCACTGAGCAAATGGCCAAGCCGCCTGAATGGGTTGTAAGGCCTGTGATGGCAAGTGCATAAGATTAGCATGATGCTGACATTTAACGCATTTCTTGACATACACATTGCAATCCTTCTCCATAGTGGGCCAATAATAACCCATGCGAAGGATGCATTTGATGATAGCCATGCCACTGAAATGGCCATCGCACGTACCATCGTGCGCTTCTAAAATTGCCCAAGATGACTCTTGGGGCTCAAGACATCGAAGGAGAACTCCTTCGTAGCTACGTCGGTACAAAATATCTCCTATCAAGACATACTTAGTCACTTTCTATTTGAATGTGCATCTTGCGGCACATGACAATCCCTCTAGGATCATACCAAGTTTTAGGAAGTCTTGGATTTGCAACATCCAGCTTTGACAAGCCTCAGCTTCGACTGCTAAGATGACCTGCTCCCCCTACGTATTTAACTTTGCAAATGCAGACTGGGAAACAACCTTATGGTGAATGGTAGTACCACTCCCCGTAGGACTCTAAGAAGTCAATGACTCCCAGGGTGCTTGCTTAAGAAAGTCTTCCGCTCTATGGAACCAATCAGTTGTTGGTTCCATGACAATCATGTTGATTGACTCTTTGTTATCAAAGGTTGCACGCTCCACTGCTGGGTGCGAGAGCATTCTAACATGGATGGTAGTAAAATTGGCAGACGGATTCTGAGGGATCAAGGACCCCAAAGATGCCATGGTGTCTGCGAACCTATTTGATGAATGAGGGATTGCCTCGATGTCATACCATTCAAATTTAGCCAAATAAGTGGCAACAAGATCTTTGTAGGCTTTCAGTATGGGACATCGACACTGAAAGAGCCCCTTAACTTGGTTAACTATGAGCAGAGAATCACCAAAAATGTTCAATATTTTAATACCCATGGTGATGGCTGTGTGGAGGCCCAAAAGTAGGGCTTCGTACTCAACATTATTGTTGGTGCACAAAAAGTCTAACTTGAATGACAAGGGCATTGGAGCTCCTTGTGGCATGAAAAACACTATTCCTGCACCACCCCCTTGCTCACACTTTGAACCATCGAAGAACAATGTCATATCAACATTATTCTCTGGTTCCTCGGGTTTGGGAGCTTCAGATATTATGAAGACCGCATCATCTGGAAGCTCAATGGTTAGAGGCCTACTATTGGACAGTGGTGCCTCAACTAGTTGATCAGCTATGACTTGTCCCTTGATGGAATTTTGGCTGATGAATTGCAAATCAAATTCTATCAATAGCATGATCCACTTTGCAGTACGTGTGTTATGATATGTCTTGCTCATCATATACTACAAAGGATTCTATTTTGATATAACATATGTCGTATGACTTAGCATGTAATGCCACAATTTCTTGGTAGCGAACACTACTGCTAAACAAAGTTTTTCAACATATGCATATCCTGACTCATAACTCACCAAGGTGTGACTGATGTAATATACGACTTGCTCTTTGCCTTGCACATTCTTTTGGGCTAACATGGTCCCTAATGCAAAGTCGGTTGTCGATATATATAGCAGAAAAGGCTCATCTGGCCTTGGTGGAGCTAGTACTGGCGGCGTTGCTAGGTATTTCTTAATCTCAGCAAAGGCTGCTTGGCAGTCCTCGTCCCAATCAAATGGGACCCCCTTGTGTAGCAGTCGATTCATGGGTCGACATTTATCCGATAATTGAGCGATGAATCACTTTATGGATGCTACTTTGCCCTGAAGGCTTCTTAGTTCTTTGATATTAGTGGGAGGATGCATCTCTAGAATAGCCGTGACCTTTGCTGGGTCTACTTCGATGCCTCATTTAGAAATGATGAATCCCAAGAGTTTACCTGAAGTTACGCCAAATACGCACTTCTTAGGATTCAACCTGACATTATGCTCTATCAGGCGATCGAAGACCTTCCTTAAGACCTCTGCATGCTCTGCTCATAGCAACGACTTAGCTAGTAAGTCATCGATATAATCTTCTAAGATTTTATGCATGTAGTCATGAAAGATATATGTCATAGCCCGTTGATATGTGGCACCAACATTTTTAAGACCGAATGGCATAACTTTGTAGCAAAATGTCCCCCATGGCATTATAAACATGGTTTTATGCTGATCTTCGGGTTTAATCTGAATCTGATTGTATCCAAAAAAACCATCCATAAGGGAGAGCATTTCGTGACCTACAGTAGCATCTACCAGAGCATCAATATTTGGCAATGAAAATGAATCTTTGGGTGTTGCCTTATTGAGATCTCTAAAATCCATACAAATACGGACCCTTCCATCTGGCTTTCCTACGGGCACCATATTGGACACCCATTCTGGATAGTCGATGGAGATGATGAACTCTACATCCAACAACTTTTGCAACTCATATTTCACCATTAAGGCTACTGTTGGATGCATTTTTCTGAGTTTTTGCTTGATTGGCTTCTTCGACAGATCTAGCGAAAGGTTATGAGTAACCAATTTTGGATCTAGACCCGACATGTCTTTGTAAGTCCAAGCAAAGAGATCAGGTCTCTCTTTCAGTAGAGGGATGATGCTATCACGCTCATCCGGAGTGAGACTCTCTCCAAATCTAACCTTCTTTGGATTGGTGGGATCTTTACTGATATCCACATCGAAGGTTTTCTCTACTGACATATGTGATCCTTCCTCAAGCTGGTGAGGCATAGGAATCAGATGGATGTCATCAGTCGGGTTCACATGTTCCTCTTGGGAAGCACCCTCGACATGATAAACATCATGAGCACAGCCTGGCACAAAATGAAATGGTTGCAACATTTCTTCATTAGGGAAGAAATCTTCAGGCTGGACCGGCGAGTCAGCACGATCCCAATCGATAGCATCCATGTTCAGATGCAGCGGTTTGGATGGATCTGCTGGATTGCGGAGTGGAGTGGTCAAATCAATGGAGACCATATTGATGGAATGGAATTGATCTCCAAAACCACACGGACAAAACTCTATCTCTGAAGCGTAGCTTTCATACCCAAGATCTGGTTTGGATGGTACGGGCACAAATGGATCCTCTCTGTGGGATGCCCATATAACTGGATCCTCCCAGTGCACTAGCTACAAAATGGGATCTCTCGGCTCAAGGAGCTCTGTGTATGTAGGCGGATGGGGAAAGAGTTCCTGATACCTCTCTTCGAGCTCTCTTCTTTCCCTCAGGCTACGATGGAGATTAATCTCCCGATGCAAACCTACAGCTGTAATAGGTGGGGGACCTCTAGGTGGAGGCCTATTACGTAAGTGGTGAGGTCCCAAATAGGCCATCTCCATCGAGTCCTCATCATCACTGTACAAATACAATCCGTCACTTCCCCCCTCTTCTAAGGGGCGATTTGGCAGATGTGGTCCCATGTATCTGATTCTACGGTCGCTATCATCACTATCCAGATAAATTCGATAGAATGATCGTATATATGATACTACCACATAAACTAGCATTGCTTCTTCCTCAGAGCGCTCAGTGTTGGGAGGTACTTCCTCCATAACATGCTTCGATTCCCTAGGCAATAGATATTGTGGATACACGAGCCTGGAATCGGTCCTCTCATCTTCATCACTATGGTCACTACCATGGATGGGCCACTCTATTGTGTCTATGCATAGTGGGAGATTAGCTGGGCGAGGCTTTAAGTAAGCCTCCTCTATTTCATATTTATAATCACTATCGGCTATGAAGCGCTCGTTCATCTCTTCCACTTGTTCCATAGGCAGCAGATGGCGTATAAACGCCGGACCTGGAAAGGTCGGCTCGATTTCCTCCTCAGATTGATCATCATTTGAGGACTCATCATCTGCATCATAACTAGGTCCACTCATTTTGGAGGTGGACTCCTCTCCATCATCATCACAAAGATCTCCTAACTTGAGATCGCCTACAGTAGTGGGGTCATGCCCCTGCATACCAGTGTCATCGGTAGCACCATGGATTTGGTTACCCAGGTTGCCTCTGGGGTTGTCCTCTAAGGGCCCATCATGATATGAATCAGGTGGCCCTATGGTAACAAATGATACCATCTAGTGAGTCCTCCAATAGCTGGAAGGATTAGGGTGGTATGGATTAAAATCCACATCATCCCCTAGACTCAAGTACATGTGATCTAAGGATGCAACAAGCAAATCATCATGATCCTGTACCTATAACCCTAACCCAAACCTATCAGTAGCTAACTGATAATGAGGTTTGAGCGGAGTCCTACGTCCTTGTTCGAAAAGACCAAGGTCATGTCCATGCCAATGATACGACTCAAAAATGTGCATGGCATATTTTGGGTTGGATAGATAGCGCACATTCATAGTGAATGGCTCATCATCATCCTCATCTATGGAAATTCTGGTGGGTGCTTGATCTAGCCCTACGTAGATAAAGTTTGTTTGGTTGGGTGGCTCACCCAACGACACTATAGATCCAATCAAAAATTGATGGGCGTGCGGTCGGCCCATCTCTTGTGCAGTTTTTAGGATAGGTCCGAAAGTAACATTTTGCACAAGATACTCACCCAACCCTATGCTAGCCAGATGAACGGTCACCTATGGTGTAGATGACCCTGCTGAAGATGCAGGTGAAGCAGGCTGAGGTGCCTCCTCGGCTTTGTCTTGAGGTTCTTCCACATCCATGGGAGTGGGAGTCTCATTGGCGACTGGTCCGGGCATATGATTTTCCACTTTCTCACCCAATTTTACCTTTAGCTTCTCGACTTGTCGATGCATTGATGATGCAGTCAGTTTTAGAGAAGTTGTAGTCGTATGCTCAGATCTGTGTGACACAGATGTCGATGGTTGAGCATGGGCTGCTGGTTTGCCTATTGGAATCTTAACCGATGAAATAGGTCGGATATCCAAGTGCATCGATGGGAGTACAAAACCCCTAGGCAAATCTGCTAGGTTCATGAACTTGAATGGTTCTTCATTCGAGGACACTACGTGAACTTGTCCCTCATGAATGTACTTCATGCATTGATGCAAGATAGAGGGGATGCAACGCATTTCATGAATCCAAGGCCTCCCGAGTAGAATGTTGTACTGCATGGCACCCTCTATCATGTGACACATCATAGAGATGGTCTTGAGTCCCACCTGAATAGGTAGAACAATTGTACCAACCATCGAGCATAGTGCATCGTTAAATGCTCTCAACGTAAAGGTGGTAGGCACAATGTGTGATTTGGGTAACTTGAGATGGCTCAGTGCCTTGGTCATAATTATATTGATCGAGGACCCAGTGTCGATCAAGACCCTTTTGAAAGGCATGTGGTTAACACACATGATAATATGCAGCGGCGGGTCAGCCATAATAGTAGGAACCATCTTCACTTCATGATCATAAAATTGTATCGTGGGTTCCTGACACTATTGTACATGTCCCACAAAATTTGTAAATGCATGCGCATCTTGGGACTGTACCTCAATGGACCTCAGAATGTCCATAAGAGTCTCCCTGTGTCTAGGGGACTACTGAATAAGCTCATATATTGACAACTTTGTAGGAGTTGTCTACAGGTTCTGAACTAACCTGCTCCTTATGGTCACCACCGGTCTAGCTGGTGGGCCTAGAATGTTCTGAGCTGGTCATTGATCCGGCGTAGCTTGTACTCTAATGGGAGCACGAGGTTGATTCGATTGATCGTACCTCCCATGTCTAGTAACAACATTGACCATGCCTATGAACCCCTGGGTAGGTGGTTCGATTCTCACTTGATTGACCTGGTCGGCGTTGTTACGAGGCACCTCATGATTAGGTAGTGGATTCTTGAAAATCCCCATGTTTCTATTGTCGGGTGCCTATGGGTTGCCTGGTACTACAAGCTCTCCTTTTTCTATCATGTTCTGCATGATGTGTTTGAAGGACCAACATGTCTCGATGTCATGGCCTTTCACTCTATGGAATATGTAGAATAGATCATCTTGATGCCACTTTGACTTTGGCACATTCGGATCTACTAATTTGACCTCAGGAAATCGTATGGCCTTGGCCTCGCATAGTTGATGGAAAATCAAAGTCATCGATTTCGTCAGGGGTGTGAACTGGTGAGGTGGGCGCTCTTCTTTGTTTTTGCCCTTATAGTTGTTCTTGCGTGTCTCATAACACGCAGGAGGAGGTTGAGCCTGATAATTAGGCTTTTGTTGTCCCTTGTCCTCTCCTCCAAGATTTAGTACTACTTGATTTACGTGGGCCTGCTTGCCCTGTTGCTTTGTAGTACTCTTTTTAAACCCCTCTTTCTTGGTCTTGAGCTTCAAGTTGCCTTCTTGCAACTTGATGTCCTCGATCACCCTGGCTTGCACCACAACTTCCTCGAATGTAGGGTACTACTGTAGCTGTAATAGTAGCGAGATGTGCTTGGCACAACTCTTTGTAAACATTCGGGTCAGTTCGGCTATAGGAATAGGGAATGGCAGCTTTACCATTATTCTATGCCATCTCTTTCCGTATTGCTCGATGGGCTCATCGTCGCACTGAGCTAGCATAGCCAAATCGGAAAGGTTGGCCTATTTCTTGATGCCAAATGAATAACATTCAAGAAATGCATCGGCCAACTACTCAAAACTAGTAATACTATGTTTCTTCAGCTAGTTGAACCACTCTCGAGTCGGGCCAAAAAGTGTCGTAATGAAAGTGCACAACAACAAGGCATCCTGACTCTCTATCTAGAAATAAGCATCCAAAAAACTCGTGACATGCTCTTGGGCATCCTCATCACCCTTGAATTTTTCTAACCTGGGCATATCAAAATGCTCTGGATATGGAGGCGTAGGCACCGAGGGGTCTAGAGGTTCATTGTGTATCTTCCTCAGTGTCAGATTTTGCATAGCCATGCCCTGCCTCTCTATTGCTTTGACCTTATCGACCAAAACCTTGTACGCCTTAGAAGATAAAAATTCCTCCTCCCTAAGCTGACGTGGAGGTGGTCTAGGAGGTAATGTCTTCTTTAGGGGAGGTGGAGGACATGGTTCTTCCTCCTCCTCAACTCGGTAACTCTCAGGATACCCCTGATCGTATCCATCTATATCTACATGTTCATGCTACCTCTGTCTAAGATCATTGAGTGATGGTAGTCGCTCCCTCTGTTGGGCATTGACATGAGTATGAGCATCTCTTCGCTCCTCATGCATATCGGCTAGGGACACAACCCTCCTATGCACACGCTCTCTATGCTCCTTGGGAGGGTATAGGCCAGCCCTGGCTAGCCGATCCTCCTACTCTATGCACTCCTTCTGAGCTAGAATACGCTCCTCGTGCATGCGCTGCTCATATAATCTCTATCGTAGGAGCCTTTGTGCTTGAATATTTTCATCTTCAATATGCTGCCTCTCTAGGCGAGCATCATCCAATTGATCTTGGAGGAGTTGACATCTTTGCTCAGACACCAGTCTATGTGATCTATCGATCTGGTCGACCGTGGGAGGCCTCCGGTGTGTGTGCTCTATGCGAGCTACCTTATGGGTTCTGTACCCATCAGACAAATGTGTGGATGGTGGACGTGTGACATGAGGGCACTTAGAAGCCTCTCCATGCTCTCTAGTGATCTTGATACAACTGCCGCTATGCTCACTCGGAGCACGAGTGGGTGGAGCTGTAGGCTTGTAGCCTAGCTACTCAAGAACACTACCTAGACCATCTAACTGTCTAGACCTCCACCACTCATGCGGTGGTGTTCCATTAGCTCCCACCTTTGATATATCAATGGTGATCTTGCATGGTGAGCCACGCACGGGAGTATGGGTGGACCTATGCTCGAAAGCGAGCCTATCCTCTTGCCCCTGAATGGGCGGATCTCTGGTCCATCTATACTCTGACTGTGGAGGGTTAGAACCTCTTATGGACCTAGTACGTATGGGAACCAACTTGGTCCCCTGCACAACATATTCCTCGGTCGATCCCATGGACGTGCGTGTAGTGCGGTCTCGGTAATGGCTTTGGAGTAGAGCATCCTCATGCTGAGAAGCTCCATGCTCAGTCCTATGCCTAGAGGAGTGTACTGAAGCTCCTCTATCGGGGGTCCACTCAATGGGATCTCCCCATGTCGAGTTGTCACCTCTAATGCTCGTCGAACATCGTTCGGTTCGCTCATGTGTATGAGGACTCGACACATGCTGCTGTGAACCAGTTGGGGGTTGATCATGGGCATCGGTCCTAGACCTTTGTCGATCACCCCGTGTGTTCACCATCTGTGTACCTAACGTCTAGATGTGTTTTATTATGCAAACAAAGTATACAAATGATGATTATCTCCTTTTAAATTTTTATTGTGAGCCCTAAACTGTTTGATGTTGTTTTCAGATGTGTTGTATCAGTGTTAGAAACTCTCACATGTTTTGAAATATTGTTGGATTTTAAACTCAGTTAAATTGGCTTTCACCTGTATACCCATAGCTCGACAACTTGGCGATGAAACCCAAGTCACGTAAACCAACCTATAATGTGTGGAAGTGAAGCCCACACACGGTCAAGGGGCACAGGTCCTCCCAGTTCCTCACCCATTTTCCCCCAATCAGCGTCATACCCTCCGAAGAGGAGTATATGCAAATTTTTTAGGGTACGAAAGGATCTTGGACCCGGTATGGTCTAGTAACACAGGGTACGTGGGATTTGGGCCAACGGATGGAAGTCACGCCCACCGTCATTGAACCCTACTAGTGGTTGGAGATGAAGCCCAACTCACTAGCATTTAAGTGCCAGGTGGTGTGTGTGGTTCCTTTTATTTTGCAAAAATGACAAATGCATCAAAGAGCATAATGATCATTCCTACATGATGTGCATGAACAGAAAGGAACATTTCAAATTTAGAAAGAATGCATGCTAATGCCCTATATGATATTTTGATGATGCAATTACAATGACATGGCCACTGATTGGGCCTCAAGCATGCAAATGACATGCAATCTCTATCAAGGTCATTGTATTTAGGGGCAGACTACACTCAGAGGTCCGCTATTCCCAACAATGCCTCTCTAATGAATGAAAAATGGAAATAAACTAAGATTTGTTCATTGACCCCTTTTTTTTATTTGAGTTCCTAGTTTGTAATGGTTCGACGCTTTCTGGAAAGATACAGAGCAAAAAATTCAACATAGAGGGTGAAATTGGGACCTACCTCAGCTCCTGCTCTGCTGCCCACTGAGTTTCCTATTGTCTACCTTTTCCTCTGTGAATCGTAGGTCCGATCTATGGGCTGTAGTGGTGACCGTAGGTTACAACCACGGGCCAAAAAATAATCATAGCTGAAAGCTACGGTTAGCACCTGAGATAAGAAATAACCAAGAATAGTCAGAATTTAGGGCTAAAATTGTGGGGTTCCATCATGATCACCATCTGACGTAACCGCGGAGCGTGCGCCTAGCTACCGTATTGATCTATACCATCATAAAAGCATAAAGATCCACACAAGTACATAAATTGAACAAAGAAAGCCAACGTATGTAAAGTTTCTTGTATTAATATTTAAATGAGCTTCGATTACAAAAATGCCCTCTTAGGGTCACTTGAAAGATGATACAGATACTACAATTGCCAATGCCCTCAATAGGGTAGGCGCACTTATAGTGCTCCGTTGATTAGTCACAAACTGCCTTGGGGTTGAGCTAACCCCCTTCTCCATGATGTGGAAGGATTATGACATAGGCTCCTCTTGCACCTGTCTCTCTATGAACAAGAAACAACAACACATGATTAAACAGATTGATAGCCTCTCGTGATGAGGCCCGTTAAGGAAATATGCATGTAAGTGCCATTAAACTAGTAAAACAAGAAAGCATAAAGAAAGACTTTAAACTATTCTGATTAAATCAAGAATTATACTACAACATGTAAGACATGAATAAGCAAATGATGCATGGATCAAATATCAAATTAGGAACAATAAAGCGCATAAAAGATCCAATGTACTCCTACTTAATACAATGCATAAAATGACTAATTCCTATGGTCAGAGTTTCCCTAAAATGCAATTAAACCTATAAAAAGACTAACATGACTAATCTATGCGGTCAAAAGCAAAGTAAGTAAGGTGATCATTAACCTATTGCAAACCACAACTGTGATGGGCGGTCTGCACTGTGAACCATGGTTGACAGCCATGGTTTGACCTCTGATAGGTTTACCCTCAAAATTAAGGGCAGTGGGCTTGATCTCCTTGTCCAAATTGATGTTCAAGGGTCGCCTTTGTTGTCCTCTGATAGATTTGGTGGTCAAATCACTGTGAAGGGCCTTCATTTTCCCGAATTTGTGTTTCTTGATCCTCCTAGGCACCTAGGGCATCCATGGCTAATTGGTCTTTAGATGGATAGCAAAGGGGCTCTCAAATGCACAAAGTCAGTATGCAATTTGATAGGGCTTCGCTGCTCTCTTGATCAATTAACTCTCGCTCGATAATTCACCAACATTTCGCTATACAAATCATCTCTCTCCCTTTCCTCCCCATTTGGAGGGGGTATTTATAGCATGCCCCTAGGGCTAGGGGTGGCTTCATGGAGAAGCCAAGACCAAGAAGGTTGGTTAGGACAGTTGGGATGGAAGCCTCTGGAATATTCCATCCTCCAACTACCTCCTTCTAGATCTCTTGGCCATTCCAACCGATTTGGCTTCGGGGGAAGGCCTAACTGAACTCCAGTTAAGACCGTAGGTCACAGTTGTGGTCCAGACTATAGACCGTAGGTGTCAACCATGGTTTAGACTGGAGACCATAGGTCTGGGCTGCGGTTCAGACTACTTAGGCCAAAATGCCTAAATTGAGTGGTTAGAACCACTGCTCTATCTTGGAGTCTATCCAAGATCCTCCATATGGTTTTGTAGCATGTCCATATGAGTAGTCGCCCTCGACATGACGCGTTTTAGGTGTCTATAATAAGCTTATCCTAATATTGTATCCTATCATTATATGGGCCATAAATGTTCACCATTGTCACTATTTCCCCAAGGTTCATTGAAAAGGATTTAGTCCCCACACCTAAGTCAAGCAATGCAAATTTGGTTAGACTAATTGATTTACCTTCCACCTCATGCCCACTCCTCCTAAGGCCCCTACAACATCAAGGGCCATAAAATCCTATCTTTTAAGCAATTTAGAAATATCTTCCATCACTTTCATAGCTAAGTATTTTGTCTCTAGAATTAGAAAAATCTTTGGATTATGAATTTCTACCAGCTTACATAAAACATTTTTTTTTGCTGAGATACCCATCCCCTATATATTAAAGGAAAGAAATTTCAATGATTAACTGTGTCTGGGATCATCCCTGCTCTAAGGACCCCCTTTAAGGATGATTGCTTGCCTTGTTAAACTTCACAAAGGTATTTAATCATAGACAATGAAATAAAAAATCTTCTACCCCTCCCATTTGTACCCCATGTATTTATTGAGGCCTCCCCCAACTCCTCCTTCCCTTAGTCTTGTTATTCCTTTAAAGGATCCTAGGGGATATGTATATATTTATGGTTTATAAAACCTTCCTAACCACAATAAAAAATGGGTAAGGAAACATATTCAAAGTGGTTTACGTGTAGACACCAAAACAACACCAATCTGATTATGTGGCTACAAGCACTGACCGAATTGGCATACATAGCCCCTAGGGCAGCCCCTAGAGGTTAAACAGTGGTCCTAACCACTCCCAAAGTAGTTTTGGAAGGTCAGAGGTCAATTTGGCACCTTTCAAGCACCCTGCTCCTTACTCGTTCCACCCTGGGGTGATTAGAATGCTATTCGCCCCACCCCGGGATGATTAGCAGCAATCGCTCCAGGGTGGGGCGAATAGCAGGTTTGACGGGAAAAAGTCAAACCTTGACAAATGGCAGCCCAGATCCACCACTCAACTCCACCTTCAATGCATGGGAGTGCGAGTGAGCATTTCAAAGCTCAAAGAGGCAGTCATGGAGCCCTTAATCAGGGAGGAATCTTCTCTCCCCTGACAAGGCATGATGGCCAAGTGGCGCCCCTGCATGCACATTCAAAGCAGACCTTCAGGTCTATAAAATGGTGAGTCTTCTCACCCCAAAAAAGAATAGAGCAGGAGCATTTGGAGCAATGGAGTGCTACCGAATTATACCCTCACCCTCATTGTGCTTCCTACATCCTTGATCTCTCTTTTGGAAGGGAGGTTATCGGGTGAACATTAGGAGCGCAATCCAGACCCAAAACCCAAACAATTGGCCACAATCCCACACCCAATTTTCTGACACAACCCCCTAGGAGGTTTTGGACCCATCCCAAGTGGATTGGTGTCAAAACCAAGCCCCAAACGATGGGCGTCCCCCCCTGGCGCCCCCGCACTATTGCAGTCCTAATCGCCCCACCCCGGAGCGATTAGAAATCTATAGTATATTTCTTCACTATTTCTTTTGCATCATGTTTTATGTGATTCATATATGCTGCTATTCAAATTTCATTCCATTCTGACTTGTTTTGACTATGTTTTCATTGTTTTACGCTTTTACTAACATACAGGGAGCGCCTTCGGATACAGGGTGATCGGGGTAGAATCTACAAAATCCGACCTTCTGGGTCATCTCAAAATGCCCCATTTTTCCTAACCCCAAGTTTGCAGGTGTTTTGGAGGCCTCTGGATGGGACATTTGGGAGGTCACTTTCGGACATTTTATGACAGTCCTAATCGTCCCACCCCGGAGCGATTAGAAATCTACAACAGATTTCTTGACTGTTCTTTTTGCAATGTGTCCCTGATGATGTTTACATGCTTCTTTTAAAGTTTCATTTCATTCTGATAAGTTTTGATCACTGTTTTAATTATTTCATGTATGCATTAACCGGAGGCCTTGGGGATTGCATGTTTCCCTCCATCCGCATGTGCTATTAATCATTTGTTATTTCTCTGAATGTAGGATCTCGACACTAGAGGGGCATCAAGGAACTATAGATGTATTCATGCAAGCGATGATGACGTTTGGCCCACCCATTTCAAATGTGGGCATGCGGAAGATCCCGAAGGGAAGCGTACCATCCGTTGGTGTAACAAAATTGTATCGAACGCTCCTAGCCCCTAAAAATGGGGGAGACGTATTGTAACCTGATCTCAAGAAAAATTAATAAAATAGGCTGCACTTTACTTTTGCTTTACATCTCATTTCATTCATGCTTCGCTTTCCCTTTTCATGCACTTTAGTTCTTTTTTCATTCGTAGGTAATACATATCGCTTTTGTTTGCATCGCACCCGGTGCGCCTGTGCTTCCGTATCCAAGTGCTTTCAGTGGCGATCATGGTGGGACCTGTCCCCTAATTTTGGGATCAAGTTTTTGATCAAAATTTTGTGTTTTTGCTTGCAGGTGTTAATCCTTCAAGCGTTGGACTGCTGCTCGTGCCACCCTGTGACGAATACAGACTGGAATTCATGTCACCCAGGGATGAATAGGCATTCATCCCACCCTATGATGAATACAGATCTGCTATTCATCCCACCCTAGGATGATTAGCTCTCTATGCAGTTTTTGAGCAGAAACTCAGGGGCATCTGGTGTGGGCAGAGAAGAGGTAGGTTTTCTGAACATCCTCTGTAATTTTTTGTCTCTGTTTCTATGATTTTTCTACTTTCTTTGCTTGCATAGAGAAGTTTACTGCATGTTTTCTTTCTTTGCACAAGTAAAAATAACCACACACACCACGTGATAATATAAACATCAAGGAGTTGGTCGTAAAACCCCAACACTTGATCAAGACCAACGGTGGATTTCATCACCACCTTGGCTTGAATTTTGCATACATAACCCCGATCGCGATCATTGCTAGACGTAAATCCCGATGAAAGCTGACCAAGTGTAGCTGGGGTGATTCCCAGTGCATGAGGATAAGTCTTCTATGGTAGGTGTCAAAAATAGAGTGATTCCCCTTTCGTACCGCCTATGTTCCACGTATCGTTCTGCTCTCGCGTACCAATAGTTTCCCTCACGTAAGGGCGGGTATATTGAGAGGTTCGGTATAATGGCCTGGCAATGGTATATTGAAGGGGCGACCATTTTGGGAGACATAAGAGCCCTCATATTGCATGTACAACAAAATTTTCTTTACAAGGCTTTCAAAACAAAAATCAAAACACACTAAACCAGATTTAGGGCACACATTTAATCTATAAACGAGATAATCACTTCTTTGATTGTGTGGCCCCTTTTGTTTAGTGTAGCATAAAAAAATCATAAAAGAAGATAAAAATATACATATCTTTTAGAGAACCACCACCATGGTGTACACCCGTAGCCAAGCCCAATCACGGGCAGAAGCGTGAAAAGTGTACAAGGAGGCACAAGTCACCTCCGTTATAGCTCCAAGGACTTGGTCATACCACCTTGGCGGCCTGACCCACAAAATAGTCCACATCATACCATGACGGAATAGGACTATAGAGGCACCCCTTCGAGGGGCACTCCCATTCAACACAGACCCTTTCAGGAGGAGTACATACATAGGAAGGCCCCCTTAGACACTCATTATGAGTGGCCACCATGCGATGAAGCGCTAGAACAACATAGGGTCCATAAGGAGGGGCCACATGATTATATCATCCCTCCTCTACCCCTCATTACTGTCAAAAACAATAGGCCAAATCCAGAGCGCAAGGCTCTTCAGACAGGGCGAGCCAACTCTGCCCGCCCCTTTCACATATATGAAAGGGAGCATGAGGAAAACCACTATATTCCTCAAGAGAAATACATAGCATGGGAGCAATGCACCTCCACACCTGCTATTTATCAGGATCACCTACTGAGGCCAGAGCCTCGGGTGAATGCCGCTAACCTCGATAGAGGGAAGCGACCTATAGAGATCTCGGATCACTATGACCGAGATAGATATGTAGGGGAGGCATCTAGGCCTCCTAGACCTAAGACGATGAAACAAATTGACTTGGCATTTGCCAAACATGCCACCCACCAAGCACAAATCATGCAGCTTGAGCAAGATCAACAATAGTTAGAGCACCTGTATCATCTTAGCAAAGAGCGCATTCAACATCAGATAGATGAGTTGCTCCAGAACACTGTGCATGAGAGGATTCCAACCCCTCACACACATAAGACAGAGCTTTATGAGAGGCACAACCCCTTGGTGCGAGACAGGTCTCCATGACCTTATCAAGCGTTGCCTCCAAGACCTCCTAGACCTGAGCGGGAGGCCACCCCTAGAGCCAATGATGGGCACCCTCCTCGGGCACCCACCCATGTTTATAGGTCATGCCCAGGAACTCCTCAAGAAGCCTATGAGGAATTCGAGCAAGAAGAAGAGCGGGCTGAAATGCCCTACCAAGGCAGGGGGCGCTATCCGGCTACCCCTCCATAGGCCTCAAGTTCCCCGTAATTCACAATGGGAACAAACCAAGGAGGAAGAGATCAAATCTTCCGATGCATACAAAGCATTGCTAGAGCGCTTAGAGTCTATGGAGACCAAGACTTCTGGGCCCCAAAAGCCCACTTTACGCCAGCTCCGTAGTCACCCTGTGCATCCTTCAGTGCCGGCACCCCCATACCCTGAACACTTCAAAATGCCTCAATTGGCGATTTTTAGAGGGGATGAAGATGCCCAAGAGCACGTGACAAGATTCCTGAGTCAATGCTTTGGCATTCAGGACAATGATGCTTTGCTTCTAAGAACATTTATAACCACGTTCGTAGGCCCTACCTCGGATTGGTTTACCCAGTTGTCGAAGCATAGCATCAGCAACCTAGACCAGCTAGTGGACGCGTTCCTCGAACGTTTCACCTTCAACACCAAGAAGAAGGCATCATTAAGTGACCTAGCTAGCCTCAGGAAGTATGAGGAAGAGACCATGGCGGCTTATGGAAATCGGTGGAGGACATTGCTTTCAAAGCTTCCTTACCTCCCTCCCATGGCCGACCTGACCCAAATGTTCTCAAAGAGTTGCCTAAGGTCGATCTCCATGCTATTGCAGCTACAGCAATATGCCACTCTCGAGGAAGCCCTGGCGCAAGCCAGAATCATTGAGGAGATCAAGATACAGGATGGCGAGATTGCCAAGCCATGCAAGAAAGAGTGGCCCAAAAATGCCAAAATTGGGTCCACGCAACCGAAACCCATCGCGGTCAATCAGGTTGCCATAAACATACCAAAGCCTGCACAGACGACACAACCCCCAAAGGCTAATTATCAAGCAGTTCCTCTTGACAGCTATGAGAAGGAAAATCATAGGCAAGAGCAAAATCAGCAGCGTCACCCTAGGCGACAATTCACACCCTTCACAGAGTCTAAAGACTCCTTGTTTGACCGCTTGTCCATGACAAACTTGATAAACCTACCAGAAAGTCGACCCGTAGACCCCAACGTGCCAAAACCCAAGGGCTATAGGGAAGACTTATATTGTAGATTTCATCGACAGAAAGGACATGACCTTTACGCATGTTGGAAGTTCAAAAGCTTAGTGCAAGACCTAATAGACAACAAAATGCTAGCGGTGGATAATCCCGTAGCACCAAGCAACCAATAGATGGAGGTCTTCAAAGACCCCCGTCCGCCCATGATGCGTAGGCAAAGACTCTACAAGTCAATGAGGTGACACAAAACTGCCCCATGCAGGGGTATGTAGGGATGATAAGCATAGTGACATGGAACAAGAGGTACCCAAGCACAACTGCCCTCCTGCAGCTACAGGAGAGGTTCCATCAACGTCACAACCTCAACAACACCCTACGCAACCTCCTCCACCTAGACCAGTGGCCATGATTCGGACTAAACTTACCCAAAGTTTAAGGACCACGTCGGCTAGGCTCTCCATCTATGAGCTCATCCAACAATCACCGCCCCATCGGGAGGCTCTAATGGAGATACTCAAAGCCATCGAGCTACAGCCCCACGAAGCAAACTCTTTCAACAACTTTGTGGGACATGTAAAATGATGTACAAAACCAGTCATCACCTTTAGAGAAGATGAACTAAAATCGATGACTGGTGATATGGCGGATCCACCCCTGCACGTCATTGCGTGGGTCAACGGGATTCCATTTAAGAGGGTGTTGGTGGACACTGGCTCGTCCAACAATATAATCACAACAACGGCATTGAAACACCTCAAGTTGCCAGCATCTCACATTGTGGCCTCCACCTATACTCTTCGAGCATTCAATGACGCGATATGCTCGATGGTTGGCACAATTGTCCTGCCCATCCAAGTGGGACAAAAGACTATTCCTACGTTGTGCCACATCCTGGAAGGTGAGATGGCCTACAATATTTTGTTGGGCCGGCCTTGGATCAGGGACATGAAGTGTGTCCCTTCGATAGCCCATCAATGCCTAAAGTACACATACGAAGGGCAAGTGCATGTAGTCCCGACAGACTTAGAGCCCTTCAAGTATTGCAATGCGGTGCAACTGATGCCACAATCGACCCTCCCATCGACACATTTGGACTTTCAGTTGAATCCATCCAAATAGGGTCCGATTCCGCATACATCCCCATTGTTAAGTCCCTCAAATCACCAACCGGGCCCATCTTCATCGTCTGGTCCTTCACCAATGACACCACCTACGGTGGCCACATCGAAGGACAATGGGAAGAAGCCCCTGGAAGAGATACCACCATTGGTCTCAACCATCTCTATCGAAGAGGTGCCCAGCCGAATGGAAGTCGAGACGCCTGGTTCACCCAACATGGAGTGGACCCAGGAAGAACTCCCATTCCCTCCCCCTCAACCACCAATGATCACCGTTGAGATGGCCAATACGGGCCTGGGGGAGTACCTAGTGCGGAACATTGTAGCAACACCCACGCTTGAGTCCATGCAGGACATGGGGAGACCTCGCCTCCCCATCGACACTATTGTCCCTTTGGGCTACCCACCAAATCAGACAAATTTTGTATATGGGGGCCTCGACAATGACATTGAACCTTACCTGCAAGAGGAAGAGGACGAAGAGCCCTTTGCTGAGAACATCAACTATCTGTCCAACCCGGACTTCGCTTTGAAATACCTTGGCCAATGTAATTGGCATGGATATGGGTTGGGCAGATATGAACAAGGAGTGCGCGTTCTTTGTCAACCAAGATATCAAATGCCATACGACAAATCAGGAGTAGGGTTCAACCACCCTCTGCCCCTTGACATCTTGGTAGAGAACATGCAAGGCCTAGGGCTAGGCAACAAGGATGGGTTGGCACAAGATCCATATGCCAATCCTAACACAACATACACATTGGGGGATTATCTCCCATTGTTAACAACCAACCTTGTGGGCCTCAACAACCCCTCCCCTTCGATCGAGAAAGGGGAAAGTTCAAGAACTTGCCTCCAAGAGGGATATAGACAAGGTCAAGAAGGATCTTCAGAAGACGAGTCGAGTATGAGGTAGCACCTTGGGACCCTTTCGAGTCCGATAGCAATCACTCGCAAGTGACGCCCATAGATGACTATCAGGAGAACTTCATGGCGATGTTCCCCTTGAATGCTCCAATCGAGCAATTGCCACCTCAAGAGAATCAGGTCCTCCCACAGAGAGCGAAACAACCCCGATGGGACCAAATTAACTTGCTCGAGCAGAACGAGCCTCACATGCCACAAACAATTGTCGAAGCCAATGAAGGCCTATGGATCTCCGATAGCGATTATGAAGATGAGACTGAGATGGCATATCTCAACCATATGCGGCAGCAACAATACCCCATGGACATTGATGACATGTTTGAATAGCTAAACATGGGGCCAAGGCATAGGTGGCATTTGAACCAAGCACAGTTGGACCAAGTACTGCACCCGCCACTTCAGGCATACAGAGAGCACCCTCCACCCAGAGACCCTATAGAGCCATCAGTGCCAAGGGCAGACCCTATCCTTTTATCTACACATAGGGCCGATCCATTTGTGCCAATACCCACAGAGCCAGATCCGGAGCACAAAGATCACCAAGGATGTCCGAGTCACCACCCACGTGGTAATGGAGACCAAATTCACTTCATCAACATGATCTCCATTGACTTAACCGCCCCCATCCACAATCCAACCGATCCAACATGACCATTGTATCTAAACCTAGATGCCATAGACTAGGATCGCGCTAACTCACCACCATCCCCATCAGAGTACTGGCCTTGCGGTGAGATGCTTCATTTCACCCTAGGACCAACTCAGGATATCTTCCATGCTGAAGAGGAACCCGACGTTCCAAACGTAGATCTAAATTCAGCAAATGATATCCACCTGATCCCAACTCCACACCAGTTGGAGGACGGGTCCCACATGTCAATCGAAGAGACGACTGACGTAGACATCGGCTCCGATCCAATGAATCCACAAATCATCAAGCTAGGGGTAAGTCTATCCCCCGAAGAGCAAGCCGATTACATTGCCCTTCTCAAAGAGAAGAAGGAGGTTTTTGCATGGTCCTA
This sequence comes from Wollemia nobilis, assembly GCA_028583015.1. Lineage (NCBI taxonomy): Eukaryota > Viridiplantae > Streptophyta > Pinopsida > Araucariales > Araucariaceae > Wollemia > Wollemia nobilis. Next base: position 28,987,998 of record JAQPPZ010015824.1, on the reverse strand, counting down.
CAAAGACATGTCGGGGCTAGACCCATAGCTAGTCACGCATAATCTAACGCTTGATCCGACAGTCAAGCCAGTCAAGCAAAAACTACGTAAGATGCACCCAACAGTGGCCTTAATGGTCAAAGATGAGCTACAAAAGTTGTTGGATGCACAGTTTGTCATCTGCGTGGATTACCCACCATGGTTGTCCAACATGGTACCCATCAAGAAGCCGAATGGGAGGATTCGCATATGCACCGATTTTTGAGATCTAAACAAAGCGAGTCCCAAGGATGATTTCCCCTTGCCTAGCATCGACGCATTGGTAGACGCTACAGCAGGCCACGAAATGCTTTCCCTCATGGATGGTTTCTCGGGATACAACCAGATTCGTATCAATCCCGATGATCAACTCAAAATGGCGTTCACAATGCCTTGGGGGACATTTTGTTATAAGGTCATGCCCTTTGGCCTTAAAAATGTTGGCGCCACCTACCAACGCGCTATGACATACATCTTCCATGATCACATGCATAAAACTTTGGAAGATTATATGGATGATTTGTTGGCCAAATCTCTTTTGCGCCCAGATCATCTCGATGACTTAAGCAAGATCCTCGATCGCCTCATCGAACACAAAGTTAGGCTAAACCCCAAGAAGTGCGTATTTGGCGTCACATCTGGAAAACTCTTGGGTTTCATAGTCTCAAAATGAGGCATCGAGGTAGATCCACATAAAGTCAAGGCAATCCTTGAAATGCTTCCCCCAACCACCATCAAGCAGCTCGAAGCTTGCAGGGTAAGGTCACGTCGATCAAGCGCTTCATAGCGCAACTATCTGACAAGTGCCGACCCATGAATAAATTATTACACAAAGGGGTAGCATTTCACTGGGATGACGAGTGTCGATCAGCCTTCGATGACATTAAACAATACTTGGCTTCACCACCGTATTGGCACCACCTAGACCAGGAGTGTCATTCTATTTATACATCTCAGCTACTGAGGTGGCACTGGGCGCCATGCTAGCCCAAAAAAATGAACTACATAAAGAATAGGCTAATTATTATCTTAGCCGCACCCTGGTCAGTTATGAACTTAACTATGCATACGTCGAGAAGCTATGCTTAGCAGTGGTATTTGCCACCAAAAAGCTATGCCATTACATGCTGAGCAATACGACGTATGTTGTGTCTAAGGAGAATCCATTGCGGTACATGATGAGTCATACTTATCATAGTAGCCGCACGACAAAATGGATCATGTTGTTGATGGAGTTTGACATCGAATTCATTGGACAAAAGTCCATCAAAGGTCAAGTCATCGCCGATCAACTAGCAGAGGCTCCTCTCGAAGATGATCAGCCTCTGACCGTAGAGCTACCCGATGATGGGGTCTTCCATGTCTCAGAATCGCCAGATTCTGATGAGCCTGAGTCACAGGCCGACATAACCCTATTTTTTGATGGTTCTAAATGTGAGCAAGGGGGTGGCACGGGAATCGTATTCTTCACACCGCAAGGGGCTCCAATGCCTCTATCATTTAAACTTGATTTCTCATGCACCAATAACAATGTCGAATACGAAGCCTTGCTCATAGGTCTTCAGACAACCATCACCATGAACATCAAATACTTGAACATCTTTGGTGATTCGTTGTTAATTGTCAACCAAGTGAAAGGGGTATTCCAATGCAAATGCCTAGTTCTGCAGGCCTACAAAGCCCTTGTGGATAAATTCCTGGCAAAGCTTGAATGGTACGACATCGAGGCACTCCCTCGATCATCGAATCATTTTGCGGACACTATGGCCTCCTTGGGGTCACTAATCCCGCAAGACCCTTCTGGTGAGATGACAACCATTCAAGTCAAAACATTATCGCAATCCATGATGGAGCGTGCAAGCTCTGACCTAACGCCAGGAATCCACCTGATCCAGATTGAACCATCTCAGGATAGGTTCTCTCGAATCCATGATAGTCTGAATCATGCCAACTAGGGGTCCTTGTTCTCCCCAACCCCTCTTAATAGCAACACAACGCTATTCTTACAAGTTCTTTCCCGCTCAGCTTTTGCTAGGGATGAACTTCAAGAGGGATTGGCCGTTCATACCATCGAGGTTTCTGATCAGCAGGATTGGTACACACCCATAAGAGACTATCTCAAGTTAGGTAGCCTCCCACTTGGATTGTCGCATGCCACAAAAAGATCATTCAAACAGAAAGTGGCAAAACATGTCTTGCTAGGAGACATTTTGTACCATCGAAGCTATGAAGGGATCCTCCTCCGTTGCTTGGACCAACAGGAGTCCACTTGGGTGATCACCCAAGCGCACGATGGTACATGCGGTGGCCACTTCAGCGGTATGGCCATCGCAAAGCGCATTCTTCGCATGGGCTATTATTGGCCATCTTTAGAGCGAGATTGTTGCACGTATGTGAGGAAGTGCATGAAGTGTCAACACCATGCTAACTTGACACACGTACCTTCTCAAGCCTTGCAGCCGATCCAATCGGCTTGGCCATTTTTGTAGTGGGGCTTAGATCTAATCGAAAAGATCTCCCCTGCATCGTCAGGCCATCACACGTTCATCATAACGACCACAGAGTACTTCACCAAGTGGGTGGAAGCAATTTCGCTTACCTCTACGACTGGACCCCGCATTGCGGAGTTTATTTTACATAACATCATATGTCATTTTGGTATTCCATCCAAGATCATCTCGGATAATGGGACATCATTTAAGAACAAAGATGTGCGTGCTTTGACAACAAAGTACAAAATTCAGCATAGTTTTTCGACACCCTATTATCCGCAAGCAAATGGGCAAGCAGAGGCGTCAAACAAAATGCTAGTTGCCATCCTTAAAAATATGGTCATAGATAGTCATAAGGATTGGCACATTCAAATCCCACTTGCTCTTTGGGCTTATCGCACTAGCATTCGGACGCCCACTAGGGCAACTCCATTTTCGTTGGTGTATGGCTCCGAGGCAGTCATGCCTCTCGAGTTGGAAATACCTTCCCTACGCATATCAATGCAAGAGTTCATCGATGATGACACTACATGGCAGGCCCAGTTAGACCAGCTTACGTTGCTCGATGAACGACGCATCAATGCTCTCGAGCATTTACGTATCTATCAAGAGCGACTTAAGAAAGCATACAACATGAAAGTTCACCTGAGGGACTTTCAGGTTGGTGACTTGGTCTTAAAAGAGAACCAACAAAATTCTAACTTGCCACCCCATTTAAGGGACAAGTTCATGGCAAATTGGTTAGGTCCTTATGTAATTGATAGTAAAATAGGACCTGGAACATACCGGCTCGCCTCTCTTGATGGAATCAAGGAACTAGAACCCTTGAACATCAGTCATTTGAGGCCATTCCACATTTAAAAGAGCCATGGCCCACCCCAAAAGCTCCAAGGATTCCACATCGCTTGGTCAACCAAAAATGCCCAAATTTAAAAATTAAAAAGACATAATACAATCCGTCAAACCACCAAAAGCTCCAAGGATTCCCACAATCGCTTGGTCAACCCCAAAATGCCCCAAGGAAAAACAAGGATTCCCATAAGTCACAAAATGCCCCAAGGTATAATCAAACATTGATCCAAAATCAAAAAAATTCCAAGGTACAAATAATCTTTGGTCAAACCAAAAGCTCCAAGGATTCCCATAATCGCTTGGTCACCCAAAATGCCCCAAAGGTATCTATAAACCCTTTGGTCAAACCAAAAGCCCCAAGGGTTCCCACAATCGCTTGGTCACCCAAAATGCCCCAAAGGTATCTATAATCCCTTTGGTCAAAACCTCCAAGGATTCGAAAGAATCACTTGGTCCGCACCCACTCGGGATAAACCAACCATAACAAATTTTCAAAAACAATAAAATAATCAAAAATAACAAAAAAATTGCATCTCACTTCCATGCATACTCTTAAAAATCAAAACACAAAAAAAAATAAGTTGCATTAGGCATCGCAAACATACATTGCATATTTGTTGGTCATACAGGTCAAATGCACCATAGACTGTAATTACTCGGCAATTCCATCATTTTCCGCATTTTTCCACTTTGTAAATAGTCCAACAAAAATAAACGCCATCCACATTTTTCACCATATCATAATCAGTTGTCTTCTAATGTATCCAGGGCTTTCGTCATTCAGACTGTCTTTAGATTTCTAGCCAAAAACTGTACAAAGTCAGACAGATTTTTACAAAGGTAGAGTTTTACTTGGATCACACCTTGTTACGTCGCATCCCAACACAAGTTAAAACACATAAAAAATTCCCAAGTTGTGTGAACGAAAGATGAAACCTGCAAAGCAATCTAGGATACCATACAGTGAAAAGGTTATCTCGCTCATCCCCCTGTGCGAATGACCCCAAGAATGCTGAGAGTTGGCAAAAGGACAAGCATCTTCCCTACCCAATTCCCCAAGCATCCCAAATTCTCAAAAAGTTGCAAATATCCAAAAAAATTGCAAAAAGTCAAAGTACAAACTCCAAAGTTTGACATCAAAACCCACATAGTGCATACATCAAAAAGCACAAGAAATAGTGATTCTCATCACTCAAAATTCCAATCCCTTGCTCAAAAGAAAAAAATAAAAATAAATAATGATTTTTATCACTACATACGAGAGCAAGTATCCCAATAAAAGTAAAGAAAAGAAGGGAGTCGAACTTGAATCCCTGGAACTCTCAGCATTCGAAAGGTCATGAGGTGATCCTCAGTACCGGTTTGGTGGATAGCCTGCTGGTCACTGGCGGCAAACCTCCCGCATGATGATATATCTATCGCATTAAATTGTGTATAGATCAATGTTTGCATGTGGATGAGCTAGCTTATGGTATCCTAGATTGCACCGTAGATTAATCTTACTAAATACAACAAAGGAGTTAGTGGAGCTAATTAGGTGATCCTCAATACAAGTTTGGTTGATAGCCTATCTGACACTGGCGGTATCCTGACAACTACCACATAAACAAATTCAATCGCACACACAGGGATGTGAAATAACTTGGTCAAACTCAAGTCTGATTCGTACCTTGTTCAAAAGTCTTGTGAGATAAATGTACAGTCTTGGCTAGTTAGTTAAAACATCTGAGTCTCAAAAAACCTTAACTACATTCTAACACAACTGTGGTACATTCCATTCTTACATCACCATCAAAAAATACAAAACAAAAAATTACACATGCAAAGTCATTCCACAAAGCAATCACATAGTACAGAAAGCCAGCAAATCCTGTATAGTCTATGGTGCCACCGCCAAGTTATCAACAAATCATTTCATCCATTCCATATGCATATATCATATAGTAGAAATATTCGCATTCATAATAACATATGCATACATCAACGTAAATAAATGTGCATAAAAGTAACAATAAATCATGACAAGTGTATAATAAAAAAGAGAGTCATGTATATATATCGTCAAAAATGCCCATAGGCTACAATAAGTCGGTCCTCTGACCTCACAAAAAAATCAAAAACTCAAAAACCCCAAGCCTAGGGAGTCGGCCACCATGATCACGTAGGATCGGTGCGATTGGAACTACCCCCAATGGTGTGGGTCCTATGGGACCTCTCAGGCGACTGCTGCCAGCCCTCGCATCATGCCCACTAGCGCTACCCTCACCCAGCCACCTATGATGAGAGGATGTTGACTGCTCAGTCTCACTACCTCTCGTACGACGTGACGATCCACCTCTAGTGAGCTCAGGTAACTGCCCATCGAGGCGGATAATCTCGGCCTCCAACTCCACCCGACATCGACCCCACTCCACATCCCATCGATGGTACGCAGCCAATGCGTCATCCCACTGTGCCAACTGAGCCCACAGGAGATCCCTCTCGACTCTGTGCTCCTCATCCCATCTCCATAGTAGGTCCTCCAATCATGCTATCTCAGCATGAAACCTAGCCTCCATATCCCCTGGGACTGCCTGAGGCATGGGCATCTCCGGGATGACATGCTACTCCGGCACCCACTACTCTGGGACGTCCTGTGTATCCGGCTACTTCGAAACCCCTAAATCATCCCCAGTCAAGTCATCTACCTCCACCATATCCGCATCATCGAGCGGAGCCCCCCAACCCTCCCTCGGTGCCTCCACAACCCCACCACCTGCTGTCGCATCCGGACCTCCTAGAGGCCCCTCACCCCGCCATCGCAGCATCGTCCACCATTGGTCATACTCTGCAGTCACCCTAACATTGTCCACATTGGGGACATCAATCACTACATCCGACTCCTCACCCAGTGGCTCAATGATCGGCCAGGCTAGAGTCCTCTCGTCGCCTCGACGCCGATAGATCAAGGGCTCACCAGGAAATCCTTGGCGCACCCTAAACTATCGAGTCACCCGGATGTATGGGAAGTACTCTCTCGTCCCATGTCGCCCGATCAACCACCTCCCCCTACGCACCCACTGAAGCCACTCCCTAGCCTCAGGCCAGGCTGGACAGTCCCGGTATGGCCGCCAGAACACCTCCCCTGGAGCAAGACGAGAGAAGGCATCAGTATAGTGCCCTACGACACCTACCCACCGTCGACTCTCCCTGCTCCTTCGACCTCCACCATATAGCAGCATACCCAATCTCCCTATCCACCATCTCTCCTCGAGTGGTCCAAGGCAACCCCTGCGGCCGCTCCACAACTATGTGTTGCCACCCCCAACACTGCAATAGATAGCTGCACCCAATCCCCTTTCCCTCCGATAGGGACCTCGTACAACTCATCATATAGCTATGCCAGTAGCGTCTGACCCCACCTCATAATCAGTGGTGCTTTCGGACACTCCACCAGTCTAACACTACCTCAAGGTTCCAAGGGAACCTCGCACCTGAGGAGTCGAGAAGCAACATGTTGGAGATGAGGGTCATGAGAAACATGTGCCTCATGACCACTACACCAGAATCCTGCCATCAGGCAGTCCCCCTCTGCCCTCTCCACTGCCCGATCCCCCACCATAGGCTCCAATCGTGTCACTTACTTGAGCCCAAGGGCATCAAGCCAATCCCAATCCACCATAGCCAGCATCTCGTGCATCAAAAAATACCGTCAGCTGACGGTACCGACTCTTCACAACCTAAAAAAAAAATAACACAAACATTAAAACATGACAACAAAAAAATGTACAAATTAAAAAAAAATAAAAAACAAAAAATTAAACAATAAACAAAAAAATAAAAAAAAAAAAAAAACAAAAAAAAAATAAACAAAAAAAAATACAAATTTTAAACTAGGGTTTTATTCTTAGTTAAACAAAAAAATAAAATAAAAAAATTATACTAGGGTTTTTAACCTTAGTGTAAAAAAAAAAAAAAACAATAAAATTATACTAGGGTTTTTAACCTTAATGAAAAAAAAAAATAAAACAAAAAAATTAAACTAGGGTTTTTTAACCTTAGTGATGAACAAAACAAAACAAATAAAACCACAACATTCATCTAGGGTTTTAACCTTAATGTGACAAAAAACAATGATAAAATGTGAGTTTTAAAAATTCATATAAAAACAAACAAATAACAAGCAGAAGGAAGGAGCACCTACCGGTCTCGCCTCTTCCACTCGAGGATCTGGTCCTTGCACTCATGGTGTCCATGAAATTTTGATAGTGCTCCGCTATGCAAACTCGAACTCCTCCTCATAACTCCAAATCGCCAGAAAAAACAATTGCAAATGAGCCCAAAACCTAGTTTTGGCCCTTATATAGGCTCTTAGGCCTGTAATCGTTCCACCCTAGGATGAGTGCTCTAGTTAGCACTCGTCCCACCCTAGGATGATTATAGAGCAAGAAAATAAAAAACAACCAAAATTGCATCCAAAATGCACCAAAAACAATAATAAAACTGCCGAACAAAGGCACCTTTGCGCTTGCGATTCTTGGCATCCAAAACTGATGTTGGGGTCACAAATTGTCACTATCCTACTCCCTAAGAAGGCTACCATATCCGGACCACTCCATGGGAGGATGGATTTTTGACAATTTCATCCCCAAAAGGCGTCACAAAAAGGGTCAAAACCCACCAAAAATAATAATAAACTGCCGAACAAAGGCACCTTTGTGCCTGCGATTCTTGGCATACAAAACTGATGTTGGGGTCACAAATTCTCACTATCCTACTCCCTAAGAAGGCTACCATAGCGGACCGCTCCATGGGAGGACGGATTTTGACAATTTCATCCCCAAAAGGCGTCACAAAAAGGGTCAAAACCCACCAAAAAAATAATAAAATTGCGGAACAAAGGCACATTTGCGCCGGATTCTTGGCATAAAAAAACTTGGGGTCACAAATTGTCACTATCCTACTCCTAATAAGGCTACCATATGGGACCGCTCCATGGGAGGATGGATTTTTGACAATTTCATCCCCAAAGGCGTCACAAAAAGGGTCAAAACCCACCAAAAAATAAATAAAATTGCCGAACAAAGGCACCTTTGCGCCTGAAATTATTGGCATACAAAACTAATGTTGGGGTCACAAATTATCAATATCCTACTCCCTAAGAAGGCTACCATAGCTGGACCGCTCCATGGGAGGACGAATTTTTGACAATTTTAGCCCCAATAAGCGTCACAAAAAGGGTTAAAACCCACCAAAAATAGGTCCGATTGTTGGGAAACTGCATAAGCATTCAACGGAAAACAACTGAAGGCACCCTTACAAAAGTCATCTTGGGTCAAGCGACTCATCGCTTTTCTCATTTTGGTCATTCCCTCATCGATTCGTCGCTTGAGGGGGTAGTCACACTTAGTCACCAATCAACAAATACACACCCAATCAAGGAAATGGCATGCATTCAAAGAATCATTGACAAAGACAATCACGCTCCTGCTTGGGGCAGCAAACAAGCAATAATCACAAGCTGATCAAACACTTGGCATTCTAGAATCATGAACTCAAGGTTCCCATAGACAAAAGGTTGCGCCCTTTGCCTATTCATGATTGAACAATGTCCAAGATCAAGTAACACCTCACCGAAAAGGTTAACACTTGAATTAAGCTCCTTAGCTCGTCGAAGCAAGGATTCAAGAATGCGTGCCCTTTCCATACTTGGGGCATCAAAATTTGGTTAGGTTACTAAGAAACCCTAATCATTAAGTGCTTTGGTTATCTATTTTTTCTCAAGACTGCGCCACGCACAGCGCATCCCAAAAAGGGGCATCTATAGACACCAAAACAACACCAATCCGATTATGTGGCTACAAGCACTGACCGAATTGGCATACATAGCCCCTAGGGCAGCCCCCAGAGGTTAAAAAATGGTCCTAACCACTCCCAAAGTAGTTTTGGAAGGTCAGAGGTCAATTTGGCACCTTTCAAGCACCCTGCTCCTTATTCGTTCCACCCCGGGATGATTAGAATGCTATTCGCCCCACCCCGGGACGATTAGCAGCAATCGCTCCAGGGTGGGGCGAATAGCAGGTTTGACGGGAAAAAGTCAAACCTTGACAAATGGCAGCCCAGATCCGCCACTCAACTCCACCTTCAATGCATGGGAGTGCGAGTGAGCATTTCAAAGCTCAAAGAGGCAGTCATGGAGCCCTTAATCAAGGAGGAATCTTCTCTCCCCTGACAAGGCATGATGGCCAAGTGGCGCCCCTGCATGCACATTCAAAGTAGACCTTTAGGTCTATAAAATGGTGAGTCTTCTCACCCCAAAAAAGGACAGAGCAGGAGCATTTGGAGCAATGGAGTGCTGCCGAATTATACCCTCACCCTCATTGTGCTTCCTACATCCTTGATCTCTCTTTTGGAAGGGAGGTTATCGGGTGAACATTAGGAGCGCAATCCAGACCCAAAACCCGAACAATTGGCCACAATCCCACACCCAATTTGTTGACACAACCCCCTAGGAGGTTTTGGACCCATCCCAAGTGGATTGGTGTCAAAACCAAGCCCCAAACGACGGGCGTCCTGCCCCCGGGCGCCCCCCGCACTGTTGCAGTCCTAATCGCCCCACCCCGGAGTGATTAGAAATCTATAGCATATTTCTTCACTATTTCTTTTGCATCATGTTTTGTGTGTTTCATATATGCTGCTGTTCAAATTTCAATGCATTCTGACTTGTTTTGACTGTGTTTTCATTGTTTTACGCTTTTACTAACATACAGGGAGCGCCTTCGGATACAGGGCGATCGGGGAAGAATCTGCAAAATCCGACCTTCTGGGTCATCTCAAAATGCCCCATTTTTCCTAACCCCAAGTTTGTAGGTGTTTTGGAGGCCTCTGGATGGGACATTTGGGAGGTCACTTTCGGACATTTTATGACAGTCCTAATCGTCCCACCCCGGAGCGATTAGAAATCTACAATAGATTTCTCGACTGTTCTTTTTGCAATGTGTCCCTGATGGTGTTTACATGCTTCTGTTTAAATTTCATTTCATTCTGATAAGTTTTGATCACTGTTTTAATTATTTCATGTATGCATTAACCGGAGGCCTTGGGGATTGCATGTTTCCCTCCATCCGCATGTGCTATTAATCATTTGTTGTTTCTCTGTACATAGGATCTCAACACCGGAGGGGCAGCAAGGAACTAAGAATGTATTCACGCAAGCGACGGTGATGTTTGGCCCGCCCATTTCGAATGTGGGCACGCGGAAGATCCCGAAGGGAAGCGCACCATCCGTTGGTGTAACAAAATTGTATCGAACGCTCCGAGCCCCTGAAAATGGGGGGGAGACGTATTGTAACCTGATCATAAGAAAAATTAATAAAAGAGGCTGCACCTTTGTTTTTTCTTTACATCTCGTTTCATTCATGCTTCGCTTTCCCTTTTTCATGCACTTAGCGTTTCGTTAATACAACTGCTTTTGTTTGCATCGCACCCGGTGCGCCTGTGCTTCCGTATCCAAGTGCTTTCATTATGTATGAAGCATTACTAGAAAAATTACCAGGGTCTAAACCAAGGTTTGGATCTACTACCTTTAAGGAAGAAGAATTTGAGGGTCCTTGCCCCTCAACTCCACCCTACCTTCTTCTATGGGACACTTTGTTTTATAGACTGGTAAGTTTGGCCATTGGTCAGTTCAAGGACTCAAAGGAGAATTACTTGAAATCCCATATAATAAATGAGATTTGGAAATAGTTTTCTTTTGAAAGCTTGTATCTGGCTCTAGGAGCATGGCATCCAACTTTTTGTCTAAGATTCCTAGCCTAACTTCAATATGAGATGATTTTAAATCCATAACTTGATCTGACACAAAAAGCTTTATCTCCACCTTCTCTTCATCTCATGTTCCTTCCCCTGATTCCTCTAGATATTTTTTTGTATGTATTGATTTTATAATATAACCAATATATGAGTCATGTGCTTGAAGAAAAAATAATAAATCATTCTTGCCCTCAAAGATCCCTCTCTCTACCTTACAACATCAAACCTTCCTGAAAAATGAACAATCCCTCGTAATATACCCATACGTATGATAACACGCACGTCTAAAAGGCACATCAATGTAGTAAAGGTTTTGAACATGCATCCCTTTATTGTACTTCAACACAATTTCCCCCATCAATCCATGTGTCCAATCCACCTCAACAAGAATCCTGACCACTATCCTTAAGCATGAGGTTGATATATCTCATCTACCTCTAAGAAAGAACCAATATAGTTACCTATAGCTTGGAAAACATCACTAGACCAAAAGTATAGTGGAAACCCCAATAACTTTACCCAAGAGGGGGTAGGTATACGAGTGGTCCTAGGGTCAAAACAAGGGTCCCATAATTTGAAAATTAACAAATCTAACCTCCCAAAATATTTCTCTAACAAAATATTTGCCACATCTTCTTTATTATTGAATTGCAATGACAGCCACCCTCTTACGAGAAGTAAGAAATTAGGAACATGCCCTAGGACTTTCATCTATTCCCTAGCCATCCAATTTGTTAATAATTTTTCAAAAATCGCATGCCCATAGAACCTTTTGATAAGCATTTTCTTTGAGATTTCAATAACTTTCTCCATTTTTACAACTTCTCCTAGGACTAATTTTGATTTGTTACTCTTCCTTTGAAAGTACTTGGTTACCTTTTTGTATGCTTCCAAGGGATTCTTCTTTGGGGTTTCCCCTTCCAATTTTTTTTCTATCCCTCAAAACTTTGATAGGAGACTTGTGGCTTATTTCAACCATCTTACACTAAAGAGGATGTATCCTAGTCAACACTCCTATCTAAGAGTTACATGTCCTCCTATGAATTTGTCATCGGATCAAACCCATTCCTAAATTTTTTGAAAGGTGACTTCCCTCTTTTGTACTTCCATCCACTATCAAATATAAAGACCCCTTCATAAGTATCCATCGAGTAGTCCATTGCTTCTTCTTTAGGACATTTTCCAAAAAATCCCTAAACCTTCCTTCCATTTCATCATCCTACATTCTCCTTAGGACCTCAAGATTTATGGATTCTCTGTTACCATTTGCATTAACAACCCTAGCTTCAATAGAGAAATCCCCACTATCATTGACACCCTCTGCTTCACTCACCATGGTAGAAATCTTGTTGAAAAAGAGTTTTAAAAATTTATCATCTTGGCCCATGTCTTTAGAACCCTAGATTTTAGATATATGTTGCAAGTGGTATCTCCATCCTCTGTTGCCACAACCCTGGTTTATTCTTCTCAACATCCCCCTCTTTATCTATCATTGCTTTCTTCTACATCAAACTCACCAATAAATACCTCATTCAAATTCTCTATTGAGTTGTTATATATTGTTGGTGATACAAATTGGAACTAAGGATTGTGTGACGAATCTGATAGATGTGATGATAGTTGTCATAATGACCTATCATTCTTCTTGTCCTCCTTGTATCCCCTTGACCCATTATGTATTGTTGAAGTTGAAACCTTAGGCACCTTTGACACCCATCTACACCTTAATGCAATACCCTTTAATATTTTTTAGGCATAAGTGTAACAATTTTAATATATTTCAAAATATTTGATCCTCTTACAAAGTCCTAAAGTCCCTCAGTCTTCTCATGTAGTCCATTCATGAGCGAACCCCATGTTGTGCTTCAGGGCCTATGAATTTCTAGTGCTATTATCCAACTATACTTCCATGAAACCCTAACTTGCATAGATTTTTGCCTAATCGAAATGACCATATCTGTGAAGTTTTAACAGACTATAAACTTATTCTTCTTTAATGGCTATTGAACATTTGTATGAAAAATAGACCCCAAACACAACTCTAAAAATAACTTTTACTAATATATCAAAGTGGGAGTGGGGTGTTAGATTTTTAAAAAGGTCCACATATTTTTTTTAAAAATAATATTAAAGGTCTACAAAAGATTTAAAAATTATACCATAGAATCACCCTTTATTTAGAAAATCAAACACAATTGGATAAAGAGAAAAAAAGTACATGTCAAGACATCCATAACTTTCCACAAACCAAAACTTTCATAATCTACTAATGGCAAAAAGCCCTTAATTCATTCATTGAGGCAAGAGCCTATTTAATACATGCTTTAGGGTTACAAACTAGAAGATCAATACTCCCAATTTAGGAGATCATTACATGCAAGAAATATTAAAATAATCTTCCAGCTAATAATAACCTTTCAGCTAATAATGCATGATCTAATAATAATGTAATAAAATATCCTAACATCCCCCCTTATTACATTATGTAGGTTAAGAAACATTAGGATATTCCCTTAATTTAGAGGACTAGGCTCTTGCTCTTGGTTTTGGTTCCTAGTTCTAGATTTGGCTTTGGCTCTAACTCTAGAACTAGCTTTGGCACTAACTTTGGCTCTAGCTTTGGTACTGGTTGCTCTAGATCTTGGCTTTGGTTACTCTAGCTTTAGCTACTTTGGCTTTGTATGCTCTAGATTTGGACATTCTGGATCTCGAGTAACCACCTTTGGGTCCACCATTAGGTCTACCATTGGCTCTACCTTTAGGTTAGCCATTGGCTCTTCCTTTGAGCTTGTCTCTGGATATGCCATTGAGTCAACCACTAGCTTTGCTTTTGGGTATACCATTGGGTTGGCCACTGGGTCTATCATCGTGTCTATCTTTGGATCTACCATTGGGTCAGCCACTGGGTCTACCTTTGGGCCTACTTGTGTGTTTATTACCTCTTGGTCTACCTCTGGGTTTGTTACCTTTGGGTTTGCTACTAGGATTTATAGTTGTCTTGGCTGCTAATAGTGTTGCATTAGGAGAAAATTTGACATCTAGGGCAAACAAGCCACTTTTATAGGAACCAATGGCTATATGCTTACCATTATTAGTGATAAAACACCTCTTATGGCCATTCTCAACTTTGAAATCAACCTTCATATTTTTCTTCAGTAGTTGGGGCATAGACAACAAGTTGTTGGCTAGTCTTGGGATATAAAGGACCTCTTTTATGGTGCATTTTCCATCTAGAAGTTGAACCAAAACATCACCTACCCCTTTGACCTTATAGGTTTTATCATCTACGATGGTCATTGGTTTCCCTTCTTTGGATTTGAAGGTATCAAACTAGTCTTTGTCCCCTATCATGTGTTGGCTAGCACCAAAATCAATGTACAAAGAATCATCCTTGGTTTTAGCAATAGCTTTAGTCATGAGTACTGTGTGTGCCTTTTCAAAATCTGAAATTGACTCTTCATGTTCCTGTTCATAATTTGAATATGAATCTTGTTTGATTCATGGTATATACCATTGTTGCTTCTGTTAAGGTATGTAGACTTGGTCTCCTCTTGTGGTAACATTGTACCAACAATATTTGGTATCATGGTTGTCATGCTCACATATATGGCAATACCTATTTTGGTGTTGAGGTTTTTGATGTGATGATGAGGAATGACCTTTGTTTGAAGAAATTTTATGTCTCCTTTGTTTTCAAAATTTTAACTTGTAGATTTTTGACTTATGAGTGCACTGTTTGACAATTGATCCCTTAGTTTATTGGTTTCTTCTTCTTGTTGAAGCATATTGACCAACTCCTCAAAGGAAACTACCCTATTGGAGACCTGTAAGGAGGTAACAAGCACCGAAAAGCATAAGAGCTTGTCTTCCACCTTTTCATCCATAGCATTCAGTTTACCTCTTAGGTCTACCACTCTACAAAGAAACTACTCCATAGTCTCTCCATCTCCCACTCGTAATGTGTGAATTTGGGATTGAAGGTTAAGAATAGTGGATTGATTCTTTCCTTCATAAATGGTCATAAGAGCAACCCATGCTTCATTGGAGGTTTTTGCATCACAAATGTGTGGTTGGATCTCATCAGATATAGCAAGGGTGATTAGCATTAATGCTCATTGATCTACTTCATCATACTTATTTTGTGGACCCCCGTATTGGGATCATTTTTTGTTCCTGTCACAATGTTCCATAGTTTCTCCACTATAAAGATAGTCCACATCTTTGTCTTCAATGCTTTAAAGTTGTGTCCTTTCAAGAGTTGAAAATTTATGAGAAACACTTTGGACGTGGCCATTTGTGCAAAGCTGCAAAATATCACCTATACAATTTGGAAAGCATGGAGGAAAAATAATGAAGGTGTTGGACTTCACCAATAATGCACCTTTTATAATATTTGATGAATTTTGCAAGAAGAGGGAAGGTGTCAGACTCTACCAATATTGCATCTTATTTACAATCACAATTTCACAATTGATTAAATAAAATTCCACAATTGCATAAAAGAAGCTCCCTGAGGTTGTATCTATCTTTGGATCTAGATTTAGATTTGAGAGATATAATTTTTTCTTCCTTGATGAATTTTTGTATAGCAAAAAAAATAGCATTGATAGCCCAACTTCAAACAACCATAATTTTTTCAATACTGCTCAAAATTTGGCATATGACCACTCATTTTTATAGTATTCAAAATGATCTAAATCATGGTACATGAATATTCTAAATTTGACTATTGGAAAGGAATATATATCTCCCATAAATAAAATTATGTGTGATACCAAATCCAAGACCATGGTTGTATAGGCTCTAATTATCAATGGATGTCTTTCCTACAAATCAAACTTGCAAATAATTTGACCCTACGCATATCAAATAATTGGAAGGGCTTATGGTTGAGTAGTGATTATTATACCTTATCAAACCTCACACACTCTATGGTGGAAGGGCTTGTCATCAAATAGTGACGATTGTCCCTTATCAGACCTCACACACTCGATGGTGGCTCGAATCAAATAATATTTTTTGATAAACCATATCAACATAACACTGCAGGTTCAAAGCATACTCAAATTACCCTGCTCTGATACCAATGATGGTAAAAAGCCTTAATTCATTCATTGAGGCAAGAGCCTATTTAATACATGCTTTAGGGTTACAAACTAGAAGATCAATACTCCTAATTTAGAAGATCATTACATGTAAGAAATATTAAAAATATTATTCTAGTTAATAATAACCTTACAAATAATAATGCATGGTCTAATAATAATGTAATAAAATATCCTAACATCTACAACACCTGGATTTGTTTCCAAGAGAAAAACATAATGAAACCTAAAAAAACATTATAGTATCTCTACAACACCTAAGGATATATTGATGATTTTGCTTAGGACGTTGGCCAAGCAAGTGGTGAAGTTAGGGTTTGGAGCCAAACCCAAAAAAATACTACCAGATGGTAATGGAGACAAATGAGGTTCATGTATGTCTCATAATTGCCACAAAGGAATACTCTTCGTACATTATGAATTTGATCCAAAAATGGTCAAGTTTGAATGCTTGACCTTCATGTGTATCATAACTCAAGAATCCCTTGAATCCACTCTCTTCAATGCTTCCCCCTTCCAAGTATTTATAATCATCCTCCACCATAAAAATCTAACTTGCATAGTTTATTGCCTATCCCAATGGCTAGATATTTGAAGGTACTCTATCCTACACTTCCAGTGATCATCTTATCTTAGCCTGCATTCTATTATATTTAACATGTGATTTCTTAGTCTTTCTCTTCCATCAATGAAGCTAAGGCTTGATCCCTAGGTGAAATATCCATAGGTCAAAATTTTTATTTTTGGCAATGGAAGAATTGTGGTGGGGTTTGTCTTATTTTTCCAAAACTATTTAATCTTTTTAGCAAAGCAAAAATTTTATATTGAGGATATTTTTGTGTGAGATCCCTATAGGAGGAGGGGTTTCAGGATGATTTTGCTCAAGGTACTGGCCAAATAGGTGGTAAAGTTAGGGTTTAGATCCAAATCCCAAAAAATATTACAAGAAGATGGTAATGGAGATAAATGAGGCCCATGTATGTATTTGAATTGCCACAAAAGAAGACTCACTGTATGTTTTGAATATGATCCAATAGATGACCAAGTTCAAATGCTTAACCTCCATGTGTATTGTAACCCAAAAATCCCTTGAATCCACTCTCTTCAATGCTTCCTCTTTTTAAGACCCTATAATCTTCCTCCACCATGAAACTCTAACTTGCACAATCTACTGCCTATTTGAATGACTAGATCTATGAAGAAAATGTATCCTCTAGATCTATGAAGTTACTATATCCTACACTTCTAGCAATTATCTTATATCAACCTCAGCCTTATTTTTTTATCTAAGGGTTTGTTATGGACTTTAGTTCATATGGTGAAGATAATTATTGGATCATGCACCCACCTTTCTACATACATCATATCTCTATTTTGACCAAGATTAGAAATCAAACATTTTTTTTTTGCTAAAGAACAAGGGGTTCTACTCAGGTCCCCCACCCTTGACAAGTCACAACTCTCTCCTTTAGAACTTGAGATTTTACAAATAGATTCAATTTTTATCACAATTAAGATGCTATACTCGATACTTATATCATTTTTTTATAAAATATCCAAATTCTTGATTTTCAATTTTGAGATCTTCTTCAATATTTTGTGTGAATACAAATATTTTAGAATTTAGCATCCTTCTTGAAATTTTCCTATAACAGTCTTCACAATACCAAAAATACACCTCTACTATCTTCATAATACCAAAAATTTATCTCTTCTATCTTCACAATACCAAAACTCCACCTATATTATGTATGCATTGCATCTTACTAGAGTAAAATTTCTAAAGCATCACACTATCATAGTATGCTTTATCAGATCTAGATTTATAGTTTCCTTCTTGAAGCATAAGTGCAACCACAAAAATTATAATAAATAGTTTATATGAAAACACATTAATGTTATAAAATAAATAATGGAAAATTTAAAGTAAATCTTAATCATTTTTTTGGTAGATAAGATACTATAGCATTAATACCGGGTTTTACTGGTTGACCCAAAACCTTTTACAAAAATCAGCCCAGGGTTGTTGATGAACATATCCTTACTAAGGATCCTATATATGTAAAATCTACATGCCGCCAAAGCCATTACATCCGGTAAGGCACATAGCCTGTTATCAAAAAGAAACTTCCCATACAACATTTTGGGTATACCCCAAGAAAACACACATGCATCATAATTACAAAAAAGAAACAGACACGGATCCCTTCCTTGAGACAATGGAGAAACAAAAAGCTACAGACACACATAGCAGAGTACTAAAAAAACTCCCACAAGCTCTGTATTGACAGTTACTCTTAATAATTCTTTGGTAATTGCTTTCTTTCGTATATGACATGCTTTGGTACCACATACTATCTTGGCCAATCAGCCTTGGAGAAGTGAACCTGCTGGCTAGATTTATGGCGGTGGCTATCTGGTGGTCCACGTGGCTTTGGTTCGAAGTCTTATATTGTCGTTTCTTTCCTTCCCTGTGATTATCAACCAACCTCAAATTACTAAGATGACTAGGAGCCATGTTATCTGACATGTGACTATCCCCATTAGTCTTTGTGGTATTTCCAAGCAGCATCCACGAAGATGACAGCTCAGATAATTTTTATTGTGAGTCCAATTCAAAAAAGAGACGGGAATACTCCTAGCCTTCGAACTTACAGTGCCTTCCCTATTGGTAAATTTGACTATCATTCTTGGCATTCTTGTTGAATAAGCTCCTCTACTTCACTCGGGACACCGTGTTCCCATTTGAAAAGTCTGTCACCATCGACACCCAAATTGGCCAGCTTATCAACAATTTTGTTAGCTTCTCGAAAGACATGTTGGGCTTTTCTGTCTGTCTTCCCTGGAAAAGGATCCTAGCCTCTTCAACAATTGTTTTAATCCTCCAAGGAGGTGTTTTCCAATTATTGAGGAGATTTATAACATGCATAGAGTCTCCTTCTATGATCAAATTGCCTTCTAAGTCTTGAGTCATTTGAAGGCCTCTCCACATAGCTCTAGCTTCAGCTTCGTTGTTCGTCCTTGTTCCCAAATATTCAAAAAATGCAAGCATCATATTCCCATTATGATCTCGCACAATGCCACTAGCGCCTACTCTGCCAGGATTGTCCTTAGTTGCTCCATCAAAATTAAGCTTAAACCAACCCGTAGGAGGTGGAGACCACTTAACATTGGCTCTGGGGTTGACTACCCTAGGCACAGACTCATCTAACAAGGTTAAGCTTAAATATTGAGCAATCGTGGTCTCCTGGAGATGAGGTTTACAACTATCAAAAGGGATAAGGTTCACATTCTCGTTGGCAAAGGATAGGATCCTGGCAATGATAGTTTGATGATCATGGATAGACTCATTAAAGACTCTATGGTTCCTTTCTAACCACACCTACCAAAGATAGTGATTGAGACAAATTTTCCACATGTATCTAAGTCTTTGGCTTGAAAAGGGGTAAGGCCACTGGATGAACAAATCAAGTACGATGGTTGGTTTAACCCATGAAATATTGAAGGCCTAAAAACCCCACTTAGGACAGTCAAGGAAAAAGGGCACTCAAGGAAAATGTGATAAATGGTCTCCCAATTAGCCCTGCATAGATAACAATGATTAGTGATACAAATACCTTTACGCATCATATTATCAATGGTTAGAATTCTTCCTTGGATAACCAGCCATGAAAAGACTACAATTTTGGAATTAAATTTTTATCCAAACTAAGTCCTTTTGGAGGACAAAATCCTCGTCATCAAGCAGAAGCTTGTAAGCTGATTTAACAGTGAACTGCCCATTTTTCGTAGGAGCCCAGGTCACTTGATCTTCCTTGGGTCTCATGGGGATAAATTGTTGCCCGAGAATGTTACAAAGATCATTTGATTCCACTTGAAATCCCTGAATTCTTATTTGTTTCCACTTCATTCTACCTCTGTCCTCAACCATATAATCGGAGACTTTTCTACCAATGAGTTCTTCTGTGATATCTCTGATTCGGGCTAAGTTAGGATATTGCGTCAGTGGTTCATCCTTAGCCCACCTGTCATTCCAGCAATTTATCCTCTCACCATTGCCTAAAACCCATCTTAAACCTTTTTTGATGATTTCCTTACAATTAAGAATTGCTTTCCAAAAAGCAGAACCTCTGATTGGAACTGAGTCACTTAGAAATTCCATATTTTGAAGATACTTTCGTTTGATGATAGTTGTCCATTCATTTTCTTCACCAAAAATGAGACGCCATGCCTGCTTAGCTAGTAAAGCTAAATTTATATGAGCAATTCTCCTCAGACCTAAGCCCCCATTTTCCCTGGGTCTGCACACTTTGGTCCATCCTACAAGGTGTATCCTTTTTTCTCCTCTGATCCAGTCCATAAAAATTCTTTTTGGAGTTTCTCAATTTTTTGGAAAACCTTCATAGGGGCTTTGAAAATGGAGAGGAAATAGACTGGAATGCTCTGAAGAGAGGCCTTAGTGAGGGTCAACTTTCCCGCTTGAGATAGAAGATGACCTTTCCATCCAACAAGTTTTTTTGAATTCTTTCAATAACCCTGTCCCACATTGACTCTCTCGGAGAACCAATGAAAAGAGGGAGACCAAGATACGAAGTGGGGAGGTTTGCTATATCACACCCTAAAATTTTTGCAATCCTTCCTTGCCTCTGAATGGGGGTGTTCAAGAAATATAACTTGCTTTTACTAAAATTAACTTTCTGACCAACAACGTCCTCGTAGAGTTGCAGGATGTATTTAATTATTTTGGCCTCAACCACTGATGCCTTAGTCAATATAAGGGTATCATCGATGAATTGTTGGTGAGAAACAGCCCTAGTGAGAGATGTTGCCTTGATTCTCGATATTAGCCTTGAACTGCAAGCATTTTTGATGGTTCTGCCTAAAGCTTCTACCATAATGATGAATAACATGGGGCTGATAGGGTCCCCCTACCGAATTCCTCTATGACTTTGAAAGTAACCAATAGTTGTTCCATTAACTAGAATCGAGAACCATGCTTTAGAAATACATTCTTTGATCAAATTAACCCATTGGTGGTGAAAACCAAACTTAAGGAGGACAACAATCAGAAAGTCCCAATTTAGCTTATCAAATGCTTTGTTCATATCAAGCTTGAGGGCAAAAATAGACCTGTTAGTCTTATGAGCGAGTGCGAGCTTCATGAACTGTGATAACTCCATCCAAGATTGACCTACCCTGGATAGAGCTTCCCTGGCATGGATCTATGATGCGGGGTAGAATATCTCTCATTCTATTTGCAATGGCTTTAGTTAGGATCTTGTAAGAAACATTGCACAGACTGATTGGCTTGAAGTCAGCCATAGATTCAGGGGTTTGCTTCTTAGGAATTAGAGAAATAAAAGTAGAGTTGATACCTTTTGGGATATGATTGCTTGCTTGGAATTCTCTGATAGCAAAAATTACATCCTCACTTACGATGTCCCAAAAATCTTGATAGAAATGAGGGGAAAGTCGTCGGGTCCCGGGGCTTTGTCTGGCTCCATGCTAAACAAGGCTTCCTTAATTTCCTCATCAGAAAAGGGAGCTAGAAGCTTAAGGTTTATATCCTCATTTATTATGCTAGGAATGGATTGCAAGAGAATATCTTTGGCCTCCTCATTGCACTGCGATTCTTGACCAAGGATAGAATTGAAATAAGTTACTGCCTCCTTTCTGATTTATGTTAAGTCTTGAGTAATAGAACCATCTACTTTTTTAAAAAATTATCTTGTTATTGCTTCTGTTTCTAAGCGTGGTGACGTGAAAAAACTTGGAATTTGAATCTCCATATTTCAACCAAAGAGCCCTTGATTTTTGCCTCCAATAGATTTCCTCACAGGCCAAAATGTTATGAAACTCTGCTAGTTTTGTTCGTTCCTCCTGCCTAGTAGTTTCATCAGCATCACCATGTTGGATCCTCTGATCAATTATCTTCAAAATTTCAACAACCTATTTTTTATTTTCAAAGAGGTTCCCAAAGACCTCTTTGTTCCAAGTTCAAAGCTTTTCCTTAACAAACTTTAATTTGCTAGCAAGTTTAAAAGTTGCACTACCCCTGACAGGTTGCTACCACCATTGACTTAAGTTATCTCTGAAACTGGAATGTTTGATCCACATAGATTGAAATCTGAAAGGTTTCTTGAAGGACAGAGAGTTAGGGATCTCCAAAAAATGGGATTATGATCAGAGGCAATTTTAGGAAGGGCTTGCAGGGTAGAATCACCGAACAAAGTTGTAGCCTCCTTTGATAGAAAAAACCTATCAAGCCTTTCTTGAATGAGATGACACCCTATCCGTCGATTGCTCTAGGTATAATTCGCTCCTCTAAGTTTTACATCCATCAACATGTTGGAGTTCACAAAGTCATTGAACTCATCCATGCTCTGATAGGTGGTCCATTTCCACCCATTTTGTCTGAAGGGTAAAGAGGAGTGTTAAAATTCCCAACCAGAATCTAGGGGACATTATGGAAGATTTCACTCAGATTGCCTAAGTACTCCCATAGTAGAGCTCTCCCTTGAATTGAAGTCGGGGCATAAATATTTGAAAGGATCCATGACCTGTTGTTGTTTATTTCCTTAAATAAAACACTAAGAACCCTGTCATATTTCTGAATAATGGTGCCTTCTACTATCCGGGGATCCCACAAAGTCATAAGGCCTCCAGATGCTCCTCTGGATGATTTGCAAACCATCTCCCCTTGATTCCATATTTTTTTGCTATTTTTTATTGAATCTCATCAGTTTTTGTTTCTTGCAACATGATAATAGTTGGATTCACTTGATTTCTTATTGCATTGACTTCCCTGTGTTTGGGCAGGCCATTGAGGCCTCTCACGTTCCATGAGAGGAACTTCATTTAGATTGTTTGGGATTTCTTCCTCTCCCCCTCCCTTGAGGGGGTTTTCCTAATTTGTTGTCTTCAGAACCCAGAATAACCTGTTGAAACAAGGTTCTCTATTTTCCATTGGCAATGTCATTATCAGTTTTAATTTTTTGATGCTCAACATTTGATATTCTCCCTCTTCTTTTTCACTACCAAAATCTATAGGAGACTTCACAGTGCTCCTGGTTTGTTTAGGACTAAACTGAGGGGAGGTAATTTGTTGCAGAACTGGACTGCCATATTCCTCAGTCTGAAGAGTTTCACATATCTCCACCCCTACATCCAAATCTTCTCCTTTTTTCCTGTATTCCCTTGGTCTATGGGATGGCCCCTCAGTAGGATTCACTTGGCTCCTAGTGATGATGTTAGGGAGATGAGATTTTTATTTTCCAATGCCTCAACTTTCTTCCTAAGTTCTTCAGCATTAGGGTTTGGCTTTGGGATGCCCATTGGGCTTGAAGTATTTCTAGCATTGGGGTTTAAGGATCTTGACTTGGATGTGGATTCTAGAGATCGTGCATTAGGGTTTGGATTTGTGATGCCCATGGGGCTTATAGTAATTTTAGCATTAGGGTTTGAGGATCCTGACTTGGATGGGGATTCGAGAGAGTCAGAAAGGTTAGCTTGAAGGTGTTGGGCTTCCATGTCTTCTGATAATCCTCCTACTCCCATATTGGATAGAATTGAAAATTTATTTGAAACTAGAGGATTGGAACTTACATGAGTATTTTGGTTGCCAACAACCTGTTGTTTTCCTTTGTCTTGTTGGGACCCTGCACCCTCTCTTTTCTTTTTTGGTAGACATAGTTTTCCTGATTGAAATCACCTCTGCCAGGGAAACTCCTCAAATTTCCTCTGTCTAGCATTCCCTACTTCTGCTTTTCTCTATTCATTGCCAGGTTAGGGCACTGATTGCATAGATGTCCTTGATTTTTACATTCTACATAGAATGTCGGTCTGTTCTCGTATTCTATCGGCTATTTTCTATAGTATTCTCCATACTCTAGCTCCACAAACCTTGGCAATTCATTATTCAAATTAGCATTTACGTAGATTCGTGCATGAGTCATCCTTGTCCTGGCCAAGGTCGCATGGTCAATGGAGATCAGGTCCCCTATAGTTATGGCTATGCCCTACAGCCAATATTCATTGAAGAACTGGGCAGGTAGACTCGGGAGACGAACCCAAATAGGGGCAATGTTAATATTTTGCTTTTTAGGGTCGAAATATTCACCCCATCGTCTAAGAAAAAGGCTCCTTTTGCCTAGAAACCAAGGACCTCTTGTTAAAATGTGGTTAGCATCCTCCATATTGTTAAAATGGATAATGAAGAACCCTCGAGTTAGAGCTACCAACTCCAAGCTGCCTACCAGTCGCCATTTACCCATCGCCCAAGCCCTGATAGTCTCCATGTCCGGCCTACCTCCCAAAAACTTGCCTACCAGGGAGAATTCTTCCATTAAAAGAAAAGGGCTCATGGAACTTGTCGGGGCTGAAATTTTATTATTTACTTGGAACTAGGGGCGGAAGAGAGAGAACCTCCTTTCTTTTTCCTCTAAGAGTCTCGACAAAAGACAACCACTTCTTGGGCCCCGCATTGTCCTTCGTATCTTTTTTTCGGGGTCTTTCTGAGGAGGGTCGGGCCCCGTGTGATGCCCGCCTCCAAATCTGCCATAGCCTGACCGCCTTCCTCTGGATCCTCGCTTGATCCATGCTCGAGGTTCCCACCCACCCCTTTCATACCTGCTCTACCTCTACCACCTTGGCTGAGATTCCTGCCCAAAAATTCAAACCCTCACTCCCGTCGCACCCGCTAAACCTCAGCTCACTCATTGCTTTTGCTGAAGGAGAACGAAAGAAAAAATAGTGTGTTAATGATATTAGTAAATCTTAATCATTACTTGATTTAGGTAGCCAACATTTTCTTGTCAACTTTAGCTAAACTCACTACTTCCTCTAACCATGGAAAAGAGAATTTAACTTCATGATCCTCAATTAAAACCCCTTTATTGGCTAGCCTATCTATATATATTTTTCCTTCCTTTAATGTATGTGTAAACTTGATTTCTTCAAACTCTATTACAAGGTCTTGAATTTCCACAATAATCTCTTGTATGTTCCATAAAGCCTTTGCTTTTTTTAAAATTGCATTTATTACTATGCGTGAATCACCTTCCATCCATACTCTATTCCATTTCATTTGTTTGCATATTTTTAGCCCTTTTAAAGCTGCCCAAGCATCAACTTCATTATTTGTCTTAAATCCACCATTGAAAGCATAATGAGATAAAATCTGTCCTTTATTATTTCTAATTATTCCTCGTCCTCCTTTTGGTCCTTGAATTCCTTTAAATGCTCCATCAAAATTCAATTTGAACAACTCCACATCTGGTGGTTTCCAATTTATATTTTTTATCTTATTTTTGTTTTCTTCTATACCCAACATCGTAATTTCATTTGATGACTTGACTCCATATATCAATACTCTTTGCTTCCAGATTAGGGATTGGGTGAGTTGATAGGGTTGGTTTAGACTCCTCTATGGCTAAACAAATTTTCATTTTTATTACCTCTAAACTTATTTCCTTTAAATATTCTTCTCTTCCTTTCTAGCCAAGCAATCCAAAGTATTGTATCTTTTGATATATCCTAAATTGTCTGTAAAGCCTCACTTTTAAAAGTGCTCAACCATTGCTTTAACCATTCTTCAATTCTTCCATTCATCACCATGCATTTATCAAACATATTAATAATCATTTTTTCATAGATTCTAGACTATTGAGTAGTTTCCAAGAGATGGTCTATACTCTCCTCCTCCCTTTTATAAAGAACACATTGTGAGTGGCCATGAAAACCCCTTTTCATAAGGTTATACCACGATAAAATTCTTCTATGACCTACTAGCCAAACAAACATTTTGACTTTAGGAATACTCGGGCTATCCCAAATATCTCTCCATATTCTTGTGATATTTCTATTTTGTTGGTGCTTTACATTATATCCACTTCTTGTTGTGTATTCTCCTAAGCTATTCAACTCCCAAATTAGCTTATCCTTAGCTCCCCTCAAAATAATCATTGTTATGTTTATGCTCAATTACCTCCTAGCACCAATGTTTTGTATACTTGTAAAATTATCTTCTTTCCATCTTATCTTCCTTCTTACTCCTTGTACATAATGTTCAAAACCTTATCACCATATTTATCTTGAAGTAATCTCATCCATGGTTTCAAAATTGGATCTAGATTGAGTGGTTTTTATCACACCAAGTATCCATCCAAATAGAAATATTTTCTTCAATTCCCACCACCCATCTTAGACCTTTAATCACTATATCAATAGATTTTTTAAAACCGTTCCATAGAGCAAAACCATTTGGAAGTGAGAATGCAGTAAATATTAAGCTTGGGTCATGAAGAACCACATATTGGGGTACCTTTCAAAAAATAAAAAGTGTGGGTTCCTCTATTTTTGCACATGCTCAACTAGGTTTCTCTCATAATCAAATTCCATTGAGAAAATTGTTCCATAGAGGAGAACCATTTGGAAGTGAGTATGCAGTAAATATTAAGCTTGGGTCATGAAAAACCACACATTGGGGTACCTTTCAAAAAACAAAAAGTGTGGGTTCTTCTATTTTTGCACATGCTCAACTAGGTTTCTCTCATAATCAAATTCCATTGAACAATGGATTAACAGTTAAAATTTTCTTCACCTATAATTTTTCTTTGCAACTTTCTCTAAAAATTTCTTCTATGCAATTTTTTGTCAACGGTCTTCCCTTCTATTTCCTATTCACCCAGATGTATTGGTTGCTCCCAAATAAATTGATTTTTCGTAAAATTGAAAACACTTGTTTTCTCTTCTACTAAAAAACCATTCGTTGAGGTACCTTTTAAAAAATAGAAACTATTGATTCTATTTTTCCATATGCTCAATGGGTTTCTCTTGGAATCAAAATCCATTGAGTAGACTGACAGATGTAAAATATTCTTCATCTATAAATTTATCTCAAAATTAAATTAATCTAAGTTAACGGTCTTCCCTTCTATTTCCTACTCACCTAGAAGTATTGGTTGCTCCCAAATAAATTGATTTTTCGTAGAATTGAAAACACTTATTTTCTCTTCTTATTAAAAAGACCATTATTTGAGGTACCTTTCGAAAAATAAAACCTATGGGTTTTATTTTTCCATATGGTCAATGGATTTCTCTTAGAATCAAAAATCCATTAAGTAAAATTTAAATCGTGTGTTTTTGAGAGAGGGGAGGGCTCTGGTCCCTCCCCTGCTCCCCCTCCCATGGCTACTGGTTCCTGCCCAGTCCCTGGCTCAACCCAGGTCATCCCTTCCGGGGAGTGGTTGTTTGTAGATGATCTCCGGGGGGAGATCCTTCTCCACTATCTCGCGCCCCTCCCGGTGGCTAGGGTTTCCTTGGTTGTTTTTTCGGATCGGTGCTTCCCAGGGATCCCTGTTTGGTTGGGGATCCCTTCCCTTTTTCCCTCAGGCTTCCCCTGGGTTTTTTTGCAGGTTTTTCGCGTGGATCTGGTCCCCTGCATTTCTCGGTGTAGTGGAGGTGATGGTTTAGGGTTTGGACAGCTTCCCCCTTTTTCTTGTGAATCCTCGGTGGGCTCTGTGCTTGTACGGGATTCTTGGTCCCTGCTGCTGGGATCCTCTTCTGTTTTCCCGGGGCGGGTTCCTTGTGGTGCAACTCTCTGGTCACTTCTTGATGGGCTGGATCCTCTTTGTGCTGGCTGTCGGCTTCCTGCAGGATGGCTCTCGTTGAACTGAATGTTTTCCCGATGGGCGGGATGGTTTCTTCACAGGGCGAGATCCGCCAAATCCGTCGATTTTCCCGCGAGGCGGGATCCTTTCTTTTATGCTGGTTTCCTGGATGGCGGGATTTCCCTGTTGCTTTCCGTTAGGCGGGACTGTTTGTGGTGGTTTTGACTGCTTCCCGCGAGACGAGATTTTATTGTAACGGTTTTTCTTTGCTTCCTGCTGGGCGGGATCTTCTCGATAGTGGTTTTTGGCTACTCCCCACTGGGCGGGATCTCCAAACTACTTTCT
Source organism: Wollemia nobilis (assembly GCA_028583015.1). Classification (NCBI taxonomy): domain Eukaryota; kingdom Viridiplantae; phylum Streptophyta; class Pinopsida; order Araucariales; family Araucariaceae; genus Wollemia; species Wollemia nobilis. The sequence continues at coordinate 28,959,786 of JAQPPZ010015824.1, read as the reverse complement.
TTCTTATTTGTTTGTTTCCCGCTAAGGGGGATTGTTTCATGCTTACTGTTACCGCTGGGCGGGATTTCGTTTTAGTGTCCAATTTCAAGGGATTGATGCCCTAGGTCCATTGCTTATGTAATCAGGTTTTGGGATCCTTGTTAAAACCCGCTATAAATATAAACACTTACCAAAAAAAAAAAAAATCCATTAAGTAGATGTAAAATTTTCTTCACCTATAATTTTTATCTCAAAATTAACACAAAATAAAGGAAACTAATTTAAATAATTAATTAAATAGAGATTCTTTATTATGTTCTTTACATAACTTAAAGTGTCAATCAATTAATTTTTTACCTAAATTTGATAACCATTTACTTGATAAACAACATTTTCTATGAGGATAGTTTCATGGGTCTATGGTCGTATGAGCGTTAAAAACTACTTTGCTCTTTATTATTTAATCTTATTAAAGGATAGTTTCATATGGTCTATAGCCTTCATGGGTTAAGAACTACTTTACTCTTTGCTCTTTAGTATTTCTAAATGATATGTGTTTCAGATTTTTTTTTACATAGATAAATGGGTAACACCTTCGCTTGATATGGGGCAAGACATCAAATTAGGACCAAACTTCCCTAACCCGTTGGATAAGACAAAGTCAACAAAGGGTTCATTGGATAAGATGAAATCAATAAGTTCTTTGACCTTCTAGGGAATCAAACTGGGGCAACCACGTAACAAACATTTGAACACTACCATCTAGCCTATCCCCTTCTTGAGTACATCATGGTTTGAACTTGGATCTCCCCAAAGAAAGCCCAAAATCCTTATCACTAAGCTATCCTTAAAAATATGCGCATAAGTTATTAAAATTAATCTATTTAAAATAATAAATATAACTCTCTTAATTTAAAATAATTATAAAATAATATAACTATTTAATCATAAATTTAATATATAAAATATATTTTTATTTTAAAATTTTATATTTTATTTCCTTAAAATAATCATCTTATTAATACATTAAATTTATCAACAAGATCTTAGTTAACATATAAATAATGTAATTCATATCAAAATTTAAAAACCTATAAAAAAACAAAAAAAATTGTATAAATTAATATGAACTAGATATGTCCATCCTTTAATAAAAAAAAAAAAAAAAAAAAATTCAATTTACCTTATTAGAATCTCTCAAAGAACGGGTTTATTGAAATCACTGATAAGGGTGGGTCCCTTGAGGTTATATGCGTGTAACCACCTTAATTTAAAAAAAAAAATTATACCACATAAAACAGGTTTTTATTTTAATACCATACAATCAATGCAAAACTTTTCCATCGTAAAATTATGCATTTGCCCAAAAGCACACCAGAAGATTCCAAAAAGAAAAAAAAAAGAAAATTGTTAAGGACAATGATGCATGTCAGTCAAAAGGGTAACGGAAACAGAAGCTATTGAAAACATTGTGGATAATGCAGGTTCCCCACGACGACGGAAAAGAAAAGAAAATAAAAAATAGTTAATGGATACACGTGTTGATTTCTAGGTAGCCAGAATAGCATAATCATTCATCATTAGAATTTTATTTCTAACAGTTTCATGATAGTACCGTGAGTCACAATTTTCTTACTAGTTTATCTCTTACGAATGTGACGTGCATGTTGTGGGACATGGGTGTATATATATATATATATATATATATTTTTTTAGAGAAATGGCGATTTTTAAATTTTTGAAGTCTAAGTGACAAGTGACTGTCTGAGACTGTTTCGAAAGTGTATATGCTTCATTCAAATGTAGCATGAACTCTCGGTTGAATAAAATATTTCAAAGTCTGTCGGTGCCTTATTTTTTAATATTTTAAAATATAAAAATTTAAAGGAATAAGATTTGTTTCATTTTTTAATGTGCATGTCATATATGAATTTTTTTTTTTCCAAAACACAATAATGATGTTTTTATGTTCATCAATTTTTTTACCTCTCTTCAATTAGGTTTAGGGTTAAAAATAAATAAAAATAAAAATCCCCTGTGACAATCACTTTAGCATATGAATAATATTTGCATTATTTGATTATGATTATTTTATAAACATAGATATAAAGGTGGTAATTTATATGTATTTAATAAACTTTAAATAGTTAATTTAAAAATATATAATAATTTTTTTTATATTTGGTTAGTGTGAAAATTTTTTATGACTTGCGTTTAAGGTTGGGTATTTCCATCTCACCGTGACCTTTCATAAGGGGCAGAGCTGAACTTATCAATAGGGAATTTAACACATAATCACACACAACTTTGGACCTTTCAAAGAAGAGCCAAAGCCTTAAACGTTGCATTTTTTTTTTAATTTAGCAAAAAACTCCTTACGGGGCTATTTTGGTATGAGAAACCACGATAGGGGATTGTACACCGTTAAAATTGCCTAGGAGTCGCACCCGGTCCTGATCACACCAACATAATCAACTGGATTTTGGGTACCCAATGTGCATTTGGTAGGGTGGAGATTTGAACCAAGGATCTCCCTTAGAGGATTGCCCTACCCTCTCCAACTCACCTACAACACGTGGGTCGAAACATTGAACTATACCCCGAGACATAATAACAAGATTTTTATAAATATTCTATGTTTTTTATATTTATAAAAATTAAAAATTAAATAGTGAGATTTGGAAGTAAGTCTCATCTTGTTCTTATTTGATAAAGCAAATAAGTGTTGTGGGTGTGAACAAGATGTAAGGGTGAACAAAAAGCAAAGTGCAAGCAATAAGCAAACGTCACTTCTTCTTATTCTAGATCTTAGGAAAAACTTAAAAAATATAGTTATATGGGGAGAAAATCTACGTAACATAGAAGAAAAATCATTTTTTAAAGTTTTTAATAGAAATAAGGATACCTTAGATAAAAATAAGAGGGAGAGTAAATCTATTGCAAACCCGATACAAATAGTAGATACTACACTAGAAGTGATTCTCAAGGATGAAATGATTGAGCAAGATATAATGGTTCTTAAAAGTAGAGGGTTAATATGTAAATTCTATTAATATTAGCCAAGTTTTATGGAGATTCAAAACTGGATCAAATGGAAGTGGGGATTGAATTTTTTCTAATTATCTTCTTCAATTCAAAAATTAGGGATAAAATAATGGACGGTGACCCTTGGGTTAGGGGTAAAGGTGCATTATAATTAAGACCATGGAGTGAGAAATTTTGTATAGAGACAAAGACTATTAAAAGGCTTTTGGTGTGGATTAAGCTTTTTGAACATCCTTATAAGCTTATCAATAAAGAGGTTTTGAAAAATATCGACAATACTTTAGGGGAGTTCGTCTAGGAGGGACCCACTACTAAGGAGAAAAACATGTTGGATACGCTGAAAAATGTATTGCCATGTGTATTTGAAAACATTTACTATAGTCCATTAGGATTATATCTAAATTAATAGAATAGGATCAACAAGTGGATTGTGAAAAAATTGCATTTTGATGTTGCAAATATTTTGAGACTAAACACATGGTAATAGGTTACAAAGTGAAAATGATGGAGATAGATGGAAATTTTTGAGCATAAGATAAACTTCAATATGAAGCAAGGAAAACATATCATAGTAGAAATTGGGTAAAATCAAGGATTTTCCACTCCTAAGAAAATGACTAAAAAAGAAACCTTTGTTCATCAAATGACAAAGGCCATTACGGTTTACTCAAGTCAACCATTAAAAAAAAATATACAAGGTATGAGGAAGTATACTGTACAAGTTCAAACTGAGAAGTTAAAGGTGCAAAGGAAGATGGGAGGCACATTTTAAAGTGAATGAGGTTAAGGTTAATTTAGGTAGGTAGATCATCTTCATTTTTCTCAAGCAGCATAAAATCCTCTCCTTGCAATAAAAATGAAAGTAGTATAGAGTGTATTTGTTGCACTTTAGGGTTTCAAGAGTAGTATAACAAAGAAATGCATATGGAGGATATCCCTAGAAATTTAAGATTTCTAGGGCAATATAAGAAAGTAATTTCTATGGAGCATCATCCTTATATGGGTGATGTAAATAAGAAAGTGTTTATGAGGCCATTCCTTGCATTTTAGATTCTTTAAGGCGACATAAATCTTTAGAAGATAATTCTTATTATGAATAATATTTAAAAATAGAAGATATTGATGAAGACGAAAGTGTTGGTGGGAATGGGAAAGAGATGAAAGTCGTGAAAACATGAATAAAAATAAAAGAAAACTGAAAGGGATATCAATTGGGAAGCCAAATAAAAATATCACAAGTGTTAACAAAAGTGAGGTCAAGCACACTACTAAAAATAAAAAGTGATGATAAAAATGGTATCATGGAATATTAGAGGTATGAATAAGACCCCTAAAAAAGCGTTATCAAGTAATTAATAAGGTGATATAGTCCTAAGTTTATTTTAATATGAGAGAAAAAATTAAGTATTAATATAAGGACGTTTTTACAATTATTTGGAATATGGGGAATTATTTGAAGTTTCTTTTATAGGAGCTTTCGAAAATGTTGTAACAATAAGGGACAATGCAAATGGGATAGAAAATTGTTAAAAGCAAAAAATATTTGGCTTGTTGGACTATTTTACAAAAAAGAGGAAAAATCAAATTTGGGGTTATAAATGTATATTCTCCAACTATAGTTACTCCTTGCGAAGGATGCTGGATGGATATTAACATACTTTTGTCAAATGAAATGGTGATTCATAATTGTGATCTACAAATTCTTAGGGCGACTTCAACATAGTCTTATCTCCTTTGGAAAAGAAGGGTGGTGCGTTTGGACAGTCTAAACCAATACAAGAATTTACTTTGTTTATCAATTCAAATGGCCTTTGGTATGTTATTCTTTCAAGTTTTCAATATACATGAGATGATATATGCATTGGGTAAACTTATATAGTTGAAAGATTGGATAGATTTGTGTTATCCAACACACAATTACAAACAAAGTATACAAGCTCTTTAGATATTTTATTACAAGTAGGATCATATCACAAACCTATTCTTTTAACTTGTGATTTACTCAATAATGGCCATCTAAAACCCTTTTGCTTCTAGTCCATATGGCTTCAAGACCCTAATTTCTTCCAAATGGTTATGTTATGGTGAGATGAAGAAAAATTTGAAGGATCATGTATGTACATGTTTTTTTAAAAGATAAAATATCTAAAGGGGCAAATGAAGATTTAAAATGCCAAATATTTTGGTACCATTTTTTAAAAAAGAAGGAAATTTAATCTTAGCTCAAAAATTTACAAGAGGTAGTAGGAATCAATCAAATAGTCCAAGATTCTTATGTGCAAGAAAAATAATTCCTTTCTTATTGTCACAATGCATTGAAAAAAGAGTCATATTAGTTCCAAAATTTTAGGGAGAAATGACTCAAGAAAGGAGATAAAAATGCCAAATTTTTCATGCTACAACCAAAATGTTAGCTTTTGAAGCTATAAAATTAAAGGATATGCAACCACAAATAATGAAATAAGCAAGCAATATTATATCTAAGATAATGGCTAACTAATACACATGAAAATAACATGAGAAAATTCTAAAATAACTCATGAAATAGCCTTTAATGAAAGCTCACGAAAATCTGGAACTTGATACAAAATGTGCATGCTATGAGCAATGCATTCTTCATTACTAATTACGATGTTTAGTTATAAATATATACTAGTATGCGACTCTTGACTTTTCACTTTACTACCCTAAGGACACATGTGCATTCTGCATGATATACACTTGTGCACATGCACACCTAACTAAATATACTTGTTATTCCTATTCTAAAGGACTCATGTACATGTGGACAACATGCACATTTACATCATTGCACATTCTAATAATACTTGTGAATTTATTCCTTTGCATAAATTAAATATTTAAATCCTAATCTATGAAAAATTCCTAATCTAAACATGTATACATGGTGGTACATTGACATGTACCAAATAATATAATATTGTATAGCACCCCCTTGTATTACATTATTTGGGTATTGAAGACTTTAGTCTTCAATATGGATCTTTGTATTTGTCTTCATTCTTCAAGTGACCTTGGATTTGATCTTCTACTTGAGCTTCATATTTTTGCTTGTATTATGACTTTGGCACTATTACTATTTTCCTTCTAATTTTATTGTCGAAGAAGTTCATACCTTTCTTGTGCCCATCTCTATACCTTGAAAAATATATTTGAGAAAATCCATCAATGACGTTCCTTTCCATCATGTATATACATTCAAAGAAATATTTTTCTTTGTACCAACAATGTATTTGAGAATGATTGGTTCCTCCACAAATTTTACAACTATGAATATTCCAATATCTCTCTATCTTATGCCCATATATGCTACAATGACTATATATTTTTTTGTTACCAAATCCCTTTGACTATTTTGTCCTTTATTGCAATTGTTCCTATTAATCTCTGTCATTGATTGTTATCACAAGATCCTTGTTCATTATAGCTGATCTGACTTGTACATCCAAGACCTTTATACTTGGATCTAATTTTTGGTATGATTTGTTTTTTTTATTCCTTGTTCATGTTTTTCTAAACATTTATCTTTATATATCATCAACTTCGAACCAAATTTGTTAGTATGCTTTTCAAAATTATTAATACAATCATTAGAATGATCTTTGTTAATATCAATATAATTTTATGCATCATTGTCTCTATCATTATTTGTATCTATACCTTCATCAATTCTAATAGCATAATATTTTTCAAAACAATCATGAACTGTATTCAAATCACTTGTATTGCATATAGCATCAATATTTGCAATAGGTTCTTCTATCTTAGTCATGAATTCTAAATCACTAGTGTCATTGCTTGCATTACAATATTTCCTTTCAATTTGACAAGACTCATAGTTTACATTTTTTTTCTTTTGAAGAAGATCACCAGTATCACAACATGCATCAATCATCAATGGTTTTGATTCTATAGTATTGCAACATGAATCTATCCTTATGGACCTTTGATCATTTGTATCATTAGACACATATTTCATCACTGATTTATTCTTTCTCTTCAATATTACCTTTGGAAATTTCATTTGAAAGTAACACTATCTTCATTATTGTTCCTATATCAATAAGCAATGTGAAAACATTTTTAGATTCTTCAATTACTTCTTCAAGCTTCGAGTTTAGATATTCTTGAAGCATTGAAAAAAATTCATCTTTTGCTTCTTCCATGATTGTTCGTGAAATTTTCTTTCCCTTTATTGACAAAACCTTTTGTCCTTCAATGTTTAGTATCAGGTATTTGATACAAAATTTTAAATTTTACAACATTCCTTTAGTTTCCTCTAAGGAGTCATCTTGAACGTAAACTTTTACTTCTTGAAAACACAAGTCTTATTTAATGTATATTGGTTCTTCTTATAGACATAAGTTTTCTTCTTCAACTAATTTTGACAACTCACGAAGTTTGAGTTTTTGTATTTCTATTTTTGGATCATTTGTTTTTTCATTATTTTTTCTTTGCCATGTCCCTTTGTAGTAGACTACCTTATAGCTCCCTAGTTTAGAATATGTGATCAAACCTGACAAGACCTTTTCAATTTTTCAAATTTTGTAAAATGCCTTCTATATTTTTTTCTTCAATTGGTTAAATGGGATTGAAACGGGTCCCACCCATATTACATCATCACCACATAGTGGTATTACAACAAAGCTTAGATATTATCCATGTATTTCTTGGCAAGATTTGAACCTTGGTCTCCTCTTCAAATATTGAGGAATCTAACTGGTTGAGATAATATCACTTGATTATTAAATTTACATAGGTTTTTATGAGGGGTCCTAGTCCCCTCATACTGAGTGGGATTTGAACCTTAGACCTCCAAAGAGAGTCCAAAGCCCTTACCATTGTAGTAAGCTTGTAGTTATAAAATACCTTCTATCTTGCAAGTGTTTTAGTATACTATAAACTTGATAGTATACTTAGCTTTCTTAGTTTCCTTGAGTTGAATCCCTCTTATCTCCTTAATGTTCAACTACTATTTTTCATCTTGTTTCTCCTATTAATGAATAAATAGAAAGCTAAATATAATTTAATACACCTTCAAGTTTTGATAAGGTTCTTTATTTCAAGATCTTTAAGTTGGATTATCTATATCCATTTATTTTGTGTGAGAGACTAATATCAATAATTTTCCAACTCTCTAGCAATTCTATGTTTCTACTTCCTTCAAATTTTTAATGATATAGTTTCTAAATTTTAATAATTTAAAACTGGTGTAGAACTTCTTATAACTCCCTAGTATATCTAAGTTTATGTAGTAATCCTTATACCTCCAAGTTTAACTATTTGTAAATTTATATCAATGAGGTAATTTCAAAAACATTTATAAATACTTTCCTTTAAGGCAATTAACAAAGCAGCTAAGGTTTTAAAAACTATTCCTTATTTCTCCTTTATATTATAAACCTTGAGTTATAATGTAATAATCAACTTGTGCTCATAAAATGCCTTGTATCCTTTGAATTTAATTGAATATTTATTACCTCTCAAATGTAGTGCTCTAAAGTTTTAATTTACAATGTGCTACTTGTGCTTTCATGTCTCTCTCCTATGGTGCATTCAATGTATATGCTTTTAAATCTTCAATACTCTAATTAGCATGCTATTTAACCAAGACTTCCTCTCCTTGACTTTTCAAATCAATGGTGCTGGTGAATGTGACCATTTGCCTTCGACACACGCAACGATCAAGAGCATCAAACTCGTCTGAGTTCATAGAGCTTGGCAAAGTTGTGTTGAAATAATTTTGATAAAACTATAAGGTTTGTCGCTGCCTTAAATATTTTGCTCCCTTAGTTATGAATAAAATATGATGAATGAAAAATACAATATCTTCTAAAATGCTTCAACGGTGCTCAATATATTTGCTCGGTTATTCCTCAACATCCATGTGTGGGCTCCAATATCTTTTGGTTTCTTCTTTAGGTGCTCAACACTCCAAATGTTCCCTTCAATGTTGTTTAGGATACGTCAGGTTGGGTGCATAATAATGTTTCATTTCAACTTACAAAACTAATATTTCTCCTTTGAATAATGCATTGGATGGGCGACGTCTGATGTTATTGGCTACCTTGTTAGCAATATTGGATGACTCTCTTGTTCAACAACCTACTTTTTAGTCCAACGATGCTTCTCCCTTTCGTGTGCATTGAATTTACCTTTAAAATGCTCTTACCTATGATTTTCGTAATGTCTTTTAGTAGTGTTCTTTCATAACACCTTTTAGTAGTGTGGATGCAATGTAGGTGGTTGAGCTTCATTTGGAGTTATCTTGGACTAAATGAAACTTGGAACCTGTTTCTCTTCACCTTCTAATATCTCCAAGCATTGCAATATTTGAATAACGTGCCTCAACCTCTTTATGGTCGTTCTCCTTCCAAGTGATGCTCTACTTCTTACGTTATGTAATATGTTATCCTCTTCTCCAAATGACACCTTCTTGCACTTGAGTAACATTCTCTAGGTGATGTTGATGGTAATAATGCACCTTACACATGGAAAATATTAGGTGTAACTCCTCCTTAGTTCCTTCTACTCAATGTAGCACCTTCTTTGACCTAAAATAATTTACACTTGTCACTGAATCTCTCTTTTTTGACTTCTCCACTTGGGCAAATCTAGTGTAGGCTTCTTCTATGCAACGTTATTTCTTTCTTGGTCCCTCAAAAACATATGTCACTCTCCCTATTATTGTTTTTGTTGGTTCAAAGGTAGAATATGTAGGTTTTACTCTCCTTTGGGTGCTAATGGACACTATGGTGGCGGTTGTACGTAGGAAAATGCACTAATTTTTGCCCCTTGCACTTCAAAAATTTATCTTGCCTTCTTCACAAGATGGTGGATGCTATTTTTGATATGGCAATGGTGCCTTTGTCTTATGTAAGCCATGATATATATATTGCTTTTAATATTACCTTTTCTCCCTTGGCAACTTTCACCCTGCTTGGTTTGCTTTCAATGATGATTCCAAGCTTTTTGAACTATGTAAATAGAGTGCCTTATGGATGATAATACTATGCACTCTTGTATATGCAATTTAGCCTTTAGAATGAAGTCTTCTTTCCTTTCAATAGATAATAGGATGTTGATATTTTTCTTTCTCTTGAAATATATCTAACTCCTATTATTTATGTGCAGGTTTTTAAACTTGTAGAAAACTATCTTTTGCATTTCCTTGAAGAATATAATATGAAACCTTCTCATGCAACTTTTAAACTTTGAATTTGGTGCTTAATAAAATTAATAATGAACCAAATATAAGTTTTCAGATAATGAACCTTTTACACCAAAGTTGCATACCTTTTTAAACTCGGTTTGATGGTGGATTTCTTGGTGATTTGGATCACCTAAATGCTGCCTCATTTTTTAAGAAATTGCAGCTCTACCTTGCTATCCAAAACAACTCTCTACCTCACCCATTTGTAGCTTTAATCTTGATTACGTTTCTGCCTAAAACTTGTGATTTTGTGGTTTCAAACTGCCACCAAGTTGCTATTAATATTGCCCAAATTATTATTTTCTTGCTATCCTTAAATAAAAAATTTTCAGATTTTAATGCAGTCATTTTCTTCTCTGAAATTCTATCCTCAAATATCCCAAATTTTGTAGGAAAATCCTCCAAATTGCAACTCAATATTACCTCCTAGAAACCTTCAATTTTTTTCTATAAAATTAGCAATCTCCTATCTCCAAATTAGCCTTCAAAAAATTCAAAGGCAATCTTAAAACTTCTCAAGTTTTGTGGTTTCTCTTAGCTCCTTTCTACTTCAAGATCCTTGCCAAAATTTGACTTTAAATTTGGCCTCCTTCTCAAGAATATGAATGTCTTGAGGTCTTCACTAATCTCCTCCAAAATTTGGCAAAATTCTTGCCAAATCCTTCTCCCTTGGGCTTGTTGTCGAATGGTGACAATTATCCCAAATACTTCACTATCAGGAGCTTCTCTAATGACCTTCTCCAAATCCTATCACTTCTCTTCTAGTCATCTCAAAAATTCAATGAGATCTTCCTTGATCTCTTCAATATTCAATTGAGATCTTCTTCTTGAGTTTCCTTCAATCGTCTCTCTTGAAATCTACAACAAAGTATTAGAAAATGATAATCGAAATTTATTTGAATCTAGAGAGAATAAACTTCACTAGTTGATTTATCAATTTAGTGGAATCAATATTGGGTCCTAGTATTCACAAGTTTTTCTGCAACTTTGTGGAAAGACTCTAGCCAGATATAATTTCAAAAATTCTAAAAATGAAGTTTGCTATCTCCTCTCAGTATCTCTTGTGGCTCTCAATTTCCTATCAATCAACCTAGTGCTATGATATCACTGTTAGCTTTTGAAGCTATAAACTTAAAGGAAATACAACCACAAATAATGTAATAAGCAATAAATGTTATATCTATGATAATGACTAACTAATAAGAATGAAAATAGTATGAGAAACTTCTATAATAACTCATGAAATAGCCATTAATTAAAGCTCACAAAAATTTAGAACTTGATACAAAATGTGCATGCTATGAGCAATACATTCTTCATTACTAATTACAATTCTTAGTCACAAATATATACTAGTATGTGACTCTTCACTTTCCTACCCTAAGGACACATGTGCATTCTACATGATAGACACTTGTGCACATGCACACCTAACTAAAGAAACTTGTTCTTCCTATTCTAAAGGACTCATGTACATGTGGACAACATGCATATTTACATCATTGCACATTATAATAATACTTGTGCATTTATTCCTTTGCATAAAGTAAATACTTAAAATTTTAATCTGGGACAAACTCCTAATCTAAACATGTGCCCATGGTGGTACATTGACATGTACCAAATAATATAATATTCTCTTACACGAAAAAATATATTTTTTGTCACATAAAATATTTTTAACTTTAGATGGAAGACGTATTAAGGAACAAGAAGATATCAAGAAGGAAGCAATTAATTATTTTAAAATTACTTTGTTAGATGCTAGGCAAGGCAAGAAGTCACAAGGTAAGCTTTTGCAAAATATTCCATCAATTATCATATAGGGACAAAATGGAATTTTAATGAAGAAGGTATTTTTGAAGGAGCTACATGAAGCACTTTTCTCTTTCCATCCTAACAAGGCATTGGCCCAAATGGATATCCTACAAACTTCTTTCAAAAAATTTTGGAATTATTGAAGAATGATATGTTGCTTGCAGTTAAAGGGGCCCCAAAAAGGAAGCCTACAACAAATGAGATCAGTGCCACTTTTATTACACTAGTTTCAAAGAAAGACGAGATAAAATATTTTGATAAGTTTCATCCAAAAATGCTTTGTAATATGATTTATAAGATCATTTCAAAACATTATGGCAAACAAGTTGAAAAGAATTATATATTGCATTTTTTAAAGGAACAAGGTGGTTTTGTTCATGGTAAACAAATTCTTAATAGTGTACTTATTTAACATGAGGCCATATATTTTTTCATTCCATTAAAATCCTAGGTATGCTTATAAAATTAGATATGAGCATAGTATATGATAGGGTTTGTTGGAGTTTTCTATATTATATTCTCAAAAAGATTGGTTTTGATCAAGATTTGTGTGAATGAATTTAATATTATTATAACTAAAAAATATTTTATTTTGATCAATAATTCTACTACTAGTTAATTTAAATCATCTTATGGAGTCTGCCAAGGTGATATACTATCTCCTTATCTACTCATTATTCTTGTGGAGACATTAGAAAGAGTTTTATCAAAAGAAAAAATGGAAAGAAAAATCAAAGGTATTTAGGTTGTAAAAAATGGTCCTCTTGAATCTCATCTCCAATTTGTTGATGATCCTTTTCTTTTGGGTCATCCCTTATCCCATGAGTCCATGGAGTTTAATTCAATATTATCATGTTATGAGGAAGCTATTGAACAATTGGTTAATTCTACCAAATTCAAGATTTTTTATTAACAATATCCTATATTTACAATGGATTACTATGGATACTCTAGGGTTTTAAATTGAAATTTTTCCTTCAACAGACTTGGGTATTTCTTTGTCTCATAGAGAAAGTAGAAGGAGCTTTGGGTATCATTTTTGGATAAAATAAAATCTTGTTTGACAATTTGGAAAGATAAGTTATTAACCATGGTGAGAAGGCTACATATCATAAATATTACATTGCAATCCATCCCTATTTATGATGTCACTTTCAAGATTGACGGTAGATATAGCATTAGAAATTAATAAAGTTCGAAGACTTTCTTTGAAAATAATGTGAGGAAAAAATCAGGCTTTCTTTTTATAAGTGGGATAGGATTTGCAAATTAAAGAATATTGGAGGGGTAGGGGTGTAGAATTATGGACTTATGAGTTTGACCTTAAGGGCAAAACTTGATTACATATTATTCAAAGGTTAAGGAAAGAGTTGGAAAAATGTTACTTCAAACATATATATGTTCTCTTGATGCAACACAATTATGCACAAAAAGAACCCTACCCAAAGGATTTCTAACATGGAACTTCATATCAGATTGTTTGTAGTTGATTAAGAAACATATTAAATATTTAGTCAACAAGGGAAATTATGCAAATATTTGGTCTGATGCTTTGTTGAAGCCTTATCCTCTTATCTCCAATTAAAAAATACAATTGTTGGCTCAAGTATGTCTATATTGTAAATGTCCAAAATTCAATTATATTAATCTAAGCAACAACTCCGGATCACAAAGTTCTATTAGTAACTTGGTTGAAGAAGAGAAACTCAAATAAAATGTGGGTGAGTTTTAAAATATGATTTAAGAGTTGTAATTACCTATTTTTACATGAAAGGAAGAGTTGGTTTGAAATTTATCAAAAAATAATGGATACTTAGTCAAGTTAGAATATGAGGATTTAGAGCAATTGAAAATTCCCACTTCCACAAATTTCCCTTGGAAGAATGTTTGATCACTAAAGGCTCTCCCTAAAGCCTTAGTGTTCCTTTGGTTAGCAATTCAAAGTAAGATTCTTACAGATTTCTACAAAGAAGAGGGTATCATGGATCTTTTAGACGTGCCTTGTGTTAGGAGGATTTTGAAACATCCAACCATTTCCTTCTTCATTTTCCCTTTGCTCACATAATTTGGGGTTGTTTTTTTTTAATATAAGAATATATTAGGTAACTCCATCAACATTGAAATAGTTAATGAAATGCTAGATTGATTATTTTAAAGCTAAATATTTATGTATTGTATAGAGGATTGTTTGTGCCATTAGTTATTGGAATTTATGGCTTGAAAGGATTAATAATTAAAAAATAAATAAACCTCAAAACCATGCCTAAGTTTGAAATTGTATTATTCCCTCTCTTTTAGAATGTTTACACATATAATGCTCACCATGGGAAGTCTCAGATATAGAAAAAGAGGTGCTACCCACTTGGTTACAATATTTGAATATACATAGAATTTTCATCTACAATAATGGTTTTAAAACTAAAGATTTGCTTCAATATATGGCTAAATGAAAATATCCAAAAATTGGGTTTATTAAAAATAATTTTGATGGCGCTTCTAAAGGAAATATGGGAAAATCTAGTGAAAGTATTTTTTTTCAAAATGATGAAGGCAAAATTCTTCTCACTTACTTAGAATAATATGGAAATTCAACTAAGAACTATGTAGAGGCTAGGGCACTTCTTATAAGAACTAAAATTACAATTGAAAAATGATGGAAATATATTTCAATTGAGGGGATTCACAAATTATCATTAGTGCTATAAAAAAATGGATGTGGAGATTGGATAAAAGATAATCTTATTGTTGATGTTAGTCATCTATTATTAGAGGCAATATCTTGGAAATGTCAGCATATTTATGGAAGGAAATCAAATAACAAATAATTTAGCTAATCGCAATGTTGACCTTCATCTCTATGAAATTTAAATTTAGAAGTCAATTGGCTGAGTGATATTTTATCTCTTAATGAAAATGATATCAAGGAATTGATTGCAAAACATGGTACTTTGAGGAAGATGAATATATTTTATAGAAAATAAAATGAATAATATTTTGATATAAGGGCAAATTGGATATATTTAAAATAACCTAAAAGCAAAGGTAATATTTTAATGTTTTTATGGTAGTGACCCTTGATAAAATCCATATCTAGCTTGTTAAAAAAATAGTTTTTATGTAGAATCTAGTTATTATGTTTATTGATGCTATATTAAATGTCAATGAGGCCTTGGTCTAGTGGTTGGGATATATGGATGATGTAGCCCACACCAAGGTTCAAATCTCGACGATACCAAATAGGCTATATAGCTCAATAAGATTGAGTTGATATTAAAAGAAAAGGACAACCCTTTAAAACCCTACTTAAAAAAATAACTATATTAAATTTTATTTAAAATAATATAAAATAATATTATATGAAATGTAATTGTATAAGTATAATTTAAGATCAAATATTTATAATATTGTTTTATGTTTTTCATCTAAAGGTCTTTTTATGAACTCATTTCATATCAAAAAAAAAAATTGATCTAATGTTAGTTCAATTTTTTAAGGGGTTATTTTTTTCCTCGAAAAAAGTGTCATAATTTTAAACTAAGCAGATATGAAATTACATTCTTTAGATGCCTTTTTGGCATTTCTTCAAAGCTTCAAAAATTACCTAAAATTGAGGTCACTTATATATCATAACTAGCCATCTCTACCAAGCTAAGTTTTATCCTTAGACACCTTCCTAAATTGTTAACCAATATCCTTTAAATCAGTAAATCTAAATTTTTTTAGTTGCTTTAGTTGTCATTTCTTTAATTGGAGTGGATTAATCCCCCCAAATAGAGATGTGGACTAGCTATAGTGCATTGCCCTCACTAAATTCTTGTACTAAGTATGTACCTAGTTCAATTTGAAGCCATTCCTTTAAAATTTTATTTGCTTCCCTATTTAGTTCTCTATAAGATGCCAAAAAATAAAAGCTTTACTTTGAACCACATATTTTATTCTAGAGAAGATGGGTTGTAGAACCATGTTTTTCATATTGAAAACACCAAGTATCTAGATTTTTACCACTTGTGAGTCTCTATAAATTTGAATTTTTTGTATTCATTTTTAGTCTACCAACTAAACCAACAATTTGAGTATCATAACTTATTAATGTGACCTTATCTTAGTCCAACCTTGAA
Source organism: Wollemia nobilis (assembly GCA_028583015.1). Classification (NCBI taxonomy): domain Eukaryota; kingdom Viridiplantae; phylum Streptophyta; class Pinopsida; order Araucariales; family Araucariaceae; genus Wollemia; species Wollemia nobilis. The sequence continues at coordinate 28,943,592 of JAQPPZ010015824.1, read as the reverse complement.
TTTGAAATAATGAGAGTAAAAAATATATAGTAATACTCCTGCTCCAAAAACTCTAGGGACCCCCTGTCTAGCCCCATCAAAAAAGCCCCAGGCCCTTGATTTATCAATATTTGGAGGGATGATTTGTTTGATTACCTTTGCTGCTATAGAAACCTTATAATTATTGAAATTTTTGATGATTTGGGAGGAGACCTGCTGAGTAGGCTTCTCATGATCTTGAAATATTCTTGCATTCCTAGATAAACATACTCCTCATGACACAAACAATAGGAGATCTATAAAAACATTGTATGACCTATTTTCAAACCAAGATTTTAAGCACTCTCCTAGGGAATATTTTTTCCATCCTATAGGAAGCTTTAACTACACTATAACCTCCCTCCAAACCTGTCTAGTAAAGTAGCAAGCTACCAATAAATGATCAATTAGTTCATTGTTTGGATTGCATAAATGACACCTTTACAAACCATTCTAATTCCTCTTTTATAATACCTCCCATGTCAAAATATTATTTTTCATGGCAAGCCACAAGAACAATCTTGTATTCAATAGGACTTTTTGCTTCTAGAGTGAATTCCACCACCATGTTGAATCATCATTTCTATCTTCCAACATAGTCTTATACCCCAAATTTAGAGTGTAGTCCCTCATAGCTCCATTATTTGTCTAAACCAATTGAACAGTTTCCTCTCATAACTTGATATGTCCAACATTAAGTCTCCCCACATATTATTCCCATAAGTATACCTCTTGGACCTGAAGCCCTAACAAAATTGCTTTCTTCCATCCCTCTTTCTAGTTTGTATATGATTCTAGGTCAATAGCTTGGGTGAGAGGATTAATCCCTTGAGCTTTTAGGGTTTGAATTGCATTATTTGGTAGTCTGTGCATACCACCACAACAATCCAAGGGTTTAAACCTAGTCTTATCCTTGAACCATCATGTATTTGGTAGAGAAGCCAATAAACTATAATATAAAAGGCCTTAATCATTACCTTCCAATAGATTGAAACATTATGGGTTTGTTTCATTGGGGACATTATCCACTCCTCAACTACGAGTGGCACTAAATAATTTTCCTATATTTTCTTATTCAATAACCTTACCTTTGATAATATCTTACAAACACACTTGGATTCTAGAGCCTTACTAAACAGGAAGATGTTCTTAAGTCCCCATCCTATAGTTTCCTTGGGCTTGATAAGGATTATTATTTAACTAGGGGAATACCTTAATTTTCCATTTCCATATCCATAGAGACTTGTAGCTTATCTGTTTAATTTTTTTCAAAACTCCTTTTGATATATGAGCCAAAGATTGCCAATATACTAGTATTGCCTCCAGCACAAACTTGACTAAAGTTAATCTCCCCCCAAAGAGAGCCATTTGTTGCACCATGTATTAATTCTTCCTTCCACCTTCTTTGTCAACCAATTTCAATCTTGTTTAGTATAGTCATCAGGTTTTAAAAAACAAGCCAGATATTTAAACCCCTCTTGAAGATCAAAGTTGTTAAAGGGGAAAACTTAACATATAAATATGGTTTGATCCTGATCCACGTACTTAAAAGAGATGTTTGAGTTTTGTGAATTAATATACATACCTATTACTAGGAAGAAAATATCTAAAGATTATTTTAAATTTTTTGCAGCTCTTATTGTTCTAGCTATGAAAAAGAGAACACCATCTACAAAATGTAGATGGGTGACTTCCACTATTCTACATGTTCTAATCCCCTTTACTATTCCTACCCTCATAGCTTCTAAAATGTACCTACTAAATATCTCATCTACAATAAAGAAATAATAGCGATGAAAAGGGGCAACCATGTGTTATCCCTTAAGAAGCTTTGAATAATTGAGTGGCTAACCCATTAACCAAAATTGTAAAAGAAATGGAATAAAGGTAGCCCATAGTCTAGTTGACCATCTGCACAAAGAACACAATATGAGTATCATTCTTGAATATAGCTAGTTTACATTGTCAAAAGCCTTGGAGAGATCCAAATTTATCATCATTGTCAAAAAATTATTTGATTTTATGGTACAAAGACTTTTCTAAGCAACGCTAGTTGCATTATGAATTTGTGTACCATGCAAGAACCCAAACTGCTCAATAGATATAGAAGCAGAGAGGAACCTTTTCATTCTTTATGTAATTAATTTTTCTATGATTTTGTACATACACTTTCTCTAAAAATTTCTTCTATGCAATTTTTTGTCAACGATCTTCCCTTCTATTTCCTATTCACCTATATGTATTGGTTTCTCCCAAATAAATTGATTTTTTGTAGAATTGAAAACACTTGTTTTCTCTTCTTTCTAAAAAACCATTCGTTGAGGTACCTTTTGAAAAATAAAAACTATTGGTTCTATTTTTCCATATGCTCAATGGGTTTCTCTTAGAATCAAAATCCATTGAGTAGACTGAGAGATGCAAAATATTCTTCACCTATAATTTTTTATCTCAAAGTTAAATTAACCTAAGTTAACGATCTTCCCTTCTATTTCCTACTCACCCAAAAGTATTGGTTGCTCCCAAATAAATTGATTTTTTCGTAGAATTGAAAACACTTGTTTTCTCTTACTAAAAAAACCATTAGTTGAGGTACCTTTTGACAAATAAAAACTATGGGTTCTATTTTCCATATGCTCAATGGATTTCTCTTAGAAGCAAAATCCATTAACTAGATGTAGAATTTTCTTCACCTATAATTTTATCTCAAAATTAATTTAACATAAAATAAAGGAAACTAATTTAAACCATTAATTAAATAGAGATTCTACATTACGTTCTTTCCAAAATTTAAAGTGTCAATCAATTAATTTTTTACCTAAATTTGATAACCATTTACTTGATAAACAACGTTTTCTATAAGGATAGTTTCATTGGTCCATGGTTGTATAAGCGTTAAAAACTACTTTACTCTTTATTCTTTAATCTTATTAAAGGATAATTTCATATGGTCTATGGCCTTGCATGGGTTAAGAACTACTTTACTCTTTGCTCTTTAATATTTCTAAATGATACATGTATAATTTATTTTTTACATAGAGAAATGGGTAACACCTTTGCTTGATATGGAGCAAGACATCAAATTAGGACCAAAAGGTAAAACAAAGTCAACAAAGGGTTCATTGGATAAGATGAAGTCGGACAACCACAAAACAAACATTTGGGCACTACCATATAGCCTATCACCTTCTAAGTACATCATGGTTTGAACTTGGATCTCCCCAAAGAAAACCCAAAACCCTTACCACTAAGCTATCCTTGGGACATGTGCATAAGTTATTAAAATTAATCTATTTGAAATTCCATATAACTAATTGAAATATACATTAAATATAATTTATTGTTCTCTTATTTTCTTATATAATAATTATAAAATATTAAAATTATTTAATCATAAATTTAATATATAAAATATATTTTTATTTTAAATTTTTATATTTTATTTCCTTAAAAAGAATCATCTTATAAAATTAAATTTATCAACAAGATCTTAATTGATATATAAATGATGTAATCCGTACCAAAATTAAAAAACCAATAACACTAAAAAAAAAAATATCTACAACTGAATATAATTAATTAATATGAACTAGATATATCCATCCTCACCATTAATTTTAAAAAAATTCTATTTACCTAATTAGTTGGCCCTCTTGTTTTCTAACCGGTTAATGTGATGATGCAAGTCTAATGGCATATTCCATGATTGGAATTTCGTTCACGTTAATACCTATCTATCTATCTCACAGAACGGGTTTATTGAAATCACTGACAAGTGTGGGTCCCTTGAGGTTATATGAGTGTAACCACCTTAATTAAAAAAAAAAATGATTATGCCACATAAAACAAGTTTTTATTTTATTTTATTTATTTTTACATAGGTGGATTAAACAAGTTTTTATTTTAATACCATACAATGCAAAACTTTTTCATTTTTTACTTTATTTTTCTTTGGAGTTGTTTTAAACACTCCCATTACTTTACAATTCTATTAAGCTCTTTTGATAACCCATGAATATTAAGGTAAAATTATGCACTTGTCCAAAAACACACCAGAAGATTCCAAAAAGAAAAACAAAGAAAATTGGTAAGGACAATAATGCATGTCAGTCAAAAGGGTAAAAGGGAAAGAGACGCTATTGAAGTTAACATTGTGAATAATGCAAGTTCCATACAAGGACGGAAAAGAAAAAAAAAAAAAAAATAGTTTATAGATACACGCGTTGATTTCGCGGTAGCCAGACTATCGTGATCATTCATCATCAGAATTTTATTTGTAGCGATTTCACGAGAGTACCGTGAGTTGGACAATTTTCTTACTAGTTTAACTCCTTCGAATGTGACGTGCATGTTGTGGGACATGGGTGTATATATATTATTTTCTTTTTATAGAGAATGGCGATTTTTAAATTTTTGAAGTCTAAGTGACGAGTGACTGTCCGAGACTCTTTCGAAAGTGTATATGCTTAATTCAAATGTAGAATGAACTCTCGGTTGAATAAAATATTTCAAAGTATGTCCGTGCCTTCATTTTTTTTATATTTTAAAATATAAAATGTAAAGGAATAAGATTTGTTTTATTTTTTTTATGAATATTTTTTATACACTTATTCAAGTTACAGTTTGAACTTTGGATCTTCCAAAGAAGAGTTAAAGCTCAAACCGTTGCGTTGTTCCTCCTGCGACATTTGTTTTATTTTTTAATTTGCATGTGAAGTTTTTTTTTCCAAACACTCATCCCTCTTATAAATTAAGTTTTTATGTTCATAAAATTTTTCTCTCTTCAATTAGGTTTAGAGTTTAAAGACTATTAAAAGGCTTCTGGTGTGGATAAAGCTTTTTGAACATCTTTATAAGCTTATCAATAAAGAGGTTTTGAACAATATCGACAATACTTTAGGGGAGTTCATCTAGGAAGGACCAACTACTAAGGAGAAAAGCATGTTGGATATGCTCAAAAATGTCTAAATTAGTCCATTAGGATTATATCTAAATTAAGAGAATATGATCAATAAGTGGATTGTGAAAACATTGCATTTTGATGTTGCAAATGTTTTGAGACTAAACACATGGCAATAAGTTACAAAGTAAAATTGATGGAGATAGATAGAAATTTTTGAGCATGAGACGAACTTCAATATGAAGCAAGGAAAACATATCATAGTAGAAATTGGGTCAAATCAAGGATTTTCCACTCCTAAGAAAATGGCTAAAACAGAAACCTTTGTTCATCAAATGACAAAGGCCATTACAGTTTACTCAAGTCAACCATTAAAAAAAATTATACAAGGTATGAGGAAGTATAATGTACAAGTTCAAATTGAGAAGTTAAAGGTGCAAAGGAAGATGGGAGGCACATTTTAAAGTGAATGAGGTGAAGGAGGTTAAGGTTAATTTAGGTAGGCATCATTGACTTCATTTTTCTCAAGTAGCATAAAATCCTCTCCTTGCAATAAAAATGAAAGCAGTATAGAGTGTATTTGTTGCACTTTAGGGTTTCAAGATTAGTATAACAAAGAAATGCATATGGAGGATATCCCTAGAAATTTAAGATTTCTAGGGCAGTATAAGAAAGTAATTTCTATGGAGCATCATCCTTATACTTTAGGGTTTTCGGGGTGATGTAAAGAAGAAAGTGTTTATGAGGCCATTCATTGCATTTTAGATTCTTTAAGACAACATAAATATTTAGAAGATAATTCTCATTATGAATAATATTTAAAAATATAAGAGATTGATGAAGATGAAAGTGTTGGTGGGAATGGGAAAAGGAGATGAAAGTCATGAAAGCATGAATAAAGAGAAAAGAAAACTCAAAGGGATATCAATTTGGGAAGCCAAATAAAAATATCACAAGTGTTAACAAAAGCGAGGCCAAGCACACTAATAAAAATAAAAAGTGATGATAAAAATGGTATCATGGAATATTAGAGGTATGAATAAGACCCCTAAAAAAAGTGTTATCAAGGAATTAATAAGTTGTTATAGTCCTAAGTTTATTTTAATATGAGAGAAAAAATTAAGTATTAATATAAGGACATTTTTGCAATTATTTGGAATATGGGGGATTATTTGAAGTTTCTTTTATAGGACCTTTCAACAATGTTGTAACAATAAGGGGACAAATGCAAATGGGATATACAATTGTTAGAAGCAAAAAGTATTTGACTTGTTGGACTATTTTGCAAAAAAGAGGAAAAATCAAATTTGGGGTTATAAATGTATATTCTCCAACTATAGTTACTCCTTGCAAAGGATGTTGGAAGGATCTGAACATGCTTTTGTCAAATGAAATGGTGATTCATAATTGTGATCTACGAATTCTTAGGGCAACTTCAACATAGTCTTATCTCCTTTGGAAAATAATGGTGGTGCGCCTAGATAGTCTAAACTAATACAAGAATTTACTTTGTTTATCAATTCAAATGGCCATTGGGATGTTATTCCTTCAATTTTTCAATATACACGGGATGATAGATGCATTGGGTAAACTTATATAGTTGAAATATTGGATAGATTTTTGTTATCCAACACATAATTACAAACAAAGTATACAATCTCTTTAGATATTTTATTACAAGTAGGATCATATCACAAACCTATTCTTTTGACTTGTGATTTACTTAATAATGGCCATCCAAAGCCATTTAGATTCTAGTCTATATGGCTTCAAGACCCTGATTTCTTCCAAATGGTTATGTTATGGTGAGATGAAGCAAAATTTGAAGGATCATGTATGTACATGTTTTTTTAAAATATAAAATATCTAAAGGGGAAAATGAAGATTTAAAATGTAAATTTTTTTGGTACTATTTTTTAAAAAGAAGAAAATTTAATCTTAGATCAAAAATCTACAAGAGGTAGTAGAAATCAATCAAATAGTCCAAAATTCTTATGTGCAAGAAAAACAATTCCTTTCTTATTGTCACAATGCATTGAAAAAAAAGTCATTTTAGTTCCAAAATTTTTAGGGAGAAATGACTCAAGAAAGGAGATAAAAATGCCAAATTTTTCATGCTACAACCAAAATGTTAGCTTTTGAAGCTATAAAATTAAAGGAAAAGCAACCACAAATAATGAAATAAGAAATCAATATTATATCTATGATAATGGCTAACTAATACGCATGAAAATAACATGAGAAAATTCTAAAATAACTCATGAAATAGCCATTAATGAAAGCTCACGAAAATCTGGAACTTGATATAAAATATGCATGCTATGAGCAATGCATTCTTCATTACTAATTAAAATGTTTAGTCATAAATATATACTAGTATGTGACTCTTGACTCTTCATTTTACTACCCTAAGGACACATGTGCATTCTGCATGATAGACACTTGTGCACAGACATACCCAACTAAAGACACTTGTTCTTCCTATTCTAAAGGACTCATGTACATGTGTACAATATGCACATTTACATCATTGCATATTCTAATATTACTTGTGCATTTATTACTTTGCATAAAGTAGATACTTAAATCCTAATCTAGGACAAACTCCTAATCTAAACATGTATCCATGGTGGTACATTGAAATGTACCAAATTATGTAATATTCTATAACACCCCCTTGTATTACATTATTTGGGTATTGGAATCTTTGTATTTGTCTTAATTCTTCAAGTGACCTTGAATTTGATCTTCTGCTTGAGCTTCATCTTTTTGCTTGACTTTGTGTTATGACTTTGGCACTGTTACTATTTTCCTTCTAATTTTGTTGTCGAAGAAGTTAATATCTTTTTTGTGCCCATCTCTATACCTTGAAAAATATATTTGAGAAAATCCATCAATATCGTTCCTTTCCATCGTGTATATCCATTCAAATAAATGTTTTTCTTTGTACCAACAATGTCTTTGAGAATGATTGGTTCCTCCACAAATTTTACAACTACAAATATTTCAATATCTCTCTATATTATGCCCATATCTGCTACAATGACTATTTTTGTTTTTTGTTACCAAATCCCTTTGACCATTTTGTTTTTTGTTACCAAATCCCTTTGACCATTTTGTCCTTTATTGCAACTATTCCTATTAATCTCTATCACTGATTTGTTATCACAAGCTCCTTGTTCATTATAGCTGATATGACTTGTACATCCAAGACCTTTATACTTGGATCTAATTTCTGGTTTGATTGGTTCTTTTATTCCTTGTCCATGTTTTTATAAACATTTATCTTTATATCTCATCAACTTAAAACCAAATTTGTTAGTATGCTTTTCAAAATGATCAATACAATCATTAGAACGATCTTTATTATATCAATATAATTTTGTGCATCACTGTTTCTATCATTATTTGTATATATACCTTCATAAATTTTAATAGCACAAGCTTTTTCAAGACAATCATGAACTGTATTCAAGCTACTTGTACTGCATATAGCATCAATCTTTGCAATAGGTTCTTCTATCTTAGTCATGAATTCTAAATCACTAGTGTCATTGCTTGCATTACAATATTTCCTTTCAATTTGACAAGAATCATAGTTTACATCTTTTTCATTTTGAAGAAGATCACTAGTATCACAACATGCATCAATCATCAATGGTTTTGATTCTATAGTATTGCAACATGAATCTATCCTTATGGACCTTAGGTTATTTGTATCATTAGACACATCTTTCATCACTGGTTTGTTCTTTACCTCTTCAATATTACCTTTGGAAATTTCATTTGAAAGTAATACTATCTTCATTATTGTTCCTATATCAATAGGTAATGTGAAAACATTTTTAGAGTCTTCAATTGCTTCTTCAAGCTTTGAATTTAGATATTCTTGAAGCATTGAAAAATTTTCATCTTTTGCTTCTTCCATGATTGTTTGTAAGATTTGCTTTTCCTTTATTGACATACCCTTTTGTCCTTCAATGTTTAGTATCAGGTATTTAATACAAAATTTAAAATTTTACAATATTCCTTTAGTTCCTTCTATGGATTCATCTTGAATGTAAATTTTTACTTCTTGAAAACACAAGTCTTCTTCAATGTATATTGGTTCTTCTTGTAGACATAGGTTTTCTTCTTCAACTAATTTTGACAACTCATGAAGTTCTAGTTTTTGTGTTTCTATTTTTGGATCACTTGTTTTTCATTAGCTTTTTCTTTGCCATGTCCATTTGTAGTAGACTACCTTATAGCTCCCTAGTTTAGAATATGTGATCAAACCTGACAAGACCTTTTCAAATTTTCAAATTTTTTAAAATGCCTTCTATATTTTTTCTTTAATTGGTTATATGGGATTGAAACGGGTCCCACCCATATTACATCATCACCACATAGTGGTATTACAACAAAGCTTAGATATTATCCATGTATTGCTTGGCAAGATTTGAACCTTGGTCTCCTCTTTAAATATTAAGGAATCTAACCGGTTGAGCTAATATCACTTGATTATTAAATTTACATAGGTTTTTATGAGGGGTCCTAGTCCCTTCATACCGAGTGGGATTTGAACCTTAGACCTCCAAAGAGAGTCCAAAGCCCTTACCATTGTAGTAAGCTTGTAGTTATAAAATACCTTCTATCTTGCAAGTGTTTTAATATACTATAAACTTGATAGTATACTTAGCTTTCTTAGTTTCCTTGAGTTGAATCCCTTTTATCTCCCTAATGTTCAACTACTATTTTTCACCTTATTTCTCCTATTAATGAATAAATAGAAAGCTAAATATAATTTAATGCATCTTCAAGTTTTGATAAGGTTCTATATTTCAAGATCTTTAAGTTGGATTCTCTATGTCCATTTGTTTTGTGTGAGAGACTAATTTCAATAATTTTCTAACTCTCTAGCAATACTGTTTCTGCTTCCTTCAAATTTTCAATGATATAGTTTCTAAATTTTAATAATTTAAATTTGGTGTAGAACTCCTTATAACTCCTTAGTTGAAAATTTAGAAACAAAGGTATTTGCAAATAAAGTATATTTAAGATTATGTTGTAATACTTAAACCTCCAAGTTTAAATATTTGTTAATTTATATCAATGAGGTAATTTCAAAAACCTTTATAAATACTTCCTCCTTTAAGGCAATTAATAAAATAACTAGGGTTTTAAAAACTATTCCTTATTTCTCCTTTATATTATAAACCTTGAGTTATAATGTAATAATCAAATTATGCTCATAAAATGCCTTGTATCCTATGAATTTAACTGAATGTTTATTACCTAAAATGTAGCGCTATGAAAGTTTAGTTTACGCTGTGCTGCCTGCTCGTTCGAGTCACTATCCTATGGTGCATTCAATGCCTATGCTTTTAAATCTTCAATACTCCAATTAGTGCCCTATTTCACATGGACTTCTTCTCCTTGACTTTTCAAATCAATGGTGCTGGTGAATTATGACCATTTACCTTTGACACACGCAATGTTCAAGGGCATTGGACTCGTCCGAGTTCATAGAGCTTCACAAAGTTATGTTGAAAGATTTTTTATAAAACTTTAAGGTTTATCATTGCCTTAAATATTTTGTTTCCTCAGTTATGAATAAAAGATGATGCACGACGAATATAATGTATTCTAAAATACTTCAACGGTGCTCAATATATTTGTTCGGTTACTCCTCAACATCCATGTGTGGGATCCAATATATTTTGGTTTCTTCATTAGGTGCTCAACACTCCAAATTTTCCCTTCAATGTTATTCAGGATATGTCAAGCTGGGTGCATAATAATGTTTCATTTCAACTTACAAAACTAATATTTCTCCTTCGAATAATGCATTGGATGGATGACATCTGATGTTACTGGCTACCTTGTTAGCAATCTTGGATGACTCTCTTGTTCAACATCCTACCTTTCGGTCCAACAATGCTTCTCCCATATGTGTGCACTAGATTTACCTTTAAAATGCTCTTGCCTATGATTTTTACGTCTTTTAGTAGTGTGCTTTTGTAACACTTTTTCGTAGTGTGGATGTAACACAGGTGGTTAAGCTTCATTTGGAGTTATATCGAACTAAATGAAACTTGGAACCTCTGTATTTTCACCTTCTAATCTACCCAAGCACTGCAATATTTTAATAATGTGCCTCAACCTATTTATGGTTGTTCTCCTTCCAAGTGACGCTCTACTTATTACGTTATGTAATATGTTGTCATCTTCCCCAAACAACACCTTCTTGCACTTGAGTTACATTCTCTAGGTGACGTTGATGGTAATAATGCACCTTCCACATGGAAAATATTAGGTTTAACTCATCCTTAGTGCCTTCTATTCAATGTAGCACCTTATTTGACCTAAAATAATCTACACTTGACACTGAATCTCTTTTTGACTTCTCCACTTGGGCAAATCCAGTGTAGGCTTCTTCTATGCAACATTCTTTCTTTATCGGGCCCTCAAAAATATATGCCGCTCTTCCTATTCTTGTTTTTACTGGTTCAAAGGTAGAATATGTAGGTTTTAATATCCTTTGGGTGCTAATGGAGACTATGGTGGTATTTTTACGTAGGAAAATGCACTGATTTTTACCCCATGCACTTCAAACTTTAACTTACTTTCTTCACAAGACGCTGGATGCTGTTTTGGATGTGGTAATGGTGCCTTTGTCTTCTGAAAGCTGTGATATATATATATTGCTTTTAATATTACCTTTTCTCCCTTGGCAACTTTCTCCTTGGTTGGTTTGCTTTCAATGATAATTCCAAGCTTTTTGAACCATGTAAATAGAGTGCATTTTGGATGATAATACTATGCACTCTTGTATATGCAAATAGCATTTAGAATGAAGTATTCTTTCCTTTCAATAGATAATAGGATGTTGATATTTTTCTTTCTCTTGAAATATATATCTTCTATTCTTTATGTGCAGGTTTTTAAACTTGTAGAAAACTATCTTCTGCACTTCCTCGAAGACTATAATATGAAATATTCTCATGCAAATTTTAAACCCTAAATTTGGTGCTTAATAAACTTAATAATGAACCAAATATAAGTGTTCAAATAATGAACCTTTTGCACCAAAGTTGCATACCTTTTTAAACTCGGTTTGATGGTGGATTTCTTGGTGATTTGGATCACCTAAATACTGTCTCATTTTTGATGAAATTGTAGCTCTACCTTGCTGTTCAAAACAACTATCTACCTCACCAATTTCTAGCTTTAATCTTGATTACGCTACTGCCCAAAACTTGTGATTTTGTGGTTTCAAATCGCCACCAATTTGCTCTCTCAAAATATGGAATTTAGAAGCCATTAATACTGCCCAAATTGTTGCTTTCTTGCTATCCTTAAATCTGAAATTTTCAGATTTTAATGCAGTTAATTTATCCTATGAAATGCTATCCTCAAATATCCCAAATTTAGTAGGAAAATCCTCCAAATTTCAACTCAATATTACCTCCTAGAAACCTTCAATTTTTTGCTATAAAATTAGCAAGATCCTATCTCCAAATCAGCTTCAAAAAATTCAAAGGTAATCTTCAAACTTCTCAAGTTTGGTGGTTTCTTCTAGCTCCTTTCTCCTTCAATATCCTTGCCAAAATTTGACTTTAAATTTGACCTCCTTCTCAAGAATATGAATGTCTTGAGGTCTTCACTAATATCATCCAAAATTGGCAAACTTCCTTCCAAATCCTTCTCCCTTGAGCTTGTTTTCGAATGGTGACAATTATCCCAAATCCCTCACTATCAGGAACTTATCTAGTGGCCTTCTCCAAATCCTACCACTTCTCTCCTAGTATTCTCAAAACTTCAATGAGATCTTCCTTGATCTCTTCAATCTTTAATGGAAATATTATTCTTGAGTCTCCTTCAATCTTCTCTCTCGAAATCTACAACAAAGTATTAGAAAATGATAATAGAAAATTCTTTGAATCTAGAGAGAATAAACTTCACTAGTTGACTTATCAATCTAGTAGAATCAATTATGGGTCTTAGTCTTCACAAGTTTTTCTGCAACTCTGTGGAAAGACTCTATCTAGATAAAATTTTAGAAATTCTAAAAATGAGTATTATTATCTCCTCTCAGTCTCTATTGTGTTTCTCTCAATTTCCTATAAATCAACCTAGTGCTATGATACCACTATTAGTTTTTGAAGCTATAAACTTAAAGGAAATGCAACCACAAATAATAAAATAAGCAATAAATGTTATATCTATGATAATGACTAACTAATAAGCATGAAAATAGCATGAGAAACTTCTAAAATAACTCATGAAATAGTCATTAATGAAAGCTCACAAAAATTTGGAACTTGATACAAAATATGTATGCTATGAGCAATGCATTCTTCATTACTAATTACAATGCTTAGTCACAAATATATACTAGTATGTGACTCTTCACTTTTCTACCCTAAGGACATGTGCATTTTGCATGATAGACACTTGTGCACATGCACACCTAACTAAAGACACTTGTTCTTCCTATTCTAAAGGACTCATGTACATATGGACAACATGCACATTTACATCATTGCACATTCTAATAATACTTGTAAATTTATTCCTTTGCATAAAGTAAATACTTAAATCATAATATAGGACAAACTCCTAATCTAAACATGTACCCATGGTGGTACATTGACTTGTACCAAATAATGTAATATTCTCTAACACAAAAAAAAATATTTTTCGTCACATCAAATGTTTTTTACTTTAGATGGAAGACATATTAAGGAACAAGAAGATATCAAGAAGAAAGCAATTAATTATTTTAAAAATATTTTGTTAGATGCTAGGCAAGGCAAGGAGTCACAAGGTAAGCTTTTGCAAAATATTCCATCAATTATCATGTAGGGAAAAAATGAAAGCTTAATGAAGAAGGTATCTATGAAGGATCTACATGAAGCACTTTTATCTTTCCATCATAACAAGGCATTGGCCCAAATGGATATCCTACAAATTTATTTCAAAAACTTTGGGAATTATTGAAGAGTGATATGTTGCTTGCAGTTAAAGGGGCCCAAAAAAGGAAGCCTACAACAAATGAGATCAATGCCACTTTTATTACACTAGTTTCCAAGAAATACGAGATGAAATATTTTGATAAGTTTCATCCAATAAGGCTTTGTAATATAATTTATAATATCAGTTCAAAACATTAAGGCAAACAAGTTGAAAAGAATTATAGATTACGTTTCTTAAAGGAACAATGTGGTTTTGTTCATGGTAAACAAATTCTTAATAGTGTAATCATTGAACATGAGGCCATATATTTTCTTCATTCCATTAAAATCCTAGGTATGCTTATGAAATTAGATATGAACAAAGCCTATGATAGGGTTTGTTGGAGTTTTCTATATGATATTCTCAAAAATATTGGTTTTTATCAAGATTGGTGTGAATGAATTCAATATTGTTTTTTTTTTTTGAATTTACATGGTGGAATCGGTAGCCACCATGAATCCGAGCAGGCTGTCCGGCTTTTATGGCTGCCACAGTATTCTATGTTGTCCGCCCTGGAAGCCGCCACACAGATCTTCGTGTAGTCCACCCCTATAACCACCATGCCACAATCATTTAAAACCTTTTACGTCGCTGAAAGCACCAGGAAAGGGATAAGCGTTCAGTCCGACGAGACCCGAGATTTGAACCTTGGACCTCCGCCCCCCTTATGGGGTTTGGATGAACCAATTGGTCTACACCTTGGACCTATGAATTCAATATTGTTATAACACTAAAAAATATTTTATTTTGATCAATGGTTCCATTGCTAGTTACTTTAAATCATCTTATGGACTCTGCCAAGGTGATCTACTATCTCCTTATCTATTTATTATTCTTGTGGAGACATTAGAAAGAGTTTTCTCAAAAGAAAAAAATGAAGGAAAAATCAAAGGTATTTAGGTTGTAAAAAATGGTCTTCTTGAATCTCATCTCTAATTTGTTGATGATAATTTTCTTTTGGATTATCCCTTATACCATGAGTCCATGGAGTTTAATTCAATATTATCATGTTTTGAGAAAGCTATTGAACAATTTGCTAATTCTATAAAATTTAATATTTTTTATTAACAATTCCCTATATTTACAATGGATTAATATGAATACTCTAGGGTTTTAAATTGAAAATTTTCCTTCAACATACTTCGGTATTCCTTTGTCTCATAAATAAAATAAAAAGGAGCTTTGGGTATCATTTTTGGATCGAATAAAATCCTGTTTGACAATTTGGAAAGATAAGTTCTTAACCATGGTGAGAAGGCTACATCTCATAAAGATTACATTGCAATCCATCCATATTTATGATGTCACTTTCAATATTGATGGTAGATATAGCATTAGAAATTAATAAAATTCGAAGAGACTTTCTTTGGAAATAATGTGAGGAAAATCAGGCTTTCTTTTTATAAGTGGGATAGGATTTGCAAATGGAAGAATATTGGAGGGGTAGGATTGTTGAATTATAGACTTATGAGTTTAGCCTTAAGGGCAAAACTTGGTTACATATTATTCAAAGGTTAAGGAAAAAGTTGGAAAATTTTTACTTCAAACATATATAGGTTCTCTTGATAAGACACAATTATGCACGAAAAGAACCCTACCTAAAGGATTGCTAACATGGAACTTCATATTAAATTGTTTGCAATTGATTAAGAAAAATATTAAATGTTTAGTCAACAAGATGAATTATGCAAATATTTCGTCTGATGCTTTGTTGAAGCCTTATCCTCTTATATCCAATTAAAAAATACAACTTTCGGCTCAGGTATGTATAGCTTGTAAAGGTCCAAAATTCAAATATTATATTAATTTGAGCAACAACTCCAGATCACATATTTCTATTAGTAACTTGGTTGAAGAAGAGGAACTCAAATAAATTGTGGGTGATATGATTTAAGAGTTGTAATTACCTATTTTTACATGAAAGGATGAGTTGGTTTGAAATTTATCAAAAAATAATGGATACTTAGTCAAGTTTAGAATATGAGGATTTAGAGCAATTGAAAATTCCCACTTCCAAAAATTTCCCTTGGAAGAATGTTTGATCACTAAAGGCTCTCCCTAAAGCCTTAGAGTTTATTTGGTTAGCAATTCAAAGTAAGATTCTTACAAGTTTCTACAAAGAAGAGGGTATCATGGATCTTTTAGATGTGCCTTGTGTTAGGAGGATTTTGAAACATCCAACAATTTCCTTCTTCATTGTCCCTTTGCTCACATCATTTGGGGTTTTTTTTTTTAATATAATAATATATTAGGTAACTCCATCAACATTTAAATAGTTAATGAAATGTTGGATTGATTATTTTAAAGCTAAATATTGTTGTAATGTATAGAGGATTGGTTGTGCCATTAGTTGCTAGAATTTATGGCTTGAAAGGATTAATAATTTAAAAATAAATAAACCTCAAAACCATGCCCAAGTTTAGAATTGTATTATTGTCTCTCTTTAAGAATGTTTACACATATAATTCTCACCATGGGAAGTCTCAGATATAGAAAAATAGGTGCTACCCACTTGGTTACGATATTTAAATATACATAGAATTATCATCTATGATAATGGTTATAAAACTAAATATTTTCTTCAATCTATGGCTAAATGAAAATATCCATAAATTAGGTTTATTAAAAATAATTTTGATGGTGCTTGTAAAGGAAATATGGAAAAATATAGTGAAAGTTTTTTTTTCAAAATAATGAAGGCAAAATTCTTCTCACTTAGTTAGAATCATATTGAACTTCAACTAAGAACTATGTAGAGTCTAGGGCACTTCTTATAAGAACTAAAATTACAATTGAAAAATTATGGAAATATATTTCAATTGAGGGGATTCACAAATTATCATTAGTGCTATCAACAAAAATGGATGTGGAGATTGGATAAAAGAAAATCTTATTGTTGATGTTAGTCATCTATTATTAGAGGCGATCTCTTGGAAATGTGAGCATATTTATGGAAGGAAATCAAATAACAAATAATTTATCTAATCGTAATATTGACCTTCATCTCGATGAAATTCAAATTTAGAAGGCTATTGGCTAAGTGAGATTTTATCTCTTAATGAAAATGATGTCAAGGAATTGATCGCAAAAACGTGGTACTTTGAGGAATATGAATATATATTTTTTGGTAATTGTGGTATTTGCATTATATGGGTTTTGATTGGATCCCAAAACCATATACATCGCTTTTAATTAGAATAAAACCAGTAAGGAGCCCGTGCAAGGGAAACTCCATGTATTACAATTCCATAGTTTTTGATATTAGTCCCAATATTTGCCCAAAAACTGCATCTTCGAGGATGACAACAACCCCAGTCAGAGCTGGGTAAACCAAAAAATGACGTAAAGACCACCTTACTGGACATCTTACTCGGACTATACATCATTAATTTCCCCCAGGGAAAACCAAAATTATGTCAAAATCCCTGCACTGGGAGTGAAGACCTCCAAATGAAAACAAAGAAACTAGATAGAAGATAAACACAAAAACCAGCAAAACCATCTGCACCCACCCTTCCATCAAGCATCAGTCAGGTCCCCTTTCGTTGAGTTGCTCTCGCCAACGTTCTTGAGTAGCTGCTTCAAGTTCCCACTGATGGTCTCTAGGGTACTGATAATGCTACTGATGATAATGGTAGCCACTTTGTGGTGAGTGTTAGAAACTTGGCCTGAGCTACCACTGTTGTCGTCAGAGATGCGCTCCAGGGAGTTTACACTCGTCTCCTTCTTGACTTTTTTAATGTGGGCTGATCTGCGGGTCTGGGTAGCGCTTTCCTCCAGCTTGATTTTCCTCTTGGAAAGTAGGGATTTGGGGATGGCAGGTGGGGAGGCCTTGCTTTTGGGTGGGGTTTGAAAATCAGGGTCCATGTCAGACTCTTCAGGGTCCACCAGGGGAGAGCTGGATGGGCTAGGAGCGGTAGGGGATGGAGGCGGATTGGACTGAAGGGGAGGGACGACGATGGGTGGAGGTTGGGCTAGGGCATGGTAGTAGAGGATGGCAAACAACCCTTGGTGAGTGGGGGTGCGAAGATTTCCATTTGTGGGCGTTGTGAATGGACAACCGGATGGACCGAAAGAGGAAGTCGGGGATGTTGATGGGTTTGAACCCCCTCAGGTGGTTTACCAAGGCGAGGTGAAAACTAAGGATGGGTTTAGAAGGATCATCCACTATGATGTACTGCAAAATAGGAATTAATAAAGATGACCAAGGAGAAGGAAGGGATTCACGATCGAGAGCTATACCTTTCCACCTAAAAATTTTGGTGTGGTTGGGCCATCCTTCGAGCTCCTGATCCCAGTTGTGTTTGTCCCTATGGACAACACGACCTACCACCGGTAGACTCGTCACTTCAGCTAGCATTTCCATCATTACCCAAAACTGGAGGTTTCGAACCTTTACGCTTCCATTGTCCCAGGAATTCACAAAATCACTGGTTATGTCCGCCTCGGCCCCTTTAAATTTTTGGAAAAATGGGATGTATCCCTGGTCTTCGAAGAAAGACAGGGCCAGGGATTCGATTTGGACTTCAGCAGGTTCTAACAGAGCCATCGGGAGGACAATGACTGAGAGCCAAGCAAGGATAGGAGCGGGGAGGAGGGCGCAAAGGATTTCGTGATTGTAGGCTAAGAGCTTGGATAGGGGGTAGTTATTTAAAGCCACTTGGGAGCCCAGATTGTAGTACTTGATGATCCAGAGAGTTGTACAGTTTTCATTGGTGCGATGGGTGACTCTTCTTTGGGAAGTTTCATCGTCATTGGTGGTCCGATTGTTGAAATCACACTTATTATGGAAATAATGACCTTCGCTGGTGTGGATCCACTCGCTTGGGTTAATCTGGAATGACCCATCTCGGAAACGCCCATGCACGACTTTCGATGCTGATTTGTCGAAAAAAGACGTTTGATTCTGTCTGAAAACGGCGGTGGGATAAGAGCTTTCTTACAACCCCTCATGATTGGAAGTGATGGAGGCACCTGCTGAGACATTGATCTTGATTTGCGGGTTGTGGTTTTGATTTGAATGATAAAGACGAGAAAGTCGTTCTCTAAAACTTAGTCGGCCACGTCTTAGAATCAGAGAGACTTGAGGAAACCACTCTCTAGGGAGCCAACGAATCAACAAAGGGTTGACGGGGATGGAAGGGGGATGAAAAGGAGGCACGACCACAAAAAGGTGGAGTGGCCCGGAGGAGTTGGGGAAGGGTGGAAATCAGATGGGCACGTGGCTAGACCAATATTTTTTTGCTTCATTGACAATATCTTGGGGAAAATGCTTGTCCCAGACAACCAGGGAGTTTCCACGAGCGCCTTTGTTGGCCAGAAGATCGGCCATTTTGTTTGCTTCCCTGTACACATGGTGGAAAATGACACTTGACTGATTTTGAAGTAGAATTTTGGCTTCCTGGATGGTGTTTCTGATGCTCCAAGAGGGAATTTTGTTGTTGTTGATGTAGTTGGTGACGTTGAGGGAATCCCCTTCAATTTCAATTTTGTTATCATATTTTTGAAATATGTTTAGGCCTCTCCATAAAGCGTGAGCTTCGACCACATGGTTGGATTGGATTCCCAGGTTCTCAACAAAAGTGACCAAAATCTTACCCTTGTGATTTCTGACAAGACCACCAGCTCCTGCCATTCTCGGGTTTCCTTTGGAAGCACCATCGTAGTTGAGTTTAAGCCAACCTTCGGGGGAGGTTTCCAGAGAGCAGACTACCTTGGATGGGGAATGGGAGGGGGTGAGTTGCTTTCCTAGGGGATGTTGAGCCTGATGAATAGAGCTTGCTCTAATCCCGGGTCGGGGGTTTGGGGTAGGGGAATAGGTGAGCATTCTCAGTAGCAAAATTGATGGTTTTGTTGGCAATAGTTAGGGGATCCTTGGGCGAATTTGAAAACACTCTGTTGTTCCTCTCTAGCCAAACCTGCCAAAGGAAGTGATGGAGACTAATTTTCCACAAGGCCTGGAGATGGGAATTCTTGAAGGGATTGGGCCACTGGATGAAAAACTTGATCAGGGAATTGGGTTGGACCCATGTTAAGTGGAAAGTGGACAAGACGTGGCCCAACATAGAAGTGGAGAACTCACACTCAGTGAACAAATGATTTACAGATTCCCAAGCTTTAGTGCACAAATGACATCTATTAGGGACCATCATCCCTCTTTTGATGAGATTGTTAGTGGATAGGATTTTGTTTTGGATTGCTAGCCAGGCAAAGGTCCCGACTTTGGGGATGAGGTGCTTGATCCAGATGAGATTGAAGGGGATAGACACTTGCTGGGGATTAAGGAGCTGGTGGACAGTTTTGACGGAGAAGATCCCATTGTCAGTTTCTTTCCAAATGGGATAGTCATCTGTTCTTTCTGTCGGGATCACTGTGGAGCTCAGCTTGTGGGACAAACTTTTAACAATATTTTGAATTTATCTATTGGTTGGGATGATATTGAGATCTTTCCACTTTTTAGTACCATTGTCTAATTGAATGAAATCCACCACTTTGCTGCCTATTGAAATATCAAGGAAGGGTTTCAATAAGGATATTTCATTGTCTTCTATGAGGGGTTGATCTCCAAGCCATCGATCTATCCAAAAGTTTATAGAGAGACCAGATCCCAGTTGCCATCGTGTTCCCTTTTGAATAAGATCCCTGGAATGGATAATGGATTTCCAAAATGTGGATCCTTCCTTGGGAATGTCTGCATCCATGAAGTCTTTGCCTTGTAGATACTTCCTTTTGATAATAGACACCCATTCTGCATCTAAATTTGTGAAGATTTTCCACGCTTGCTTTGCCAGCAAGGTTGTGTTCATGTTGTTGATTCGTCTGAGGCCTAACCCTCCCTAGCTCTTAGGCTGACAAACCTTTTCCCATCCGACCAGGTGGATTTTATTTTTGTTTTCTGACCCAGTCCATAGGAATATTTTTTGGATTTGCTCTATCCTAGAGTAGACTGACATGGGAGCTTTGAAAATAGAGAGGAAATAGATTGGAATACTTTGAAGGTAAGTTGAGGTAAGGGTTGCTTTGGCAGCTTGGGATAGGAAAGCTCCTTTCCAGCCTGCTAGCTTTTGGTTAATTCTCTCTATCACGTGGCTCCACATGGACTCTTTGGGTCGGTTGGTAAAGAGAGGGAGACCCAAGTATCGGGTAGGGAACTCACCAATGCTGCATTGGAGGATCTGAGCAATTTTAACCTGCCTGGGATGGGGAGTGTTGATGAAGAAACTTTTGCTCTTGGTGTAATTTATCTCTTGTCCTACTGCCTTTTCATATGAGTCGAGAATGCACTTGATCATCTTGGCCTCCACAACTGAGGCATGGGTGGCAAGGATTGTGTCATCCACAAATTGTTGGTGGGACAAGGGATTAAGATTCGAAGTAGCCTTGATGCCCGAAATGGTGCCCTCAAAAACAACATTCTTGAGGGTTCTTCCCAAAGATTCAACAAGTAAGATGAAGAGAATGGGGGAGAGGGGGTCTCCTTGCCTGATGCCTCTGCCACTCAGGAAATATCCTGTAGTGGATCCATTTACTAAAATTGAAAACCATGGGTTTGAGATGCATCCCCTGATCAGGTCAATCCAGTCCCTATGGAAGCCAAATTTTTGAAGGACAACGAGCAGAAAAACCCTGTTGACTCTATCAAAAGCTTTGTTGATTTCCAACTTAAGGAAGAGGGCAACCTTTTTGGTTTGGGATGCTGAATGAAGGACCTCATGCAGGGAAATAATACCATCATTTATAGATCTTCCTTTGACTGAACTACCCTGACATGGATCTATGATGTGGGGAAGGATATCTTTGAGCCTAGTTGTCATTGCTTTGGCTAGAATTTTGTAGATAACATTGCATAGGCTGATGGGTCTGTAATCATTCATGGATTTGCACTCAGACCCTTTAGGGATTAAAGCAATGAAGGTGGAATTCATGCCTCTAGGAATGGACTTGGATTTCTGCATGAATTTGATGGCATTGCATATATCTTCTCCAATGATGTCCCAAAATGTTTGGAAGAAGTGGGGGAAAGTCATCTGGGCCAGGGGCTTTATCGGGAGCCATGGAGAATAGAGCTTGCTTTATCTCATCGTCAGTGATGTCCTTGATAAGCATGGCATTCATTGTAGGGGTGATCATGCTGGGAATGTGTTGGAGGAGTTGATCTTGGGCCTGCCTTGGACAGGGTGCACTGGCTCCCAACCTATTTTCAAAAAAAGCAGTTGCTTCCTCTCGGATGCTGAGGATGTCTATCATTGTTGAACCATCACTTTTGGTTAGCTCTTTAATTTTGTTTGAGCTCCTGTGGTGAAGAGTGGAGGCATGGAAAAATTTTGTGTTTGAGTCCCCCTCTTTGAGCCATAAGGCTCTGGATTTTTGTCTCCAGAACATCTCTTCCTTGGCAAGAATGTTGTGATAATCTGCAAGGAGTTTTTTCTCTTCATTTCTGATTTGGATGCTCATTTGACCATTCTGAATTTGTTGCTCTAAAATTTGGAGTTTGTCTATGATTTCTTTCTTGCTTTCAAAAATATTCCCAAACACTTCCCTGTTCCAGACCTTGATGTTTTCTTTGATTATTTTGAGTTTCTGGGAAACCTGGGATATGGGAGATCCACTTACTTGTTGCTTCCACCACTCAGAGATTTGATTTCATAGATCAGGGTGGAGGACCCACATTGCTTTGAATCTGAATGGAGTTTTGAAGATGGGCGCTTTGTTTGCTTTGAATAGGAGGGGGCAATGATCTGATCCTATTTTTGGTAGGGAATTGAGGGAGGCATCACCGAAGAGGGGAATGGCTTCTTTGGATAGGAAAAATCTATCTAGCTTAACTTGGATGTGTTGGTTCCCTATTCTCCTGTTGCTCCACGTGAATTGAGTTCCTTTAATCTGGATATCCATAAGTTCGTTATTGGTGACAAAGTCATGGAAATCTTGGATGCTTTTGATTGGAATGTCGCTGCCTCCTGCTTTATCAGAGGGAAACATGGGGGAGTTGAAATCCCCAACCAAGATCCAAGGGAGGTTGTTGAAAGTGGTTCTCATTTGACTCAGGGAGTCCCATAGAGAGCTCCTATTGTGAGGGTTGTTTGGGGCATAGATATTAGACAGAATCCAACAGAAGTTCTTGTCTTTGCAAAAAAACATTATGTTCGTTACTCTGTCCGAGGATGAAATGACTCTGCCTTCCACTTTCTCTGAATCCCACAGACACATTAGTCCCCCGGATGAGCCTTGGTTGGGGCTGGAAACATTTTCACTATTTTTCCATATGTTTTGGGTAACCTTATGAGCTTTTGCCTGATCGATTTTTGTTTCTTGCATGATGAGGATTGTAGGTTTGATGTCTTTCCTTATAGTGCTTGCGAGTCTCTACTTGGCCGCACTATTTAGGCCTCTCACATTCCATGAGAGGATTCTCATTTGGAAACTTTGGTTCCTTTCTTGCCTCCCTTTGAAGTCTGCAAGGGAGGTTTGGATAGTTTGGTGTCATCTTTCGGTTGGTTGAAAAGTTCTGGGAAGAGGGTTGTTTGGACCCCGTTGGCTATATCTTCTATAGTTTCTTTTCTGTTTTGCTCTTGGATATTCGGTCTTCCCCTTTTCTTGTCCAAACCATAATCCACCACAACTTTATTGGAGCTTCGAGTGTTTTTGGGACTGAAATCAGCTCTGGTTGGAGGGGGGCTTCCAGGTTGCTCTTGCCTAGGGAGGGGATTAGGGGGAGGTTCAGAAGGCCCTGATCGGGATGGGGAGAGGGGGGGTAGAGCTCTTCGAAAGGGGGAAAGGGATCTTTTGAAGGGGGATGGTTCTGGAAACCCTCTTCAACTGAGGGGTTTTGGATTTCCTTAGCAACATTCAGAATGTCATCGTTTGAGAGGATTTGAAGATCATCATTTATCCCAGAGTCATGATTAGTATATCCAGGTGGAATATCAAAATGATTGGGGTGAGCAAAAAGGGACTCTACCTTGCTTTGGTCTCCTGGTTGTTCTGGACTCACAACTTGCTTCCCTTTGTTTGCCTAGGGATTCTGAATATTTGCTTGCTGGTAGTGATTCCCTCTGTTTGCTTGCCTTCCCTTTTGAATGTGGGTTTTGCCTGGTTGTTTCCCAACTTGGGCTTCGATTCTTTGATCAGTATTCTCCAGTTCTTTCTGTGCCTTGAGAGAGGGGCACTAGTTCTTGAGGTGTCCTTGGGCTTGACATTCAATACAGAATGCAGGTTTATTCTCGTATTCTATAGCCTGACATCTGCGGTATGATCCATAGATGAGATTGATCCGCGTTGGTAGCTGGGAATCCAGATTGGCATTGACACATATTCTTGCATGGATCATGCGAGTGCGGGCTTTGGTGGTGGGGTCAATGGTGATCATTTCCCCAATGTATCTGCCAATTCCCTATAGTATATCCTCATGCCAAAACTGGCTGGGTAAGCCTAGGAAGACGGACCCACACCGATGCAAAATTGATGTTTTGAGTCTCTACATTGAAATCCTCTCCCCATTTGTGGATGAACAAGCTTTTCCTTCCATAAAACCATGGTCCCCCTGTTAGGATGCGGGATGCATCCTCTTGATTGTTAAGCCGGATTTGAAAAAACCCTCGAGGTAGGGCCACGAGCTCAAGGTTCCCTAGGGTTTTCCACCTTAATGATGCCCATATTCGGATGGATTCCATATCCGATCGCCCTCCTACAAATTTTTCGATCAGGCATAGGCTTTCCAAGGAAAGGTAATCCATCATTCAGGTTTCTGGGATCACCAGATCCTCTCCTACCATGAGTAAGGGGCTACGCCCTTCAGGAGTCAAATGGGTGCTATTTCCCTTGACCTTTTCCACGTATGAGCCAGATGGGAAGGTCCTAGGAGGGGCCCCATATTTGTTGGTATTCCCGCCAGGTTTGTCAGGTGGTTCTTTACCCCAGGACTTTTCCTTCCTAGGGGATTTGTCATTTCCCGGATCTGGATCTGCTCCCGATGTTGCATTCCCCATGGCAGGTTCAACTATCTCGCCTGGTTCAGGATCCCTGGAAGCTGTTCTTCCCACCGAACCCTGGTTCCCGCCAGAAGTCACTTGAGCTCCATTGTTCGCCATCTTAAATCCTTACTTTCTTCAATATGTTGGAATTCATAATATTTTATTGAAGATGAATATATTTTATAGAAAAAGAAATGAATAATATTTTTGATATAATGGAAAATTGGATATATTTAAAGTAATCTAAAAGCAAAGGTAATATTTTAATGTTTTGGTGGTAGTGACCCTTGATAAAAACCATATCTAGCTTGTTAAAAAGATAGGTTTTATGTAGAATTTAGTTATTATGTTTATTAATAATATATTAAATGTAAATGAGGTCTTGGTCTAGTGGTTGGGATATATGGATGATGTAGCCCACACCAAGGTTCAAATCTCGATGATACCAAATAGGCTATATAGCTCAATGTGATTAAGTTGATATAAAAAGAAAATGACAACCCTTTCAAAACCCTACTTAAAAAAATAACTATATTAAATTTTATTTAAAATAATATTATAAAATTTAATTGTATAAGTACAATCTAAGATCAAATTTTTATATTATTATTTTATGTTTTCATTTAAAAGTATTTTTATGAACTTAGTTCATATCAAAATTAAAAAAAAAAATGATCTAATGTTAGTTCAATTTTTTTAAGGTGTTTTTTTCCTTGAAAAAAGTGTCATAATTTTAAACTAAGTAGTGTTGAGAAGAAACACACCCCACTGATCGTAAAATTTTGATCTTATGATAATTGAATTTTATTCCCCAAGGGGACCCTCTTGAAGTATTTTGATTTTATTTCCAAATTTTGCTTTCGTCAAAGTTTTAAATTTTGCTCGCATCAAGGTCTCACAATTGCTTGCCTAAAAGCATTGATCTTGATTGAATTTCAGATTATTTTAGATGATTGATTTCAGAAAAATTAACCTTCAATAGTTTTCCTAATTTCTAAATTATTAAAATCAAATTTTAAGGTTTTCTTCAATTATTCATCTTACCCTAAATTCACATCAAATTTGAAATTAGTATATCTTTTGATTTGTGAATCCGTTTGAAGTGATTCAAATTTTGGGTGGAATATATTGATCTCCTCTTTCCAATGTCACCAAATTAATAGAAGTTAGATGTAATTTCATTTCTAGAAATAGCCATTTCTTGTTGCATGTCATGATAATGCAATATATCTTGATAAAAAATAAATTTTTACATTCTCTTTGCAGATTTGGATACCCATTTGTCTGTTTTACAAGCGTGCAAAATTTCATCTAACTATGAGAACTTTGAGTTTTTGCCTAAATTTGCACTATTAGGGTTTGAGAGTAAAGTCACGACCTGGGTAAAGCATGTTCTATCCTGCTATCAATTTCTATTTAATAATAGTGGGCTAGAAAAATCTTCCTTAAAATAAAATCTTGCTCCATTTCACTCGTGCTCCATTCTGCTTGTGCTCCATTTCGCTCATTCAAATGGTTAACATTAGAAGTTCGAAGTCAAATGAGCAGGCCGCAACATCTTCATTGGCAAATTTGCAAATTTCAAAAGAAGTTTAATTCCATTTCATGTTCCATTCTGCTAGTGAAAGCTTGTTGGATTTCAATTGCCAATTTATCCAATTTAATCATCTTTGAAATTTCGCAAGAGTTGTCTTTAATTAATTAAAAAATTAAAGTTTGCTCTATTCCACTCATTGCTCCATTCCGCTCATTGAAATGGTCAACATTAGAAGTCAAAAGTCAAATGAGTGGGCCAAAACATCTTCATTGGAAAATTTTCGGATTTAAAAGAAATTTACTTTCATTTCATGTTCTCTCCCGCTCCCAAATGCTCTTTAATCATAGCGGAATAGAAACATCTTCATTGGCAAAAGTGCAGATTTCAAAGGAGATTTAATTTAATTTCATGTATCTTCATTGGCAAAGTGTGGATTTCAAAGGATATTTAATTTCATTTCATGTTCTCTCTCGCTCCCAAATGCTCTTTAATCATAGTGGATTAGAACATATTCATTGGCAAAGGTGGGGATTTCAAAGGAGATTTAATTTTATTTCATGTTCTCTCCCGCTCTCAAATGCTCTTTAATCTTAGCAGGGTAGAACCAACTCTATTTCGCTCATTGCTCCATTCTGCTCATTGCTCCATTCCGCTCATTGCTCCATTCCATGATTGAAGAAGGCATTAGAATTTAATTTTTAATTATATTTTACCCTAAAAATTAAAAGCTTAAACCTTAGGGATAATTAATAAATTAATTAACTAATTAAAATCAAAAGCTTTAAACCTTAGAAAAATGAAATTAATTAATTAATTATTCTATTAATTATCTAATATTTGTCATTTTATTTCTATTTTCATAGAACATTTGCTAGTGGCAGGAGTAAAGGAAGATGTGATGGTAGACATCAAACTTCAATGCAAAAATAGGTGAATGCGGCTGTGCAGAGGTAGAATATGCGAAAAGTTAATAATCCATCCAAATTTTGCAGAGCCTATCATAAAAAAAGACTTGATGAGGTATGGTTGAGGGAGTGTCCATTTAATGAAGTGCAACTACAACTAGCTAGAAAATGAAAGCATTTGCATATAGTCATAATTTTATGAGGATGAGATCGAATTATTTCTTCGCCATTTATGGCAAGGTACTTTGAGCAAATTCTCAGAAGTGGTTGGAATTCATGACTCTATTAAAATATGTTTTATTGTGTAAGGCCCATGGGATTTTTATAATAGGATTTAAATCTTTGGAAGCAAGATATTTTTGAAAATATCAGGGCATGTCTTGAGTCTATATATACTTCCATTGAATGTAAAATCAAGATGCAAGAATTTATAATAGAAGTACTTTTTTTGAAAATTGTTTTTTTGAAGAACTCATTTGTTATCGACATGGGATATTTTGTGGCATTGTTACTTTGAAGTGGTATAGCCAGACACTTAATCCGCTTCTTAAGTTTTGATGGTGCTTTCCTTCCTTATTCTTGTTTTCATTGAAATGTATGTGATAGTAATTATTATGAGTTTAATTGATTTTGGTATGTTGTTGATGTGAAGAGCTTCATTGAGGTTTACTCATTCTAAAATTTAGTTCTTTTTCTATTGGCTCTGGTTTTACTGCGTGTGCTATGTTACTGGAAAAATCATCCCAACAAGATTGAATCTTTAGAATGATTAAACTATCCTGAGAGAGTGTTTAAATCTATAGTTTAAGGATTTGGAACTGATAGCTCTGATTTGTGTGCATGAGCATTTACTATCCACAGATATACCTTTTTAGTTGCAAGGAAGATTATAATTTAAATAGATTGGTCTATTCTATAAACTTGTTTCATCCCTTGTTAGATAATAAATTGATCTTAGAAAGTTGGACAATTTATTATTCTATTGGTTACGATTGGAGAACATAACAATATGCCAAGTTGAAATAATAATTAACAATTAGAATTGCAGGATTTCACCCTTATTTTCTGCCCTACCTTACCCTCTCTGTTTTATTTTTGAAAGGTTCTCATTTTTATATTTCTTAAAATTCTTTATTCTTTTAATTTGCTAAAATTCAAAGAGCTAGATCCATTCACAAATGCAAATATGAACAACACAAATCACAACCAAACACCAATAAATGAAGGTTGAACCCGTTGTAAGGTAAAACATAGTCTACTTGAAACTATTCCAGAAGTGGAAAAGAGTGATAGCATTCGACTCGACTCTGTAACTCACACCTTGGATATCTAACAAGATCCTAATGTAAGAGGGAATTTATTCCCATTAAATGTTACTTGTGTTTTCTATTTAATCTTCACAGGGTGTGCATGAAAGACGAGCCAACAAGTAGATATAAAATCACATTATTTAGATGTCTTTTTGGCATTTCTTCAAAGCTTTAAAAATTACCTAAAATTCAGGTTGCTTATATATCATAACTAGCCATCTCTACCAAGCTAAGTTTTATCCTTATACACCTTCATAAATTGTTAACCAATATCCTTTAAATTAGTAAATCTATTTTTTTTTAAGTAGCTTTAGTTGTCCATGCTTTAACTGGAGTGGATTAATCCCCCCAAATAGAGATGTGAACTAGCTATAGTGCATTAGCCTCACTAAATTATTGTACTAAGTATGCACCTGGTTCAATTTGAATCCCTTTCTTTAAAATTTTATTTGCTTCCCCATTTAGTTCTCTATAAGATGCCAAAAAGTAAAAGCTTCACTTTGAACCACAACTTCTATTCTAGAGAATATGGGTTGTAGAACCATATTTTTCATATTGAAAACACCAAGTATCTAGTTTTTTTACCACTTGTGAGTCTCTGTAAATTTGATTTTTTTTATTCCTTTTTATTCTACCAACTAAAAAAACAATTTGAGTATCATAACTTCGACATAATTATTGTAACCTTCTCTTAGTCCAACCTTGAATTTGAAATAATGAGAGTAGAAAATGTATAGTAATCCTCCTGCTCCACAAAATATAGGGACCCCCTATCTAGCCCCATAAAAAAATCCCTAGGCCCCTGATTTATCAATATTTGGAGGGATAATTTGTTTGATTACCTTTTCTGCTATAGAAAATTTTTAATTATTGAAAAGTTTGATGATTTGGGATGAGACCTATTGAGTAGGCTTCTCATGATCTCGAAATATTCTTGCATTCATAGATAACCATACTTCTCATGACACAAACAATAAGAGAGCTATAAAAACATTGTATGACCTATTTTCAAACCAATATTTCAAGCACTCTCCTAGGGAATTTTTTTCCATCCTATAGGAAGCTTTAACTACACTATAACCTCCCTCCAAACCTGTCTAGTAAAGTAGCAAGCTACCAATAAATGATCAATTATTTCATTGTTTGAATTACATAAATGACACCTTTACAAACCATTCTAATTCCTCTTCTATAATGCCTTCCATGTCAAAACATTATTTTTCATGGCAAGCCACAAGAACAATCTTGTATTCAATAGGACTTTTTGCTTCTAGAGTGACTTCCACCACCATGTTGAATCATAATTTCTATTTTCCAATATAGTATTATACCCCAAATTTAGAGTGCACTCCCTCATAGCTCCATTATTTGTCTAGACCAATTGAACAGTTTCTTCTCATAACTTGATATGTCCAACTTTAAGTCTCCCCACATATTCTTCCCATAAGTATGCCTCTTGGCCCTGAAGCCCTAACAAAACTACTTTCTTCCATATCTATTTCTAGTTTATAGATGATTTTGGATCAATAGCTAGGGTGAGAGGACTAATCCCTTGAGATTTTAGGGTTTGAATTGCATTATTTGGTAGCCTATGGATACCACCACAACCAATCCAAGGGTCTAAACCTAGTCTTATCCTTAAACCATATTGTATTTTTTAGAGAAGCCAATCACCTATAATATAAAATGTCTTATTCATTAGCTTCCAATAGATTGAAATATTATGGATCTGTTTCATTGGGGAAATTATCCACTTCTCAACTATGAGTGGCACTAAATAGTTTTCTTATTTTTTCTTATTCAATAAGCTTACCTTTGATAATATCTTCCAAACACACTTGGATGCTAGAGCCTTACTAAATAGGAAGATGTTATTAAGTCTCCATCCTTCATTTTCCTTGGTCTTGGATAAGGATTATCATTTAACTAGGATAATACCTTCACTTTCCATTTTCCTATCCATAGAGACTTGTAGCTTATTTATTTAATTTTTTTCAAAACTCCTTTTGATATATGAGCCAAAGATTTCCAATATACTGGTATTACCTCCAGCACAGACTTGACTAAATTCAATCTCCCCCCAAAGAGAGCCATTTTTTGCACAATATATTAATTATTCCTTCCACATTTGTTTACCAATTCCAATATTGTTTAGTATAGTCATCAGGTTTTAAAAAACAAGCCAGATATTTAAACCCCTCTTGAAGATCAAAGTTGTTAAAGGAGAAAATTTAACATATTAATATGGTTTGATCCTGATCCACACAGTTAAAAGAGATGTTTTAATTTTATGAATTAATATACATACCTATTACTAGGAAGAAAAGATATAAATATTATTTTAACTTCTTTGCAACTCTTATTGTTCTAGTTATGAAAAAGAGAACATAATATACAAAGAGTATATGGGTGACTTCCACTATTCTACCTGTTCTAATTCCCTTTACTGTCTCTACTCTCATGGATTCTAAAATGTACCTACTTAATCCCTCATATACCTGATGAAAAGGGACAACCATGTGTTATTCCTTAAGAAGCTTTGAAGAACCGAGAGGCTAACCCATTAACCAAAGTTGAAAAAGAAATGGAAAAAAGGCATCTCATAGTCTAGTTGACCATCTGCACATGGAACCCAATATGAGTATAATTCTTGAATATAGCTAGTTTACACTGTCAAAATCCTTGGAGAGATCCAAATATATCATCATTGCCAAAAAATTCTTTGATTTTATGGTACAAAGATTTTTCTAAGTAACACTAGTTGCTTTATGAATTTGTGTACCATGCAAGAACCCAAAATTCTCAATAGATGTAGAAGCAGAGAGGAACCTTTTCATTCTTGATGTAATTAAATTTTATCAAAAGAAGAAGGATTATTATGTTTAAGAATAAGAACAATGAAGGTGGAGTTGAAGATTGCATTTACCCTTCCTATTTTCCTAGAGTCCTCCACAACCTTGAGTAGGCCAGGTTCCAAAAGGACAA
The DNA here is from genome assembly GCA_028583015.1 of Wollemia nobilis. NCBI lineage: Eukaryota > Viridiplantae > Streptophyta > Pinopsida > Araucariales > Araucariaceae > Wollemia > Wollemia nobilis. The sequence continues at coordinate 28,911,967 of JAQPPZ010015824.1, read as the reverse complement.
ATAACCTGATAAAGAATTCTATAATCTAGATGTTAGGTCCTAGAATTTTATTTTTTGGAAGGAGGTTAAAACAACTTTGAGCTCCTCCTTTGAGACTTCTTGAACCAACTCACCATTTTCTTTATCATCTCTAAATCTAGGAAAAAATAAGTTATTATGATTATTTTAGCTATGTTGACTTGACCAAGATCCTTGTATAGTTGACCAAAATTCCTTACTCTCACGTATGCTATTTATTTAAAGGAGGAGACTTTACTTCCATCTTGGTAGCTACCCAATTGTATTTTATTATTTTCTATGATTTTTAAAGTTATGGAAAAATTTAGTGTTCTCATCCCCATTTGCAATCTAAGGTGCTATACTTTTAAGCCTCCACCATGATTTTATCTTTGCCAACAATCTTCTCTTCTCTTGTTCTAAACTTTTATACTTAAGACTTATTTCCTCATCCAATTATTTTTCAAAGTCATATACTAGATACATTGCAAGCTCTTAATCAATCTCCCTTAGTTTTTGCTTATCCATCAATTTATTTTTATAGTCCCACTAAACCATTACTACCTTAAACCTTTTTGTATCTGCTGCAAATTGAATACTAGCAGATTATTTTAGACTAGGATCAAACTTCACCCATTCTAATTTGACTAGAGTTACAAGGTTGTTCTTTCAACCACTCAAAATTAATTTTGAAAGGACAATGTGGTTTTTTCTCCTCGTTTTCTATAAGAATCATGATGGGGGAGTGATAAGAGTCTCCTCCAACTTCAACCAAGGCTTTATTATATAAGTTACATTTATGAAACCCTCAACTACTAAGAATCTATAAAGTTTCTTAGAACTATCAACCCCCATCCTCATGTTTCTCCAAGTTAGGATTAACTTTATAGGTACTACGCCTACCAACCCCTTAGCTTCAAACTTTTGGATGAATTAATTAACTAGTGGATCATTTATAGCATCAGTCCTAGAAAAAATTAAGTTTAAATCACCTCCTAAAGTTAAGTTATCCACTTTTAGAAACTTTTAATCCATAAGCTTATCATGATATTGCATCCTATATTTATAGGGGCCACAAATGTTCACCACTATCACCATTTCTTGTCAAGCCTATATTTTGACAATCATCTTAAGAAATTTACTAAGATCTTCCATCACTTTCATAGCTAAGCCTTTTTTCTCTTGAATTAGAAAAATCTTTGGATTATAAATTTCTACCAGCCTACACAAAGTAGTTTTTTTTGTTGAGCTGCTCATTCCATAGATACTAAAGGAGAGAAATTTCATTGATTATCTATGTCTGAGATCATCCCTAATCTAAGGATCCCCTTTAAGGATGATTGCTTGCCTTGTAAAACTTCGTAAAGGGATTTCCCACCAAAAATATTCCCTACCCCTATGTCTTTATTGAGTCCTCCCAAAAATCCTCTTTTCCTTAGTCTTGTTCTTACTTTTAGGGAAATTAGAGGATATGTATAGATTTATGGGATCACAAAACCTTCCTAAACATAGATAAAAAGGGGTGAGGAAGCATATTCAAAGTGGTTTACCTATGAAGCATTACTAAAAACTTACCAGGTTCTAAACCAAGGATTGGATCTACTACCTCTAAGGAAGAAGAATTAGAGGGTCCTCCTTGCCCGTCAAATCCAACCTTACCTTCTTCTAGGGAAGATTTTTTTTAATATACTGGCAAGTGTAGCCATTAGTCAGTTCAAGGACTCAAAGGAGAATTACTTGTAATTCCATATGAGAAATAATATTTGGCAATATTTTCACTTTGAAAGCTTGTATTTGGGTCTAGGAGCATGACATCCAACTTTTGGTCTAATATTCCTAGCCAAAATTCAATATAATATGATTTTGAATCTATCACTTGATTTGACACAAAAAAATATTTATCTCCACCTTCTCTTCATCTCATATTCCTTCCCTTGATTCCTCTAGATTATGTTCCTTATGGATTGATTTGATAATATAACCAGTATGTAAGTCATGTGTTTGAAGAGAAAATTACATCTCATTCTTATCATTGAAGAGGCTAGGATCCTTTTCCAGGGAAGAAACGACAAAAAAACCCAACATGTCTTTTGGGAAGCTAACAAAGTTGCTGATAAGCTGGCCAATTTGGGTGTCGATGGTGATGGACTTTTCAAATGGGAACACGGTGTCTCGAGTGAAGTAGAGGATCTTATTAGACAAGAATGCCAAGAATTATAGTCGAATTTACCAATATGGAAGGCACTATAAGTTCGAAGGCTATGAGTATTCTCGTCTCTTTTTTGAAATAGACTCACAATAAAAACTATCCAAGTTGTCAGTCTTGGTGGATGCTGCTTGGAAATACCACAAAGACTAATGGGGACAGTAACATGTCAGATAACATGGCTCCTAGTCATCTTAGTAATTTGAGGTTGGTTGATAATCATAGGGTAGGAAATAAACAACAATATAAGACTTCGAACCAGAGCCACGCAGACCACCAAATAGCCACCACCATAAATCTAGCCAGTAGGTTCACTTCTCCAAGGTTGATTGGCCAAGATGGGATGTCATCCCCAATCATGTCATATACGAAAGAAAGCAATTACCAAAGAATTATTAAGAGTAATTGTCAATACAGAGATTGTGGGAGTTTTTTCAATACTCTGCTATGTGTGTCTGCAACTTTTTATTTCTCCATTGTTTCAAGGAAGGGATTTGTGTCTGTTTCTTTTTTTGTAATTATGATGCAGGTGTATTTTCTTGGGGTATACTCAAAAAGTTGTATGGGAAGTTTCTTTTTGATAACAGGCTATGTGACTTACCAGATGTAATGGATTTGGCGACATGTAGATTTTACATATATAGGATCCTTAGTAAGGACATGTTCATCAACAGCCCTGAGCTGATTTTTGTAAAAGGTTTTGGGTCAACCAGTAAATCTCGGTAGTAATGCTATAGTATCTTATCTACCAATAAAAAAGACCCCTTTCTATACCTTATGATGCCAAATATTTCTAAAAAAGAGAGAAAAATCTCTTATAAAATACCCATAAGTATGATAGCATGCATATCTAAAAGGCACACCAATTTAGTCTAGGGTTTGAACATGCATCCCTTTGTTGTACTTCAATACAATTTCCCCCACCAATCCATGTCTCCAATCCACATCAACAAGAATATTAGACATTGTACTCAATCATGAGGACTGATACCTCTCGTCCACCTCTAAGAAAGAACCAATATAGTTACCTATAGCTTGGAAAAAATCTCTAAACCAAAAGTCTAGTGAAAACCTTGATAACTTTATCCAAGAGTGAGAAGGTATACGAGCGATCCTAGGTTCAAAACAAGGGTTTCATAATTTTAGAATTAACAAAGCTAGCCCCCAAAACTATTTCTCTAACAAAATATTTGCCACATATTCCTTAGTCTTGAATGAAAATGACATTCACCCTCTTACGAGAAGTAAGAAACTAGGCATGTACCCTAGGATTTCCATCCATTCCATAGCCATCCAATTATCAAGGATTTTGCAAAAATTGCATGCATATAGAACCTCTCGATAAGTATTTTTTTTAGAGTTCAATAACTTCCCCCATTTTCATAACTTCTCCTAGAACTAATTTTGCTTTGTTACTCTTCCTTTGAATGTACCTGGTTTTCTTTTTGTGTGCTTCCAATGGATTCTTCTTTGGATTTTATCCTTTCAAATTATTTTTCTATCCCTCATCGCTTTGATATGAGAGTTGTGGCCTATTTCAACCATCTTTCTCTAAAGGGGATGTATCCTAGTCAACACTTCCATATAAGATCTACATGTACTCCTAGGACATTGTCACCAGTTCAAAACCATTCTTGAACTTTTTGAAAGGTGAATTCCCTCTTCTGTACTTCATTCCACTATAAAATATGAATACCACCTCATAAGGATATGTTGAATAGTCCACTACTTCTTCTTTAGGACCTTGTTCTAAAAAAATCCTAAACATTCCTTCTCTTTCATCATCCTGCATTCTCCTTAGGACCTCAATATTGGGGGATTCTCCATTACCATTTGTGCTAGTAACCCTAGCTTCAATAGAAAAATTCCACTATCATTATCACCATATGCTTCACTCACCATGGTGGTAGTCTTGTTGAAAAAAGCTATAAAACTTTGTCCTCTTGGACCATGTCCTTAGAACCGTAGGTTTAAGATATATGTCACACAATGGTAGCTCTATCCTTTGTTTTCACAACCCTAGTTTATTCTTCTCAACTTCTCAATTTTTATCTCTCACTGCTTTCTTCCTCATTGAAATTGCCAACGAACCCCCACAAATACCTCATTCAAACCCTCTATTGAGTTACTACATCTTGTTGGTGATACAATTTGGAACTAAGGGTTGTGTGATGGATCTGATAGGTGTGATGATAGTTGTCACAATGAACTATCATTTTCCTTGCCCTCCTTGTATCTCCTCGATCCCTTTTGCATTGTTGAAGTTGAAACCCTGGGCACCTTTGACATCCATCAACACCCTAATGCAACATCCTTTAATATTTTTAGGCAAAAGTGAAACAATTTTAATATATTTCAAAATGTTTGATTCTCTTGCAAAATGTTGAAGTCCCTCTTCTAGCATAAACTATTATCATGCATTCCATTTGTGAGCAAGCCCCATTCATGAGCAAGCCCCATGTTGTGCTTTATTGACTATGAATTCCCAATGGTGTTCTTCATTTGTATTTCCATGAAATCCTAACTTGCACAGATTATTGCCTAAGCGAAATGACTAGATTTGTGAAGTTTTAGTAGACTAAAAACTTATTCTTATGTAATGGCTACCCAAAGCTTTGTATAAAAAATTGATCCCAAACACAACTCTAAAATAACTTTTACTAATATATCAAAGTGGGAGTTGGGTGTTAGATTTTAAAAAGGTTCGCATATGTTTTTAAAAAATAATGTAAAAGGTTTATGAAAGCTTTAAAAATCATATCATAGAATCACCCTTTATTTAGAAAAGCAAACACAATTGGATAAAGAGAAAAAAGTACATTTCAAGACATCCATAACTTTCCACAAACCAAAACTTTCACAATATCTCTACAACACTTGGATTTGTTTCCAAGAGAAAAACAAAACAAAACCCCAAAAAACATTACAGTATCTCTACAACACCTAAGGATATATTGATTATTTTTCTTAAGGCAATGGCCAAGCAGGTGGTGAAGTTAGGATTTGGAGCCAAACCCAAAAAAATATTACAAGATGGTAATGGAGATAAATGAGACCCATGTATTTCTTGTGATTGCCACAAAGGAAGACTCTCCATACATTATGAATCTAATCCAATAGATGGTCGAGTTTGAACACTTGATATTGAATTGAATTGCATCGCAACTCAACAATCCCTTTAGTCTACCCTCTTCAATGCTTCCCCCTTCCAAGTCTTTATAGTCTTCCTCCACCGTTAAACTCTAACTTGCATAGTTTATTGCCTATCCTAATTGCTATATCTATGAAGTTAACATATCCTACACTTCTAGTGATCATATTAACTTAGCCTACATTCTATTAAATTCAACATGTGACTTCACAGTATTTTCTCTTCCATCGATGAAGTTGAGGCTTGATCCCTTGGTGAAAGACCCATAGGTCAAAGATTTTATTTCTGCCAATGGGAGAAATGTTGTGGGGTTTGTTAATTTTTCAAAACTATTTGATGTTTTTGGTGAAGCCAAAATTTTATATCAAGGATAATTTTGTGCAAGATTCCTATAGGAGGAGGGGTTTTAGGATGATTTTGCTCAAGGTAGTGGCCAAATAGGTGATGAAGTTAGGGATTAGGTATTATAATATTCTAACATCCCCCTTAATGTGCACTATCCTAACTATAGAGAAAAAAAATTATTCCCCCTTAATGTTGACTTCTCTAAAAGAACCCTAACATCCTCCTTTATTACATAATTTGGACTAGGCTCGTGCTCTTTGCGCTTGGATCTCCAATTGTGAATAATGCTAGATCAACAGTGTATACATCTCGATCTGTTACCTCAGGGTCATACACTTTCTTGGATCTGTTGCCTTTGGATTAGTCGTCTAAGTACCTCAGGGTCATCCTGGGTGCCTTAGGGTTAGCCACTTATGGGTATGTTGCCTCTGTAGGTCATCCTATAGGTATGTTGCATCTCGTAGGTCACTGAATAGGTTCACCATGAATATCATCCCCCCTCATGGTGAAAATAAATCTAGAAGGTGTCATGCCTTAGGGTCATCTTGGGTGCCTTAGGGTCATCCACTTATGGTTTTGTTGCCTTTGTAGATCATCCTCTAGGTATGTTTCTTCTCGTAGGTCATTGACTAGGTTAACCATGAATATCATCCCCTCTCATGGTGAAACTCAATCTAGAAGGTGTTGGTCTCTGCCAAAAATGCACCTTAATACAAAAGAAAATACAAGCCATATAAGAGTGTCGGTCTCTACCAAAAATGCACTAAAAAAATACAATAAAATGAGCCATAGAATCCAAATTTGGAGGAGAAGAAGAAAGAAGAGAATATAATATTTTGAAGTGTCTATATCTATAGTCTTTAGAAGTTGATCCAAAAAAATCCTTGGATAGAGTCTAGGGTGTCAAGATTATGTAGTCCCTAGAGTAGGTGTCCTTATGGTGACCTCCTCATCCTATCGGAATGCATGGGTAACCAGCCACTGCATTCGCTAGGTGCTATAGAGAAGGTGACTAGGTACAAGGATCACATACAATTTTCCTTGGGAGTGTTGGGTTCAACCGAGAGTGCACTCCATGATATAATCTTTGAGGCTAAAAATTGCAAATGAAACAACCTCAAAATTGTAATTGAAAACCACCAATGTGTTCATCTTGGAAAAACCTTTTCGATGACTATAAATACCCCTATGTTTCACTCTCAATGGGACCTTCACTTCTTGAATACAATAAAGGGGCCATGAGGGCCTTCCACTTCCACTGTAGAAAAAAGTATTAAAATAAAATGCCCCATTCAATGAGTTAAATAAAGTGGTCCCTCTCCAGTTTAATAAAAGTAGCCCCTTAAAACTTGCAAATATTAAAAAAAAAATAGTTCACAGGTCCCCTTCATGGTTATTTTAAAAAATACCATTTTTAAATAAGATGCTCCCATCAATGCATATAATGAGTCCCACATTAAAATAGATGTAGGATTAAAATTAGAAAATGGTAATACACAAAATAAAAAAAAATGGTCAGAAAATTCAAGGAGCATGCAAAAACAAATGTGGCTCCCACCCACCTAGTTTGCAACGTCATTCCCATCCATCGCACAAGGAGCACCAAAGACGTGGCACAGGAAGAGTATAACTAATGTGGGTGTAAAAAAAATCTGCCAGTTATGCACTGCCTGCACAATTGAACCTCAAATTTTTTGTAAGATTGCCATGCAATCTATGGCATAATTTTCTTTGTATCACGCATTGTTCTCGAATAAGAAACAACTGCCCTAAGCAGAATGAACACTCCAAAAACAATAGCAATTGTTTCACTCACTGCTAGCACAACCCCACATCGGGCCAATCAAAGACATATTCTTCCACACAAAATTACAATCGTTGATTTTAGATAGGCAGCTTACAACAGGCCCACGTATGCATCCACTACAACACCATCACTGTGTTGTACCATTGATTGATGCAAACAGAAGTAGTAAGGTGGACTCGGTTGACATTGGCGATACTTTCACTAACCAAATATTGTGTAGCAGGGACAAATTATAATTCAAAATAAGCATGTCCCCTTGTAAGATGACTTTGATAACATATATATATATATATATATATATATATATATATATATATATATAAAATAAATGAGCTACCACAAATCCATTCAAGCACTGTTATCGTTTGCCATCGATGGTTTCATTGAAAGTCGATAAATCTTCGGCCAAAGTACATGTAGCTCCACTATCAGAGTTTGTGGGATGCCATGTGGAGCTATGCTTGGGGGCCAAATGGGTGTTATATTCGATGGTAATATTGTCCATCATCAAGTCAATAATAAGTGGCATGCAAAAATAGGAATTGGATCTCTCGACTACAAATCGATGGGAATCACGCATAGCAGAGATGCAACATTGATAGAAATCGCACTTCATAGATTCTAAAAAATATCGCCGATTGCACAATGTTGATGAAGCCATGCACGGTCTTTCAACTCTGGCGTGAATGAGCACATCATCACAATAAAAAAATATCATACTCTACACTCATGTGGGCTCAACAAGAGTTTGACAGACTATACTATACTCAGCAAGCACCAACTCAACCATTTGCCATATTTTTGTGTGCATCTCTTTCCAATATCCAATCCTTCGATCATTTCACATTGAAGAGCATAGCCTCCTACCGTTGATTTCACCCATAGATAAACTATTTATAGTTTCATCTCTTAGAAGACTTCCTAAGATCGATCACGTGCCACCAATACATAGCAAATGCTCTCTCGCACGCCAACATACAACTCCTATCTGGTTCATACTGCCATGTGATTTAGAGATCGTCAACAACAGGTGGGAAAAATACCTCCACGTAGGCCTATATACAATACCTAAATACCACCAATACCACCACGTATTCAAATTGCTATGACAACAGTCCATTGGATCTTGTAAAAAATTAGAGGAACACGATAGATCCACCATAAAACTGCTATGACAACTGTCCATTGGATCTTTAAAAATTAGAGGAACATGGCTACACAAATCTGGACTGAACTGCTACTTCTAGATTTAAATTTACATGTATCGCTAGGTCATCCATACAATAGGTGCTTGGACCGCATCATTAGATGCATTTGCCATCCTCTCCACCTCATATGCACACTTGTAGAAAAAAATTATAGTAGCAAGAAAAATCGTTAAAAAAAAATTTCACTCTACTCAACATCTCATGGATCCAAGAAATGAAGCTTCAGGGGTAGCCACAAGTTTTCTCAAGCTGTTTACTTTCAAAACCTGGTCAGAAGTTCCTGCTCAATGAATATTTTTGCCTTTCTGTATTTCTTCATTGACGTTCTTCCGCTGCTGCCATGACCAAAGTAGTGATGATTTAAAGGGGAGCCAATATTTTTTTTAAAATTTGTTTTTTGATTGATACGTGCCAGAGTAGATTTAGATACTGTGTGGGGCACTTATAATGGCAATGAATTCAAATATGAAAGCATGAAGGAGGCTAGTGCTTATTAGTTTTAGTGCTGAGTTCATCCATATTGCTCACGAGCGGTGTTTGCTAACATCTTGGAAGGCATTGTGAGGATAAAGAAAAATTGCAAAAACCTATCAACAGATTTGGGAGAAGCCATTAGACCAATTCTAGATTCTCTACGGTGTTCATGCCACAAAGTTGCCATTTTTTTGCATGATGCCACTACCATTTTTTTAGAAGCACACTATATTTATTGATGGCAAAAGGACGCTGTCACGAAGAGTATATTAAAAATACTTGTTTTGCAGGAAATAAAGGCTGAGGAGCGCCCATGGGAAAGAGTTCTTACCTCTTATTGCATGGTGATGGTGCAAAGTATTTGAAGATCAAATCAAACATGTGCTAGTTGTTCTCCTCATGATGGTTATGGTTTTTTTTCTTATTAAATGATCATGGTACCAGGGGCATGCAGATGGTTTTTCCATTAATATCTCCTAGTAAACATAGTGTTGGCAATCATATTTGTAGAAGTGATAGTTGTTGTTATCAATGCTTTGTTCTAGATCAGTGGAGGAGTTGATTTGTTCTCAATGATGACCACTTGATAAAGGCCATCATGAAATATGTTTTTGATTGGCATTGTTTATTGTTAACGGGTGCATTTTTCAGTGATGCTATGCATGAAAGTGATCGATGGTGATGTTCCAAATGGTGACAAGTGATTGGCCGTGTTCTTTGGAGATATTGTGTTGAGTTGAGCATTTGAAAGTGGCTTTAAGCTATCGGATATGGCACCATATATTCTTTAGAAATACCATGATGAGTGAAGTCTAGTTCTCGGTGTGTTCTCATGGTGGATGGCTTATTTGTAGCAGCCTATTACTGATGAATTTGCAACATTTGAAAGATCGATCATACAATAATTTGACCTCCATTTTATGTAGGTTTTTTTAGATTTGGGTTACTACTCCAAAATTTGTGATTACGCCATAAAGGAGATACTATGTGAAGAGCCCCGTTGCCCTTGTGGAATGGATATGTTATGTTTTTTGCTCTCATGGCACTCTCGTATGACTTGTGCTTGCCCCCAAATATTGGTACGCAGAGTTGAGGAATGCTGACGAATTGTATGGTGGTAATCTTATTGTCCTTGGCATAGGGGAGAATTAGGTGAGAGATTTAACGTGAGAAGTTGCCTTCTGTTCATCATGTTACTATAGCGATGATGATGAAAATGCTATTACTATGCTGAGATGGAATATGATTTACTGTGTTGTGAATGGCTGCTGATGGTACTACATGAAGGGCTTGTCATGATAAGACTGAGAACCAATTTTAATGGAACATGTTTTAATGAGATTTTTTTTATATGCCAGATTTGATGAGGTATTTTCTAACCCAAAGTCTTTTATACTATCTAGAAAATGATGGTGGATTTAGCAAAACAAAATGCAAGGTGAATTATGCTTCGCAGTTGTATAACTGGGCACAACCTGGATTATCCGTGTTGTTTATTTTCTATAAGCTATTGAGGGTATTGTTGTTGAGACCATTTTTATGATGTGGGTGGGGCCTAGGTTGAAAAAATTCAGGTTTGACAGTGATCCATATGAGGCATCGTTGTTTTCTTTGAAGACATCATCGCCCAAGGCAAGAGGATACATATTTAAATTGTAGGAGGACAAGGCCCATGTGAGGAAAACTAAAATTCATGTCACCATAGGGGGAAAATTTTAAAATTTTTGAAATTTAATATGGTGCATATTTTTATAATTTAAAAATAGGCGCAGTTTGTTTTTTTTTAAGTAGAAGGGGATCACTTTATGGGAAAAGCACTTTTTTAATATGAGGAAAGTTTTTTTCTAAAGGCATTTTATTTAAAAGAGGGGAGGAGCAAATGACTGATAGGATGGTTTGATTTCTTTTAATATTTTCCACATGGAGAGTGGAAGGCCCAAGTGCCCCATGTAATTTTCCCTGTGAGGAAAAATTAAAATGATGTTTTTATTCCTCCAGAGAGCGATTCCACCATTGTGCGATGTTTTTCTATTTGCTGCTTAGGGAGGCATGATATTTTTCCACATGATGAAGGCCCCACTGAAAATCAAATATAGGGGTATTTATAGTCATCGAAAAGGTTTTCCGAGATGGACACATTGGTGGTGTCCATTTATAATTATGAGGCTGTTCCATTTATATTTTTAGCCTCAAAGTGTTGTAACATGGAGTGCACTCTCAGTTGTACCTGACACTCCAAGGCAATTGTATGTGATCCTAGTATCTAGTCACCTTCTCTATAGCACATAGTAAATGTAGTAGTTGGTTACACATGCATTCGAGTAGGATGAGGAGGTAACCATAAGAATACCTACTCTAGGGACTATAGACATAGACACCCTAAAATCTATCCAAGGACTTTTTTGGATCAACTTATGAAGACTACAAATGAAGACACTTCAGAAGATTCTATTCTCTTCTTTATTATTCTCCTCCATTTGGATTCTATGGCTCATTTTATTATATTTCATGGCTCATATTTCTTTTGTATTAAGGTGCATTTTCGGTAGAGATCGAAACCTTCTAAATTATGTTTCACCATGAGGGTGGATGATATTCATGGTGAACCTAGTCAGTGACCTATGAGAGGCAACATACCTAGAGGATGACCTACAGAGGTAACAGATCCAACAAAAGTGGCTGACCCTGAGGCACCTTGGATGACCCTGAGGCACTTAGATGGCTAACCCAAAGGCAACAAATCAAAGTAAGTGGCTAAACCTAAGGCAAAAAATCAATATGTATACATCATTGATCTAGCATTATTCACAGTTGGAGATCCAAGTGGAAAGAGCACGAGCCTAGTCCAAATTATGTAATAAGGATGTTAGGGTTCTTTTAGAGAAGTCAACATTAAGGGGGAATGTTATCTAATGTTGACTTATTTTTTTTCTTTATAGTTAGGATAGTGTACATTAATGGGGAATGTTAGAATATTTTAACGTGCACTATGTCTTATTTTTAACACTTTTCATGTTTTTCATATAGGCTTATGCCTATATATTGTACTCTTTTCATGTGTAATATATCATCTATTTTCAATCCCAATAGGTCCAAACCCCAAAAAAACATTACAATAATATGGTAATGAAGATAAATTAAGCCCATGCATGTCTTTGAATTACCATAAAGGAAGTCTCACCATACATTTTGAAGATGATCTTATAGATGACCAAGTTCAAACGCTTGACCTCCATGTGTGTCGTAACCCAAAAATCCCTTGAGTCCACTCTCTTCAATGCTTTCTCCTTCCAAGGCCCTATAATATTCCTCCACCATGAAAATCTAACTTGCACAATCTATCGCCAATCCAAATGACTAGACCTATGAAGTTAATGTATCCTCCAGATCTGTGAAGTTACTGTATACTATAATTTTGAAAATTATCTAATGTGAGCCTCATACCTATTTTTTTCATCTAAGGGGTTGTTATGGAATTTAGTTTATATGGTTAAGATAATTCTTGGGCCATGCACCCACCTTTCTACACACATCATACCTCTATTTTTACCAAGATTGGAAATAGAGATTTTTTTTTTGCTAGAGAACAAGGGGTTGTACTTGGATCCCCCACCCTTGACATATTTTCTTTAGAGCTTGAGAGTTTACAAACAGATTCAATTTCATCTCAATTGAGATGCGATAGCTATATACCTATATCATTTTTTCATAAAATGTTTGAAATATTGATTTTCATTTTCTAGATCTTCAATTTTTGTGTGAATACAAATATTATAGAATTCAACATCCTTCTTGACATTTTCCTATATCAATATTCATAATACCAAAAATCCATCTCTACTATCTATGCATTACATATTAATAGAGTAATATTTCTAAAACATCCCACTATCATAGTTCGCTTTACCAGATTTGGATTGCTAGTTTCCTTCCTGAAGCATAAGTGCAACCACAAAAATGTAATAAATAGTTTATATGAAAATACTTAATGTTATAAAATAAAGCAAATATTACCAGAGAAAACCATTAAAGTAAATATTAATCATTTTTTGATTTAGGCAACCAATATTTTCTTTTCAACTTCAACTAAACTTACTACTTCCTCTAACCATAGAAAATAGAATTTATTTTCACGACCCTCAATTAAAACCCCTCTATTGGCTAGCTTATTTGCATATTTGTTTCCTTACCTTAAATGTATGTGTAAACTTGATTTCTTAAAAATCTATAGCAAGGTCTTAAATTTTCATAATAATCTCTTGTATGTTCTATGGAGCCTTTGCTTTTTTAAAAATTGCATTTATTACTATTAGTGAATCACCTTCCATCCATACTTTGTTCCATTTCATTTGTTTGCATATTTTAAACCATTCCAAAGCTACCTAAGCTTCAAATTCATTATTTGTCTTAAATCCACTATTGAAAGCTTAATGAGATAAAATATCTCTATTATTTCTAATTATTTCTCCTTATCCTGTTGGTCCTATATTCCCTTTAGATGCTCCACAAAAATTCAATTTGATCAACTCCACATCTGGTGGCTTCCACTTTATATTGTTTTCCTTCTTTCTGTTTCTCATGTACCCAACATCATAATTCCATTTGATGGCTTGACTCCATATATCAATGCTCTCTGATTCTAGATTTGGGATTGGGTGAGTTGGTAGGGTTGGTTTAGACTCTTCTATGGCTAAACAAATATTTCTTTGTATCACCTCTAAATATATTTCCTTTCCTTTAAATATTCTTCTCTTCGTTTCTATACAAACAATCCAAAGTATTGTATCTTTTGATATATCCAAATTATTTGTAAAACCTCACTTTTAAAAGTGCTTTGCCATTGCTTTGACCATTCTTCAATTCTTCCATTCATCACCATCAGGGTTATGCATAGCGGCTATTTATAGCCAATTGGCTAAAATTAGGATTTTTAAAATTTGGAATTGGCTAATATTTGAGACCCTTGACCAAGGCCCATTAGGAAAAAATTTATGGGTGCAATTTTTTTTGGGGGGGTTGATTCGCCCCAATTTTATAATAATTTGACCATTTTAAGTTTAAATTTCCAACATTACCCCTAATAATAGTTAACCTTCTACATGTGTTTTGATACTATTCACCTAGATTTTGAAACTAATTTGCCAAATTTTTATAAATACATTTTGGGGATGACCCCTTATGCATAAACCTGATCACCATGCATTTACCAAACATATTAAGAATCCATTGCCATAGATTCCAAACTTACTGAGTAGTGTTCCAAGAGATGGTCTATGCTTTCCTCATTTTTACAAAGAACACATTGTTAGGGACCATGAAAACCCCTTTTCATAAGGTTATCCTAGGATAAAATTCTTCTATGACCTACTAGCCAAACAAACATTTTGACTTTATGAATGCTTATGCTATGCCAAATATCTCTCTATAATCTTGTGATATTTCTATTTTTTTGGTGCTTTAATTTATATCTACTTGTTGTGTATTCTCCTAAGCTATTCAACTCCCAAATTAGCTTATCCTTGGTTCTCCTCAGAATAATCACTATTGTTATCTTTCTACTCAATTACCTCCTATCAACAATGTCTTGTATACTTGTAAAAAAATCTTCTTTCCATTTGTATCTTCCTTCATAATCCTTGTACACAATGTTCAAAATTTTATCACCATATTTATCTTGAAGTAATCTCATCCATGGATTCACGTATCTATCTAAATAGGAATATTTTTTCTAGTGCCCACCACCCATATTAGACTTGTAATCACTAGATTAATAGATATTTTAAAATCATTCCATAGAGCAGAATCATTTGGAAGTGAGTATGGATTAAATATTAAGCCTGGGTCATTGGGCTCAACATACTTAGAATAATTATTTCCCATTGTTTTTGATTCTCTTTGTGCAATCTCCAAATATTTTTTTCCCGAAGAGCTAAGTTCACATCCATAAGAATCTCTTAAATTGGTACCTCCCCTAGTTTTATCATCATACACCTTGCTCCATTTCACCACAGGAAATTTCTTTTAATCATTTTAACCTAGCCACATAAAGGACTGCATAATATAGATTAAAAAATTTCTATCAATTTTAGCATAACATACAAGGACATATAATAAGTTGGAATATCATGTAAGACTGATTTAATTAGTTTCACTCTTCTTGCTAATGATAACCATCTACCTTTCCATGTTGGTAGTTTATTCTAAACATTACTTATAACTAGATTCCATAATTCTATCCTCATTCTTCCTTAAAATAAGGGCATCCCTAGATAAGTTGTTGGTAAATTTACCTCCTCCATTTGAAGTAACCTGCATATCCTTGCTTTGATTCTAGTTGGGGTGTTTAGGAAGTAAATTTTGGATATTGTCCTATTAGATATTTACCATGATGCTCTTTCATATTCCTTTAATAAGTTTTTCAATGATTTGGTCTCATTTATCCCTATCCTTCCAAAAGGATTGTATCATCTACAAACTGTTGATGGGTGATGTTTTCAATGTTATTGGAAATCAAGCCTTTATTTTTCAAAGACAATTTATTTAAAAATTTGTTGCTCGACTTAATGGGTTATAATATTTGTTAAATTTAATTATAATTTCTTTATAAAAATATATAATGAAATATATACATGAATAATTAAATAACAATAATTTATATAAATCTAATAAATTCATAAATAAAATTATTATAAGGTGATGAACAAAAAGTTTTATATTGCAAATTAAGGTTTTAATTTTATGAGTAAACTTTAATATATAATTAATTTTTTATTTTTTGCATAAGGAACCTCTGTAAACTCTATTTCATTGGTAAGATGAATTCAACATGAACCCTGACAATGTAGGAACAATAGTATGAAGCTATATTATTCATCATAATGCAAGTATATATAGAATTACAATGGATGTTACGTAGGTTAAGTGGTTGCAACAATCTACCAAACATGGCCAACCACTTAACTACTAGTTAACCAAATGCTAACTAGGGATGTCCATTTACTGCTAGAGGACAAAGGAGATCTCTAACAGTTAACAACCATCTAACAACATGCTAACAACCTATTTCTAACATGGGCATACTATGCCTCACGTGAATACAAAGTGCAATGAAATAGGAATAGTAAATAATAATAATAATTAACTTAGGCTTAAGTGGATAAGCCTAAGTTATCCTCAACACTCCTCCCAACCATATAAGCATTGGACCCCAATGCTCTCAAAAAATGTGGAAATTCATGGGCCATCTCATGGTGAGGAATCCAGCGAGCCATGTGTGGAAAGTGACCACGACGAGCGACAAGGTAAGTAGTGGAAGAACCCTATCTCGTGTGATGAGTCTTCATCTCAAAAACTCTATCTAAAATGAGCGAAAGCTGATGATCAGGTGCCACTACTGTTGTAGGACTAAAAATAGGATCAGGTACCAAAAGAGGGTCCTAAAATGGTGTCTCTAGAAAGCGGTGCTCATCCAAAGGAACCCAAACTCTGCCTCCAACCTATGGTGAGTGAGGATTGTGATGCTTTCACACCACTCCCTGCGGAGTCTCCTGCAATTCCTGTGGTACCTTGCCTAGAAGGCTCTGTCGGTGCTTAGTAAGGGAAGTAACCTTAGCTTGCTCCTCCATGTGTGCAATGGTGGGAGTGGGCAAAGCCAAAGGTAACTTCTATGGAACAAGTGGTTTAGTAGTTGTAGGTGTACCCAAAATTATACCAATGGAATCAATGGCATCTTTCTCATGAGTGAGAATGGTGGGTTCCTTAACCACTTGCTCTTGTGATTGTTCATCATGTGGGAGTGAAACTTCTTCCTTTGCATGTTCCTTAGGTGGTGCTTTTTCTTCATTTTGTGTGGGACAAATGCTAGTAGGAGCTAAAATAAGTGCTTGACTCAATGGCTTCCTTACTTGCCTACAACTTAACATCAAATTGGAAGTAGGTGTAGTGCTTTGTATCAAGTAGTTTTTACCATGCAACTCCAATGTGTAGGTGTTATTTTTAGCATGATAAATAGCATTCCTATCAAATTGATAGGGTTTACCTAGCAAAGAGTCCACAACAATCCATAACTGTGACATCACACCTAACTTTGTCCACAAACTTGTCACCAAAAGCAAAATTCAAGGTGCAAGTATGGGTGATGTTGGATGTGGAGTCTACATCTTTCCACCCAAGTGCATAAGGTTGGTGATGTGGTTTGATGGGAAGTTTCAACTTCTCCACAATGGACTTTGCAATGAGGTTCTTTTGCGATCCGTTATCAATGATACAATCAACATAGAAATCATGCATCAAGTGGGCTCTAGTGACAAACAAATGATCACGCCCCCCTTGAGCAAACACATTGGACATTAGGGTAACTTTGTTTAGTTTACCCTTTAAAGCAGGATATTCTTCTTCTATCCCTATAGCCAAAATGGGACCATCTTGTGGTTCCTCATGTGTAGGCTGTACAATTAGGGATTTCTTCTTCTTAAACTTCTCAAAAGTATAGCATTTGGATTTTACATGTCCATGCTTTTTACAAAAGTCACAATACAATGAAGAAGAAGAATATTTAGCATGAAAGGAAGAAGAATGTGCTTTAGGAGAAGTGGGAGGAGAAGAAGAATGAGGGAAAGATTGAGAATTGTTCTTCACATTCTGTTGATGTTGATTCCCACATTTGGAAGAGCCCTCCTGTGATGAACGAGACTTTTGATATGCACCAACTTTCTCCTCTGCAAGAATGGCATGATTGAATGCCACATCCAAGGTGAGGAAGACATTGAATTTGATCTCCCTAAAAATATGATCTTGCAAGCCACGAGTGAATTTATTAATCAAATCATCTTCTGAATCTTTCACACCAAGCAATACCCTCAACCTATTAAATTGGAAAATGAAATCAGAAACTGACATTCCATAGGTTTGCCTCAATCTATACCACTTGGTAGTGAGGTCACTTTGGTAGTTTGGTGGAAAGAAGGTGTTTTTCAGAATTTGAGTTAATTCTTTCCAAGTCATGGTGGCATTATGGCTCTGTATTTCTACAATGAGAACTTTTGCTAAACCCATGAGTTTTAGTGTAGCAAATGTGGCTTTTTCATCCTCCGGAATTTCAGCATAAGCAAACCAAGTTTGCATATCCAAAATCCATGCAGATAAGACATCGGGATCCCTAGATCCATCATACATTTTAACCTCACATTTAGCTTTGTTGGCATGATTATGGTGGATTTTGATTTCACGAGGATTGAATTGCACAACAATATCTCTTACCTTCTCTGCTAAAATGTCTACTGCAGAAGTAAGGTTTTCCATGTTTGATCTGAGGTCTTGAGCCATATTTTTCCTAGTATATGCCAGACTAGGAGGATTACAAAATGGTCTTGCAGAATCTTAATCTAGGCTTTAGGAATTTGTCAATGTTCCTAATGCAGCCAAATTGCCTAGATTTTACAATTTTTTTTGCTCTCCAATTACAAAATTAGGGCTATTTTAAGTGCTTTTACAAAAATAAACTCAAATTTTGCAATTACAATTTAGCACTAAAAATAATGAAAATTTAGCCCTTTTACAATGCCAAAATTTGGTTAGGAGCAAAAATTATCAATCTTCAGAAAATTTGCAACACAATGCAAAAAATTTGGTCAAAAATGGACCAATAACGAGGAAGATATCACCTCTTGAAGTTGCTCTCCTTTTTGCTGGTTTTGGCGCCAAAAGGTAAAATTTGAAATTTTGAAAATTCAATTTGAATTTCCCTCCGAGTTGGATTTCCTACCAGTTTTCCTGCCAATTTTCTTCATGTGCCAAAAAATGTTTGAATTTTGGGTCGGGCGGTCAACTCTCGCCCAAGGCTGAGCAGCAGGTTTTCTAAACCGCAACATTCACAATCCAACGACAAACTTCGCCCGAGCCACAAAGGAGGTGCTACCACTTGGCAGCCCTACGCCCATGCAACTAGCGCCTCCACGCACGTGCGCACGATGGAGAGTGTCTAGCAAAGCTAGATAATAATAAGGTGCGTATTGCACCTTATAAGGGCCTCTACACCCCCCACACAATCAATGTGGGACAAAGGGCATGAGGCTTTTCCAAACCCTCTGTCGTCGACGACCGTCGACAGTAATTCACAATGTCGAGAGTTTTTCTCGGCAAATAAAAACCTTTGAATTTTTTTTTAATTTTTCATCATCAAGAAAATCAAATGGTGCTAGAAAACACAGTGTTCACCTGAAATGCATCTATTTTCTTGTTGTTTTAGGATTGTTACTGCTAGTCGAATAAATGTCTATGGTTCTTGCTCTGATTGAGGACCTCTACCTGTGATATTTTGGAAAATTTGATCTATGATTGTTTTAATGGCCACCCGTATGTCCTTTGTCTGGTCAGAATACTTTACGACTGGTTGGTTGCAGTGCATGATAGCCCTCCCTGTGATGTCGAGTGTTTGGTTTGTAGCGACTGCATTGGTGATCGGGGTACGGTGTGGTGTCATGGCAAGGTGGCCAGAGGTCGGGATGGTGGTGCTTGTTGATGGGGGCCCATTGTTCTGGTTACTAACTGGTCGATGGGGCTCGATGTTCAGCGTCGGTCGAGATTTTGGTCAGCTACTATTCGACGCCGACGACGGATGGTCTCCAGTGCGGGATGATCACCAAAGATGGGCAAGTGGGCATCAACGGTGGTCGACGTTGTCGCTTGCTCCTAGAATAGGCAAAGCCTATTCACCATGACAATGCATGATTATTATTTTTTTAATAAAATATTAATATTTTATAAAAATCTTTTCATGCATTAAAATTAATGCAATTCTTTGAGTTGAGTTACAGTGGACTCAACTTCTTTTTCTTCCTAAAAGAAGAAAACTTGGAGAAACTTGCTTTCAAAGCTTCAACCTCTCTTCCACAAATTGTTTCTTGGCCACAATTTGACCTCACAGTATGGAACTGCTTCTTAACACCTGGTGCAGGGGTAATTTCTACCCTCTGTCACCTCAGCTTCAACTTGTGTTGTGGGTGACTTCAAGCCAACTCCCACTCAACACCTTCCTAGGATCTAGCAGTGAAGTGGTAGTTCTGTCCTCCTTCCTGCACTCTCTTGAAGCTAACTGATACCAATGATGTAGGAACAATAGTATGAAGCTATATTATTCATCATAATGCAAGTATATATAGAATTACAATGGATGTTATGTAGGTTAAGTGGTTGCAAAAATCTGCCAAACATTGCCAACCACTTAACTACTAGTTAACCAAATGCTAACTAGGGATGTCTAGTTACTGCTAGAGGACAATGGAGATTCCTAACAGTTAACAACCATCTAACAACATGCTAACAACCTATTTCTAACATGGGCATACTATGCCTCACATGAATACAAAGTCCAATGAAATAGGAATAGTAAATAATAATAATAATTAACTTAGGCTTAAGTGGATAGGCCTAAGTTATCCTCAACACCTGATTATCCAAGGAATTTAATTGGGGTAGCATATCAGCAAGCACTCTGTTACCAATCGACCTATCCCTTTTGGGTAAAATTTTAGGTTAAAGCATGAGTTTTTGAAAGGATCTTGGTCTCCTTGTAGAGGGGTTTAAACTTAAATATCCTGGATGAAAACCCAAAAATATACCAATACATTATTCCTCATAGGACTATATAAAAAATTTAGGGTAAAAGCATAGATTTTTGAAAGGGGTCCCAGTTACCTTATATTGGGGTTTGAACTTAGGTCTCCTCGATAAAAATCCAAAGACATATCACTATAGCATCCCTCACAAATAAGAATTTTTAGTTCAACTTTCTAAAAGGCATAAGGACAAGTAGTTGGAGTAAAAAGTCTCATACCTTAATCAAATTTCAAATCTTATATGTAAACCTTAAAATTTACTAAATAATATTAATTTTATTAAATTAAAAACATGAATTTCTAAGATAAAGATCAAAGTTCAAATCTTGTCATATGATATATACATCTAGTATGTGGTTGGTTAAAACTATAGTGGTAAAATGGTCATGGCGTAATATAATGGAACATTTTCAATTTCGTATAACTAATTTAAAATTTAAAATAAAAAGATCATAGAAGGATTATATATATTTTTATATTATGCAAAATACTATGTTTATGATTATTAATTAATATATTGAATTTCATCTAGGCAATGTGGATAGTGGAAAAGTAATCATAATATGATTGCAAGCCTAGTTCAAGACCCCTTTCAATTTTATATAATCAATTTGAAAATAAAAAGATAATACAAGAATTATATTTTTATATGTTAAATAAAAATGTTATTTTTATATTTTTAATATATATAATAAATTATATTAAATAATTCCTCAAATTTTAAGGAGGAGATCTAAATTTGAATCTTGTTAAGTGATACCTACATAATTGCCAAACTATTATTATACCATTATGTGGTGATGATGTAATACAATACAAGTGAGGTCCATTCTCATCCCATATAAACAATTAAAATATGTATATTGAATTATATCTAAGGCAATGTGACTTGTGAGGATGCAATTATATGATCAAAAGACTAGTTCAAATTTTATGTTATGATGAACACTTCATGACTATAGAATGAAATTACATAAGAGAAAGCTTAGTTCGAATTTTTATGTTATAATGAACACTTCATAATAACAAAATATATCATAATAAGATTTGTTAGAATGTTATGTCCATTTAATTTGTTAAAACATATATTCATGATGTAATCTAGATAAAACTTATTTTAACATGGTATAATAAACTTTATATAATAATAATAATAAAATATAGTAAATAAAAAAGTAATAGGTGAGTAATAGAACGTAGACAATAGAGATCCGAGATCAAAAATGAAGAAGATAAAATATGTAAAATATAAATAAGGTATTGTGGGTAAGATACTTTTCAAAGAAATTTTATTGCTAGGGTTTCTCACATATTGCATCAGATTTCGCCCTTAGGCCTATAGAAACCATGATGGATGCATCTTGTTCAAGAACATTGGAAATATATCTTTTTCACTGTTCTCACAATCACCTTTGTTGATAAAAAAAATTGAAAAATGATCAAATCCCTCAAAGCAAGAAGGCTATAACAGACCCAAAGAGGAACTAAAAGCATATTTGTCCCTAAGTTGGATGAAGCCCTAGTGGTTGAGATCCCTTTGGAATTCATATAAAGTTTTATTATCACACTAATATAAAAACACTTGCATGCAAATTCATGGGATTTTGGCCCAGTACCATAGCCATATAAAAGTGGATAGCCTTTACCCGGGGATCAAAAATATCTAATTATGAGATAATGATGGCAAGTAGAGGATACTTCATAGTCATCTTCTCATCTATAGAAGAAAGAAATGTAATTTTTCATGGAGGGCACTGGTTCCTTAGATTGAGCCCTTTGTACATGACCTCTTGGTCAACAAGATTTGATCCACATGTAGAAGAAGAAGAGGTCCAATATGGGTAAGTCAACCATTTTTACCATACACCATTGGAACTAGCCAACTTTGGAGATAATAGGAAATTCTATTGGCACATTTGTATATTGGGCTCCCCCAAAATCCAACAATGCAATATGTGCTAGAATGTGTGTTCAAGTCAACTTGAAGAAAGGACTCCTTGAAAGTATAGGCATCAAAGTCCTAGATTGGATCCACACCCAACCATTAGACTATGAACATATTCCTTTTAAATGTATTACTCGCCATCAACATGAATATTTTTCAAGAAAATATCCCTCTAAAGTACAATATAACAAAGGAGAAGACTAGGAGTTTCAAACAATAAGAAGAAAACAACAAAGAAGATCAAGGAGTAGAAGAAGGAATCCACAACAACCTAAAAAATATACCAATAATAAGTTTTATGTGTTATCTAAAGCTGAAGAAGAGTCTCTCCTAGAACCATCCTCAAAAAAGAAAAAGAACCATTGGAACTAGAAACAAAAGAAGAAGTAGAGGGAACACAAACTAGTAAAGACATTTATGCTAAAGAGGAGAGTGAAGAAGAAATAGAAGAAACTCATATAGTTAAAATTATCATCCTAGGGGTACTCTCACCACCAAATCCACTGCAATGGGTATAGCATAGGGGTGTAGTATTCCCAGTGGGGAGGTGGTTTCCAAGGGCTTAGAATGATCAATTTGCTATTCCCAATCGATGGACCAAATCGTACAATCGTACAGTCTTTACAACTATCAATGTGTGACAACAAAACAACTTGTACGAAACCCAAATTGTACCACTATACGATCCCAAATCATACAGTGATGGAGCTTGTATGATTTCACACTCATCCAATCTTTCAGATTTGGTTTTGCAAGCTGTCGTACACAGTTTTGTAACTAAACTGTTCGATTTCCCAATGCTACCAAATCGGGTAAATTTCCCTCAATCGCATAAACTACCAAATCGGGTAAGTTTCTTCTGTACGATTTGTAAGAGCTCTGGTGTACGATTTGTACGAAAAAAGGTACAACCAAGTGCCAAATTGGATATTCTCCTAGACCAATCTCTCTCAGATAAGTTTTGTAAGGATTTAATATGGCAATTAATCCTAATTCTACCAACATGCAAGTTACTTTATCAGGGTTTGAGAGAGTTCTATATCCAATGGCAATGTCCAAAAATCATACAATAGCCTTCAATACATCTTCCTTGATATCATCATCATCACATATCATTCATCAGGTCCACACTAGTGCTGGTTTAATCCAATTCCTCCATAGCAATGCATTAAGTAGCAATAACAACCAAAAAGAAGTACATGCAATAGAGATAAACTGTAAAATACTATTCTACCATTCCAGGATCATACAATACATGAGAGAAACTATGAATTGTGATTATTCTTCATTACTACTCAACAATGTCATCCAACAATCATAGATATGCAACAACACTTCACATCAGAACATAGCCAAAACTCCTAGCATTCCCAGACTAACCAGACTATCAAAATTGAAAATGGGGCCTTATATAATATTGCCTAGGCCATTCCAAAGTGGTTCTTAAGGCAATTCATTATTCACAACTACCCATGCATAACGAAATGTATAATTATGACTTTTACTAAGTCTAAACACCTTATTTATCAAATTCATGCGCAATTACAACTTAAATTGCATTTCCCTTGCATTTCATTTCATTTCATTGCACATTGTATGGTTTGCCCTTCACTTTGTATGGTTTGCCCTTCAGGTTGTATGGTTTACTCCTACCTATACGATTTACAAAACTTGTCAAAATTGTCAAACTAGGCAAATCCTCTTGTCACTTCTTCTTCTTAGGAGGTGGATTTGTTGCCTACATCTGCCCTCCCCTTTACTTTGGTCGGTGTCCTCACCGACTCATCTTTCTATTTCAGCTGTACCTCATAATCCGTGACTACAAATTTTAGGTCTTCCACCTGGGTTTGAAGAATTACACGTTGATTCTTCAACTTGGCTGCGTAGTTGCCCATTTCTACTACTTTCAACCCATGGTGATTGGCTTTCTCTTCGACAGTCTTCAGGAGTTCCCTCAATTGTTTTTCATGATCAATGGCACTCTTCTTCAGCTTCTCCTACAAATGTGCTTCTGTTTGAGCTGTTGCTTGTAATTCTTCATTCTTATCTATAATGGTCTACATATGGTGATTAATATCTACCTCCAAAGCATGAACAGTCTCTTCCTTAGCACTCAATTGCACTTGCTTATCTAGGACTATATCATTATATCTTTTATTGTCCTATGTGAGCTCTTCTATCTTCTTAGCCTGCATTTCCAGTTGCTCATCTTTCTTGACCAACTACATTTTTAGTTGTTCATCCTTTGCTCTGAGTTGAGCTTCCAACTCCTTAATCTTATCTTCTACCATTTGTGAGACCTGTCGCTTCTCCTCTTCAAGCGAACTAATTCTAGCCTCAAAATCAGCCCTATTACTTAGCAGTTCTTCTTCCAATTTCTTTAATTTCTCTTCTACCGTAACCTTACTCTTCTACAATTCTTCCTCCATTGCAATCATTTCTTTTTGAGTGGCCTCTGTCTCCTCTTTCTGAGCTTCCTTGAGCTGATAGATCTGCTCCAATCCTATGCTCAACCACTCTATCCAATGTGTTAGGAAGTTCAACTTCCTCAGAGTGATAGCCAATCCTGTAGTGACCCTCTTATGTTCCAACTCCACTGTATTCATGGGATAAGTCGGATAATTGGCTCTATCTAGGTACAACCTTGGATGTTGCCTGTAATTGGTTCTCACTCCCTCTAGCAAGTCATCTCTTCCCAACATCATTGTTACCTCTTCCTTGGGTAACTTCCATGGGTGTTGTACATGAATATCCATAATTTTCCTTGTACGCTCCTCACTGCTCACCCATTCTATGATCTTCTCCAACTCGATAAACACTTGTTCTTCCCACAACTTCAACTCTCCCATGCATCCAATACAAAACTATAATTTGGCTCTCACCATGACATTGTCTATTTGAGAGAAGAAGTGTTCCACCTGGTCTTATACCCTCTTTGCATCCTCCTTAGTTTCAATTTTTGTGAACTATGGTATCTCAAAGAGATAATTTATTTGTATCCTCTATATTTCCTCGTTTGTAGGAGTTCATTCTTCCTCTTCTTCCATGTGGTGGCCAGAGCTTCCCCCAAGCTCTAGTAGTGCTCTCTCTATGTTTATATTTTCTCGTGGTGGAGTCTGTTCCATAGTCCTCTCCACCTCCACATCTTCTTCCACATTCACAATATCCTATTGAGATTATTGTTGTTCTATCGATTCTTGGGCTTCTTTTTGTTCAGTCAAGCCCACCTGTTGTTCTTCTATCACCTGCTCTTCTTCTTGATTCTACTGGATTTCCATTGTTATGACTTGTTCAACAATAGGTTCTTCTTTTCCTATGATGCCTTCATCTCTTCCTATGCATCACTTTGATTATTTTGATTCGAACCTCCTCCCATCATGAATTTGAAGTGAGGCTTCTTCTTTTCTCTAGACTCTTCCTCTGAGGCTTCCACTCTCACCTCGACTTTCTCTTTTTCCTCCTGAGTAGTGGCTGCTACTTCCTATGCTATTTGCCTCACTTCTGTATCCTCCAACATTTTTGAAGAGTCCAAAATTTCAAATTCATCATGCTAGAAAATCTATGGGGATTCCACCATCTCCTCTACTCCTATCCAATTCCAATCATGCAAATCCAGCTTCTTCAAGTCTGATTGTTCTTCTTCTTGCTGATTCTTCTATATAGGCTCAACTTATTTTTTGGAATGGGATTATTTACCATTCTTTCCCGTTGTCTCCTTGTTCTTACTCATACTGGGCTGGATTGCCTCCCCATAATTTCCTCCCTTTCCTGAATTGATGGTTGCTCCTGCTACCATTGTTGAAGTGCTTGTTGCTCTAGTTTAGGTTCCAACTATCTAGGCCTTTTCCTTCGATGGTGTACCTCCTCATTCGAGGAAGTATCCTCCTGTACTATAGTGGCCTACTATTCTTTCTTTGTTCGAGACTTCTCTAGAGTCTCCTTCTGAATCGGTACTAACTTTACCCACCTCAAAATGGTTGTCTGTCCTACCTCAATATTCCTAGGTTCTATCAAACCTAGAAAGTGGATTCCCATATCTGTAACAACATTTAATAACAATCCAATAGCATGGAAAGTCATCCCAAAATTCTTAGGCCTCTTTGTCAGTACTTCATGCATCTTTTTCTCTAGATAGGTACCCCAATCATACCTAATTCCTTTGGTGATACCCTCCACATACTAAGCCATCTATATTGGCATCTCCGTGGCTCATGTATCCCTTGATAGTCGAGCCATCATAGTATTCATGGCACATGGCCAATATTTCCCTTTCAACTAGCTCTATTTAATTCCTCGAGTCCCTGCACCCAAGATCTTTGCATCGATCGATGATTTCACATTGGTAAGTGAAGTGATGATGCGATGTGTCTCAATCAGATCAACCAACTTCTTAACTACCTTCATGCCATATGCTGGAAATCCAAATGTTTTCTTGAATGCCTCTACTATAACTTCTACTTTCATCGACCACTTACCCACATTGACATAGGTAATTCTGGTTGTAGGATTATACACCTGAACCATCTGCAATAGATAATTGTAGAAGGTCTTCTGGTGTGGTGGCACTTGTGCTATTACAGCTACACCAACCTTCTCAAACTGTGTCCTCCATGGGTGGTTCTTGTTTTCTTCGTTACTCCACCACTTCTTGCATGTCTCTCCTCCATGTTGTATGAATGATATATTCGTTATCTCAACCTGGCTCTCCTCAGGTTCACTACTTAGATCCTCATCGAGATCTAGGTAATGTACTTCACTTCTCAACTCCCTCCTCGAGATCCTCTCTTGTGCCATTTCCTCCTCTCAGAATCTTGGTGGTGTCCTTCTTTGATCAGCCCTCCAATACCTCTACCCTCTCCATGACCTGTATCCTCCTCTCCTCCAAGGATGAGTACCACACCAACCATGGGACTAAAACTATCACCCTTGGTATTGCCATGGATGTGACTCTCTCTTGTGCAGGGGTCTTGGTGATCGTTCCACTCTATTGGCTACAATTCTTCTTAATCGATATCCGAACTCTTCGGCTGAAATCATTTTCTCACCATTCCTCCGGTTAGCTTGCTACTTGAACATCACCTATTCTACAATTAGAAGTGTTCTAGAAATCATACAGTCTACTATAAATCATACAATACACTCTTCAACTTGCTCTTGTACGGTTTCCAGATCAACAACCACCTCTAGATCGTACAATCTTCGTAACTGCTTCAAATTATTCAATATTCTACAAATCGTACAATTGCTACATAAAAATGTATAGGGTCATACCACTCTATACAATGTCCCTATCTAGCTGCTCCCTTCATTGAATCTATACACTTTCGTACGATTTCATATGATTTGCTCCAAAAGCTTAAAATAACCCCAAATTTTACCTGAAATCGTATAATATTTTCTCGAGATCATACAATCTACCCTCCAAATCATACAATACATCCTTTGAAACCCTTGTTCACCTAAAACTCATATTTTTTACTTCTCCTCCATGATTTCTCACCGACCTAATTGCCGAAATGTCCCGATCTATCTTTTCAATGCCATTTCGAAGCAATTCTTCAAATTTTCACCACTTGGCACAATTTACCCCCAAAAATAAAATTTCCTGGCTGTTTAATAGGGTTGTACGGTCTTCTCCTTCCTTCCCTCTATCTTCTCTAGTTTATTTTTGGCCACTTTTATCATATTAGGGTTTGTAATCTTCTTTCTCCTGTAATTTCTCTACTCCGGCTCCAATCCACAACTTCCTCGAACCCTGGTGTACATTTTTCCATAATCTAGTTCATGCTTGGATGCCTTCTACTGCAAACCCTCATTTTCCTTCAATTGAACTTGAAATCTACTTTTAATGGAGTCAAACCCTTGCTTTTCTTCTTCGATTTGATTTTCTTGAATGCAAAAAGTCTCCCTAGTGCAAATTTAGAAATGGGTCATGCAATCTTGTAGTTCATTGATGAATTTTAATACCCATGCAATCGATTCCATTCAGTTGCATGCTTTTCACCTTCGTTCTCTTAAAAATTTTGAATTCCTCCTTGTACGGTTTGTAAAATTGCTAAGGTTAGCCTTGTATTTAAATTGTTCTCAAACCCTAACCACTCCAAATTTGAAATTGTGCCACTTTGCATGTCTTTTCATCTTCCTTGCCTGGATGATTGACAACTCATCACTTTCCCATGCGATTTTAACTTTTTCCTATACTTTTTTGACAACACATCATTCCACACATGCGAACATTAAATGCGATGGTTGAAAATCATACAATTGCACCCATAATCATACACTGTATGATCTAAATCATACAACATGCTTCCTTGTACGATTCTACATGTACTTTTTCCAATTTTTCTTGTACGATCTCCCACTTATGCTTTTTCAACTTTAAAATTGACTTGTACGATCTATCACTTAGAGAATTTTTCTATTTTCTCTCTCTTGAAGAGGTCATCATTTCTGGTTTTCAACCCACTTCCTTCTTAATTGCATCCCAAGGGATTTTCACAACTAAGGCATTTTATTTTATCTTTTTTTTTTCTTTTTCATTTCCTAACCTATTTACACTTACCATCATGGGAATCACATAGTGACATTCACTTGTATGATCCCATCTGATTCTTCTCTTAGAGGTTCGACCATGAAATTTCGAGTGATTGTGTCATCTAGCACCACTTGCTCTCTAGGGTGATTCATCTCCACTTGTGATGTTACCGAGTTCCCTGGCCTTCCACTACCATGTGTACAATTTGGGATTGTACAATTGCAAGTTGGAGTATCTTCACCTGGTGTCCCTTCCTCTTGTCATGTAGGTGATTGATCCCTTGGTAGTGGTGTCCTTACTACTCTACTATCATTCGAGCGACTTCTCCGCCTATCTCCTCGGATCAATTCTTGCTCTAGACTTGGCGATCAAATCCTTTGTTGTCCCTGGTTTCTTTCATCTACAAAATGCACTCTTCCTCTACCAACAAGGCCTCTACCACACGAGTGTCTTCCCCATCCTATTCCTCTTGACATCGGGCTTCTCTACACCAGTGGTGATTCCTCCCTTTCTTGGAGTAATCCTCTACCACCTACCACTCTTCGAGGTCCTCGTCGGATTAGGGGTGGTTGTCCCAATGGATACTACCTTGTGGGGTTTGGTAAGATCCCTCTCATCCATGGTATACCCTATAGATTCCTTGTCCAGTTCAAACATGCTAAGGGTGCATCTCCCAACCATCTAGGAGTAGGGGGTCGAAACCTTCCTCGTCCTCTTCCTCCTCTAATTGTAACATCACCTTGTCCTCATTCATTCCATGGTTGAATACCTCCTCCCCTTCTTGGATGAAGCCTTAGGGGTCCTTGTCTATTCCTTCCTCCCATTGCTTGGTTATCAGGAGTTATCTCTACCAACTCAATGTTGGCTAGTGGACTTCTACTTCATCTTACACTTGGTGATAATTATCATAGTGCTCTGATTCTATGATCTACACGTACTAAGTGACATCTCCATCTTCTTTCCTTGAAGCATATTTGTGGAGATGAGGTTGCCAAGATCTCTCTATATGCATCAAAAAAATCTATCTCAGAACTTGAGTCATTCTGATTATCTTCTCTCTGTTCCACCCAATATGTTGGTAAATTCATCAATCTCTCCAATCTCCTTACTTCTCTCCTTTGTCTTCTTAACTATCGATGGGCTATTATATATGCTTGTGGATCAAGGTTGGTTTGATGCTCCTGTGATCTCCCTAGTTGTCGATGTGTTGTTGTACATGTTGGGGGATCATGATCATCTTGAGGATTCTAGGGATTCCCTAGGCAATCATCATCATCACTACTTTTTGTGCTAGGTTCCCTTACTAGCCAAGGCATTCCTTCATCACTGGAGTCACTCAAATCCACCCGTGCATTACCTTGTGATTCAGGTGATGTGGTTGCTTCCTCAATGTCTCACCACAAGCATCTCTGCATCTTCATTCGTCATTGGTGGATCACTTGGTGGTACTTGTGAACTTGTGCTTGCACCATCATTTCTTATACCACTCCTTGGAGTTATCCCCTCATTATCCTCTACTTTCCCCTTCTAGTTCCTATAGCCTAGCTTTTCTTTGTTCATCCAACCTTCGTATTGTGCTATCCAATTCCTGGATGGTTTGTTCTCTCAACCTTGCATTATGACCTCGCAACGTCTGATATTCCTCCTGCAGTTGTTGAGTCTGCAGTCACATTCTCTACTATAATAGCCCTATCTGAGCTAATGGAGTAAGTCCAGCCAATTCTTCATCGATGGTCTCATTCCTATTCTCTTCTGGAACTTCCATTTCAAAAGTGTCCACTCTATCCTCATATCGTACTGTTAATCGTATCCTTCTTCATCCTTCAGCTTGTTGGGGTAGTTCTCTATGCTCCACCCAAGGATACATCATGTTCCTATTTACTTGGGGTGCTTCTTCTTGCCTTCCCCTATTTTTAGGTAATAGTACTATCTCCTGATATCCTCTTTCATTTGGAGGAATCCACTCTTCATCTTCCTCTATTACTTGTTCGGTCCCATCCACAAATCTGACATGCACCCACAATCTTCTTCTTTCTCTAGGTCGAGGTGCCAACTCCTGCTGTTCTATGGTTGGTCTTGTCTCCTCCCCTTCTATGAATAAATGTGTGAGTCCCGTGTCAGGCTCTTCCTATGATGGACCTTGCTCACCTTGAGTCCTCCATTGAGCTTCTTCTCATCTTCTTCGTTCGATCTCTTCTGAAGAAATGAATAAGCACTGTACTTTGTAAGGCTTCAACTTTGAGCCATTTACAGTGTCGGGTACCTCAGTCCCATTCAAGTTTTGCAACTTGACTGCTCCATTATTCATTACTTCTACCACTTTATAGGGACCAAGCCATAAAGTCTTCAACTTACCGGGCTTGATTTCCTGCTTTCCATTAAACTTTAGAACTAAGTCACCCGGACTAAGTTCTAACTTCCTCAAGTGTTTGTCATGCCATGACTTCCTTCTTTTCTGAGCTACCTCAATTGCCCATTGTGCCATGACTCTTCTTTCATCTAACTTGATCAGTGCTATCAATCACTCTTCCAAACTTTCTTGATCACCCAAGCGATGCTCCACTACGACTCTCAAACTTGGTATCAAGAATTCAACTGGCACCACTGCTTCCTATCCATACATCAACTGGAAAGGTGTATGCTCTATTGTTGGTTTAAAATTTGTTCTATATACCCACAAAATAGATGGTAACCTTTCCTCCCAATCTACTCCTTCTATTCCATAGGTTTTATACAAAGTAGATACCAGGACTTTGTTTGTTGCTTCCGCCTACCCATTTGCTCTAGGATAGTATGGACTAGACAATGAGTGCAAAATCTTGAATTTCATTGTCAGTGTCTTGATGATTTCATTGATGAAGTGTCCTCCTCGATCACTTGTTATTTATAGAAGAATACCGAATCTTGTAATTACCTACTCGTACAAGAATCTTGCTGTACTTTTAGTTGAGTTGTCAGGTAATGCTCTCGCTTCGACCCACTTTGTCAAGTACTCCATTGCTACCACAATGTATCTACACTTTCTTCTTCGAGATGTTTTCAAAGGTCCAATGAAGTCTAATCCCCATGTTTGCAAATAACTGTGCATTAGGGAATTAATTTAGAACCCCTATTCCTGCAGGCTCTCTTGATCCTATCTGAGATAGCTGGTTTGCAATTACATGCTTCTTACTAGGTATCACTACTACTCAAAATACAAACTCCTATAGGATGATGAGCCACCTAATGACCCATCCTTGTATCATCGGATTGTTTATCAAGTACAACAGGGCTTGGTGATCTACATAAAAATAAAAGGGATTCGCCAGTAGGTAATACCTAAACTTTTGAACTGCATATACCATTCCTAAAGCTTCTCTTTTTATTGTAATAAAATTTATCTCTGCCCTTGATAATAGGTGACTAGCAAAGAAAATAGGCTGATCTAGCCTGAACTATCCTTCTTGTGCCAAAGCACATATGATTGCAAAATTTAAAGCATCAATATGGATATGGATTTCCTTATCCCAATTCGGGAACACAAAAATCGGGCTACTAAAAAGATTGGGCTTCAATTCCTCAAAGGTTCCTTGGTGCTCCTTTAGTCCATAAAAAAGAATATTCTTCTTCATAAAAAAATCCAATGGATAGGATACATGTGCATAGTTCCTAATAAACCTTTGATAATACCCCGTTGATCCAAGGAAGGTTTTAAGTGAAATCACATCATATGGTTCTTCCATGTGCAATATCACACAGATATTATTAGGATCTATTTTTAATCCTTCACTGCACACTATATGTCCTAACAATTTTCCATATGGTACCATTAGGTAATAATTCCTAGGGTTTAATGAAATCTGTGCATTTTTGCACCTACTCATGCATTCACTAAGGGTAGGAAGATGCTCCTTGATATTACCATAAATGGACCAGTCATCCAAAGATGCTTTGAAGTTCCCTATTTCCAACTGATCAAATATATATAGTATGATGCACTAAAATGTATATGGGGCATGACAGAGCCCAAATGGTATTTGATTGTACACATAGATGCCATTCTCCATAATAAATATGGTCTTCAGCTTATCCTCCTCGGCTATACTTATTTTTTTGTAACCTAAAAATCCATCAAAAAATGAATAGATCTCATGTCCTACGACTTCTCCCAAGATGGAATATGTGAAGGGATCCTTAATAGTTATTACGTTTAAACTCCTAAAGTCCACACATGTTCTGATTTTTTCCACTTCCTTCTTCAAGGTGATCACTATAGGTGATACCTACTCACTGGTCATAAATATAAATATTATTACTGCCTCCAACATCTTCTCTATCTCTACATTCACTAATACAACATAATTTGGGTTTATTCTATATGATCTCCTTCTTACGGGTTGTGCTCTAGGCATTAGTGTAATCTTATGGAAAAATAACTCAGGTGGTACTCCCTTCAAGTCCTTGAACGTCCATGCAAAGATATCCTTATATTCCAAGAATATCTTAAAAGCTACGAATTTTATTACAAGGTTCCAATCATCACCATAGTGAATCATTCTAGGTTCATCCTCCGTCCCTAGATTGATGTCCACTATCTGAGATCCTTCATATTTGATATTCTCTGGCTCCCTCACTGATTTCTCCACATTATTTGGGTGTGTCAATATTGCATCAATTTCTACATCTCCTACTGTATATTCTGCAAAACGTTTTGGAATTGTCCATTTTGCTTCCGCCTCCTTCTTAGGTTCCTAGCTAACTTTGGTTTCATCTTGTTTTTCCTTGATCTCCTCTGAGTCAATACAAAGGCAGTTGGACTAAAAAAATTTGTACTCTATTTTTCAATGAAGAAGTCCACTATCAAATCTAGTTTCATCTTCACTACATTCATCCAGGTACAACATTCCTTCTCCATATAATTCATATCCTTCATCTCCTGAGGAATTTTCTAATTCGTCCATCGTAGCTACATCCTCACTAACCTTTTGATTAGTTATATTAATCATATATTTGTGTTGTCCTTTCTTGAAAGTGGTTTTATTCTTTCCCCAGTTGTGATTAACTTTGGCTACTCGTAGCCATCCTCTTCCCAATAGAGCGTCGTATGCAGGATTCTACATAGTAATCACAACGAAATCCTAGAAAAAATATTGGTTAGCTATCATCACTTATTGTGATGTCAAGACTTCCTTTGTCTCGATACCATACTGGTCAACACCATATAATTGAAAGCTCAGTGCCCATAGATATGGAGCTCCTAGTTCTAGCTAGGTCCTTTCAGGTAGCACATTGACGCTAGCTCCTCTGTCCATAATAACTTGTGTCAATTTGTGTCCTAGGATCTCTATATGAACTAATATGGGTTTCTTTCCCACATCAATCATCGATATAGTTCAATCCATGAATTGGTATTTTTGTTTATTTTCTTGAATCGGTTGATTTTGCACTTCCATCACCTTATGCCGTTGTATCTCTTCCACCATCACTTTCTATAATGATGGAATAGCTTCCAATAGGTTAGCCACTTTGATATCTACTGTGGTGTCCAAAACCTATGCTTCTAGACTCTACACAATTGCCTTCTCTTCTGATGGGTTTTTTAGTTCCTTTTCTTTTGCTAACTTCACTTGTTTAGCCTTTTGTGCTTCATCCTGTAGTATTTTCTTTGCTACTTGCTAGCACTACTTTTCCTTTGCTGGCTCTGGAAATTTATCCTTTTTATCCTGATTCCTTGTCATGACTAAAATTTCCTAGGTTTCCTCCTTAACTTGGGAATCTCAATATCTAAATAATTTACATTTTATGGGTTACTTGAACTTGCCTACTTGGGAAAATTTTCTTTCTTGTGGTTACCTGGACCACACCACCTATACATATTATAACCACCAAAAAGGCTCGCACCTAGTCTAACTATTGCAATTGATGAAAGATACACAAATAGGCATGCATAAATTGACAAAAAGAAATAAAATGAATACAAGGAATCCTTTATTAATTTCAATGGAGTCAAATTACAAATTCATCCCTCTTAGGGATACCCAATGTGATACAATATTACAATCATAAGAAATCCCTCGCAAGGGTAGGTGTAATCCAAATGCCTTTTAGAATGACACGAACTGCTCCAAGGTGTCGATGACCTTCTTCTCCATGATTAGAGGTATTTGTTGCCTTGCATGTCAAAACCCTATTGATCCTGCATGCAATAAACAACAAGAAACATTAATAATAAAGGATGCCTCTCTTGATGAGGCTTTTAAAGGAATCTTGCATAAAGAATAGCATAAAATCAAGAAAGCATGTAAAACTATCAATCTATGCAAGAAATGAGGAAATTGTAATAAAGCATATAAAGAAGCATGAATCTAGCTAAGAAACATCCTAATTAACCATTAGAAAACTTGAAAAGCATGAAACTAGTCTAAATTGACAAATGCAAGGAAAATGGAAGCAAATCTACCTCTAAATCCTAAAATTAATCGATCAAATGTCTGCTAAAATGTTAATCTATGCTAGATTAAGCTATTTGCATAACTAAAAATGGAAATCTACTGCTAAAATGGAGGAAAGAGAGCATCAAACCCTAGTCATGGGTGCTTAAAGCGGTTAGCACTGTTAGCCATGGCTAAGGTGAAAGTGTCCTTTCTCTTGAAACCAGGGCCAAAAACTCTCAAATCCTCCAAGGAATTGATGATCAAGGGTCACCTCGATGTTCTGAAATAGATTGGTGGTTGAATTCACTAGAATTGGCAATGGAAGTGTGTCAATTATCAAGCTTGCTCCTCAAGCTCTTGAGATCTCCATTGTTGCAAAGTTGATGATCAAATTGGATTTTGGCAGCATCTTGTTACTCTTCACAAGGTGCAATTGGCTCTCCAATTCGACAGGGCTTCACTATGTGATTGACACATTAATTATCCAGATGGTTGCTCTTTGAAATTGGGGTCTTAAATAGACTCCCAAAATCCTTGCTCTAGCTTCATGGAGAAGCCAAGAACAAGATTTGGCAGTTGGGAGGAAGCTTCTGGATGCTTCCAAGCCCAAACCACTTTGAAACCATTGCAATTTGATTATTGCAACTGATTTTACTCGGCTCTGGTCACCCGAGTTTGTTACAGGGCTAGCCATGGCTCTTAAAAGTGGCTAAAAACCCTAGCCATGGGTGACACCAGTGGCTAAGAATCCTAGCCATGGGTGACACCAATGGCTAAGGCTAGATAGGCCAAAATACCCAAATTGAGTGGTTAGAACCACTACTTTTGCCTTGGAGAGGTCCAAGATCATTCATATGGTCTGCTAGCATGTCCCATATGAGTAGTCACCTCGACATGACATGTTTTAGGTGTCTACAGATGCCCCTTTTGAGATGCATTGTGAGATCGAACAACGTTGAGCAAAAATAGACCTCCTAAAATGATGTCATAGGTTGGATGATGATCATTAATCTGATCAACATTAGATGCCCAAATCCTGCAAAAGAGCATACATCATTGAATCATTGCCTTCGATGAGTTGAAGAACTTGATTCTAGCAAGCTTAAGTCAAAATCCTAGCCTTAGTGGCAATTAGGAGATAAGCTTAAGTCAAATCCTAGCCTTAGTGGTAATTAGGAGATAAGATTAAGTCAAATCCTAGCCTTGATGACAATTAGGAGATAAGCTTAAGTCAAATCCTAGCCTTGATGGCAATTAGGAGACTAGCTTCCTAGTTTGCTTGAATTTGCTCTTGATATTTTGCTTATTTGCCCCAAGCAAGGAGGGTGCATGATTGTCTTTGACAATGATTCTTGAATGAATGCACTTTTGACAAGATCGAGGGATCTTCTATTGACTTTGATTATGAATTTGATATTATGACTACCCCCTCAAGCGATGAGTCGATGAGGGTAATGACAATGAATGAAGCGACGAGTCACTTGACCTCATGATTGACTTGAACAATTGAAGACTTTAGCACTTTGATACTACTTGGCAAGGCCTAACTCAACCATGATTTCAACTATGAATAGTAATTGTACACCTCTATCCCATGGAGCAGTCTAGCCATTATGGCCTTCTTAGGGAATCAAGATGATAGCAATTCCAATTATGCTTGTGTTGAATCACTATGTTCGATGATCTGTTGAATCATTGTGAATTTTGATTTATTTAATTTTTTTGTTAATTTTACAATTTTTGAAATTTTGGACCTATAGATATGCTTTAATGTCCAATATGAAACTCCTTATGATGAGAAAATATGTGCATTTATGACTTGAATGAAAAGACCAAAGATTTAGACTTCTTTGGAGCTTTTGGGGATCGATACTGATAATGCCCCAGTTGATGCTTGCAAATGTTTTTGTTTTGATTTTATGTTATGGATGCAATGATGAATGTAATGCCTACATGATGATGTGATTATGCTATATGTATGCAATGTATGGATGACATGCACTAGCTAGATGATAGATGTTCTATTAGATTCCATGATCTATATGTATAGATGGACTATTTTGTATGCATATGGATGCAATGCTTATTGTTAAATGCATGTTTAATTTTGATTTAATTTTATGCATTTAATTTATGATGTTATGATTTTTTTTTTTTTTTTTTATACTTAAAATAAGGAAATGCAATTGTTCTAACATATGAGTTTAAAAATCTAATGGATGACACCATATAATGTATAACAATCATGAACTGTAATTGTTATATCTTATTATAAGAATTAATCAATTAGACACCCATATGTGAGATGCAATGATGTATTGTTTCTATTCATAAGCTTTTGTAGATAATATGATTTGTTGTATTAATATAATATTCTAAAAAAAAAAAATGATATTTGATTGAATTGTAAATGTTGTTGCTATTTGGGAATTTTTGAGGTTTTCCATGAGACTCAAACACCCTAGTTGACTTATCAAAAGTTGTATAATGACCATACTAGACTTCTAAAAATAAAGTTTTCACTATGAAAGACCAAGCTATTCATTACCCCTGTGTGTGCAAATGAATATATTAGATAAGACATAAGCATACCCCAATGTCAGGCGGGATTCTTTCAGCCCATTGCTAAGATTGGGGATCCTCAAATGTCTATCTGATCCTAGGTTTAGATTTAGTTAGACTAGACCACTAGGCAATCTAGGCCACCTAAAGCTAGCTCATTTGTAAATTGCTTAGAACTACCCCTTCAATGACAGGCGGGATTCTTTCAGCCCATTGCTGAGATTGAGGATCACTCTATGGCTTTCAAGCATTGATCATTCCAGGGATTCAAGCTCACCCCCTTCTTTTCTTCAATTTATTGGGATACTTGCTCATATATAGTGATAAAAATCACTGTTTATTTTGTATATTATCACTTTTATTTTGTATTTTTTTTTCTTTTTTTTGAGCAAGGGATTTGAATTTGATATTTATTTGATTGATTTGATTTTGGATTTCATTAGGATTTTGCTCCTTCATTTGTAAGCAAGGGATTTATTCGGGTAGGGGGTAAACTTGTCCTTTTTCCAATGACCACTACTCTAGACCATTGCTCCTCACAAAATAAGCAAGTAACAAAACCTTTCACCTAAGGTGACCCGGACCACTTTTGTAGTTTTCATCCTTCCTTACCCTAATTAGGATTGTTTAAATGTGTTTGATTAGTGATAGGATTCTGATATGCTAAGTGCTATCAAAACTAGACCTCATCTACAAAAGCAAAGCAAGATTTCTACCAAACTCTTGAGAAGACCACTAGGTATGGTTGAATGACTGAAAAACCCTAGTATATTCTTCATAGCAATAAGAGGGGTTGTGTTGAAAAACACAATTACTCACAAGGGTGATGGATGATGATGATAATGCATAGATGCATGATTGAAATACAAACGTGGTGTCATTTGTAAGATTGTAAACACAACCTATCCTAATGCAAGTGCGATGGATGGAAATGCCTAATGCAATGCAATTAAATGAAATGCATGTGCAAAATGAAAATGCATGATGCAAATGTAATTGAAATTTTGAAAATTTTGCAATATTTTTAGAATTTTATTGCTTTTTTATTTTTATGGATTTTAAATTTTGACCAAGGGACTTTAAATACCTTTGGAGCCTTTTATGAATTGACCAAAGGGCTTATGATGCCTTTGGAGCTTTTTGTGAATTGACCAAAGGGCTTATGATGCCTTTGGAGCTTTTTGTGCATTTTTATGGATTTTGATGTTTTCCATATTTTTGATGTTTTGATATTTTTCAATTGTTTTTGAAATTTAAATGTTTTGAATGTTTTTTGAATGTTTTTGAAATTTTGATATTTTATGATTTTTTTTTGTTTTTATGTTTTTAAAGGGGAAGGTACGCTACCTTAGGTACCCCCAGTGTGTGTGCCACTCAATGAAAGTGAGGAAGGTGTGATACCTTTAGAAGTCTCACTTTGCTTCATTGATCGTGATGTGGATGATGGGGAAGGTGTGACACCTTGAAGACCCCCAATGTGCATTGTGTTTGATGTGCTATGATTGGCTTGGCTAGGAGGAGTAGTAGAAACTGATTCCCCCTACTGTGATGTGCAATTTTGTGCAGTGCCAATGTCCCGTTGAGATGAGACAAGCGAAGGTGAAACATTGGATGATGCCACAGGTTGCATAGATCGATTTAGACATTCCTGTTTCTCTGTTACAACACTGATCATTCCCACAAACTCTTGGGGAGGTTGATTGATATGCACCTAGTTAGGTTGCTCAACTTGATTGGCAGGTGCTATGTTTGCTTCATGTGCATGCAAGGGGTCTTGGAAGACTCCTATCTGAAGCTCTTGCCTCTCGATCATATCTTGCACTAAATCTCTAAAGGGATAACATGTCTGGATGTCATGACCCCTTTGTCGATGGTAAACACAATATAGATTTTCTCTATGCACCTTTGATCTACGCTTATTAGGTTTCAAAGGATGGATCTTCGAAAGATTGATTCTTCGTGCCTCATACAATCGATCAAAGAGCGATGCTAATGTCTCTAGAAAATCAGTATATTGTCATTGTGGCCGACGTTGTTGGCCTTGTATCTGATTCTGTTGCATATGATTTTGGGCCAGAGGAGGCTGAGCTTGGTAATTATGTTGCACTAGTAGAGGTGGTGCACCCTGGTTTGAGGATTCGAGGATACTCAAAACAACTTGATTGATTGGGGTCACCTTTTGTTGCATGTTGCCACCTATAATATTCTTGTTTGGCCATTCCTTTTTGTGGAGTTGAATATCACCCTCCTGTATCTTGATGTCTTCAATGACCTTGGCCTATGCTAAGGCCTCCTCGAATGTTTGATACTATTGTAATTGCAAGAGAAGGGAGATTTGTTTTGAATAACTTCTCGTAAACATTCGAATGAGCTCTGTTGTGGGTAAAGTGAAAGGTAATTTTGACATCACCTTCCTCCATTTATTGCCATACTCAATGATTGGCTCATCATCTAGTTGACAAAGGCTAACCAAGTCAGTCAAGTTTATCGTTTCCTTAGCACTAGAGGCAAAACATTGCAGGAATGCATCGACTAATTGCTCAAAGGTGTATATGCTATGATGTGGTAGATGATTATACCACTCTAAAGCATCCCCAACTAATGTTGTCATGAATATTCTTAACATCAAGGGGTCATTGTCTTGAAGACTAAAGCACATATGGATGAAGCTTGTCATGTGCTCTCGTGCATCTTCATCATCTTTGAACTTTTCAAGTTGAGGCATCTTGAAATTCGATGGGTATGTCGGTGATGACACTGAGGGATGCAAAGGCTGATTTCTAAGCTGCTTTAGTGTGGGTTTTTGATAAACCAATCTTTGATTTTGTTTTTTGAATGCATTTATCCGATCAGCTAGCACTTTGTATGGCCCTGATAAAATGATATGATCTTCATCTCGTCGCCCTTGATTAGGTAGAGGAGGTCACTTTTGATGTTGAGGTGGATGATAAGTATAATCATTAGGTACCTCATCATAATTGGATTCAGGGTAAGCATCTACTTCTTCCTGATGTTCCCATTGGGACTCTGCATATGATTCCTCATCGTATTGATCTTGGTACTATTGAGGAGTATGAGGTTCATGATGATAACCAGATAATGACCTATGATGTTGAACATAATTTTTGCATGGCTACGATGAAATATTTTGAGATTGCACTGGGCGCCTTATGCGTTGTTGCATCCTCTGGGTGCTAGGCGTAAGCACCACTTTACGCAATGCATTTTGCACTTGCTCTTGTTGTATCTTTTGTTGTTCTTGTATCTTTCATTGATACAACCTTTGTAGGTGTGCTCATGGTGAGTCCACCCATTGTTGATTTAATTGTTGTTGATCCAACTAGAGTTGATCCGTATGTTGTTGGTTAAGTTGTGGCCTTAGTGCCTGATGTGTATGATCTCATTGTTCAGTTGTATGGGGGCTATGTACCCTCGTATTTGAAATATGGATGGGTTTATCATGTATTTTCCCCCTAGTAGGATCTATTACTTGTTTTCCACACTCCTTAAAGGTTGCATTGACCTGATATTTTGAGTTATAAGTGGGCTCTGTATAGTTTGACAATGTAGAGCCACAACGTGGTTGCCCCATGTACTCTTCATGAGGAGTAGGAGGATGACTTGGGTCCTCTTCCTCATATATGAGGAATGATGCATATTCAGGCTCAGATGTAAGCTCTGTATATTCAGACTGCATAGAATGCTCCCTATGAGGAGTAG
Organism: Wollemia nobilis; assembly: GCA_028583015.1. Taxonomy (NCBI): domain Eukaryota; kingdom Viridiplantae; phylum Streptophyta; class Pinopsida; order Araucariales; family Araucariaceae; genus Wollemia; species Wollemia nobilis. The sequence goes on along the minus strand of JAQPPZ010015824.1, from coordinate 28,869,986 downwards.
GGGGGTGGCTTGCTCGACTCGATGGGGTGGTTTGCTCACCCAAGCTAGGCCATGGTGTATGTTCATGATCACTTTTTGATTGATGTATAGAGCAATTTGGGATGTGAACCTATGATATTGACCTACTAGGCTCCTCAGTGGGTGGATTGTTCCTTATATAGAATTCTATCAAGGTGTTCCAGTCAGGAAGGTTTCCTAGAGGACCTATGGGTGCTTCCTTAATAGAGATATCTTGAAGGTTTGACCCCCTATGGATGGTATTAATGCTATGATAAGACCTAGGATGCCATTCAGGGATGGCCATGTCCTCTGGACTGATTTGAATATGTTCAGTGGTTATGGAACCTGATTCCCTCTCTAGATTGGAGGTCTTACTCACCATGGGAGGTCCCTCGACCATTTAGAAAATTTTTTGGCTTCCAAAAAAAGTTGAAAGTGTTATATATCAAAATGATCAGTGCGATGAGCTGATCACAATGAGCTATAACTCAAAAATATGATTTTTGGGTCAAAATTTTGTATTTTTGAAATAATTGGCCAACCGGGGCTCGTGGGGAAATGCCCACTTTTAGGAATTTTTGGGAAATTTTGAAGCATGAAGATTTAGGACTCAAAATTTTTGTGAGAGGTGCACAAGGGTATAACTAAGACAACAAAATAAATTTGGCAATTTTTGGAGTTGTCTAGACCATTTTATGACCATTTTAGTGCAGTTTTTCCTTATTTTCGGCTTCAAAAATAGAGTAATCATAAAACCAAAATAACTTTTTTGTTATAGCTCTGATTTGCATGATTCTCGATCTATTGGATGCAGAATAAAAAATTAGATTATTATTAGGGTTAGGGTTTGGTCCTAGATCAAGGATCTTATGTTGATTACCCCAATAATAAAGAAACACACAAAGTAGACAATATGATTATCTCTTTTAAATTTTAGATGTGTGTCCTAAAACTGGTTTAGTGTGTTTTTAGATTTGTTGATACTACAATCTAACTCTCATCATGTTTTTCAATAGTTGATGATATTCTCAAATTGTTTAATGGTTTTCACCTGTATGCTCATAGCTCGACAACCTGGCTATGAACTCTAGGTCACGTAATCCCACCTATAATGTGTGGTAATGAAGTCCACACACGATTAGGGAGCACAGGTCCTGCTAGACCCTCACCCAATCTCACCCAATCAGTGTTATACCCTTCAAAGAGAAGTACATGCAAATTTTCTAGGCTATGAATGGCTCTTGGGTCTGGTATTGGTCTAGTAACAAAAGGATCGAGGGAGTTGGGCCAATGGATGGAAATCACTGCCACCATCATTGAACCCTACTAGTGGTTGGATGTGACTTCCAACTCACTAGCATTTACAATGTGTCATGGTGTGTGTGGTTCTTTTTACTTTGCATGAAAATAAAATGCATAAAACAACATTCAAATGATTTTCCTACATGCTTTTCAAAAGAACATTTGATTTTAAGAGAATGCACGACTATGCTAGATGATTTTTATAGAATGCAACTATCTATGATGAAAATGGCCACTGATTGGGCCTCATACATGCAAAATCTAAACATACAATGTCCTAGACCATTGGAGACTAGGGTGGACTACAATCAGAGATCCGCTATTCCTAGCAATGACTAGTAGAAAACTAAAAAAGCATCTAGGATTTTCCATTTTACTTTTTGCTATATTTTCTAATTAGCATCCATCTATTGCATTCTACTTCTATAAAAACATAGACAAAAAAATACAGAGAGGAGAAAATGATCCTACCTCAGATCCAAGTCTGATGATGGTGTCTGATATCTACTTTTTTTATTTTTTGTTGACCGTGTCTATCATGGTGAACTATTGCTCGGTTATGGTACAACTATTGATCGCATTTGTCAACCATGGTTACAACTATTGACCATGATTTTGCATGGTAAGACCTCCATAAAAAACATAGAAGTTAGATTATGTGCTTAAATTTTGGGGTTCCATCATGATCACCTTCTATACGATCCTAAAAGGCATACACCCTAATCTAGTAACAATTGAAAATCACATAAAGCATACATAAATTGAAAAAATTGAAATAACCAAAAGGAAGGTATCTTTTATTAATTTAATGGATTCAAATGTACAAATCCATCCCTCTTAGGGATACCCAATGTGATACAATGTTACAATGATGATAATCCCTCTCAAGGGTAGGTGTATTCCAAATGCCTTTTAGGATGACATGAACTGCTCCAAGGTGTCGATGACCTTCTTCTCCATGATTAGAGGTATTTGTTACCTTGCATGTCAAAACCCTATTAATCCTACATTCAAGAAACAACAAGAAATATTAAAAGCAAAGGATGCCTCTCTTGATGAGGCTTTTAAAGGAATCTTGCATAAAGAATAGCATAAAATCAAGAAAGCATGTAAAACTATCAATCTATGCAAGAAATGATGAAATTGTAATAAAGCATGTAAAGAAAGCATGAAATCTAGCAATTAGGAATCCTAATTAACCATTAGAAAACTTGAAAAGCATGAAACTATTCTAAATTGACAAATGCAAGGAAAATGGAAGCAAATCTACCTCTAAATCCTAGAATTAATCGGTCAAATATCTGCTAAAATGTTAATCTATGCTAGATTAAGCTATTTGCATAACTAGAAATGGAAATCTACTGCTAAAATGGAGGAAAGAGAGCATCAAACCCTAGTCATGGGTGCTTAAAGTGGTTAGCACTATTAGCCATGGCTGACAGCCATGACTAAGGTGAAAGTGTCCTTTCTCTTGAAACCAGGGCCAGAAACTCTCAAATCCTCCAAGGAATTGATGATCAAGGGTCACCTCGGTGTTCTAAAATAGATTGGTGATTGAATTCACTAAAATTGGCAATGGAAGTGTGTCAATTGTCAAGCTTGCTCCTCAAGCTCTTGAGATCTCCATTGTTGCAAAGTTGATGATCAAATTGGATTTTGGTAGCATCTTGTTACTCTTCACAAGGTGCAATTGGCTCTCCAATTCGATAGGGCTTCACTATAATGCAATTGAAAAATTATTTAGAGGTTTGCTCTTTGAAATTGGGGTCTTAAATAGACTCCCAAAATCCTTGCTCTAGCTTCATGGAGAAGCCAAGAACAAGATTTGGCAGTTGGGAGGAAGCTTCTGGATGCTTCCAAGCCCGAACCGCTTTGAAAACCATTGCAATTTGATTGTTGCAACTAATTTTACTCGGCTCTGGTCACCCGAGTTTGTTACAGGGCTAGCCGTGGGTCTTAAAAGTGGCTAAAAACCCTAGCCATGGGTGACACCAATGGCTAAGAATCCTAGCCATGGGTGACACCAGCGGCTAAGGCTAGATAGGCCAAAATGCCCAAATTGAGTGGTTAGAACCACTGCTTTTGCCTTGGAGAGGTCCAAGATCATTCATATGGTCTGTTAGCATGTCCCATATGAGTAGTCACCTCGACATGACATGTTTTAGGTGTCTACACATATGTGTAGTGTTCACTTACTGCATTTCCTATGTTTGGGATAAAGGACAATTTTTTACAAAATGCACCCACTCTTGGCAATTACAACATTATATGATCGACCTCCCTTATGAATCATATTGCAAATGACTCTGTTATCCTTGGTGATTGCCCTGGTTCTACCTTCCACCTCACCAACTATTTATATAACTGCCACTTGTTGCTTGTTTCCCACTTCCTAGGGTCTTCGGTTTTGCTTTTTGCTCTTTGATTGTTAGGATCCGTGGATGTACTCGTGCATTATACAGACATAAAATCACCTCATATCCCATCGCATTACATATATGACAGTAATCATTTTATGGACACTTTACATTTGTATGACCTTCAATCTTGTATTATGTGCACCAAATATCATTCCTATCGGGCTTTCTTCTTTGTTCTTTCATTATCTTGTTGAACTCCTGATAAAATGATACTACTATCCTTTATATAGTATCATCTTCTCCACTATCTAAATCAATGGACTTGGGATGAGATAAAATTCCTGTGTACGTCTATTTTGATTCACTTTCAAAATTCTTTGCATGTTTTATAGTTTCCTCATACATTTTTTATGGTACTGCCTTCATATTTTTCTTATATTTTGGTAGCAATCCATCTACAAACCATCGCTTTACCAATACATCTGCCAAAGGCATCTGTATGTTATATAATAACTGCTTTAGTCTACGGTTGTATGATTTTATATCTTCGTCAAACTTTTGCTTCATCATACAAATTTCAGTAACAATGTCTCCATCATCCTTCAAAGGGAAAAATTCCTCAATGAATTTCTCCTTCACTTGATTCCAAGTCTGGAAATCTATTGTATTTTCCCTCTTCAGATACCAATCCATTGCCAATCCTCTCAAGGTAGTAGGAAATAAAGTTACCCAATCATCTGGCTGGTCTACACCATTTGATATCTAAATGGTTATACAAGTTTTGATATATCTTGTGGGGTTTTCCTTACTCTCACCTATAAAAAGTGGACATCTCTATTTGGCTGTCCTATTAGCCATCTTCAAAGAATCGTCCTCATCACTTGAGGTCTCCCATGAAATATCTATTTGATTCTATTATCAATTTGAGTTATTTTATGTTGTCATTGATATCACATGGATCACATTTGAGTTTTGGTGGCAAAAGCACTTCATAAAATATCATTTATGATATTTTGGAGAGCATGGATATATACAAGGTTTTTGTGAAAACCAAGGCAGGCAAAATAAAAGATTTTATTTAAAACCATGGATGGAATATTTGAATTGGGTTTTTCTTAAAACCTAAGTTGGATTTTCATTTCATCGAAAAATGTGCCCCGGTGATGGAGATATTTAATTTTATATATTTAGTTTAAATTTTAAATTATTTAAAATTAAAATTAAAATTTTAAAAATAAAAATAAAATTATAGCGCCGAAATCTAAAGAAAGGAAGGAAGGCATATATTAAAAATAATAGCACTAACGTTTAAAGAAAGGAGAAAAGGCATATATCTATATATATATATATATATATATATGCCACCAAAAGCTTCGATAAATTCTTGTCCTTGATTTTCAAATGCATTTGAATTGATAACGTAATGCGAGAAGAGCCTGTGTGTTGAAGCGTGTGTAAAGAGGCGTGTGAAGGGTTTACGAAATAAGGGTCCATTGAAGAATCGTTCATGGAGGATAACCAAACACATAGACACCTTTGACCTAGTGGTTTGTGCACTATGTAAGAAGCAAGAGGTCCTACAATCGAGTCTCGTTGGGGATGCTTGTTGTGTTGAAACGCTCGAAGCATTTTTGAGTTTTTGAAGGGGAATATTGAGGTATTTGTTTTGGTTCATGCCCGTTTGAACATGTGAGGGCGTGTGGCCCAATGGCAGCTTGGTCGTGGTTAAGGCACTAAACAAGGAGGCATCAAGGGATCGAATCCCATCAGGGACAGAGGCAAGTTAATATTTTTTAATATTTTATTTTTCTAAAGTTGCCCTAGGAGAAATAAGGGTTATGATGCACCTTAAGAAAAAGAGAGATTTCTGGTGATTTTCTTTTTGGAAGTATATCATATTATATATCGTTGGAAATTTTATTTCGAGGAATATTTTATAAACTTGTTTAGAGGGAGAAATAAAGTGTGTGTAAAGAGATATTTCTGATTTTGTAAAGAGGTTCAAAAGTGAAGGTTGCTTTGTTATTTTTCAAAGAAGATTAATTCTTTCATGAGGGGACATGATGTATTTTATTGAGTAGGAGTAATAAGGTGTTATTTGGATATTATTGTTGTGTTATTAATCATGATCCCTAACCCTTATTGAAAGTTGAAAAATAAATTTTATTGAGTGTGGCAGATTTAGTGGACAACTAATACGACATCAAAAGATATGAGCAATATTCTCCATTGACTTTGTTTATGGTGGTTGATTTCTGAAATATCATTGGAGAGAAAATGATTGATTGTGGTTTCCTTTTCAAAAGTGGTTGGTTGAATGCTTCAAGGTTTTTTGGTTTGAGAGTTGTGTTTAAATGTTGTTTTATAAGAATTATTGTTGAAGCCATTATTTGTGTGAAAAACTTGAGATAAGGTTTGAGAAGAACATGAGTATCATTGTTATGTGAAGAATGTTTTATAAGCATTGTTGTTGAAGCCCATTGATTGTACAAAGAACTTGAACTTGAGTTAGAGAACAACATGAGTATCATTGTTATGTGAGATTTGTGGTTAAGCATTGTTGGAAATTTTTTGAGTTGGTTGATACATGCTTGGACTAGGGATTGTGAGAAAGAGTTGTTCCTTGTTGTGATTGGTTGAGTAGAGTTGTTTGAGCCTAGTCAAGTGAATGAGTGATGTGGTTGTTCAAGTTCCATGAAATAAACTATTCTATATTCTGATTTGAGTTGAGATCATCGTGAATCATTATTTTCATCCATTGTAGAGTGCATTTCCATTCATTTTTGAGTTCATCATTGAGCCTTGCATTCATAGATTTCTAGACAGATTTGTGGCAACTTTTGTGCATGATTGATTGAGCCTTTGAGAAGGCTTTTGGGATAGATTTCTGGAGTGATTTGTGGTAGCTTTTGTGCATGATTGATTGATCCTTTGAGAAGGCTCTTGGATAGATTTCTAGATAGATTTATGGCAGATTTTTTGCATGATTGATTGAGCCTTTGAGAAGGCTTTTGGGATAGATTTTTGGACTAATTTGTGGCAGCTTTTGTGCATGATTGATTGAGCCTTTGAGAAGGCTTTTGGATAGATTTGTGTCAGCTATTGTGCATGATTTATTAAGCCTTTGAGAAGGATTTTGGATATATTTTTGGACAAATTTGTGGTAGCTTTTATGCATTATTGATTGAGCCTTTAAGAAGGCTTTTGGATAGATTTGTGGACATATTTTGAGCAAGTTTTTGGTGAGCTTACTAAGAAGATTTGAGCAGGTTCTTGGTGAGCTTGCTAGAGTAGAATTTGAGCAAGTTCTTGGTGAGCTTGCTTTAGTATATTTGAGAAAGTTCTTGGTGAGCTTGCTGGAGCAGATTTGAGCAAGTTCTTGGTGAGATTTCTAGAGCATATTTGAGCAAGTTCTTGGTGAGCTTGCTAGAGCATATTTTGAGTAAGTTCTTGGTGAGCTTGCTGAATCAGATCAAAGGATTGACTACTTGAGTAGATCAGGATTGCCTAGCTGAGCAGATCAATGGATTGCCTAGCTGAGCAGATCAATGAATTGCCTTGCTGAGTAGATCAGTGGATTGCCTACTTGAGAAGATCAGGATTGCCTACCTAAGTAGATCAATGGATTGCTTACCTGAATAGATCACTGGATTGCCTAGCTGAGCAGATCATTAAATTGGCTTGCTAAGTAGATCAGTGGATAGCCTAGCTTTGAGCATATCAAAGTAATTATTTGTATTGGGATAAGGATCCCTATTTGTTTGTGAAATATTATAAGTAGATTATCTTGTGGAGTACCCCACATTGGAGGAACCACATTAAATATTGTGTCTCAATTATGTGTGGTGATTTGTGCTCTTGCTTACTATTGCTATCTATGTCATTAATGCACATTACTATATTTGGATATTGTAATTAAGGACACTAATTGATATTGGTTTGGAAAGAAAGTAAAAAGTTGGCACTATACTATTCACCCCCCTCTCAGTATAAGCTTGTGTTCTTCAATTGGTATCAGAGTGATTTCCTTAAAAAAGGTTAATAACTTGAGGGTATATTATACAATAACACAGATGACTTCATAAAATGGATCATCTACAAATAAGGCTCCACTGTTTGACGATAACAAATATGCTTTTTGGAGCATGAGAATGAATAACCACTTGATATCACAAGGATACGAGGAATGGCAGATGGTTGAAAAAGAGTATAATGTTGAAGGTGATCCAGAGGCAGATAAGGCTATCAGAAAATTGGTTGAGATCAATGCAAGGGCAATAAATTGTATTTTGAGTGGGCTACGTGAGATAAATTTTGCAAAGTTCATGGTATGTAATTCAGCTAATGAAATGTGGTCCAAGTTGCGGAATACCTATGAAGGATATTCCAAGGTAAAGTTGGGAAAACTACAAAATCATAGAAAAATATTTGAGGAATTGAAAATGGAAGATTCTAAAGATATAGCAAAGTTTTTACTTTGAGTTGATGAGATTACTAACACCATGAGAGGTCTAGGATTTGAGATGAAAGAATCAAAAGTTACTCAAAAGGTTTTGAGATCACTTCCCATGAAGTATGATGCAAAGGTTTCAACAATAGAAGAAACAAGGGATATAAACAAGCTAACAATGGAAGAACTACAAGGAACTGTTGGAACGAAATCTGCCTTAGGTAATAATTTGTGCCAAAGACTTCGTCAACATTGAAAGACTAGGATAAAATAGAGTTTGCCTAATTCAATCTCCAGAGAAGGCTGGTTCCTTATTTTTTTATAGGAAAAAGGGGGGAGATAAGGGAATGCATAAAAGGGTAAATATAGCCAATGCTAGGAGATGATAAGGTGCAAATTAAGCGAAAACATAGGACTATTTCAAGATTTTGCAAAAAAATATAATAATAACCAACGCATGGAAAGCTAAGATCATTCAAAATGTATTTCTATAGCAGTTTCTACGTGAAGTAAATTGTAGATCTTGTAGAACGCTTAACACATAAATTCAGCTTTAAGAATTAATGCATGGTACGTTCAAAAAAGACTAAATTAGAAATAAACAAATGTATACATACTTGTACACCAATTGATCCTAGAACCAATATAGATGATCTCTATTTATCTTTCAGAAGTCTGAATACATAGCCTTGTAAACACCTAAGAGCTGAACTAGTGTTTAGGTTGCTCATCCTATATATAGAGTTTTACATAAACAAAAAATTGAAATTTGTTACAAAAAATTACCCACAGGCTTATCCTAGCAACATAATGATTAGATGTCACAATATTATTGTTACATAGATATTTCTCAGATCATGAATCTCCTAACTAAAATAAGTTAAGATATTTCTGTTACAAAGATCTTCTCCACCTCTTTTAAGAGATTGTGGTCTACTGGTTCTCCAAAATGTTGTGCCATCATGACAATTCTTCCTTGCTCATTGTTGGCCCTCCAAAATGTCGTGCCATCATGATAATTCTTCCTTGCTCACTACTGGCCCTCCAAAATGTCACACCATCATGACAATTCTTCCTTGCTCGTCGCTGGCCCTCCAAAATGTCATGCCATCATGACAATTCTTCCTTGCTTGTCGCTGGCCCTCCAAAATGTCGCGCCATCATGACAATTCTTCCTTGCTCGTCGTTGGCCCTCCAAAATATCACACCATCATGATAATTATTCCTTGTTCGATGCTGGTCATCCAAAATGTCATGCCATTGCAACAATTCTCCTTAGCAAAATTTGAGGAGAATACCTTTATTTCCCTGCATGTTGTCATTTTGACCAACATTCTTGGTGCCTCCTGGGGTAATTCTGTTAACTGAATGTTAGAACTTAGATCCTTTATCCATTGGGTAATGGAGTCAAAAAAATAAATATAAAAATATAAAAGAATAAAGGGAAGGGAAATCAAGGGAATGATACCAAGATTTATCAAAAAACAAAAATCCTACTTAGGAATAATCATTCTTCTAGAGATTCCTCTTCAAAATTTGTCTCCCCTTGTCCCGAAGATGTTGCACCACTTGCTAGGACCTTCTTGGCCTTTGCTTGTTTCTCCTTAGATTGAATGGCTTAATTATAGGTGGCATAGGCCTTTTTCCAGTTTTCTTCGTTAGTATCCACCTTTTCTTTGAAAGTAGCATACAAATATTCCAGTTCTTCTATATTATCGTAAGATAAAATTTTAGACTTCAGATAGACGTCGTTAAGACTAGAATTCATTTGAGTTATATTTTGAGCCATACAAAAAATATGGTCCTCTTGCACAAGCTCTTCCCATCCATTAATTTTAGATACATCATTGTAAAAATTTAGCCAATTTGTCTTTATTTTATCTTCCATCAAGAGGTTAGACTGAGCATCCCAAAAACTAGGCATATCACAACCCTCAAACATACTGGTATGTTTAGATATAACTTCACCTCCACCATCAACTCCTGTAATATCTTCATCATTGTTGTTACTAGCTTATGCCTCTTGAAAAATTTCCTGGCAACTAATTTCGCTTGAGACCAATTTTCATCTTGAGCTCTGTAGCTAGCTAGTGCTTGTGTGCTATTCACCAGGACCTGGATCTTGTTAGCTATAGACACCCTCAGTCTTAGGAGCTTAATTGAAGATTCAAACTCCTTTTCTACCTGGATCATCATATTGTTCACTTTGGAGAGATATGCCAGGGTGGGTCCAATATTAAGGACTATCTTGCTAACTACTGTGAGTTTTTCTCTTTGTAATGCATTCACTTTTTCTTTAGAGAAGCCCTAAAACTTTTTTGAAGCTGTCAATAACTACTGATTTAGGTCCTCTACTTGTTTCTACAATGCCTGTACTTGCTCCTCGGCCTTGGCTGCTTTTTCTTGGAAGGATGCAGCCTCTTTGAACTTTTTCTCCCAATTTTTAGCATCATTCTTGAGAGCCTTCTCAGTAATTTTTTGTTGGTTTAAGGCCCTCTTCCAATCGTCGTCGAGCCTGATATGTTCTGAGGAACTTATATTTGTAATGCTTCACATTTAAATAGATCGTACCCATGTGGGTCTGAGCCTTGCTCCACTCGTCATCCATTGGTAGTTGAGTCATGTCTTCAGTGATTATTTTAGTCTGATAATCGTCCAAAGTTATTTGTTTCTTTGGCTTTTGTACTAGAGGAGTCATCCTCATAGTAGACCTTTGCATGTTGATTGGATCCAAAACTGTCCCCTCTCGCACTTGGGCCATATCAGTGTCACTTGGAGGATTTTGTGACTTTAGCCATGTCACAACATTCATTATGGCTTTCCTTATCTTTTTAATCTTGGCAATGGTATATTTATTTGCAAAGGAAGTGCTTTATAAATACTGAAGGCCAAAAAAATTTGTGGAAAGGGAAAAGGGAGTGTGTGACAGGGTAGACTCTAGACCTATCTGCTAAGAGGGAGGTCCTATTGGGGTACTAGGAGGAGAACTTTGTGGAGAATTATGGGAGGAGGATGATTTTGAAATCTCTTTTTCCTTTGATCGAGAAGGAGAATCTGTATGAGGATGAGGGGAAGAGGAGGGAGTATCAAGATTAATTAGGGATTTTCCTGCTCCTTTTATGGATTGGAGCCTTCAATTTTTGGTGATTCCTCTGAATAAACCTTCGCTAAGTGCTATTAATAGGAAATTTTTGCATTATAAGGCATTAGTGGGGGAGTCTACTCTTGATTTAGAGATTCTTTTTAAGGGGGCCCCTTTGCTTCTTGAGCCACTTGCTCTTCCACCTGCACTCCTAATGCTCTTCAAAGACCTGTTCTTCTTGCTAAACTTCTCCTTATTGCATATGTTTAGATCCTTCTTCGCCTCATTGCATACATTTTGATACGCCTTCAGAGATTTCCCTCAATCCCTCTGCATATTTTAATTTTTATTAATCCTCTCATTTAGATTTTTCAGAAGAGGATTCTTGTATTTTCCTCTTTTTTTGGCTCTTAGCTTTCTCTTGTTCAAATTTTCTCTTTCTTTGCGTTGATGCCAGCTTCTTCCGTTCAAGTGGAGCCACATATTTAGACTCTATGTCTGATTCTGAATGCGGAATGTACACCTTGCGCTTATTATTTTTTGCCCCTAGTTGTTCAATCATGACTTCATTTCCTTTTTCTTTATCAACATCTGGAACAGACACTCTTGGGGAAAACCACATATTTCAAGAGGGACCTCATTGAACAGCGTCGCAGACCAATTATTATGGTGCTCATCATATTTTGTACAAAATTTATTATCTATTTTAAGCCCATACTTGGAGAAAGTATTATGATGGGATCGCATCTACCACCAAGCCACAATATTGGGTGCATCCCAGTCATCTCCTCTATTCTTCATGTTATTGACTATTTTGGTGGGGATGTTGTGGGCTGGATGAGTCTTTGGATCATAGTACACCAAGTGTTCATAAAAATAATGCCATGGAGCTAGAGGCTGTATTTTCTCCACATGCCATTCTAGGGGTTTTCCTTCACTGTTATTTTGATTTTGTTCAACGCCTCTACTAGAGGCATGGAATCGCTGGAAAGGACTCTTTTTCAGGGTGGCCTACATTTTAGTGAATACATCCTCAGGATCGTATTTCCACCTTTACTGGAGCTCCACCAGCTTCATATTTCTTAGTACTTCAACAATTTTTTGATGATCTCCCTTCTTTTATATGGTAACTCCTTCAAACTGGAAGAGCATGAGGCAGGTGTGAGTTTTTTGGGCACTAGTCCCAAATGTGTAATTTATAAATTCTTGTTGCTTTACATACTCCAAGGTGAAAATCCATTTGGTGATGTAGTAAGGAAACAAGAAGGGCTTCCCTATGAAGTTGTAGAGCCTTATGATTACCCCCTGGGTTAGGACAAAAAAGTCCCCTTCTTCCGCTTGAGAGTGCCTCAGGGTCTTCTCCACTATTTTAGGAATTCTTGTTGTGTGTCCTAGCATGATTTGTAGAGAAGGGCCTAGAAAATCTCTATTGAACTGATAGTATGAATTCTCACTCAAGAGGAGTGGAGTCCATTCACATACACACAAACTCTGTCCTTGTGCATCTTTCTAAGTTATAGGTATTGATTTCAAATGATTTGATTGAAAGAAAAAGAAAAGCCAAACCAAATAATAAGAATATCTAAAAATATCTGTAGCTTCCATGTGTAATTTCAAGAGTCCCAGGTGTAGCTATTGAGCTAAAAAATATGGCCAATCAAAGAAAAGAGGTACTATGTTTGGATCCATGCACATTTTACCATAAAATTTATAGATGGAAATACACTACGAAACTGCAACCTGCCATCCATGAACCTGAGAATCATCTTCCAACCCTGTTATCATGGCTAGCATGGAGAATTGTTTTCTTTTAGGTTCTCAAGGCACGTGATTTTATCGTTGTTCTAACATGGTTCACAACTGTATAGAAGATCAAACTTGACGTGGCTCTCTGTTGTACAAAAAGTTAAATCTGACATGGCATCATGATAATTTTGGAATATATCACATAAAGAAAACCCAAAAGTCGTGCTATCATGACATCTTTACTGAAAGAAGGTCATGAATGCCCAAAAGTTGTGCTATTGCAACATATTTCCTAAAAAGGAGGTCATGAATACCTGAAAGTTGTGCTATCATAACATTTTCCCTGAAAGAAGGCCATGAATGCCCAAAAGTCGTGATATCATGAAATTTTGCTTGAAATAGATATTCTCGCTCTTAAAACTCACGAAAAGGCGACAATATTTAACAAAATAAAAGCTCACAAAAAGTAACATATTCACAAGGTTATACATACAAAAAATAGTAAAATATACAACGATAGATAGGAACCCATTACTTGTAAAATAGATTTAGGTGAAAGCCATTAACAGGAATGGGTAGGATCTTGTCCTGTTCATCTTTTAGCTAGAAGGAATTGTGTTGCTTCTCTTTAATAATTTTGAAAGGGCCATCCCAGAAGGTATCGAACTTGTCATGATTTCCTAGTTACTTATGGGTAACGTCTTGGTTGAGAGTTTCTTTTTGCTTCTCTTCATTCCATAGAGATGAATTTATTTGAAAAAGTCTTACAAGAGACTTTTAGATCTTGCAAGATCGTCAGTTGGGCATCTTGAGTAGATGTATTTGTCGTTGAGGAATTTGCAGGAATATGAGGAAGTATTGGAAGAGTGGGTGGTTTCAGTAGAAGTGAGACATTGAGTTGTCCATTCCACTTGGCAAGATCAGCATTAGGAATTATAGGGGGAACTAGGAGAGCATCATTTGAATTTTAAGGGAAATTAGGGAAAATGGGAGGCATCATATTTGAAGGGAACCTTCCTATGGGATTGTCTGATTGCCATACTAATTTCTAAATTAAAAGCTCTTAGATAGTAGTATATGGCTCCCTCTAGAGCCGGTATCAGACCATCGGGCACTCTCTTCCAGGTTTAACTAAACCTAATATTGAAATCCACCATATCCTTTTGTGGACTTCTTTGAATGACACTAAATTGATTTAACAATGAAAAGTGGTCTGCATGCTCATTAAACTCTTCCACTAGTTTACTAGAAAGTTGGGCCCAGGTAGATATAGCCTGGTAGTCAAGAGATCTATACCAGTAGAGCATTTTTCCTTTGAGGGAAATAATTAGGAGTTTGATCATAATGTCTTCCTCTGTGATGTTATATATTGGTGCCAATGCGGCCACATCTAAGCAATGTTCATAAGTTGTCTTCCCAGTACCATCATACTGAGGTAGTGCTTTTAGATCCACTGATTGTATTGGATTATGAACTACAATATTTAAAAGGCCTAAATAATTCCATAGAGGATAAGGTAGATCTGGTAGATTTCCAGCCATTATAGTTGTATTTTTAACTAGAGCTGAGGTTCCGATAGCAGCAGTGCTAAAGGAGGTTGCACAGGGAGTGCACACTTGTCTTGGATTGCTATTGAGAACAGAAAAAGTTCTTGCAACCAAATCTGAGTTAGCTCAGAGGCTACCAAGATGTAGCTTGAAGAAATCTATGGGTTCTTCTAAATTTTTTGCTTTAGATCTGGTTATCATAAGGATGGTTCATAATTGGAAGCTGGGTAAGGACTTTTTTTAGGGTTCCTTTTCGATGCAGAGTCACCAAGTGATAATAAAATATTGATAGGGCAAAGTTTTCACAAAGACTTTGATCTGTATATAATGTGTGGGATTTGGGTCCCACTGGGCATGCCAAAAACTATTGGAATGAAATCTTCCTTAGGTAATAATTTATGCCAAAGACTTCGTCAACATTGAAAGACCAGGATAAAATAGAGTTTGCCTGATTCAATATCCAGAGAAGGCTGGTTCCTTATTTTTTTATAGGAAAAATGGGGGAGAGAAGGGAATGCATAAAGGGGGGAAATATAGACAATTCTAGGAGATGATAAGGTATAGATTAAGCAACAACATAGGATTACTTCAAGCTTTTGAATAAAAACATAATAATAACCAACACATGGAAAGCTAAGATCATTCAGCATGTATTTCTATACAAGTATGTATACGTTTGTTCTAGTATTTGAGATGATCAAATCATAAGTTACTCAAAAGGTTTTGAGATCACTTCCCATGAAGTATGATGCAAAGGTTTCAACAATAGAAGAAACAATGGATATCAAAAAGCTAATAATGGAAGAATAATAAGGAACTCTCACAACTTATGAGATGAGGATAAGTAAGCATCAGGTTCCAACAAAAGAAATTGCATTAAAGACTTCAGAGAAAAAGAAAGATAAAATTCCAGAGATAGATAGAGATTCAACTAATGATGAGGAAGCTAACTTCATAAAAAGGAAAAATGACTCAAGGAAATACAAAGATATGAAGAAAGTCAAATGCTACAAGTGTGGTGATTTTGGTCACTATGTAAACAAGTGTCCACATGAAGAAAATATTGATGATGAAAAATAGGGTCATAGAAGAAAAGAAGATGGAAAGCATAAGCATGACAAAGATGACAGATACAATCAAAGCAGGTATGAGAAGAAGAAAAGTTTTTGTAAGTCAAAGAAAACTTTCTACATTGAAGAAGCAAGTGATAGCTCAGATAATAGTGATAAAGACAATTCAGATGATGAAAAGGAAGAACATATATTCCTAGGAATAGAAGGTGAAAGAGAACAGTGCTTTGTGTGTGGTCAAAGAGATCACATATTAGGATATTGCAATGGATTTAGTGATAGTGAAGATGATATGACACATCAAGGAAACATGCATGGTCAAAGAAATCATGAAAGTTTGTTTGCTATAGAAGATTATAATGATCTTAGTGATAGTGAAGATGAAGAAGGGTTTTTCTATGGGATAAAATAAGTAGAAGAACATTCACTCCAAATAGAAGAAGTTAAACAAGAGAATATTGTAAGAAATACAGATGTCTCAGTTGATCTAAAGGAAGACTTCAATGATATCCATGAGCAACTACAAGAGGTTAAGGAGAATCTAAAATAATTGATATGTTCCATACTTGAGAAGTTTGATCCATCACATGAATCAAAAGGTCAAGATATTTTCACTAAGAAGGAAACATGTATTTCAAAGACAATAAATATGGATGCCAATTTGCTATTTGACACAAATGAAGAGAAAGAAGAGGAAGGTTCCAAAGCACCAAAGGTCTCATATTTCAAGTTTGGGGAATCACACTCAAAAGAAAAAGAAGTTCTAAAATATGAAAGCAAGGAAGCACCTAAGTGTTATGATGAAAGTTACAAAGTTCCTATGGCTTCAAACATCCAATTTGGATCTTGTTTTGAGATATGTGAATCAAGTTCAAAAGGAAAAAAAATTCTTGAAAAGGAAAGCAAGGAAGAAATTAAGGAAGAGGATTTAGATACTACAAAGAAGGTTCAAGGATACAATGCACAAATAAAAAATGATCACAAGGTTAATGGTCAAGAAAGGTATGAGGAACCAAGGCATGAACAAAGGGATTTTCAAGGACATTGTTTTTCTTGTAATGGATTTGGACACAGGGCTATACACTACAAGGTTTATGGATCAAAGAAGTTTGATTTTTCTAGAAGGAACATCAAAGGAAGAAGGTATGGTTTTTAGGGACATTGCTTCTCATGCAACATGATTGGTCATAGAGCTTCTTAGTGCAAAGAAAATGAGCAACATGGTTTTGGATTTAGAGCTACACAATTTAGAAGTTATGGTCATAATGATTATGAAAACATAACTTCACAATACAAGGTTCAGGAAAGGAATGGATATGGAAATTATTTCAAGAAAGAATTCAGGATATGGGCACCATCCAAAGGATACAATATCAAGTATTTTAATAGCAATAACTTTGGACATATTACAAAATGGTGTAGGACTCAATTCCAAACAATTTTAAGACAAGAAGGTCAAGAAATTTTAGGCAAGAAGGTCAAACAGGTTCAAGACAAGAAGATCAAGTAATTCATCAAGAGAAGGATATCAAAAAAATTTGAAAGGAAGTTGACAGAGGAAAGAAACAATGTAATATGGGAGTAAAAGTATTCCCACCCTAAAATTAATCACCTCAAGAGAGAAGGTGGTGAGGGGGCTATGCTTAAGAGTCATATCTTTTAGCCCCATAGGTGTCCCTTTTGCCATTGATGTCAAAGGGTGAGAGATTTGAGTTAGGGGATAAACCTCCAAAGAGAGCATTGAGTTAGGGGGAGCATATTTTAAAGAGAGTATTGAGTTAGGGGGAACAACCTCCATAGAGAGTATTGAGTCAGGGGGAGTAGCTTTGATTCTCAGAGATGGTTTTTGCAGTGATTGTGGTGATTTGGATTAGAGGTGTTGCCATCAATGACAAAGGGGGAGATTGTTGGAAATTTGAGTTATTTTATGTTGTCATTGATGTCACATGGATCATTGATATTACATGGATCACATTTGAGTTTTGGTGGCAAAAGCACTTCATAAAATATCATTTATGATATTTTGGATAGCATCGATATATACAGGGTTTTTGTGAAAACCAAGGCAGGAAAAATAAAAGGTTTTATTTAAAACCATGGATGACAGATTTGAAATGGGTTTTTCTTAAAACCCAGGTTGACTTTTCGTTTCATCGAAAAAGGTGCCCTAGTGATGGAGATATTTAATTTTAAATATTTAGTTTAAATTTTAAATTATTTAAAATTTAAATTTAAATTTTAAAATTAAAAATATAAATATAGCGCAAACATCTAAAGAAAGGAGGAAAGGCATATATTAAAAAAAATAGTGCCAAAGTCTAAATAAAGGAGGAAAGACATATATATATATATGCCATAAAAAACTTCGATAAATTATTGTCCTCAATTTTCGAATGCATTCGAATTGATAACATAATGCGAGAAGAGCCTGTGTGTTGAAGTGTGTGTAAAGAGGCATGCGAAGGGTTTACAAAATTTAGGTCCATTGAAGAATCATTCATGGAGGATAACCAAATGCATAGGAACCTTTGGCCTAGTGGTTTGTGCACTATGTAAGAAGCAGGAGGTCCTACGATTGAGTCTCGCCTAGGATGCTTGCTATGTTGAAATGCTCAAAGCATTTTTGAGTTTTTGAAGGGCGTAGAATATTGAGGTATTTATTTTGGTTCGTGCCATTTTTAAGATGTGAGGGTGTGTGGCCCAAAGGTGGATTGGATGCAGTTAAGTCTCTAAGCGAGGAGGCGTCAAGGGATCGAATCCCGTCAGGGACATAGGCAAGTTAATATTTTTTAATTTTTTATTTTTCTAAAGTTGCCCTAGGAGAAATAAGGGTTATGATGTACCTTAAGAAAAAGAGAAATTTATGGTGATTTTATTTTTGGAAGTATATCATATTATGTATCATTGGAAATCTTATTTCGAGGTCTATTTGATTAAATTGCTTAGAGGGAGAAATAAGGTGTGTGTAAAGAGATATTTCTGATTTTGTAAAGAGGTTCAAAAGTGAAGGTTGCTTTGTTATTTTTCAAAGAAGATTAATTCTTTCATGAGGGGACATGATGTATTTTATTGAGTAGGAGTAATAAGGTGTTATTTGGATATTATTGTTGTGTTATTAATCATAATCCCTAACCCTTATTGGAAGTTGAAAAAGAAAGTTTGTTGAGTGTGGTAGATTTAGTGGACAACAAGGTTTTGCTAAGTGGCAAATTTCGCAATTTAGTGCAAATTTTTGGATTTCCAAAATGTCAATTTTGCAATTTTTGGGACCATAGAGGTCGGCGTATTCACCCAAAAAATTCAGGATCTAATTTTTTTTAGGGTAAATTCGCCCCATTGTCATAAGGTTTCCCGCCCAATTTTCACCCTAAATTTATTTAAAATAAGAAATATCCCATCCAAATCACCCCTTGTACCCCATTATATATAGCTAACCTTGACAATGACTCCCATATAATTACAACATTTTTTCTAGATAGCAAGTGATACAAAGTAGAGTACTAACAAAACTAGAGTCCATGACTGGTAGAAGGCGACTAGCAGAAGGTGATTGGTAGAAGGCGATTGACAGAAGGCGACTGGCAGAAGGTAACTGGCAGAAGGTGACTGGCAGAAGATGACTGACTAAATACAACTGACAAAAGGCAACTAGCAGAAGGTGACTGGCAAAAGGTGACTGACAGAAGGTGACTGATAGAAGGTGATTAATAGAAGGCGACTTACAGAAGGTGATTGGTAGAAGGCAACTAACAGAAGGCGACTGACAGTAGGTGACTGGTAGAAGGCAACTAGAAGAAGACAACTGGCAGAAGGTGATCGACAAAAGGCAACTGGCAGAAGGCAACTAGTAGAAGGGGATTAGCAGAAGGTGACTCAATTTATATGTATGCTTCTTTTACCATTAAATTTAATTTTTTATTTATTAATGGATGCTCAATAAGGAGGTTTATTCTGCCTGTGAACAATATTCATGGGACAATCACATATTATGTTGTCTCTAGTAGTACTTCTATTTTATACCTATTATTTTCATATTTAAAAATGATGTTCTTTGTTCATGTTATTCTTCTGTTCATACAGGTAAAAATTTCAACTACAGGCAGTGGAAAGAAGGGAGGAGAGTTTTCCAATAAAAGGAGTATCCTCAAATACTTTCCTAATATTTCAAAACCCAGTCTACCATCAAAATCTGCACAAATTGAAGGTATGAACACCTTTACTCACCAATTAATTTTTTTACTTTGTTAATTTTAAATATAACGTCCTCAATTCATAAAGAAGTGTTTTTTGGTTGATGGCTTTGTTCACTTTTATTTGTAGAAAACACTAGTATGCTTTTAAATGCCATAGTGATAATGAATCTGCTATTGACATTAGAATTATCTCTAAAAAAAATACTGTTAACCCTAGTATTCCTCCACTTTCATATATCCACGATAATCAACTGTCCACACATGAAGATAATCTCAATAGAATAAAAAAACAACATGAAGAGATTCCTGAATCTAACATGCCAAGTGGAAAAGAAACTAATAGTTCTTATGCAGTCCCTACTTTTGGAGAATCTTCATCTAAAAAAAATAAACGTGCAAGGTTATCTAGGTGGACAATTAATAGATCATTTTAGCCTGATTGGATATCAGAATTTCCATTTATTGAGCCAGTGCTACAGAGAATAGTAGTGATGATATAACAAAATTAAGATGCGTAATTTATAATTAGAAGTATGAAAAGGAGCATAGATTGCAACTTAAGAAAGATACAGTAGAAAATCATTGTGGAAAGGTTTATATCTAAACAAAAGAAGGTGATCGAGCAACACAAAAAAATTATATGTGGAAGGTTGCATCAGAGTGTGCACATATGAGATATGTGGAAGAATATGATAAAGAAATGAAATAAAAGCAAACATTGGTTGAGAAAGGTGCAACGATTCAAGCCCAATTTCAAAAAATGAATAAGTTAACTTTAGCTTCAAAAAGTTTGCAGTTTGTTATTGGATTTTCTATTCTTAAGAAGGGTAGACCTATGTCTGATTTCATAGATTATAAATCTCTATTTCGAATAGCTAATGTGCAGAACTTACCCAATGCTCATTGGTCAGATCGAAGTGGTTGGTAAATGGTAAAATGCTTGTCATTGGTTGAGGAGAATGACCTTAGAGAGAAAGTAAAAAAGACAAAATTCATTTCAATTTCAATTTATGAGGTGACTGTAGTTGACAATACATATTGGATTTGCATGCATGTTTACACATTGGAAAATCATTCAAGGCAACCTCATTTACTAGGAATACGCAAAATGGTGGAAAATTGTAATGCAAAAAATATTTACAATGTTGTTGTAACTAGTTTAAAATAAGAAGCATGAATGAATGAAATTGAAATAGCCACTAAGTTAATATGTGTAGGAGATGGTGGTGCTGCTACAATGCAAGGACACATGAATGGTATTTGTGTTAGACTAAAAGCATCGGTTGCCCCATATTTGATCCCTATTCATTGCATGGCTCACAGAATGAATCTTGCATACAAAATTATGGATACATTTACAAATGTTGCCAGAGTGGAAGAGCTTGTTTGTGAAATTCATGAATATTTTTCATGTAGTCCAAAAATATTTTTAGAGTTTCAACAGTTTGCACTAGGAGTTACCGAAGGTAAAAAATTATTGAAAGACGTGGATACTAGGTGGATTTCGATGTATCTACCGGTATTAAGAGTTTTCAAAGAATATAAATCATTGATAGGGTTTATGTATGAAAATCGTAGGGTGGTTGATAAGGTTAAAGATTTAATTTTTTGAATGAGTGACTTTGAAACTCTTCTCACATTATGTGGAATTCTTCCAATGTTGGAAAAAATGAATACTTTGATCAAAATTGCACAAGAAATATTGATTTATATTGTGGATTTCATCAGGGTGAGAATACAAATTTACATGCATATTGATATGATGTATGCATCTGGTCAAAATTCTATGGATCCATTATTTGAGAGTCGGAGATATTAACAAGTGTGAATAGTCCTCGGAGCTTTTTGAAGTTCAATATTAATGATCATCTGTGTATTAATGTCCGCAGAAATGAAATACCTTTATATTGTTATGGTGTGTGATTGGATATAGCTACAAATGAAGTTGAGCAAATGCCCATAACCTACAATATATTTCATGTGGTTGTGGACAATACAAAACTTAAACTAAAACAAATAGCATAATCATTGACAAAAGAAATTAGAGACTGTTTTCAAAGAGATGAATTGCTAGAGGCTATGGGTGTGGTAAATCCAATGTTTTGGGATCCTTGTAATGAATATCAGATTATAAATTTTTTGTTCCTAAAATACATGGGTAGACTTGTTGGCCATTTTAGTCAAAGTGTTGTAGTCAATGGCATTGAAATCAATGGCATTCTGAACAAAGATATTTTGACAAAACAATCCAACTATTTTGGAACAACAATGTCTGCTCAAGTTTCACAACTCTCTAACCGTCATGAAGCAGGTTCTATTTCACATTTGTGGAGAATATTACAACCAAGTACTGTCTTAAAACATACTATGAGTGAATATTTTCATTTATATGAATTATGTCAAACGATGATTTTGGGATCCGTGGAAGATGAAAGGGTGTTCAATGCACTTTCATATATAAAATCTAAAGTTCAAAATAGGTTGGACAAAAATTTGGAGAATTGCTTGAGAGTATATGTGTCGGCCTATGAGGTGGAGGATTTTCTTTATGAAAGATCATTGTCACATTGGAGTTCTTTGGAAGAGAGAAGAGGTGTAATGAATATTGATAATGATGAGGATGATAATAACACTGGTCAGATTGTGACGACAAATTTTTTGGGAATGAGTGCAGAACATTTTGTACAATCTAAAAAGAGTTTGTTCCAGCTTCCAACATTATGATGCAAGGATGCATTCATTTGATTTTATTTCACATATTATCATTTGATTTGATTTCACATATTAGAATGAGAGGAAGCTATCATTTGATTTGATTTCACATATCAGAATGAAAGGATGTTTTCATTTGATTTAATTTGAGTTCACATGTTATTGTTTGATTTGATTTCACATATCTGAATGAAAGGATGCTATAATTTGATTTGATTTCACATATCAGAATGAAATGATCCTATCATTTGTTTTGATTTCACATATCAGAATGAAAGAATGTTATCATTTTTTTTTATTTGAGTTCACATATTATTATTTGATTTGATTTTACATATTATCATTTGATTTGATTTCACATATCATAATGAAAGGATGTTTTCATTTGATTTAATTTGAGTTCACATGTTATTATTTGATTTGATTTCACATATCTGAATGAAAGGATGCTATCATTTGATTTTATTTCACATATCAGAATGAAAGGATGCTATCATTTGTTTTGATTTCACATATCAGAATGAAAGGATGTTATCATTTGTTTTTATTTGAGTTCACATGTTATTATTTGATCTGATTTCACATATTATCATTTGATTTGATTTCATATATCAGAATGAAAGGATGTTTTCATTTGATTTAATTTGAGTTCACATGTTATTATTTGATTTGATTTCATATATCTGAATGAAAGGATGCTATCATTTGATTTTATTTCACATATCAGAATGAAAGGATGCTATCATTTGTTTTGATTTCACATATCAAAATGAAAGGATGTTATCATTTGTCTTGATTTGAGTTCACATGTTATTATTTGATTTGATTTCACATATTATCATTTGATTTAATTTCACATATCAGAATAAAATGATATTTTCATTTGATTTAATTTGAGTTCACATGTTATTATTTGATTTGATTTCACATATCTGAATGAAAGGATGCTATCATTTGATTTGATTTCACATGTTATATTATTTTTCTTGTAATATTTGTTATTTGTGAAAGTAATTGCCTATGCTATATTTTTTGACATTTCAAATTAATTCATATAACATAAAAGAACATCTTAATACATTCACATAATTCAATATTACTTAATATATCAACACAAACAATCAAAACATAACAACATTCAAAACAAAGTTTTAAAAAGATAACACATATCAAACATTATTTCTTCCACTTCAAATTAAGAAAAAAAAACTTTTCCATCATCATAAATAATCAAAACATACTCTCTTTCAATGAATTCAATATTTAAATAAGATACCATTCATTCGTTATTTACAATACATATCAAACATTATTTCTTCCACTTAAAATTTCCAATAGATAACATATTTTTCGGAAATAGTCATTCATTTTTTCAATTCTCAAAAAGGATACCATTAATTTACAATTTACAATATATATCAAACATTATTTCTTTCATTTCAAATTACTTAATACATCAACACATATAATCCTAACATAACAACATTCAAAACAAAATCTCCAATAGATAACACATTTTTTGAAAATAGTCTCATTCATTGTTTCAATTCTCAAAAATGATACCATTAATTTACAATTTACAAAACATATCAAACAATATTTCTTCCACTTAAAATTACTTAATTCATCAACAAATAATCATAACATAGCAACATTCAAAAAAATTTGCAAATAGATAACATATTTTTCAGAAATAGTCTCATTCATTGTTTCAATTCTAAAAAATGATACCATTCATTTGCAATTTACAAAACATATCAAACATTATTTCTTCCACTTCAAATTACTTAATAAATCAACACATATAATCTTAACATAACAACATTGAAAACAAAATTTCCAATAGATAAATTTTTTTTGATAATAGTCTCATTCATTGATTTTTGACAATAGTTTCATTCATTGATTTCAATTCTCAAAAAGGATATCAAACATATCAAACAAAACATATCAACCATTATTTATCCTGCTTAAAATTAAAACATAACAATAATTAAAAACAAAACTTTAAAATGATAATATGAATTTTTCAAAAATTGGCTCTGACATTGATTTCAATTTTCAAAAAAATACCAGTCATAAATATTTATAAAAATATAAAGATGTAAAGAGTTTTTGTTTCACTTGAAACCCAAGAAAACAAAGATCTATTGTTTTTCAATGTTTCCTAAAGGTCCACCGAAATCTACCTCAATATACTTTTCTTCTAATGCCCCAGCCCTAACCAAACTTTCTGCTATAGTGTTGATACTCGATTACAAGGCACTCTCTTCCTTCGCTGGATCTTCTTTGAAAGGTGCATTCAGCTCCTTCTCCTGTTCTTTCAATTTAGCCTTGAAATCTAGGACCCCAATTTTGATCACCTTATATCAGTCACCTTATGACAGTCGCCTTCTGATAATTTTGTTGATACTTGTTGAAAAAAAATTTTGCCATGTTTTGAAAAATTTTCTTCAAAATTTTGAAAAATTTGCCCCACAGTTTATACAGTTTTTACGTTGATTCGCCCTGATTTGATAAATACTTTTTTGGTACTACCCCTTATGCATAATCATGGTGGACAACTAATAAGACATCAAAAGGTATGAGCAATATTCTCCATTGACTTTGTTTATGGTGGTTGATTTCTGAAATATCATTAGAGAGAAAAGGATTGATTGTGGTTTCCTTTTCGAAAGTGGTTGGTTGAATGCTTCAAGGTTTTCTGGTTTGAGAGTTGTGTTTAAAACTTATTTTATAAGCATTGTTGTTGAAACCATTAGTTGTGGGAAAAACCTAAGATAAGGTTTGAGAAGAACATGAGTATCATTGTTATGTGAAGAATGTTTTATAAGCATTGTTGTTGAAGCCCATTGATTGTACAAAGAATTTGAACTTGAGTTAGAGAAAAACATGAGTATCATTGTTATGTGAGATTTATGGTTAAGAATTGTTGGAAACATTTTGAGTTGGTTGATACATTCTTGGACTAGGGATTGTGAGAAAGAGTTATTCCTTATTGTGATTGGTTGAGTAGAGTTTTTTGAGCCTAGTAAAGTGAATGAGTGAAGTGGTTGTTCAAGTTCAATGAAATAAACTATTCTATATTATGATTTGAGTTGAGATAATTGTGGATCATTGTTGTCATCCATTGTAGAGTGCATTGCCATTCATTGTTGAGTTCATCATTGAGCCTTGCATTCATAGATTTTTGGAAAGATTTGTGGCAGCTTTTATGCATGATTGATTGAGCCTTTGAGAAGGCTTTTGGGATAGATTTTTGGACTAATTTGTGGCATCTTTTGTGCATGATTGATTGAGACTTTGAGAAGGATTTTGGATAGATTTCTAGATAGATTTGTGGTAGCTTTTCTGTATGATTGATTGAGTCTTTGAGAAGACTTTTGGGATAGATTTTTGGACTGATTTGTGGCAGATTTTATACATGATTGATTGAGCCTTTGAGAAGGTTTTTGGATAGATTTTTGGATATATTTGTGGTAGCTTTTGTGCATGATTGATTGAGCCATTGAGAAGGCTTTTGGATAGATTTTTGGATAAATTTGTGGTAGATTTTATGCATGATTGATTGAGCCTTTGAGGCTTTTGGATAGATTTGTGGACATATTTTGAGCAAGTTCTTGGTGAGCTTGTTGAGCAGATTTTAGCAGGTTCTTGGTGAGCTTGCTAGGGCATATTTTGAGCAAGTTCTTGGTGAGCTTACTGGAGTAGATTTGAGCAAGTTCTTGGTGAGCTTGCTGGAGCATATTTGAGCAAGTTCTTGGTGATATTTCTAGAGCAAATTTGAGCAAGTTCTTGGTGAGATTTCTAGAGAATATTTTGAGTAAGTTCTTGGTGAGCTTGCTAAAGTAGATCAGAGGATTACCTACATGAGTAGATCAAGATTGCCTACTTGAGAAGATCATTGGATTGCCTATCTGAGCAAATCAGTGAATTGCCTTGCTGAGCAGATCAGTGGATTGCCTGCTTGAGTAGATTAGGATTGCCTACTTGAGTAGATTAGTGGATTGCTTACATGAGTAGATCAGTGGATTGCCTAGCTAAGAAGATCAATAAATTACCTTACTGAGTAGATCAGTGGATAGCCTAGTTTTGAGTAGATCAAAGTAATCATTTGTATTGGGATAAGGATCCCTATTTATTTGTGAAATATTATAAGGAGATTATCTTGTGGAGTACCCCACATTGGGGGAACCACATTAAATCTTGTGTCTCAATTGTGTGTGGTGATTTGTTCTCTTACTGACTATTGCTATCTATGCCATTAATGCACATTACTATATTTAGATATTGCAATTAAGGACACTAATTGATATTGGTTTGGAAAGAAAGTAAAAAGTGGGTGCTATACTATTCACCCCCCTCTCAGTATAAGCTTATGTTCTTTAGATTCCTCCTTGGGGGTGTTTTACTATAGTCATCATGATAAGTTTATATCTGAGGTATCTTATTTTATCCCACCAATAATTGACCAAACTTGCATGTGTCTTCACTCCACAACTTGCTTCACTGATGTGAGGGAGATGGTCTTGGTCCTTCTTCTTGAGACCTTGCACCCTATTGCCCTGGTGGCTGACTCCCATCCTCTACACTCCCTTGAAACCCTTCCATACATTTCTTAGGTGTCACCATAAACTCTCCTTCCTTGTGAACTACTTCTCTATCAAATTGTGCCTCTATTCTAGGTGGTTTTGGTACCTCCTCTTCTACCTCTATCAGTAGTGTTTCAAAATCTCCTTCTTTAGATGCCCAAACTTGCTCTATTTCTTGTTAATGTGTACTATGACCTAAGTTACTTGTATTCTCTCTTCGAGAAATTCTCATGCTCCTTTTTACTAGAATTTTCCCTTGTAATTCTTGTCTCCTACGCCTTTGCACACTAGTGTCTGTCATTCACCTCCAGTTTTGTAGTATTCTTTACTTATCAATTTGACCCGTTTTAACAAAAATATCATGTTTGATAAGGCAATGGTGCAAAATATAGCATAGGGGTGTATTATTTTTTATGAGGAGATGGTTTTCAAGGCTTAGAATGATCAATTTGCTATTCTCAATCTATGGACCAAATCGTACAATCATACAATCTTTGCAACTATCAATGTGTGACAATAAAACAACTTGTACGAAATCCAAATCGTACCACTGTACGATCCCAAATCATACAGTGATGGAGTTTGTACAATTTCACACTCATCCAATCTTTTATATTTGGTTTTGTAAGCTTCCATACACATTTTGTAACTACATTGTTCGATTTCCCAATGCTACCAAATCAGGTAAATTTCCCTCAATCACATAAACTGCCAAATTTCCCTCAACTACATAAACTAAAAAATGAAGGTACATCCAAGTGAAAAAATATATGTTCTCCTGGAACAATATCTCTCAGGTAGATTTTGTGAAGGTTTCCTATGGCAATCAATCCTAATTCTACCAACATGCAAGTTACTTTATCAGGGTTTGAGAGAGTTCTATATCCAATGGCACATCCAAAAATCATACAAAAAACTTCAATACATCTTCCTTGATATCATCATCATCACAGACAATTCATCAGGTCCACAACAATTCTGGTTTAATCCAATATTTCCATAGCAATGCATTTAGTAGCAATAAAAACAAAAAATAAGTACATGCAATAGAGATAAACTATAAAATACCATTCTACCATTCCAAGATTGTACAATACATGAGAGACACTATGAATTGTGATTATTCATTATTTCTCAATAATGTCATCCAACAATCATAGATATGCAACAACACTTCACATCAGAACATAGCCAAAACTCCTAGCATTCCCAAACTAACCAAACTATCAAAATTTAAAATGGTGCCTTATACAATGTTGCCCATGCTATTCCAAAGTGGTTCCTAAGGAAATTCATTACTCACAATTGCCTAATGCATAAATAAATGCATAATAATGACATTTACTAAGTCTAAACACATTATTTATCAAATTCATGCACAATTACAACTTAAATTACATTTCTCATGCATTTAATTTCATTTCATTGCACATTGTATGGTTTGCCTTCACTTTGTATGATTTACCCTTTAGGTTGTACGATTTACTCTTACCTGTATGATTTACAAAACTGGTAAAAATGGTCAAACTGGGCAAATCCTCTTGTCATTTCTTCTTCTTTTGAGAGGTGGATTTGCTGCCTACAAGGGGGAGAAAAACCAACCAAGAAGCAAGGATAGAGCAAGCCAATCTAGAAATACAAAAGAAAACCTAGACAGTCTTAGACTTTAACAAGGCTAAGAAGTTAACAAAGAAATGAAGGCTATATCCTAGAATGAAAGGGGATTAGGTAGTCCCCTAAAGAAAAACTACCTAACTTAATAGATCAACAAAAGCCAAAGGTAGTCTGCATACAAGAGATAAAATTGTCAGAGCAAACAATAAAATTGGAATGGAATAAAATATGGAGACACTCAAAACTAGAAGCAACAAATTCATCAAGAGCCTCTAGTGGACTCATTCTAGCCTAGGACCCATAGGCCATGACATGTACCAACAGAATCATACACACCAACTAGATAGTTGTTTCACTCAACTCTCCAAAAGGTCAGACTTGGACCATAGTTAACTTTTATGGCCCAAACAACATAGTATTAAAATAGGAGGCATGGAAGAGTCTACATCAATGGATAAGGCAGGAAAGGCCTCCCAATCTAATCATAACAGGGGACCTAAATGTTACATTAGCACAATGGGAAAAAAAGGGAGGCACTACATCAAAATATCCTACAAAAGAATAAGTAATGCAAATCATAGCTGAGGAGTAACTATAGGACATAATCCCCCAAAAAGAAAAATTCACATGGACAAACAGGAGAGCTGGGATTAAATACATAGCAAAAATATTAGACAAATTTCTGATACAAGAGGACATACTGACCAGGTATCCACTTATATCAAGTGACATAATCCAAAGCTCGATATCAGATCACAAACCCATCTCATTGGACACTAGAGACAATACCCTTGGGAAGAGAAAGATTCCTTTTAAATACAATTTAGATTGGATGGAGCATGAAGACTTTGGTCTATTAGTAAAAAACACCTAGAAGCAACACATCACCTCAAAAAGTCCCCAAGAGGTATGGAAAATAAAAATTTCCAATCTCAAGAAAGCCATCAGGGATTGGATTTCCAAAAATCCAAGAAATCAATCTAGGATAAACATTCTGATACAACAGATGGAAGAAGTAGAGACAAAGATAGGTGATCATCCTCCAACACCACAACAAGAAAAAAGAAGAGCACAACTGAACCAAGAAATGGACCAGAGCTACAAAGCAGAAGAGGCACACTAGAGACTCTACTCAAGAATGACATGGCTCAAAAAAGGAGATAGGAACACCAAATATTTCCATCTAAAAACAATGCAGCATTACCAAAGGAATACCATTAGAGAAATACAAAAAGGAGTAATATATACTAACCAATCAGCTATAAAAGAGATAGCAAGTGAACACTACTCATCACTACTCACAAAGGTACCAACAAACCAATAGGCATAGACCACTCTCTTGAATAATATTCCTACATTGCTAAAAGGAAAATATAGAGAAGACCTCACAGCAGTAGTGACCAAAAAAGAGCTAGAAGAAGTCATACAATCTCTGCCCAAGGATAAAGCTCCAGGACCATATGGCTTCACCAACATATTTTTTGATATCATAGGAGATGATCTATTGAAAATGATAGAAGAGGTAAGGACAAGAGGTAAGCTCTCTAGAGAAATCAATTCCACTTTCCTTGCACTAATCCCAAAAGAGAAAAATGTGATGTCATTTGCTAGATTTAGGCCTATATCTCTTTGCAATTGTTCATACAAAATAATGACCAAAATAATAGCAAATAGGATTAAGGGGAAGATAAATGACCTGATAGGAGTAGAACAAAGGGGATTTGTGCTAGGTAAACAGATCTATGATAATATCATAATGATACATGAAGCCCTTCACACAAGTGCTAAATCCAAAAATAAAAGAATAGTCATAAAACTTGATATGGCTAATGCTTTTGATAGAGTAGACACCAATTTCCTAAAACAAGTCCTCATCAAATTTGGTTTCCCAATCCAAATGATAAACTAGATAGGGGCATGTATAGGACCATAGATATCCCCCCTCATTAATGGTGAGCCTGCAGACTTTTTTAAAGCCACTAGAGGATTAAGGCAAGGATGCCCACTATCCCCATACTTATACATCCTTCTAGCTGAAAGCTTAGGAAGAACTCTAACCAAAATGAGAAGAGGAAAAGAAATCATAGGAATCAAAGTAGCCATGGGATTCAGGTCAATCACCCATGCTCAATTTGTAGATGATACTATATTACTAGGAGAAGCATCAAAATCAAATGTGAGGATTCTCAAGGAAACACTAGAATGGTTTACTTCAACCACTAGAGCAGAGATAAATACTCAAAAAAGCAGATTTTATACAATAAATACTTCAGGGGTAGAAGACAAAGGATTCTCACAAATTTTGGGGTTCAACAAAGGCAATGATCATTCATTCAAATATTTGGGTGTCCCTATGGGCTTCCAACTAAAAACAAGGGAAACTTGGAATGCTATACTAGAGAAGGTGTCAAAGAAAATACAACAATACAGTAATGGTTGGCTGAGTTTAGCAGGAAGAATTGTTTTAATCAAGTCAGTTCTAGCAAGTCTACCAATATACCAATTATTGGTATACCACGCACCCAAATACATCCTGCATAATATGGATGCACTACTTAGATTCTTCCTGTGGAAAGGGGGAAGCAAAATGATAGGAAAAAATTCCATCTAGTAAACTGGGAGATACTCACCAAACCCAAGGATCAAGGAGGACTAGGAATAAGGAAAACAGAGGTAGTGAGCAAAGCATTAGGTGCCAAACTGTTATGGAATCTGGTCACCCCATCTAACTTCCCATGGAAACATATTCTAAAGCATAAATACCTGAATAACTCTAATGGTATCCAACTGTTGAGGAGTGTTGATAACAAAGCAGGCTCTTCCTCGATTTGGAAACACATAGTAGAAGCCAAAGCACTTATATTAGAAAAAGCATCATGGCTACCTAGGGATGGTAAGAAAATTAATCTATGGGAGGACCCGATCTTGGGGGGATTACCAATCACAAGGAACTGTCCTCCAGAGCTAAAAGAGGAACTGTAGCAGGTCGATGTCAACACTCTTGCAAGTTTATTCAAATGGGAAGGTGATCAACCCAATTGGATCAACCCACCCCTACCACAACATGTACAAGACTCCTGGAGTTTACTACAAAGCCAAATGACAGGGATGAAACCAACTCCTCAAGCCCCCGATCAAATAATTTGGGGTAATATCAGTGGACCCAAAGTTTATACAATCAGCCAAGGTGTTCTCCTACAACAACATGGGCAGAAGAATAAAAAATTAGCCACTGTATGGAATTATAGGATTCCTCCCAAGCTTCAAGTTTTTCTTTGGTTGGTTCACCAAAACAAGATTCTCATAGGAGAAAATCTTGTAAAAAGGAATATTATGGGGCCTCATGTATGTCTCAGATGCTTCAAAAATAATGAAATAATAACACATTTGTTCTTTGATTGCCCAGAAGCAATAAAAATATGGATTGAGATAACAAAGCAGTTTGGATCAGCTATATGAGGGAGTATAAACTCAGAAACTTGTCTCAACAATTGGGCCCATATGTATAGATGGGGATTAAAGGACAAGCACCTCCTAAAATAGATCTGGTCATCCATACCACCCTTCATTATATGGCACATCTGGAAGGAATGAAACAAGATAATTTTTTAAGATAAAAGGACCAACTTCAGAGTTCTAACCAACAGAGTGGCAAGGGAAATAGTACTAAACACAAAAGTCATGTATCACAAGAAACAAAACACCAACAAATTAAGGCACAAGGAACTAGAAATGTTACATAAAATGGAATTCCAAGGGCTCTTGAAGATAGGGAATCAAATAAGCCAAGTTAGAACACCAAAAATAAAGTATCCTACTCTTTTCTTTGATGGAGCATCCAAGTCAAATCTAGGCAAGGCTACAACTAGAGGAGTGATCTTGGTAGCTCCTGCACAAGATCTAATCCAGTTCAAGATCAATTTAGGAAAAACAACCAATAATGTGGCAGAGGTGATAGGCTGTGAAATGGGACTCAAATTGGCAGTGGAACAAGGAATTAAACAACTTCATGTATATGGAGACTCAAGAATTGTGACTTCTGCCCTCTCTAAGAAGGAGTTATCATCAGTACAACTTAGAATTGTACAGAGAAGAATAAAAGCCTTGGAAAAGAAGTTTGATTACATCGCTTACTCCCACATTGGGCGAGAGCACAATAGGAAGGCAGACAACTTAGCAAATGAGGCTATAAATACAACCCATTTGCACCTCAAAATCACAAAGAAAAAAAGAAGAGAAGGCTACCAAAATGAGCAACATTGGGTGCAGTGATAACAAAACTATGGGAGAAAGCAGTTGGGAGGAAAAGAAGCGAATAAGCAAGCCCTAGCGGAGTTACAGTAGAAGGAAGATGCTATGGATGCAGAGAGAGAACAAAGAACCCAACTGCAAGAGGAGCTACTTGAAGAAAAGTGGATCATCAATCTTGAGGAAGCACAATTAGCTGATCCAAACTGAATGCTTAAGTTATGTGTACTTTTGTTTCATAGTTTAAAGTATGGATTGTATCAACATTGGCAAGGATCTTACGCCTACCAGTCGCATCTAAAAATATTTTTAAATTCTGTACAAGCAATTGAGCCTGCAAGATGTATGGAAATATTTTGAATATAATATAATTATACCTTTCCTTTAAAAAAAGTAATATTCTTCAATATGATCAATGATATGATTTAGTAGAATATCATGGTAATATGGTTTGTTGAAATAACCTCTAATATGATTATGATGCAATATAGATGAAGCTCATTATAACCAATTTAAAAAATAATACATATTAAATTATAAAATATAATGAATGAAAATAATAATTAAGGAGTGATATCAAATAATATAAAATATTTTTAATTTCAATCAAACTTTTATAAATACAAGTTAAATATAATTAATAATTAATAAGGTTATGTGGTAGCGATGCTTGCCATCAATAATAATGTTGTAAACAAAATGTGTTCAAGTAAAAGATTTAAAAATTTAATGCTTGGTAATAACATGAATATTTGTTAATTTAATTTTAATGAATTTAATATATTGTTATTTTTATTATCATATTACTAATATTATTTTATTTTGGGTAAGTGGTGGGAAATGAGAATCCTCACTTTAAAAGCCAAGGTTCTAAACCAATGGATAAAAGTTTAAAATCTCATGGGGTTGAAGTTCAATCAATGAGAATGTTTGGCTCACATAGAGCCCATCTTGGTTGAATTTTGAAGGGCATCATGATAATATGGTTTGGGGTAATACTACCATATGGTTTATTGAAATACCATGGTTTTAATACATTATGTATGGGCTCCATTTTAGTCCCTTATAAACAACTAAAAATGATCAAAAATATAGTTTAATATTTGACATTTTTTTACAAATTAAGCTATTTCATTTTAAAGACAAAATATGATGTGTTTTTAACTTATTATTAAATAGTATCAACCAACATTAACCACAAATCAATAATGTTTAGAAAATTTTTAGATGTCCCATGCTCGTTATAGGTATTGTAATCAATTTTGGTTAATATTTTCATAAAAATAATAAAGACTAGAATTTTATATTAGATAAGCAAAATAGAACTATTGAATTGTGGAAAGGTCTAACTTTTGATTATGCTTACGATTCCATTTTATAGTTGGAAGAAGGAGAATCATACCTCATTCAACCTTTGGATTTAGGTTGGCTCTCCACTAATTTTGATAAATTAATCTAATCTAAGTACACATAAGCAAATTTCGAGAGGAAAGGTGTGAGAGATTAAACTAAAATAGATGAAATAAAATACGACCATAATCGTCACAAGAGTAGTCTGTGATAAACTAACACATAAAAAGAAATCAATAAACATCAATGTGCTCCAGTAGGTATAAAATCATAAAATATAGAAGGAAAGGACTAACATAAAGAAAAATGCTACAATCACTATGCATTCCACAGATCAAAAGGGAAGCGCCACAATTGAAAAATAAATTTTATGCATGGTTGTCCTATTATTTCAAAATGAGCTAAAGAGTATAATGGGAGTCTAGAAAGTGTAGCTTTGATTCCTTCAAATGGCTAGAATATGTTTACAATAGAACTATTAACTCTTATTTATAGGAAATCATTAACCTAAGAAGTTAATGAAAGTAAATAATTCCTACTCCTAGTAAAATCACTAACTAGAGGTATATTTAGCAAAATGTTGCACCACTAAATGTAACATATCTCCAAAAATATCTCTAAACTACTTAGAAGTATTTTAACTATCATTTGGTGTGATATAGTGACAAAATATCATTTTCTTGGAATTGTACTCAAATTCCATGTTGCCTTTGTCCCATTTGATCTAAAAATTAGTAATTTGCTAATTTGAAAGGAGCGTAATATTTGGACAAATAAGTTATTTCAAACTTAGCTAATTTGTTGCCATTCTTCAAATTGCAAATGCTTGAAAAGACATTCTTGAGGCTATAAAATTATGATTCCTTATAATTCATGGCCCCTAATTCTCAATAATTTGAAGGTAGTAGCTAGGCTACTATATTTTTGGTGATTTCTTAAGGGGCTAAGATTGATTGGCAAGAGATATTAGGTATTAACTTTATCCTTGGGTACACAGTCTAAAAAATTGGAATCATCTCAGTATAAAATGGGAAAAATATTGGATCTTTTGTATCTCATTATAACAAGCTCAACAATACCTATTATTATACATCAATTGGGAGCTCCATATATGCCAACATATCTACTTCTCTAGCAACATACTTATATAGGCTCTCAAAGAGCCCTTATTTTTTACCCTACTATCTCATTAAGTTTCTCTAGTAGTGGTTCTAGTTTGATAACTTTGTTAGGTGAAATGTTGCTTTCTACCTTGCTCTTCTCCTCATTAAAAATTATCTCTATTTGCTCACCTATAAAGAGTCATCCTCAATTGTTGAATATGTTACGTATCTTGGAACCTAATAGTCGTTGCACTTATTTTTTCATCTCTTATAAGGGTACCTTCAAGGTGTCATGATTGTTCTTCCACTCCTACAAACTCCTTTAGATATTTGAAACTAATTTAAGTTATTTGAATATAGTTTTTCTATTTGACACCCCTAGTCATTTAACTTGCTCTATCAACATCTTACACAATTATTGAATCACTTTAGGATACCTTCCTTTTGTAGCTAGCTTCTCTTCTACTTGTTAGATTGTGCTAGCAATTTGATCAAGGATAACTCTTGATCCAATAATAAAGTCAAAGTTTACCTTGGTTTTTATGACTTTGGCTTTTATATTATCCCATAGGGGTTTGACCTATTCAACTACCAAAGAATGATCTTTTACCACATTTTTCCATTTTTTTTGTTCTTTATTCTTCTTTA
Organism: Wollemia nobilis; assembly: GCA_028583015.1. Classification (NCBI taxonomy): domain Eukaryota; kingdom Viridiplantae; phylum Streptophyta; class Pinopsida; order Araucariales; family Araucariaceae; genus Wollemia; species Wollemia nobilis. The sequence continues at coordinate 28,833,969 of JAQPPZ010015824.1, read as the reverse complement.
CTTGGGCATTTTTTTTATATTTTTCCTAAGAGATCACTTGCATCTATTCCAACAATAACTTTAAATATTATTTTTTCCTTATCTAATTGTTTTCTTAGTTGGTTTTATCCTTGAGCCAACTACATTGATAGGTATTCCAACTATATTTTTCAATTTCTTATTTTCTACTAGGTATATTTGCATCCTCTAATTTTCTTATTCAATTGGTAATTTTCCATGAATTATTTCCTCGGTGTATCTATTTATTATTGGAGTGTTTCTCCATCATCACCTAGATCATTATTTGGGCATTCTATAGAACACGTTTCTTATAAGTCTCAACATCTATCATCACTTAAACATGTCTCACAGTTACCTCTTACTATAATTAACTTGCCAATTGCATCATTAGAATGGATTAATCCTATTCAGGTTGAGCTCCAAAATCCTTATAATGTAGTTATTTGGTGATATAGTTAGATAGGTTAGATCTAGATAATATATTATGCTGTCATTAGCTTCTTGCAACCCTCTATAAGTTGTGATCACAAAACTACTGATGCCTTAGGAGTTGAGGTTTTTAGTTTAATAAAAATTTCGCTAATCTACCTTTCAAATTTCTTCATGGGGTTAATGACATCCCTGATTTGCTTCTTGATTAGGTGTTTGCTTTTTACCTAATGAATGCCTAGTTGGATCTTGTAGTGGCCTATTGTTGTTGGTTGATACAAACTAACTCAATTATCCATGGTAAATTTTGCATAGATGACGTCATTGCCATCCTAAAGAATAAACTTATAGATACATGTGAAGTTGTATGGGGATGATATGATATGGTATGTGGAACAAATTTAGTGGTCATGTACTCTAATGAATGTGGAAATATAGACATTAATACTTATGTGATGATTTGCATCAATACAGTCGATAATAAAGACATAAGTGGAAACATGGTGGGACTTATGGAATATGGGACAATTGGTTGGGTGGTTGTGACTTCTATGGGGGGAATGGGTGAAGGGAAGAGGTGATTGACAATGTTGGAATGATTGTTGGTTGATCAATTATTAGATGTGGTTTACCTCCAAGAGGCCTAGTGGTTGCATTTATTGATGGTGATAAAAGTACAACAAAATAAATAGGAGGGATTTGTGAAGTGAGAGGGACATGAGGAACAAGGATAGAATACATGGAATACATAGAAGATATGTAAATAGGAAAGGAAGGTGGAGTGGAGGTTATTGTAACTTTTGGGTTCAAAACCATTGTTGCCATGGATTCATCCTTGCCTAGTGAGATGATTTCTCATATTGTGACCTCTTTTGATATTTTCCCTTTTTCATATGCATGCATGCTTACAACTAGAACTAATTCCTTCTTAGTCTACATCTTTTCTTGAATAGATCATCTAGGGTCAAATTCATACCTCATATTTTTTCCACACCTCATATTTTGCCATGTCAAAATTTTTCTTACAATTTACCCTTGATTCTTAAGGGATCTTCTCATCTAATGACTTATCTTGTGATTAAGATAGAAATCATCTTTCTTCTTCATACTGATATAGAAGGTATACCATGGGAGAGGGTTATTATACCATTGTTTTAGTTCGTATTCATACCTATATAGGGTCTTTATATTCACCATGGTTACTCTTAATCTAGGTTTACCTCATCTTTAACCCTAAACCTTCATTCGTGGGCATAAAATGTATTGAGGCCAAATTTTGAGAGCTCATTTACAATTGTTTTGGGACAATAGGACCAAAAATCCTTTAGGAAATTTATCCCTAAAATTTTAAATTTGTAATTAATGAACATATGGTGTTCCTTCATCTTCAATGTGATTTTTAGAATATCTTCTTGGTTTCATATAATATGGTATTATTTTTTCCTTTAAATATTGTTGGTTCATATAATCCAATTGCCTTTCCTATTCCAAGTTGAATAAATAGTCCACTGCAAATGCATGCAATCTGTAAAGCATATTAGAGAATATAAATAACATAAATGAAGGATTTTTGTTTTCCTAGGTAGAATTCACCATTAGGCTTTTCCATGGACCTAAGCAATTCATCATATTATTTTGATAGTCTAAGCATGTCTCTTAAATCCTTCATTACTATGTGGTATACTACATCATAGAAGTTATAGGTTGTTTTCCCTTCTACTGGGCATATCTCTATAGCCAAAAGTTATCAAAAACCTGTTATATGAGTAAATTTAGTTTAGTTGTAATTTAGGAAAGCAATGCTTATTTTGCATTAATATTAGCCAAATGAGGTAATATGTATAGTTGAACTACCTAGGCTACTTGAATGCAAACTAATTATTGATCTCATCAGCTATATAGTAGGTGCAATCAACCACCTATTACTGTCCTAGATAATTCTCCACTACATGCGCCAAGGTCATATATTCCTCCATAACCAATTTGTTTATCATATTTCCAAGCACCATTGCTATATCTAACAACACCATCTACATGTCTTCCTTGAATTTCTCAATATTAAGCGCTAACTATAAGTTCTATGCATCCTAGGGCCTCTTAAGCTATGTGGCCAAGAATTACCTCTACCTATTGTAATCAAGGTTGTTATAAGAATCAATTTGGATCTTTAGGTTGCAAGTGACTCAATGTGTGGGGTTGTGCTCTCATTATACATCTTCCTTATCTCATATTTGGTAATAGATATGGTTTTTTCATCCAAGTCTTGAGGAAAATAATGCAATAATTCTTATCATGCATTTATACACACCTTTCTACTATCTTAGGGTAATCTCATACCTAATGTTCCAAATTCATGGAAAACCTAGGTGGTGACAACCTACTTATGCTTCAAAAATTTGTCCTAACACCCATCTTGAAGCACCTGATCTATTTTTTGGACTTATGTGGGGGAAATTTTAAATTTCTACTCAATCACCTCTTAGTATGGGTCACTATACATGTCTTCGACCTTATTGGGATTTTTAGGGATATTTTTCTTGGTTTTGAAGGGGCTTGCTTATTTGTTTTGTATTCATATGCCTATTAATACCATTGTGGTAGTGGTTGGAGGGCTTATAGGATTTGCTTTAGTCACTATGCCACTACTAGACATTATACTAGTGTCCATTATATTTTTTGCTTAAAAAATTTAAGTCTAGAGGAAAGTTATGATTTACTCTTTTGGGATTATCACTAGGGGAGCAAACCGATAAAATTTAAAGTAGTGATTTGCTACATTTTGACTTGTATAAGTTTTCTTTGGTTTAGTAAAAAAACAAAAATTTGCTAAATTCAAAACCAATGATTCGCTAGTTTTGGACTTAGATAAATTTTCTTTTAAACAAGCTTTGGTGATTTTCTCCCTATAGGAATGAATCATGGCCTAGAATTTAGGTAGAGATTGAATAAAATGACCTTGGTCTTTCAAATTCCTAGGGATAATTGCTTCTTGAGGATAATGATGGTAAGTACTCTAGAGGGCACGATGAGGTCAAGGTCAAGAAGGGCATGATAGCCATAGACCAAAGTAAAGCAAACTAAATTAATGAGGTCATGGCAAAAGTGGATGATGTTTTACAACTCTTCCTTCTTGATAGCATCCAAGGATTCCTTTGCTCTCAAGAGCTCCTCTCTTGCTAGTAAAAAAACTTACTTTGTTGTTAAAACTGCTAAGGTAATGGTAAAAAATGGGAGGGGGAAGGGGTTAAAAACCCTCTTTGTGTGCACAACAACTACCACCCTTTTTGGGTATTAATAGCAGTTAAGTGGTGAATTGCTAGTTTTAAAAATAACAATTTTCTTTGCTTGGTTTTAAATTTTGCTCCTATGCTGCCCTTAAAAATTTATTGATGATTGGCTAAGGAAAATTTGTGATTTTCTACTTTGAACAAGTTACATTTATTAAAAATAATTATTCACTACTTATTTTTTGGTGAATCACACTTTTTCAACATAGTTTCATAATTTTTTGCATGATTTTTGAGTAAAAGAAGAAATAAGTAGGATGTTTAGGTGTCATTTTCAAGGTTTTTAGCTAAACTAATAATAATTTTGTTTCTTTATTTTATATTTTCTCATTTTTTATAGTCTTTTTCTTATAAAAGGAGATAGAAGCAAGAAATAAAATATATAAAAACTAAAGAATGTTATGCACATATTGAAACTTTCTTTTCCTGTGTCTAGAGTGGCCTTATCTATTTTCCATTATCTGAGATATGAAATGGTCTTTCATCAAGTGTGATAAGTTTGTAGGCATTGACTCTCTTGAGTTTATCAATTTGATATGACCCATTCCAAAGGAAATATAATTTCTCATGTTTCCCAAACTTGGTCTTGTCATCATCCCATTTGAGAATGAGGTCTTTGTTGGACATTTTGAGATCATTTAGTTGTCATTGATTTCAAGGTAAAAAGTTGTGATTGATGCCAAAGAGAACACATAAAGCTATCATTAATACCATGGAGTACATCATCATTAACACCAGGAAGCAATGCAAAGAGATGGAGAAAAGTTGTCCAAATATATTTTTATAAGGGTTTTTGTTAAAACCATGGTAGCACATTAAAAGGTTTTTTATTAAAACCATAATGATAGTTTCTAACATTGTGATGGCAGAATTAAGGTTTTTATTAAAACCAAGATGGCGGAATTATTTTTCAACAAACCAGTGAAGTGCAAATGACAATTTGATATTAACTCAAAGAGGGCTTTAATTTTTTATTAAAGTTTAAAATTTATAAATTAAATTTATAATATTTAAATTCTTTAGAATTTAAATTAATTATAAATTATAATTTATACAAGCCGACGTCATCAAGTGGAATCATCCATCGACGTTGTATGCAAAGAAAATGAAGGGTATTTAAAACCTAAGATAAACCTTAGGGAATATAGCAATTCGATTTAGTACATAGCAATAAATCTGGAGCATCCAAAAATCATGAAAGTGGAAATTTTAGAAGCAAGGCAGTGCATCGTATTCGAGGTAGTGTATCATGTTCAAGCAAGGAACAAGGTATAGGGAGTAGCACTTGTGGTCTAGCTTGGTGCTAGACATAGGAGAAGGCCAAAGGCTTTGAAGCCTTTGTGAAAATATTTAAGCAACCTTAGGGCTTAAGCTAAGCATGTGGAGCACTTAGCTCACACGACTAACTAGCCAAATATAAGGTGCCAACCGAGGGAGAAGGCATAGGGTCGAAACTCTAAAAAATACGAAAGGGGGTTTCACCAAAGGTTTTTATGATTTAATTTTGATTTTTACATAATACTAAGGTTTAGGAGGCATAAGGGAATATTTGTGATATTTGATCATTGTGCTAAGGTTTTAAGGGTGTTTGGGGATTTTGATTAATTGTGCAAAGGTTAGGGAGTTATAAGGTGATATGAATTTATTTACCTAAGTGGTAAATTGGTGCATTATTAAGGTAAATATTATTTTACCTTAGGAGATAGAAATTAAGTTAGAATATAATTTTTGTGAAATTGAGAAATTGAAGGTGTGTTTTGAAAAGAAAATTTCTGTGAAGATATTATTGTCAAATATTACTATTGAGAAGGAGATATAAGGTGTATCATGAAATTGAGCTATTATTGTATTTTGTGAAGTATAACACTTGTTATCTAACCCTTAGCACTTGGTAAAGAAGAAGGTATTATCTAAAGGCAGTTTTGAATATCATCTTCTAATCAAGAAAAAGGTATGAGCATATTCTTCCATAGTTGAATTGATTGATTGGTTTTCTGAAAATAAGTTTGGAGTGAAAAGGACTTGATTAGGGTTTCCTATTGAGTGTGTTGAGTAAATGCTTCAAGGTTTTATGGAATAAAGAAGTGTTGTTAAAACCTTGTTTGATAAGCATTGTTGTTGAAACCATTGGTTTTGTGAAGAACTTGAACAAGGGTCTGAAAAGAACATGAGTATCATTGTTATGTGAGAGTTGTTTTATAAGTATTGTTGTTGAAGTGAGTTGTTGAGCAAAGAGCTTGAACAAGGGTTTGAAAAGAACATGAGTATCATTGTTATGTGATAGTTGTTTTATAAGCATTGTTGTTGAAGTGAGTTGTTGAGCAAAGTACTTGAACTAGGGTTTGAAAAGAACATGAGTATCATTGTTATGTAAGATTTATTTTTGAGCATTGTTGGAAATATTTTGAGTGAGTGATCATATGCTTGGACTAGGATTTGTGAGCAAGGATTATTTCATTGAGTGATTGGTTGAGTAGAGTTTGTTGAGACTAGTCATTTGGATGTGTGAAGTGATTGTTCAAGTTCCATAAAACAAACTATTCTATATTCTAAATTGAGTTGAGAAAGTGATTGAGCATTGAGTTGAATTTGAAGCATATTGATTCTCTAACAATTCTATTTATGTTTCTAAGAGAGTGATTGAAATATTGAGAAGATTGGACTTGTTGAGCAGATTGGACAATTTTCGTGTGGACTTTTGAGCAGATTGGACAAGTTTTGTGTGGACTTGTTGAGCAGATTGGACAATATTTGTGTGGAATTTTGAGCATATTGGACAAGTTTTGTGTGGACTTGTTGAGAATATTGGACAAGTTCTGTGTGGACTTGTTGAGCATATTGGATAAGTTCTGTGTGGACTTGTTGAGCAGATTAAACAAGTCCTGTGTGGACTTGTTGAGCAAATTGGAAAATTTTTGTGGACTTGTTGAGTAGATTGGACAAGTTCTATGTGGACTTGTTGCGTAGTTTGGAAAAGTTCTGTGTGGACTTGTTGAGCATATTGGACAAGTTTTGTGTGGACTTGTTGAGTAGATTGGAAAAGTTTTGTGTGGACTTGTTGAGAAGATTTGAGCAAGTTCTATGTGGGCTTATTGAGTAGATTTGAGCAAGTTCTATGTGGACTTATTGAGCAAATTTGAGCAAGTTCTATGTGGACTTGTTGAGTAGATTTAAAAAAGTTATGTGTGGACTTGTTGAATAGATCTAAGCAAGCTCTGTGTGGACTTGTTGAGTAGATTTAAGTAAGTTCTATGTGGACTTATTGAGCATATTGGAAAAGTTATATGTGGACTTTTTGAGCAGATTGGACAAGTTTTGTGTGGACTTGTTGAGCAGATTTGAGCAATTTTTGTGTGGACTTATTGAGCATATTTGAGCAAGTTCTATGTGGACTTGTTGAGTAGATTTGAGAAAGTTCTATGTGGACTTGTTGAGTAGATCTAAGTAAGTTCTGTGTGGACTTGTTGAGTAGATTTAAGCAAGTTCTATGTGGACTTGTTGAGTAGATTTGTGCTATACTGAAGGATTGTGTTTAGTGCAGATTTGAGACAGAGCTTTGGAGGTGACATAGTAGAGAGGACAGTAGTCTTCAATGGATAGAGATCCATTAGACAGGGTAGTGAGGACAGGTGTTCTGAGTGGGGATAAGAGTCTTTAGTGGGGAGAGATCCACAATCCAGTGCAATGGAGGTAGTAGTCTTCTAGAGGATCACCATCCAAAGAAAAGGAGAAGGATTTCTCCTATGGATAGATATCCACAAACTTGATTTAGGGGATTGGTGTCTCCTTTGGATAGAGGTCCATAAACTTTGTAATAGAGAAAGGATTACCAATATATTGATTGAGAAAATTTTAGTGAAAAATTTTCTTCGTGGAGTAGCCCATATTGGGTGAACCATGTAAATTGTGGTGTCTCTATTGTGTGTGGTTATTTGTGTAATGCTTTGATTACTATTATTGATATTGCTATCTATACATTGCATAATATTGTTTGGGAAAGAAAATTAAAAAGTGGTCTTATACTGTTCACTCCCCTCTTAGTATAAGCTTATGTTATTTAGTCTCCTTAAATTCTATATCATTTTCCATTTTACCAAACCATCTCTTAACCGCTAGTTGGCTTTGAAAAAACCTCTTGAAGGCCTTTTCTATTTTCTCTTATGAGGATATTAGTGCATTTAGGCATGTCTACATTAGGGCAATATCAATATATTCAAGCACAAATTTTTGGGACATTTAAAGAGAATGGATCTCTAAATTTTTTAGTAGCATTACTTCCTTGCTATAAATAAGTATATAAAAGGATGAACTAGTGGAATCCTTAGGGGTTAATCTATCTTCCCATAATTATTTTTTCAACTTTATTTTCTCATTAATTCAATGATTGTCTTATTTAAGATCCTACAAATGTTCTTATTGGTGGATTATGCTAAGTCATTGCCTTAAGGATAGTAATTAGAAGATATTTTTGAGATAAATAAATTTTCAAACAAAAATCTCATTAATTTAGCTCCTATAAAAACTACAACAATATCTATTACTACCATTGATGGAGTTTTATATCTAGTGATAGTATCCTCTAGTAGTTGGTTACAACTTCTTGATTTGTAGACATAAGTAGAATTACTTTTGTCTACCTAGGCAAGTAGTCTATGGTAGTTAAAATTCATATATATCCTACACTTGAAGGACCATAGGGCTTTGGTCAGTGAGTAATACTTGGTAAAATTTAATATTGGGAATTACCATGATGAAGTCCTATGTGACATCCTACCTATGGATGCTTACAATTTGCTATTGGAAAGACCATGGTAGTTTGATCGATGTGCAGTGCATGATGGTCGTGCCAACACTTACTCCCTGATAAAGAATGGAGTGCACCATAAGCTGAAGCCCCAGAAGGTAGTGGATGAAAAGATATGTAGCAGTTCCAGAATATATTTAGTTGAAGGTAGAAGGTTTTTGGATGGTTTTAAGCATGAACATATGTGCTATGCATTAATTCCTAAAGTTAGGGAAGAAGAATTGAAAGATACCCCAGTAGAAGTCTCAGGTCTATTAGAAGAATTTCAAGATATTATATCAAATATTATGCCTGAGGGTTTGCCACCAATGAGGAAAATCAGTCACCATATAGATTTTGTACCAGGATCTAGTTTACCCACTAAGGTAGCCCATAGAATGACTCCTATAGAAAGTGAGGAGCTAAACAGGCAAGTCCAAGAGTTGCTAAAAAATGGACTATTTTCGGAGAGCCTGAGTCCATGTGCAATACCTACAGTACTAGAACTAAAGAAATATGAAGAGTGGATAATGTGTATAGAATCTTGAGCTATTAATAAGATAACCATAAAATATAGATTCCCATTACCAAGGATGGATGGCATTATGGACTATTTGAGTGGAGCCAAGTACTTCATAGAGATTGACCTGAAGAATGGATACCATCATATTTGTGTCAGAGAAGGAGATGAGTGGAAGACAACCTTCAAGACTAGAGAGGGTTTTGTATGAGTGGTTGGTCATGCCATTTGGGCTAACCAATGCACCAAGCACATTCATGTGACTGATGAATTAGGTATTGAAGGAGTTTTTAGGAAAATTTGTCATTGTATATTTGGATGACATTTTAATATTTAGCAAGACCCTAGAAGAGCACCTGATGCATATCAGAAGGGTTTTTGAGAAGCTGGTGGAGGAGAAGTTGCTGATTAATTTGAAGAAGTGTAGCTTTATGAAGGAGTTAGTGTATCTGGGATTTGTCATCTCAGCTGAAGGTCAAAAAATGAGCCCAGAAAAGGTGAGGGCTATCATTGAATGGCCTACTCCATGGAGCATAACTAAGGTAAGATCATTTCATGGTCTAGCAAGTTTTTACAAAAAATTAATTAGAAATTTCAATAGTATTTGTGCACCCATTACAGAAACAATGAGAGGGGATAAGAAAGAATTTAAGTGGACCTTAGGAGTAGATAAGAGCTTTGATATGTTGAAGAAGGTCACAGAGCAACCTATTTTGGTACTTCCATATTTTAATAAGGTATTTTAGGTAGATTGTGATGCTAGTGGTAGTTCCATAGGAGCTGTATTGAGTCAAGAAGGTAAACCTGTTGCTTATTTTAATGAGAAACTCAATGATGCTAGGAAGAAGTATTCAGTTTATGATCAAGATTTTTATGTTATAGTCCAGGCTCTAAAGAAGTGGAGGCATTATTTGTTGCCAAAAGAGTTTGTTCTATATACTGATCATCAGGCCTTATAGTATATTAATAGCCAAGGGAATCTAAATCAAAGGCCCTTGAAGTGGGTTGAGTTTCTAGAGAGTTATACCTTTGTATTGAAGAACAGGAGTGGAAAATCAAATAGAGTTGTAGATTCCTTAAGTAGAAGGTAATGTTTATTGACAAAAATGAAGGTGGAAGTTGTAGGGTTTGCCGAACTTAAGGGTTTGTATCCTAAAGATCCTGATTTTGTAGAGCCTTTGAGAGCTTGCTTAGCACCTGTTACTTTGGACAAGACTAAGTGGTTGGATTTTCTAATCCAATATGGAATGTTGTTCAGAGGAAAAAATTTATGCATTCCAAGGAGTTCAATGAGGGAGAATCTGGTCAAGGAGAAGCACAGTGGAGGGTTGGATGGATACTTTGGTCGAGATAAGACCATTGCCCTCATTAGTGAGAACTACTATTGGCCATAGTTGTAGCAAGATGTGAATATATTTGTGCAAAGTTGTAGAGTATGCAAGATGGCCAAGGGTGTGAGATAGAACATTAGATTATATCAGCCATTACTTGTACAAGAGAGACCATGGGAGGACATTAGCATGGATTTTGTTCTTGGCCTACCTAGGACACAGAGGGGAAATGACTCTATATTTGTGGTGGTTGAAAGGTTCTCAAAGATGGCACATTTTATTCCCTTCCAAAAAAATAATGATGCAGTTCATGTTGCAGGTTTATTTTCAAATATGTGGTACGAATTCATGGTCTACCAAAGATTATAGTTTTTGACAGAGATACCAAGTTTGTTGGGTATTTCTGGAGAACCTTATGGAAGAAATTGAAGATAGATTTGAAATTCATTTTTGCATACCACCAACAAAATGATGCGCAAACAGAGGTGGTGAATAGAAGTTTGGGCAATCTACTGAAAGTCTTGGTAGGAGATAAGACCAAGGGATGAGATTTAGTTTTGCCATAGACAGAATTTGCATACAACAATTCTGTCAATAGGAGTACTAACAAATCTCCATTATAGATAATATATGGACGTAGTCCAAGAAATATTCTGAGTTGAGGAAGATGGATACAAGGGAAAAGTGTAGTGTTGAGGCTGAGGAATTTATAGAGCATCTAAAGAACTTGCATGAATAAGTGAAGAAGCATATTACTAAGATGAGTACTCAGTACAAGACAAGGGCAAACCAGAAGCGACGGTTTAAGGAATTTGAAGTGGGAGATTAAGTTATGGTCCATCTGAGAAGAGAAAGGCTTCTTGCTAAAAACTATAACAAGTTGAAAATGAAGAAGTTTAGACCGTGCAAAATCATAGAAAAATAGGATTCAGGCAATGCTTATGAAGTGGAATTGCCAAGTGGGCTTAAAATATCACCTATTTTTAACATTTTAGATTTGGCAGAATACCATGAAGGAGACAATGGTGAGGGACCAATAGCATAATTGTGGAATATTCAAAAATCTACTCCAAAAGTAGAAGATATAGAAGAGATCCTGGATATCCACATCGGCAAATGTACCAGAAACAAGTAGTATGTAGAATATCTTGTTAAGTGGAAGGGCAAACCTATTGAAGATTCATCTTGGTTGTTGAAGGTTGAGGTTGAACGCCTTGGTTTTATTCCAAAAATAGAGAAATGAAGGTCACTTCTCAAAATTACCCTGGGTGTATGATGCAGGAGCATCCAATGGTGTAATAGTAATCTTGCATCACCCAAAAAAAATTGTAATTGTTTAATTTTGTAAAACTAGTTTTACTTGCAGGAGATTTTTGAAGTTATTAGAGGTCGAATTTGAGGATTTTTGACTAGATTCATGCCTTGGAACCAAGGTCTACTTCGCTTAGCTTATTTCATGCCATTTCCAAAAATATGTTGTAATAGTCAATCGGGTCAATGAGCACGAAGTTATGACCTCAACAAGTTGCCCCCAAATTTCAAATTTGAAATAGATGGTTTTAGGTAGGAAAAGGGGAAAACATGGTATTTGAGGAAATTTTTAAAATTGTAAAAGGGGCTCTTTTCTTTTGTATCCTCATTTTTTTGGCATGAAAGTAAGGAAATGTTTGATGCTTTGAGTTGTTCAAAGAAAAAACACTTGTGTATCATTCGTTTAGTGTTGCTTATGTAACGTGATCTTCACCAAGTGGTATCAGAGCGGGAGTTCTTAAGTGTGTAAATAGATCACCGAATGTGAGGCAGTTTACACCAGGATCTGTAGTCAGGGTTTGTGAGAGAAGTGAGTAGAATGTCTCCACAAAGAAACCATGGTGGTGGGAGAAATATGGTACCAGAAGAAGATTTCAAAGCTTTGCAGAGGCAAGTTCAGGCTCGACAAGAGGAGCTGCATAGAGGGTTTGAGACAAGGAAGGAAGATGGCATGGAAGATGAAGTTGAAGAAGAAGAGGACCAGTTTGAGGAAGAAGAACAAGTAGTAGATCCTGCACAAGCCAGGTTATACAAAGCCATATCTTAGATTGGAAAGAGACCAAAGATGGAGGTTTCTACGTATTCTAGAAATCTTGATCCAGAGGAATTGATTGACTGGATCAATTATTCGGAAGAATACTTTGAGTATGAGGAGGTTGAATATCCTGATAAGGTCAAATTTTCTAAGAATAAGCTAAAGGGTCATGCCAGCATATGGTTGAAGGGAGTGTGGTTAGATAGAAATAAAAGAGGAAAAGAAAGGATAACAAAATGGGATCAGATGTTGGTGAAGTTGAAGAGGCAGTTCATTCTAGATGACTATGAGTTGGATCTGCTAAAGAAAATGTAAGTTTTATGGTAGTCAAGCAAGTCTATCAAAGAATACACATAGGAGTTTTATAAAATTTTAATCAGAATAGGCCATTCTGAGGCCAACAAGGAGAAGGTAGCCCATTATATTAATGGGTTATGAGAAATTATTCAAGAGGATTTAAGTCTGGTCAGGATGACCACCATAGAGGATGCTTACCAGTTTACCCTTATGATTGAAGAGAAGTTGAACAAAATATTTGAGAGCAAGCAAAGAGGAAGAGTTTGTGGTGGAAGAATTGGTGGAAGAATAAATGAAGGACAAAATAAACATCATAAGAAAAATGGAGAAGCCAAAGAGTAGTCAGGACCAAAATGGAGATAATGCTTATCGCCCTTGTGATCATAATGTTGGCAATTTTGGGTTTGAGATCCTAGCTTCTTGTCTATGAGTTGTCATTGATGTCAAAAGGAAATGGCATTAATGTTAAGAGGATGTGTTGGCTTCAAAGGTGGAAGATTCCAAGAGAATATTTTTAAGAGAATCCGGAGAGATTCCATTGGCAAGGGTTTTTCATTAAAACCAAACCGGTTTTTATTAAAACCAAGTTGGATAGGGTTTTTATTAAAACCAATGGAGGTTCTCTTTATTATTTATTTAATTATTATTTAAAACCCTTCAAGGTTTTAATTAATTAATTATTTAATTAATTAAGGGAGAAATTATTTTTAATTTATTAAAAATACTTAAAGGTTTTTAAACCTTTTTTTATTCTTAATTTATTAAAATTATTTAAGGGTTTTTAAACCCTTTTTGAAAAGACTTTTGATTAATTTCGAAATGGTCTTTATTTTCGTCGACGTCAAGGTGTCTTCGAAGAGACTATTTATTCTCCAACTCCTAAGGTTGGAAGGCTAATTAATTCGAAATTCCTCGAATGCAATTTGCGGTGTTTGTGCTCTGTATTCGCTGCGATCGAAGGAAGACTTAGAAGCACGTGCGGTTGAAAAGTCTTCGGGAGTTTTTTTTCCGAGGGTGAAGTGGAGGGAAGTTCACTTGTGAACTTCGTAGTCCGCGTGGGCTAGTGGCGGCGAAGGCTGCTTGTTGGGCGCTGCATTGGCGGAGGTCACCGTTTCGAGTCTCGCGGGGGTGCTTTGCTAGAGTAACACACGTTTTTATTAAAACGTCTTTATGCCACGAAATTCGGAGTTTCTTGGACAGCGATTTATAAGGTGTGATTAAATTTTATGAGTTTTGGCTTTTGTGATTAGCATTGAATAAAAGCTTAGGAGAAATAAGGGCATATTTCTTTGGATGTATTTTTAAGATTATTCTTTGCTATGCTAAAATTAAAAATGGAGGTATAAGGTGTGAGTCTGTGATTGTTGATTTATTGGCATGTTATGGTGGTTGTGTTTAAAGAAGTGGAGCTAAAAGGTGTAATAAAGGAAGTTTATATTATTGCTCATTTCTTTTTATTCTAACCCTAACTTGGTTGGAAGTTTGAGAGTTGTGTGTGGTGACAACTTGAAGGTTCAATTATCTTCTACTCCAATAAGGTATGGGCACATTCTTCTTATGAGTATGATTGGTGTATGTTTTCTGAAATAAGGTTGGAGTGAAAAGGTATTCTACTAGGTATCCTTTGGCTAGGTGTAAATCCTATTTTCTGGTTTGTTGAAGACTACTTATGCATTGTTATCCTTAAGGAGAGTTTTTGGTGAATGCATAATTTTTGGTTTGAGATAGTGGAAGCTTTGTGCACTAGGGTTTATATTTGTGAGTCTAGCTACTTGCATTGAGTTGGTGGAACCCTTGGTTGGCTGTTTTGAGTTTGATGGTTGAGTTGCTTCCATAGAGGTTGTTTGATCAAGTTATTGCTTTACTTGATTCATGATATTGGGCTTACTCCATTGAGTTGATTTGAGCAAGTTATTCTTTGCATTTGGTGATATTGTGTTGGTGGCTGTTTTGTTCAAATATCTTTGGAGGGAAAAGGATTTCTACTTGTTTCCTTTTCTTGTGATGATTGGTTGAATGCTTCAAGGTTGATGTTGAGTTGAATGGTGTTGGTTGACTAAACCTTGTTTGATGAGCATTGTTGTTGAAACCCTAATTGATGGTGAAAAGAACATGAGTATCATTGTTATGTGATTCTTTGCATAGTTGGCAATTGTTGGGGTTTCATGTTCTTGAAAGAAAACATTCTATCCTATCCATTTCAGATATTGAGTTGAGTTTTCAGATTTGAGATTGAGATTGAGCTGAGTTGATTTGAGTTGAGTTTTGAGATTGGGATTTGAGTATAGAACATATTGAGTCTCTAACAATTCTCTTTATGCTTCTATGAGTTTGACAAATCACATTGGGTCTCTAACAATTCACTTTGTGATTTCCTACTAAGAAAGTTTTTCTTGGTGAGCTTGTTGAGTTTTTGGACAGGTTCCAGTGGGGACTTGTGAGCAGTTTTGGACAGGTTCGGTGGGGACTTGTGAGCAGTTTTGGACAGGTTTCGGTGGGGACTTGTGAGCAGATTTGGACAGGTCCTAGCAGAGGACTTGTGAGCTGAGTTTGATAGTTCTATCAGAGAACTTGAGGACAGAGGTGCATTGGTTCTATGAGAAGAACCTGAGGACAGATTGGCAAGTCTTTGAGAAGGCTTGTATGCAGAGGATTGATTTGTTCAAGAGTTGGACAGATCTGACAGACAGAGGAAGACTTGTACTAGACCGATTGACTATGTTTGGTACAGGTTTTTGAGCTGCTGTGGACGTGATCATAGAAGGCAGAGGTCTCTTAGGCTAAGCATTGAGGATAGGAGGTCTTCGGTGGAAAGGAGTTCCACGTGCTGGCAAGAGGTAGAGGCAGTTGATCTTCGAGGGATCATTTCAGAGAGAGGGAAGGTATCTCCTTTGAGCAGAGGCTCATAAATCTTGATTGGGGGAAGGTATCTCCTTTGAGAGAGGCTCATAAATTTTGATTGGGGGAAGGTATCTCCTTTGGGCCGAGGCTCATAAACATTGTAATTGGGAAGGATTCCCAAAGAACTTTGAGATAACTTTTAGAGAAAAGTTTTGTGGACGTAGCCTGACCATTACGGGTGAACCACGTTAAAATTGGTGTCACTTTGTGGATGATATTGTGCATTGCTTTGATATTGCTTTGGGTATATTGCTTTACTATTTTGAAGTATAAAGGAAAAAGTAAAAAGAGGTCTTATCTTGTTCACCCCCCTCTCAGTATAAGCTTGTGTTCTTCAATTGGTATCAAAGCAGGTGCCTTCGAAAAGTTTAACGGCTTGAAGGAAAAGCTAGTAAAGAACACAATGGATCATTCAAGTGGCAATGCAACACCTATTCTTGATGGGTCAGATTTTGGTCTTTGGAGTGCAAGGATGAAGGTTCATCTAATGGCACTTGGGAATGAGGTTTGGGAAGTGATTGAAGATGAGTACACTATTCTTGAACATGGTCCTAATACTAAAGAAGAAAGGCTCCTACATCACAGCAATTCAAAAGCAATGAATGCAATCCTGAAAGGCTTACAGAAAGCGAGATCTCACCAAAGTGATTCACTGCAAGACAACTAGTGAAATGTGGAAACAGTTGAAGGTGGTTCATACGGGTGATACAAATGTCAGAAAGGCCAAGTTGAGACACTTCAAAGGTATGTTTGAACAACTCAAGATGAATGATGATGAAAATATTAGTGACTACATGCTTCGTATGGATGAGGTTGTTAACTCCATGAAAGACTTAGGTCTTGAGCTTGCTGAAAATGATGTTTGTGATAAGATTTTAAGATCTCTTCCTAATAGATTTAGTGAAAATATTTCTGCTATTGAGGAAGCTAAAGATTTGGATAAGTTGAAAAAGGATGAGCTCCATAGTATACTTGCAGCATTTGAGTTGAGAACTCAAGTGAAGGTTGATGTCAAGA
Organism: Wollemia nobilis; assembly: GCA_028583015.1. Lineage (NCBI taxonomy): Eukaryota > Viridiplantae > Streptophyta > Pinopsida > Araucariales > Araucariaceae > Wollemia > Wollemia nobilis. Next base: position 28,817,339 of record JAQPPZ010015824.1, on the reverse strand, counting down.
AAGAGGCAACTTTCAAGGCTACCAAGAATTCCAAGGGTAAACAACTTCAAGATAGTGATGAGTCTTCTAGTGATGAAGAGGCATATTACAGCAAGAAAGGCAAGTTCTCTAGAAAGCACAAAAGTATGAAAAATATAAGATGTTTCAATTGTGGAAAGTTTGGTCATTATGCTACTGATTGTACTGTTCCCAAGAATGAAAGTGATGAAGATAAACAGGATTCTAAGAGCAAGGATTCTGAAAAGCACAAGCATCACAGGAAAAACAAAGATGAGCACAACAATCAAGGAAAGAGGTATTCTCACAAGCACAAGAAGAGTTTCTACCTAGACAAAGCAAGTAAGTGTTCTAGTAGTGATAGTGAAAGTTCTTCAAGTGATAATGAAAATGAGATGTTGTTCATATGAGAAAAAGAGGAAGAACCGAAACATAGATTCATTATCATGAAATGTCTTAGATGTGGAAATTTTGGTCACCTTGAGGATGATTGCACAAATAATGATTTGGTTTCTAGTATGTATGAGGATGCTTCAGAAAACTATAAGGAAGATGCATGTATGGTTTTTGAAAAGGGTAGCACCTCTAGTGATAAGAAATCTGAAAAAGGCTTTGATGATTCAAAAAGCAAACAAATAGAGGAAGATATAGAGGAAGGTGAAGTAGATCTTGAAGGTGAACTTATTAGTGCTCTTAGTGCTTTGAAAAAGGAAAGAAAGAAGAATGCTAGACTCAAGGATAAGTTAGATGAATGTTGTATGGAGAGAGATGATCTTATAGAAAGTCTTGACTTCTCTATGGCTAAGACACAAGAACTCAAGGATGAGTTAGAGTCTAAGGTTCTTGAGTATAGTGAGTTAGAACAGAAAATGGCTTCTTTGAAAGAGGAAACTAAAGAGTACAAGGATAAGCTTTACAGGTTTCAAGATAGCTCCAAAAAGGTTAAGTCACTCATCAAAGGTCAAAGAAAGACAACAGATAAAACAGGCCTTGGTTTTGTTAAGCCACACAAGGAACAAGTTGGAGAGTCTAGTAAGAGACTCCAAAAGGAAGAGAGTTCTGATGAGGAAAGTATTTCAGAAAAGGAGTCCTTGAATGATAGATGCACAAAAATAGAAAACAGAATTCAGAATGAGAAGAAGAAGTTTTCAGAACCTAAGAGGTCAATTAAAGGAAAGTTTCAAGGCAGATGTTTTGCTTGTCACGGGTTTGGTCACATGGCTTCACATTGCATGGCTCAAGTGAAGGAGGTAAATGACAGTTTCAGAAGTGCTAGTTACTTTCAAGGGTATTGCTACTCTTGTCAACAGTTTGGGCACAAGGCAGTTTATTGCAAGGCAAATAACGAGGAACGAGGTTTGGTCGAAACGGGTTTGGTCGAGAACGAGGTTTGGTCGAGAACGAGGTTTGGTCAGAACAGGTTTGGTCGAAGCTGGTGGATTCAAAGATCAGGTTTACCTCGGAGAAACAACATCGTCAAGTGTTTCAAGTGCAACAATGAAGGTCACACAATCGAGACAGTGTAGAGCTGAAATTCCAGAATACGAGGAACGAGGAACAGTGGCATGATCGGGTCCAAGGATCAAGGCATGGACAAGAACAGGGATGAGAACAAGAACAAGAACAGTGACATGAATAGGAATATGGACAAAGATTTCAAGAGAAGGCCCGACAAGAAAGTTATAGACGCTGATGATGATCGGGTGCCTAATGGGAGTTTTACTCCCACCCAAGAATTAATCACCTCATCGGGAGGTGGGGGAGGGACTAAGCTAAGAGGCTCATTCTTAGTCCCGAGCCCCAAAGGTGACCCTTTGCCATTGATGACAAAGGGGGAGAGATTTGAGTAAGGGGGAGAGCCTCAAGACAGGGGGAGCTGTTTATGTTGAGTTTCTGTGTTGTTGAGAAGCATGGTTTGCCATCAATGACAAAGGGGGAGATTGTTGGCAATTTTGGGTTTGAGATCCTAGCTTCTTGTCTATGAGTTGTCATTGATGTCAAAAGGAAATGGCATTAATGTTAAGAGGATGTGTTGGCTTCAAAGGTGGAAGATTCCAAGAGAATATTTTTAAGAGAATCCGGAGAGATTCCATTGGCAAGGGTTTTTCATTAAAACCAAACCGGTTTTTATTAAAACCAAGTTGGATAGGGTTTTTATTAAAACCAATGGAGGTTCTCTTTATTATTTATTTAATTATTATTTAAAACCCTTCAAGGTTTTAATTAATTAATTATTTAATTAATTAAGGGAGAAATTATTTTTAATTTATTAAAAATACTTAAAGGTTTTTAAACCTTTTTTTATTCTTAATTTATTAAAATTATTTAAGGGTTTTTAAACCCTTTTTGAAAAGACTTTTGATTAATTTCGAAATGGTCTTTATTTTCGCCGACGTCAAGGTGTCTTCGAAGAGACTATTTATTCTCCAACTCCTAAGGTTGGAAGGCTAATTAATTCGAAATTCCCCGAATGCAATTTGCGGTGTTTGTGCTCTGTATTCGCTGCGATCGAAGGAAGACTTAGAAGCACGTGCGGTTGAAAAGTCTTCGGGAGTTTTTTCGAGGGTGAAGTGGAGGGAAGTTCACTTGTGAACTTCGTAGCCCGCGTGGGCTAGTGGCAGCGAAGGCTGCTGTTGGGCGTTGCATTGGCGGAGGTCACCGTTTCGAGTCTCGCGGGGGTGCTTTGCTAGAGTAACACACGTTTTTATTAAAACGTCTTTATGCCACGAAATTCGGAGTTTCTTGGACAGCGATTTATAAGGTGTGATTAAATTTTATGAGTTTTGGCTTTTGTGATTAGCATTGAATAAAAGCTTAGGAGAAATAAGGGCATATTTCTTTGGATGTATTTTTAAGATTATTCTTTGCTATGCTAAAATTAAAAATGGAGGTATAAGGTGTGAGTCTGTGATTGTTGATTTATTGGCATGTTATGGTGGTTGTGTTTAAAGAAGTGGAGCTAAAAGGTGTAATAAAGGAAGTTTATATTATTGCTCATTTCTTTTTATTCTAACCCTAACTTGGTTGGAAGTTTGAGAGTTGTGTGTGGTGACAGCTTGAAGGTTCAATTATCTTCTACTCCAATAAGGTATGGGCACATTCTTCTTATGAGTATGATTGGTGTATGTTTTCTGAAATAAGGTTGGAGTGAAAAGGTATTCTACTAGGTATCCTTTGGCTAGGTGTAAATCCTATTTTCTGGTTTGTTGAAGACTACTTATGCATTGTTATCCTTAAGGAGAGTTTTTGGTGAATGCATAATTTTTGGTTTGAGATAGTGGAAGCTTTGTGCACTAGGGTTTATATTTGTGAGTCTAGCTACTTGCATTGAGTTGGTGGAACCCTTGGTTGGCTGTTTTGAGTTTGATGGTTGAGTTGCTTCCATAGAGGTTGTTTGATCAAGTTATTGCTTTACTTGATTCATGATATTGGGCTTACTCCATTGAGTTGATTTGAGCAAGTTATTCTTTGCATTTGGTGATATTGTGTTGGTGGTTGTTTTGTTCAAATATCTTTGGAGGGAAAAGGATTTCTACTTGTTTCCTTTTCTTGTGATGATTGGTTGAATGCTTCAAGGTTGATGTTGAGTTGAATGGTGTTGGTTGACTAAACCTTGTTTGATGAGCATTGTTGTTGAAACCCTAATTGATGGTGAAAAGAACATGAGTATCATTGTTATGTGATTCTTTGCATAGTTGGCAATTGTTGGGGTTTCATGTTCTTGAAAGAAAACATTCTATCCTATCCATTTCGGATATTGAGTTGAGTTTTCAGATTTGAGATTGAGATTGAGCTGAGTTGATTTGAGTTGAGTTTTGAGATTGGGATTTGAGTATAGAACATATTGAGTCTCTAACAATTCTCTTTATGCTTCTATGAGTTTGACAAATCACATTGGGTCTCTAACAATTCACTTTGTGATTTCCTACTAAGAAAGTTTTTCTTGGTGAGCTTGCTGAGTTTTTGGACAGGTTCCGGTGGGGACTTGTGAGCAGTTTTGGACAGGTTCTGGTGGGGACTTGTGAGCAGGTTTTGGACAGGTTTCGGTGGGGACTTGTGAGCAGATTTGGACAGGTCCTAGCAGAGGACTTGTGAGCTGAGTTTGATAGTTCTATCGAGAGAACTTGAGGACAGAGGTGCATTGGTTCTATGAGAAGAACCTGAGGACAGTTGGCAAGTCTTTGAGAAGGCTTGTATGTAGAGGATTGATTTGTTCAAGAGTTGGACAGATCTGACAGATAGAGGAAGACTTGTACTAGACCGATTGACTATGTTTGGTACAGGTTGTTGAGCTACTGTGGACGTGATCATAGAAGGCAGAGGTCTCTTAGGCTAAGCATTGAGGATAGGAGGTCTTCGGTGGAAAGGAGTTCCATGTCTTTGGCAAGAGGTAGAGGCAGTTGATCTTCGAGGGATCATTTCCAGAGTAGAGGGGAAGGTATATCCTTTGAGCAGAGGATCATAAATTCTGATTGGGGGAAGGTATCTCCTTTGAGATAAATTTGAGGAGAGGCTCATAAATTCTTGATTGGGGGAAGGTATCTCCTTTGGGCCGAGGCTCATAAACATTGTAATTGGGAAGGATTCCCAAAGAACTTTGAGATAACTTTTAGAGAAAAGTTTTGTGGACGTAGCCCAGCATTTCTGGGTGAACCACGTTAAAATTGGTGTCACTTTGTGGATGATATTGTGCATTGCTTTGATATTGCTTTGGGTATATTGCTTTACTGTTTTGAAGTATAAAGGAAAAAGTAAAAAGAGGTCTTATACTGTTCACCCCCCCTCTCAGTATAAGCTTGTGTTCTTCACATAACAATGGTTACCAGAGAGGAAGAAAAAGGTCTAGACAAGGGTTTGGAAGAGAAGGATTTTATGGAACCTGTTTCTACTATGGAGAAGGACATCAAGCATACGAGTGTCCATAGCACCAAGAAAGGAAAAATAAGAGACTCGAAGGTAATGCCTGAGCTGTTGTTGTTGATGAAGATGCTAAATCTGAGCACTTTGAAGTAGGAGAAATAGAAGAAGTGCTGATCACAAGGAGAGCCTTGCTGAATGAGGAGAGAGAGCCAAATTAGAGGAAGAGCTTATTTTGCACAAGATTTAAATGTGCAGGTAAGGTTTGTAATATTATCATATACAATGATAGCAAAAATAACCTAGTTTCAGAAGGAATGGTTACCAAATTGCAATTAGAGAAGAAGAGACACCCACATCCATATCGGATTGCGTGGTTGTAGAAGGACCATAGGGCTTTGGTCAGTGAGTAATGCTTGGTAAAATTTAATATTGGGAATTATCGTGATGAGGTCCTATGTGACATCCTACCTATGGATGCTTTCCATTTGCTATTGGGAAGGCCAATGTAGTTTGATCAGTGTGTAGTGCATGATGGTCGTGCCAACACTTACTCCCTGACAAATAATGGAGTGCGCCATAAGATGTAGCTCCAAAATTAGGTGGACAAAAAGGTATGTAGTAGTGCTAGAATCTATTTAGTTGAAGGTAGAAGGTTTTTGGATGGTTTTAAGCATGAGCATATGTGCTATGCATTAATTCCTAGAGTTAGGGAAGAAGAATGCAAAGATACCCTAGTAGAAGTCTTAGGTCTGTTAGAAAAATTTCCATATATTATATCAGATAATATACCTGAGGAATTTCCACCAGTGAGGAAGATCATTCACCATATAGATTTTGTACCAGGATCTAGTTTACCTAAGAAGGTAGCCCATAGAATGACTCTTGTAGAAAGTGAGGAGCTAAACAAGCAATTCCAAGAGTTGCTAAAAAAGGGAATGTTTCGAGAGAGCTTGAATCCATTTGCAGTACCTATAGTACTAGCACCAAAGAAATATGGATACTGGAGAATGTGTACAAACTCCCGAGCTATTAACAAGATCACCATAAAATATAGATTTCCATTACCAAGAATGGATGACATTATGGACTATTTGAGTGGATCCAAGTACTTCACAAAGATTGACCTGAAGAGTGGGTACCATCAGATTCATGTCAGCGAAGGAGATGAGTGGAATATAGCCTTCAATACCAGAGAGGGTTTGTATGAGTGGTTGGTCATGCCATTTGGGCTAACCAATGCACCAAGTACATTCATGCAGCTGATGAATGAGGTATTGAAGGAGTTTTTAGGAAAATTTATCATTGTCTATTTAGATGACATTTTAATATTTAGCAAGACCCTGAAAGAGCACTTGATGCATATCAGAAGGGTTTTTGAGAAGTTGAGGGAGGAGTAGTTGCTGATTAATTTGAAGAAGTGCAGTTTTGTGAAGGAGTTAGTGTATCTAGGATTTGTCATCTCAGCCGAAGGTCTAAAAATAGACCCAGAAAAGGTGAGGGCTATCATTGAATGACCTACTCCAAGGAGCATAACTGAGGTAAGATCATTTCATGGTCTAGCAAGTTTTTACAAAAAATTCATTAGAAATTTCAGCAGTATTTGTGCACCCCTTACAAAAACAATGAGAGGGGATAAGAAAGAATTTAAGTGGACCTTAGGAGTAGATAAGAGCTTTGATATGTTGAAGAAGGTCACAGAGCAACCTATTTTGGCACTTCAAAATTTTAATAAGGTATTTCAGGTAGATTGTGATGCTAGTGGTAGTGCCATAGGAGTTGTATTGAGTAAAGAAGGTAAAACTGTTGCTTATTTTAGTGAGAAAATCAATGATAATAGAAAGAAGTATTCAGTTTATGATTAAGAGTTTTATGCTATAGTTCAAACTCTGAAGAAGTGGAGGCATTATTTGTTGCCTAAAGAGTTTGTTCTATATACTGATCATCAGGCCTTATAGTATATTAATAGCCAAGGGAAGCTAAATAAAAGGCACTTGAAGTGGGTTGAGTTTCTACATATTTATACCTTTGTATTGAAGAACAAGAGTGGAAAATCAAACAGAGTTGTAGATGCCTTAAGTAGAAGGCAATGTTTATTTACAAAAATGAAGGTGGAAGTTGTAGGGTTTGACGAACTTAAGGGTTTGCATCCTGAATATCCTAATTTTGTAGAGGCTTGGAGAGCTTGCTTAGCACCTACTACTTTGGACACAACTAAGTGGTTGAATTTTCTAATCCAAGATGGAATGTTGTTTAGAGAAAATCAATTATGCATTCCAAGGAGTTCAATGAGGCAGAATTTGGTCAAGGAGAAGCATAGTGGAGGGTTGGCTGGACACTTTGGTTGAGATAAAACCATTTCCCTCATTAGTGAGAACTAATTTTGGCCATAGTTGCAGCAAGATGTGAAGAGATTTGTGCAAAGTTACAGAGTATGCCAGATGGCCAAGGGTGTGATACAGAACACTTGGATTATATCAGCCATTACCTATACCAGAGAGACCATGGGAGGACATCAACATGGATTTTGTTCTTGGCCTACCAAGGACATAGAGGGGAAATGACTCCATATTTGTGGTGGTTGATAGGTTTTCAAAGATGGCACATTTTATTCCCTGCCAAAAAAATAATGATGCAGTTCATGTTGTAGGTTTATTTTTACAAGAGGTGGTACGACTTCATGGTCTACCAAAGAGTATAGTTTCTAACATAGATACCAAATTTGTTGGGTATTTCTGGAGAACCTTATGGAAGAAATTGAAGACATATTTGAAATATAGTTTTGCATACCACCCACAGACTAATGGATAAACAAAGGTGGTGAATAGAAGTTTGGGCAATCTACTGAGATGCTTGGTAGGAGATAAGCCCAAGGGATGGGATTTAGTTTTGCCACATGTTGAATTTGCATATAATAATTCTATCAATAGGAGTACTAACAAATCTCCATTATAGATAATATATGGGAGCATTCCAAGAAATGCTTCTGAGTTGAGGAATATGGATACAAGGGAAAAGTGAAGTGCTGAGGCTGAGGGCTTTGTAGAGCATCTAAAGAGCTTGCATGAAGAAGTGAAGAAGTATATTACTAAGATGAATACTCAGAACAAGACAAGGGCAGACCAGAAGTGACGGTTTAAGGAATTTGAAGTGGAAGATGAAGTTATGGTCCATCTAAAAAAAGAAAAATTTCTTGCTAAAACCTATAACAAGCTGAAAATGAAGAATTTTGGACCATGTAAAATCATAGAAAAATGGGATTCAAGAAATGCCTATGAAGTGGCATTTTCAAGTGGGCTTAACATATCACTTATTTTTAACATTTTATATTTGGCAGAATACCATGAAGGAGACAATGGTGAGGGACTAGTAGCATAATTGTGAAATATTCCAACATCTACTCCAGATATGGAAGAGATAGAAGAGATCCTGGATACCTGCATCGACAAAATTACCAAAAATAGGTAGTATGTAGAATATTTGATCAAGTGGAAGGACATACCTGTTGAAGATTCATCTTGGTTGTCCAAGGTTGAGGTTGAACACCTTGGTTGTCTTCCAAAAATAGATAAGTGAAGGTCACTTCTCAAAATTACCCTAGGTGTCTGATGCAGGAGCATCCAGTGGTGTAAGAGTGATCTTGCATCACCCAAAAAAAAAATTGTAATTGTTTAATTTTGTAAAACTAGTTTTACTTGCAAGAGATTTTTGAAGGTCTTAGAGGTTGAATTTGAAGATTTTCGGCTAGACACAAGCATCGGCACTAAGAGCCAAGGCTTGCCCTGCTTATCTTGTTTCATGCCATTTCTAAAAATATGCTGTAATAGTCAATCGGGTCAACGATCACAAAGTTACGACCTCAACAAGTTGCCCCCAAATTTCAAATTTGAAATAGATGGTTTTAGGCGGGAAAAGGGGAAAAAAGGGTATTTGAGGGAATTTTTGAAATTGTAAAAGGGGCTCTTTTATTTTTTATCATCATTTTTTGGCATGAAAGTAAGGAAATATTTGATGCTCTGAGTTGTTCAAAGAAAAAATAGCTGTGTATCATTTGTTTAGTGTTGCTTGTGTAACATGATCTTCACCAAGTGGTATTAGAGTGGGAGTTCCTGAGTGTGTAAATAGATCGCCAGATGTGAGGCAGTTTACACCAAGATATTTGGTTATGGTTTGTGAGAGAAGTGAGCAGAATGTCTCCATGAAGAAACCGTGGTGGTGAGAGAAATATGGTGCCAGAAGAATATTTTAGAGCTTTGTAGAGGCAAGTTCAAGCTCTGCAAGAGGATTTCTGTAGAGGGTTTGAACCAAGGAGGGAAGATGATAGTGAATATGAAGTCAAAGAAGAAGAGGACCAGTTTGAATAAGAATAAGAGGCAGTAGATCCTACACAAGCCAGGTTATACAGAGCCATATCTCATATTGGAAAGAGACCGAAGATGGAGGTTTCTACGTATTTTGGAAATCTTGATCTAGAGGAGTTGATTGACTAGATCAATGATTTGGAAGAATACTTTGAGTATGAGGAGGTTGAAGATCCTGATAAGATCAAGTTTTCTAAGACCAAGTTGAAGGGTCATGCCAGAATATGGTGGAAGGGAGTGCAGCTAGACAGAAACAAAAGAGGAAAATAAAGGATAACAAAATGGGAGCGTATGTTGGATAAGTTGAAGAGGTAATTCATTCCAGCTGACTATGAGTTGGATCTACTAAAGAAAATTTAAGGCTTGAGGTAGTCAACTAAGTTTGTAAAAGAATACACAAAGGAGTCTTATAAAATTTTAATCAGAATAGGCCATTCTAAAGCCAACAAGGAGAAAGTAGCTCGTTATATTAATGGGTTACGAGCAAGTATTCAAGAGGAGTTAAGTCTACTCAAGATGACCACCATAGAGGATGCTTACCAATTTGCCTTGAGGGTTGAAGAGAAGCTAAATAGAAGGTTTGAGAGAAAGCAAAGAGGAAGAGGTCATGGTGGAAGAACAAATGGAGGACAAAATGAAGATCATAAGAAAAATGGAGAAGCCAGTAGTAGTCAGGACCAAAAGGGAGATAATGCTTACCGCCCTCGTGATCAGAACAATGGTTACCAGAGAGGAAGAAGAAGGTATGGACGAGGGTTTGAAAGAGGAGAATTTCATGGAACCTATTTACACTATGGAGAAGAAGGACATCGAGCATACGAGTGTCCACAACACCAAGAAAGGACAAATAAGAGACCCAAAGGTAATTCCCAAGTTGTTGTTGTTGATGAAGATGCTGAATCTGAACACTCTTTAGAACTAGAAAGAGGAAAAGTGTTGATCACGAGGAGAGCCTTGCTGAACGAGGAGAGAGACCGAGATCAGAGGAATAGCTTATTTCACACAAGGTTTAAATGTGCAGGTAAGGTTTGTAATATTATCATAGACAATGGTAGCACAGATAACCTATTTTCAGAAGGAATGGTTACCAAATTGTAATTAGAGAGGAAGGGACACTCGCATCCATATCGGATTGCATGGTTGCAGAAGGACCATAGGGATTTGGTCAGTGAGTAATGCTTGGTAAAATTTAATATTGGGAATTACCGTGATGAGGTCCTGTGTGACATCCTTGTTGTGGGCCAAACACAGGTGAATTTTGCTCCTATTTTGTCACTTCTCGATCATTTAAATTGTCAACCCAGGGAGCTTCGTAAACTTTAGAAGTGTCTCAGACAAGATCACTTACAATACCCACTTTGAGATGAGTCCATCTAATTCTACTATTGGGGGGTTTAAAATATTGTCAATCATTCATCCACACCACAATAATTTACGTATGAATAATTAAATCCTGAGAATGTAAATATTCATACGTGCATAAAAGTAAACCTACTGCAGAAATGAAAATAACAGTGCAAAAAATAAACCTATGAAAGCAGGAAACTAATCTAGGAAAGCATAAATAAAAGGGAAGGAATACTGGCTTGGAGTGGGCCCAGGCTCCAGCAACTCCCTTCCAGCTGAACACGCAGTTAGGAACTCTCGAACTTTATTGTATTTGCAAAATAATTATTACAATGCTTCTACCTCCTCAGAATGACAAATGTATTCTCAATATGGATTCTGGATGATCTATCAGAGAGGTCTATGTGTGTTTATATAGCACACACACATATCTTCTATTACAAAGAAGTTACAATAGTAGTTTAGTCTAGACTAAACTAGGATAGTCTAGTAAACGTAATCGACATCTGCTAAAAATAGGCTTTGTTCCTAACGGTTGCACGTTTGTTGATTGGTGCATGCTTCACCTGGCGTAGGTAAGACATTCTCGTCCATTGGTGCAACTCCCAGAATTATCTTGCGTGATGTGGAACTGGAACGACACCGGTCAACTCTGCCCATGTCGCTTTACTTGGTCAACTGGAGAAGAATGGAGGTGCCTTCTCTATGAGGAAGGTGCCTTCCTCACGTGCTTTTTGATAGGCACCTTCCATATGCGGAAGGTGCATACTGATGTTGAGCACCTTCTTCCTACGGAAGGCACCTACTGATGTGGGTGCCTTCTCTATACGAAAGGCGCTTTGCCTTGTATGGGGTGCCTTCCCTATGCGGAAGGCGCCTAAGTATGTCGGGCACCTTCTGTATACGGAAGGCGCCTACCTTCTGTTGGCGCCTTCCTTGAAGAGGAAGGTGCCTACCCTTTTCTTGGCGCCTTCCTTGAAGAGGAAGGCGCCTATCTTCTCTTGGCGCCTTCCTTGAAGAGGAAGGCACCTACTTATCATGCCTTGATCCCAAAAGAAATAGAGTGCCAGGTCCATGAAAGACCTCGACTGATCCAAATCTGTCAAAACCAACTACATTTCCACAAAAACACACTAAAACACACAAATTAGATAACACACAATTCTATTAAATAATTACATAATCATTCATAAAAGTACATAGTTCCTATTATATTGCCGCATAATAATCGATGAAACCCATACAAAATATGAGCATTTTTTAGGCTCATCATCCCCCCATGCCTAACATATGCCACGCCCTCGTGGCATCAAAACTATAGGTAGCTCTTCATACTTCTTCATCGTCACCATTTTCTAGTGGATCTGGTTGTACCTACGACCTATGACTATTTCTTCTATGGACCAGCATCGGGAGGTGCGGTATTTCTTTTTCTACGTGGAGCTATGGTGTTGGGGCAACCAGCTACTATTGTCTGCCTTTGCTCAATCCATTGGCTCCGCCTGTTCGAGGTTCCCACCCCGGCTGCTCCTAGAGGTGGTATAGCTAACGTAGTTCCTACTTCCTGGAATGTAGCTTCTACGACTTACCAAAGATCGACATCTTGGGGTCTGACAACTACATCCACTATTTTACTGCCTTAGATTTCTTAGGGAGGTGCCTTCTTATAAAAAAGGTGCCTACTCCTAGCATTAATTCATTTTTGGGGTTGATAGGGTATGTTTCTCGAGCCATAATTTTAGCATAATGTTTTGGTCATGGAGGGGTACATGATTTCTATGGCGGCATTATTTTTTAGAACTGCATAATTTATGAAAAATTATATAAAAATTTAATTTGAATTATGCACGTACCTGATTGGATGCTTCATGCATCATGGAGAGTAGTGATTCATCGATCTATGACATGGAGGATGGGTATTTCACATGTGCAGATTATGTTGGACTTCGTTGCTACGTTGTTCGAGGTTTGATGTCGAAGATAGACCTCTGATTGGTCTTGAAAAACTATCTGTCTATCATCTTTGAGGTGTGCATGAGAATCTTACCCTGTAACTCTACAAGATTTTTGGTTGGGGTAGATTTTTCATCATGTGGGGTCTGGTGGTAATCTGGTGCTACCCAATCGTGTGTTGATCTCATTTGAATTGAGGTGCACGTGAAACCAAAGCATTGACTGTACGTGAAAGGCACTTTTGGTGCCTTCTCGATGTGGAAGGTGCTTTAAATGAATGGTGCCTTCCCTAGGTGGAAGGCGCTTTCGTTCGGAAGGCGCTTTTGAAGAATGGATGCCTTCGGTTTTAAGAGATGGCACTTTGAAGAATGGTGCCTTCCCACTGTGGAAGGCGCTTTTGAATGGATGCACCTTCCTGGAATGGAAGGCACCTTGATCATCATTTTTTTTCATGGCGCCTTCTTGAGGAGGCACCTTCTAAATTTTTAACGGTTCTTTATAAGGAAGGCACCTTATTTCAGTTGGGCGCCTTCTTTATAAGGAAGGCACCTTATTTCTATGGGGTGCCTTCTTTATAAGGAAGGCGCCTTATTTCTATGGGGTGCCTTCTTTATAAGGAAGGCACCTTGCCTCCAACTTGATACCTTCTTCATGATGGGAATGTCCACCCTCGTTAGGCGCCTTCTTCGAAGAGGAAGGCATCGTTCCTCCTATGGAGAGTCTGCTTTGAAGATGAAGGCTTTCTGCAAGGCATTTTTCTTAGCAACACGTCATGATCATCTGGGCAAGGGTGATCAAGCCTCCTCAAACTTTCTTCATGCTGCCGCAGCATCCTCCTGCTAGGCTTGGCATGTGATTTTCCCCTGGAGGAGAGTTTGTTGCCTTCGCCCGAGCTTGGATAGGTGTTGCTTCTAAACTATGTGCATAGGTGTCGGGATGTTGAGCCGGTTCAGGCCTGGTTTCCTAGATACCTATTTTTTGAGCTATCAGGTCCTTCACCTACAAAAGCAAACAAAAAGAAAAGAAAACTATAGGCAGTTAGATGCATTTCATGCCTGGTAGGCCCTCTACTAGGATGCCTACAGCTTGCATGCGGGCGTCATCCCTACAAAACACATCGTAAGAAATAAAACAAGCCTAAACTAACTAATTTTGGTGGACACCTCCATGTCCACCATTTTACTTGCTAAGAGTTTGGTCCAGATTTACAAGGATGGGGTCTCCCCCATGCCTGTTCTAGACTCCACCAGTAAATTTTTGGATGTGTTGTAGGGCCGCAGTCGGTGGCCATTCACTGTCAATACAACATTGCTACCATCAATGGTTCTGACATGCACAACACCATTCTTGATGAGCTCTACCACCTCATACGGTCCCATCCATATCTACATTAATTTTCCCTTCCATTCTTGGAACCTAGAATCATACAACAACACCCATTCTCCCTCCTGGAACTGCTTCAGCTTGATGTGTCGATCATGCCATTTTTTTCTTTGCTTTTGTATGATCTCCGTTCTTTGTAGAGCATCCATTCGGATTTCATCCAGTTGGTTCAGCTATTGAACCCTCTCTTTTTGAGCTTCTTCCAAGCTCAAATTTAATTCTAAAGTAGTTCTCAGTGTCTTAATCTCAAACTCGATGGGCATCATTGCACTCTTCCCATAGACCATATGGAAGGGTGTGAAGCCGGTGGTCGACTTCCACATGGTGTTGTACGCCCATACTACCTCTGAAAGCCATGTAGCCCAATATTTTCTATGTTGTTGCATGGTTTTTGTGAGGATGTTCTCAATCTCTCTGTTCGTCACCTCCACTTGCCCATTTTCCTGTGGGTGGTAGGGCGTAGTCTTGTTGTGCCAAATCCTATATTGCTTCATCAACTCCTCGATCAATTTGGAGGTAAATTGAGGCCCCTGGTCTATTGTTATCTCTCTGGGGACCCCGAATCATGTAAAAATATGAGCAAATAAGAAATTGGCTACTGTTATTTCCTTTGAATCCCTCAATGCTTGGACTTCCACCCACTTGGTGACATAGTCTGTATAGACTAAAATAAATCTCCTACCTATCGAAGGTGGATTAATTGGCCCCACAAAATCCATGCCCCACTTATCGAAGGGCTCTAGATGCACTTGCGGTTGAAGGGGCATCTCGTCCCGATGGGTTGGTCTACCCATTATTTGGCACTCGTCACACTTGTTGGCATAGGCGGCCGCATATTTGAATAGAGTGGGCCAAAAATACCCAACCTGTAGGATTTTATAGGCAGTCCACTTCCCCACAAAGTGTCCTCCACATGGTTCATCATGGCAAGCTTTGAGTATTTCTGAGAACTCCTACTCTGCTACGCACCTCCTTATAATCTGATCACATCCTATTTTAAATAGGAGGTCATCAACCCATAAAAAGGAGGCACTCTTCTCTACTACCACCTACTTTTCTCATGAGGAGAGAGCAGGCGAGGTTCTTCCGGTGGCCAAGTAATTGGCTATGTCTGCATACCACGACATTTGTTCACTGATGGTGAACAAATGTTCATCCAAAAATTGGTCTTCCACTACCGCATGGTCTGTTGGTGTCAATCTGGACAGAAAATCCACTACAACATTGTCTTTGCCTGGTTTGTCAACTATTGTTATGTCAAACTCCTACAATAGTAGAAGCCATCTTATAATTCTTCCACCAATAGCCGGTTTGCTCATTAAATACCTGATAGTCGCATGGTCCGTATGGACAAACACCTGATATCCGGTGATATAATGGCAGAATTTATTTATGGCATGCACAACCACAAGGAACTCCTTCTCCATCATTGTATAGTTGAGCTCAGCCCCTGCCAAGTTTTTGCTGATGTAGTAGATGGCGTAAAATTCCTCGCCATCCTTCTGCCCGAGGACTGCTCCAATCGCATTGTTGGATGCATCACAATAGATATGGAAGGGTATGGCCCAATTTGGTCCCCTTAGAATAGGTGCAGATATTAGCTTTTCCTTGAGCGACTGAAATGCTCTTTCGTAGTCTTCCATCCAGTTGAACTCCACATATTTAGACAATAAAGTGTGCAGTGGTCTTGCAATTTTACTAAAGTCGGCGATAAATCACCGGTAATACCCGATAGATCCGAGGAAACTTCTCACCTCTCACTACGTTCTGGGGCTGGGTAGGTCCTTGATGACCTCTATTTTCCTTTTGTCAACCTTTATTCCTTCCATGGAGAGATGGTGTCCCAATACGATGCCCTCTTGCATCATCATAAAGCATTTTTCATTACTAAGGGACAAATTATTTTCCTCACTTCTTTCGAGCACTCTTTCCAAGTTCTTCATTGCTTCATCAAAGGTTTCTCCATAAATGGTGAAGTCATCCATGTACACTTCAACCGCATCTCCTATCATGTCTGAGAATACGCTAAGCACCACCCTTTGGAAGGTGGCAGGTGCGTTGCATAACCCGAAAGGCAATACCCGATAAGCAAACGTTCCCCAAGGGTAGGTGAACATCATTTTATCCTGATCTTCTTCTCCTATCTGGATCTGGTTGTATCCATTGAATCCATCCAGGAAGGAGAAGTACTTTCACCCTGAAAGTGTATCCAAGACCTGATCGATGAATGGGAGTGGGAAGTGATCCTTTTTGGTCGCTTTGTTCAATGCCCTATAGTCCACACAAATCCACCACTTCCCATTCTTCTTGGGGACCACCACAAGCGGTGACACCCACTCACTATCAAAAATTGGATAGATGAATCTGATAGACAAGAGTTTTTGCAATTCTACCTTGACAATGTCTTTCATTGTCGGATTCATTCTTCTTTGCGGCTGCCTGCTTGGAGTCACCTGCTCTTCGAGGTATATTCGATGGGTACAGATTTTTGGGCTGATACCTTTCATATCCGAGTAATCCCATGCAAATTCCCATTGGTGCCTAACTAGGAGTTCTTCTACCTTCATTAGCTATGTGGGGGTCAACCCACTATTGATATTCAATGTCTTTCCCGGCCCAATGTTTATCTACTAAATGTGGTGGTCTTGGGCGCCAGCTAATGGTGACTCAGGCATGGTGCTAGAGGATTCTCCTTGGAGGAATTCTATGATAGCACCATCCTCATCTTCTTCCTCTACCAATTCATCTAATGCCATCATCGGCTGGATGATGGACAACTCTTTCTCTTCGTGCTTGGTCAACGTGGACTCTCCCAATGAATCAACAGACTACACGGGGGTGAAATGGTCAACCTTTTTATGTTCTATCCATTGGATATGGTCATCAGCCCATCACGGTAGCTGATGTACGCATCGGCTGTCACCAACCATGGCCTTCCCAAGATAAGCGGGTAGCCACCCAACCTGGTTTTAGACTACAAAACTAGGAAGTCGGCTGGATATTCCCATGCATCAACCATCACGATTATATCTTCAAGCATTCCTTCTGGTGCTACGGTTGATCGGTCAGCCAGCTGTAGCACCATTGAGGTAGGTCTCAGGTCTATGAGTTGTAGCCTCTGCATGGTCTCCTAAGGCATTACATTGATGGCTGCCTCGAGATCGACCAACGTATTGGTCAAGGAATGTCCCCCAATTTTTACAGTCAACACTGGACTGCCTGGGTCTACGTACTTAGGATGACACGTCTTGCCCATCATTAAATCTACCAACTTACCCATGACATTGATAGTCTAGATTGCTCTCCATCCTGACTTTCTTAGGCACATCTCCTTTATCGCTTTAGAATATATCGAGACGTCTCGGATAGCTTGAAAAAGTGGAATTGTCACTATGAGATTTTTCAAGCTAGAAAGTATATCAAACTCCGACTGCGTTAGTTTCCTCTATTCTTGCAATCGGTTAGGAAATGAAGCCTTTGTTCTCTCAGCCACTTCTTCTTCCACCTCTTCTATAAGAGGTGTTTCTTCTACATCTACCTCCTCTTCTATCAGTGGAGGTGTCTCTACTCCTAGTTGTCTACCTGATCTAAGCTGAATAGGATTACAACTAATATGATACATCGGGTACATCTCACCTTCTACATTGTATGCCGATTGATTTACTCTATTATTTGGATTTGCCATCGGTTGTGCGGGTAGCTGCATAGGTCTCACTATAGGTAAGGCCGATAGGTTTTGATGGGGGTGAGCTGGTGCTACATTCTATGGAGCTAGATTCCATGGAGCATGGCCTCTCCACTATTTCCCAGGGTATTGATATGGCATCCAGGGCTGCTGGTTCGGAAATGTTGCTCCTAGGGGTGCGTTGGACCAAGGAGATGGTCCCCACCACCCCATGTTAGGTGGTTGAGGCTGGCCTTGTGGCATGTATGGTCCTCCCCGTATGATGGCATTCCTGGTGGCGTATTTCCCCCAAGGGGTTGTGGCCAACTCCTTCGATTGCCTATAAAATAGGCTTTCATGACATCAACATCCTCCTTGATATTGGGCAATTGTGGGCACAATCGGGTCTTATGATTTAGTTTACAGACCATGCATACTCTAACTTTGTTTTTAGGGCATGCATTCTTTGCATGCTTTCCTCTGCATTTTGGGTAGAAATAAGCCAATGCTGCCTCATTTTCTTGCTTCTTTTTCTCCAATAGCAGCGTGTCCATCTGCAATGCCAGAGATGAAAGCATCTCGCTTTTCAAATCTTCCAGCATGTTGCCTATTTCTATTTTTGTGACCGAAGCAGTTGCTTTCATGGTTCTAGAAGTGGTCTTGCCTCTCCTCCTTGAGTAGTTCCGGCATAATTGTCGGATATCTTCCATAGCGTGTTGGTAGACGTCACCTCCAAAAATCATGTTGAGAGCTTCTAATGATTCATTGTTAAGTCCTCTCAAAAATATGCTTTTAAGAGACTTATCAGCTAGCTTCGCATGAGGAGATCATTGAAGATTGAAGTTGAATCTCTCCCAGTACTCCTCAAGAGACTCGTCTTCTTTCTGCGTCATGCTCAGGACCTCCTCTCTGGAGTCTCTTGCTCTCCCGAAGTCTTGATATTGCTCTAAAAAGAGCCTCTTCATTTGATCCCATGTGGCAATGTGTTTGTCTCCCAGACCAATGAACCATCATAGAGCTACATCATCTAATGTGGAAGGAAAGAGCTTCAGCTTCTACGTATCATATTTGTAGTCCACAGACCTACATAGAACATCAAACTTAAATAAAAATAGGTCAGGGTCCTCGGTCGGGTATCCTCTGAAGGTAGGAAGGTGAGCAGGGGATATGTTTTTCATTTTGGTTTCTCCTACTCCTTCCTCAATCGGGAAACTAAAGCCAGATGAAGCCTCTTCGTCGGCCATTTTTTTAGGAAATGTGGTCTCTAATGCAGTTCTTATGGCCTCACGGTCATTCAAAACTTTTTGAGTCAGGGCTCTAAAATCGGTTGGTGTTATCATCCGATCTTCTACAACTTTCCACAATAGTGCTTCCTCTGAGGGTGTCCTCTTAAACAATGGGTTTACAATGGTTCATTCTTCCCCGAGTTGATGGGATGAGGAAGCACTTTGCACAAAGTGAGGATCCTCACTCCAGTGGACTGCTGGTGGTGAGTCGGGCGAATCTAGTTCAAACTCAGAATGTTCGGCTGACTCAGATTTTGGTGGACTTTGTTTTATGAACCGACCGTCAGGTCCTCTTCTTCTCGAAGAACTCATACAAAGTTAGATAGAAGGTTTTTAGGTATTGCAATTAATCTAATAGAGGCGCTTCCTCGACAATGGTGCCAAAATATTACGGGCCAAACACAGGTGAATTTTGCTCCTATTTTGTCACTGCCCGATCATTTAAATTGTCAACCCAGGGAGCTTCGTAAACTTTAGAAGTGTCTCAGACAAGATCACTTACAATACCCACTTTGAGATGAGTCTGTCTAATTCTACTATTGGGGGTTTAAAATATTGTCAATCATTCATCCACACCACAATAATTTACGTATGAATAATTAAATCCTGAGAATGTAAATATTCATACGTGCATAAAAATAAACCTACTGTAGAAATGAAAATAACAGTGCAGAAAATAAACCTATGAAAGTAGGAAACTAATCTAGGAAAGCATAAATAAAAGGGAAGGAATACTGGCTTGGAGTGGGCCTAGGCTCCAGCAGCTCCCTTCCAGCTGAACACGTAGTTAGGAACTCTCGAACTTTATTGTATTTGCAAAAGAATTATTACAATGCTTCTACCTCCTCAGAATGACAAATGTATTCTCAATCTGGATTCTGGATGATCTATCAGAGAGGTCTGTGTGTGTTTATATAGCACACACACAGATCTTCTATTACAAAGAAGTTACAATAGTAGTTTAGTCCAGACTAAACTAGGACAGTCTGGTAAACGTAATCGACATCTGCTAAAAATAGGCTTTGTTCCTAATGGTTGCACATTTGTTGATTGGTGCATGCTTCACCTAGCGTAGGTAAGACGTTCTCGTCCATTGGTGCAACTCCCAGAATTATCTTGCGTGATGTGGAACTAGAATGGCACCGGTCAACTCTGCCCACGTCGCTTTACTTGGTCAACTGGCGAAGAATGGAGGCACCTTCTCTATGAGGAAGGTGCCTTCCTCACGTGCTTTTTGACAGGCACCTTTCGTATGTGGAAGGCGCATACTGATGTGGAGCACCTTCTTCCTAGGAAGGTGCCTACTGATGTGGGTGCCTTCTCTATACGGAAGGCGCTTTGCCTTGTATGGGGTGCCTTC
Organism: Wollemia nobilis; assembly: GCA_028583015.1. Taxonomy (NCBI): domain Eukaryota; kingdom Viridiplantae; phylum Streptophyta; class Pinopsida; order Araucariales; family Araucariaceae; genus Wollemia; species Wollemia nobilis. Next base: position 28,797,131 of record JAQPPZ010015824.1, on the reverse strand, counting down.
CCTATGCGGAAGGCGCCTAAGTATGTCGGGCGCCTTCTTTATATGGAAGGCGCCTACCTTCTATTGGCGCCTTCCTTGAAGAGGAAGGTGCCTACCCTTTTCTTGGCGCCTTCCTTGAAGAGGAAGGCACCTATCTTCTCTTGGCGCCTTCCTTGAAGAGGAAGGCGCCTACTTATCATGCCTTGATCCTGAAAGAAATAGAGTGCCAGGTCCATGAAAGACCTCGATTGATCCAAATCTGTCAAAACCAACTACATTTCCACAAAAACACACTAAAACACACAAATTAGATAACACACACAATTCTATTAAATAATTACATAATCATTCATAAAAGTACATAGTTCCTATTATATTGTCGCATAATAATCGATGAAACCCATACAAAATATGAGCATTTTTTAGGCTCATCAATCCTGCCTATGGATGCTTTCCATTTGCTATTGGAAAGTCCATGGCAGTTTGATCAGTGTGTAGTGCATGATGCTCGTACCAACACTTACTCCCTGACAAAGAATGGAGTATGCCATAAGCTGAAGCCCCTGAAGGAGGTGGATGAAAAGGTATGTAGCAGTGCCAAAATATGTTTAGTTGAAGGTAGAAGGTTTTTGGATGGTTTGAAGCATGAGCATATGTGCTATGCATTAATTCCTAGAGTTAGGTAAGAAGAATGCAAAGATACCCCAGTAGAAGTCTCAATTCTATTAGAAGAATTTCTAGATATTATATCAAATAATGTGCATGAGGGTTTGCCACCAGTGAGGAATATCAGTCACCATACAGATTTGGTACTAGGATCTAGTTTACCCAATAAGGTAGCCCATAGAATGACTCCTATAGAAAGTGAGGAGCTAAATAGGCAAGTCCAAGAGTTGCTAAAAAAGGGACTGATTCAGGAGATCCTGAGTCCATGTGCAGTACATGCAGTACTAGCACCAAAGAAAGATGGAGAGTGGAGAATGTGTACAGAATTCTGAGCTATTAACAAGATCACCATAAAATATAGATTCTTATTGCCAAGGATGGATGACATTATGGACCATTTGAATGGAGCCAAGTAATTCATAAATATTTATCTAAAGAGAGGGTACCATAAGATTCATTTCAAAGAAGGAGATGAGTGGAAGACAACCTTCAAGACTAGAGAGGGTTTTGTATGAGTGGTTGGTCATGCCATTTGGGCTAACCAATGCACCAACAACATTCATGCGACTGATGAATTAGGTATTGAAGGAGTTTTTAGGAAAAATTGTCATTGTATATTTGTATGACATTTTAATATTTAGCAAGACCCTAGAAGAGCACCTAATGCATACTAGAAGGGTTTTTGAGAAGTTGAGGGAGGAGCAGTTGTTGATTAATTTGAAGAAGTACAATTTTGTGAAGGAGTTAGTGTATCTGGGATTTATCATCTCAGCCGAAGGTCTAAAAATAGACCCAAAAAAGGCGAGGGCTATCATTGAATGGCCTAATCCAAGGAGTATAACTGAGGTAAGATCATTTCATGGTCTAGCAAGTTTTTACAGAATATTTATTACAAATTTTAGCAGTATTTGTGCACCCCTTACAGAAACAATAAGAGGGGATAAGAAAGAATTTAAGTGGACCTTAGAAGCAGATAAGATCTTTGATATATTGAAGAAGGTCATACAGCAACATGTTTTGGCACTTCCAAATTTTAATAAGGTATTTCAGGTAGATTGTGATGCTAGTGGTACTGCCATAGGAGCTGTATTGAGTCAAGAAAGTAAACCTATTGCTTATTTTAATGAGAAACTCAATGATGCTAGGAAGAAGTATTCAGTTTATGATCATGAGTTTTATGCTATAGTTAAGGATCTAAAGAAGTGGAGGTATTATTTGTTTCCAAAAGATTTTGTTCTATATACTGATCATCAGGCCTTACAATATATTAATAGGCAAGGGAAGCTAAATGAGAGGTACTTGAAGTGAGTTGAGTTTCTATAGATTTATACCTTTGTATTGAAGCACATGAGTGGAAAATAAAATAGATTTGAACATGCCTTAAGTAGAAGTTAGTGTTTATTGACAGAAATAAAGGTGGAAGTTGTAGGGTTTGTATCTTGAAGATCCTGATTTTGTGGAGGCTTAGAGAGCTTGCTTAGCACCTGTTACTTTGGATAAGACTAAGTGGTTGGATTTTCTAATCCAATATGGAATGTCGTTCAAAGAAAACCAATTATGCATTCCAAGGAGTTCAATGAGGGAGAATCTCGTCAAGTAGAAGCACAATGGAGGGTTGGTTGGACACTTTGGTCGAGATAAGACCATTGTCCTCGTTAGTGAGAACTACTTTGACCACATTTGTAGCAATATGTGAAGATACTTGTGCAAATTTATAGAGTATGCAAGATGGCCAAGGGTGTGAGACAAAACACTGGATTATATCAGCCATTACCTATACCAGAGAGACCATGGGAGGGCATTAGCATAGATTTGGTTCTTGGCCTACCAATGACACAAAGGGGAAATGACTCCATATTTGTGGTGGTTGATAGGTTTTCAAAGATGGCACATTTTATTCCCTATCAAAAAACTAATGATGCAGTTCATGTTGCAAGTTTATTTTTCAAAGAGGCACAAATTCATGGTCTACCAAAGAGTATATTTTTTGATAGATATACCAAGTTTGTTTGGTATTTTTGGAGAACCTTATGGAAGAAATTGAAGACAAATTTGAAATTCAGTTCTGCATACCAACCACAGACTGATGGACAAACAGAGGTGGTGAATAGAAGTTTGGGCAATCTAATGAGATGCTTGGTAGGAGATAAGCCCAAAGAATGGGATTTAGTTTTACCATAGGTAGAATTTGCATACAACATTTCTATCAATAGGATTACTAACAAATCTCCATTCCAGATAATATATAGGAGTAGTCTAAGAAATGATTTTGAGTTAAGGAAGATGGATATAGGGGAAAAGTGCAGTGCTGAGGTTGAGGACTTTGTAGAGCATCTAAAGAACTTGAATGAAGAAGTGAAGAAGAATATTACTAAGATGAATACTCAGTACAATACAAAGGCAGACCATAAGTGACGGTTTAAGGAATTTGAAGTGGGAGATGAAGTTATGGTCCATCTTAGAAAAGAAAGGTTTCTTGCTAAAACCTATAACAAGATGAAAATGAAGAATTTTGGACCATGCAAAATCATAGAAAAATGGGATTCAGGCAATGCGTATGAAGTGGAATTGTCAAGTGGGCTTAACATATCTCTTATTTATAACATTTCAGATTTGGTAGAATACCATGAAGGAGACAATGGTGAGGGACCAGTATCATAATTATGGAATATTCCAACATCTACTCTAGATACATAAGAGATAGAAGAGATACTGGATACCCACATTGGAAAAATTACCAAAAATAGTCAGTATGCAGAATATCTGGTTAAGTGGAAGGGCAGACCTGTTGAAGATTCATCTTGGTTATCGAAGGTTGAGGTTGAACGCCTTGGTTTTCTTCCAACAACAGAGAATTGAAGGTCACTTCTCAAAATTACCCTGGGTGTCTGATAAAGGAGCATATAGTGGTGTAAGAGTGATCTTGCATCACCTGAAAAAAATTATAATTGTTTAATTTTATAAAACTAGTAAAACTAGTTTTACTTGCAGGAGATTTTTGAAGGTCTTAGAGGTTGAATTTGAGGATTTTCATCTAGACACGTGCCTTGTCGCAAAAATACTTGGTCTTCTTCACTTAGCGTGTTTCATGTCGTTTCTGAAAATATGTTGTAATAGTCAATCGGGTCAACAAGCGCGAAGTTAATACCTCGACAAGTTGCCCCCAAATTTCAAATTTGAAATAGATGGTTTTAGGTGGGAAAAGGGGAATTTTTGAAATTGTAAAAGGGGCTCTTTTCTTTTGTATCCTCATTTTTTGGCATAAAAGTAAGGAAAAACACCTGTGTATCATTTGTTCAGTGTTTCTTGTGTAACGTGATCTTCACCAAGTGGTATCAAAGCAGGAGTTCCTGAGTGTGTAAACAGATCGTCGGACATGATGCAGTTTACACAAGGATATGTGGTCAGGGTTAGTGAGAGAAGTGAGTAGAATGCCTCCATGAATAAACTATGGTGGTGGGAGAAATATGGTTCCAGAAGAAGATTTCAGAGCTTTGGAAAGACAATTTCAGGCTCTGCAAGAAGAGTTGTGTAGAGGGTTTGAGCCAAGGAGGGAAGATGGTAGTGAACATGAAGTTGAAGAAGAAGAGGACCAATTTGAGGAAGAATAAGAGGTAGGAGATCATCCACAAGCCAGGTTATAAAGAGTCATATCTCAGATTGGAAAGAGATCGAAGATGGAGGTTTCTGCGTATTCTGGAAATCTTGATCCAGAGGAGTTGGTTGACTGGATCAATAATTTGGAATAATACTTTGAGTATGAGGAGGTTGAAGATCCTAATAGGGTCAAGTTTTCTAAGACCAAGCTGAAGGGTCATGCCAACATATGGTGGAAGGGAGTGCAACTAGACAAAAACAAAAGAGGAAAATAAAGGATAACAAAATGGAAGAAGATGTTGGAGAAGTTGAAGAGGTAGTTCATTCTAGCTAACTACGAGTTGGATATGCTAAAGAAAATATAAGGTTTGAGGTAGTAAGTAAGTTGTGCATGATCTTTGAGAGTGGAATCCATTGCTTGAACCTTGCAACTACCCCAATGCATGACAAAAGTGATGGTGGAGGGTGTCCATAGATTGCTTAATATGGTGTCATCTTGGAGTGATAAGAAGTATTATACCACCATCCAACCAACAGAAGCCACTTGACCCAATGAGTCGGTTGCTCAGAGGTAAAGCAATGGAGATAAGTTTCCAAGCATTTGTTAACAATTTCAGTTTTCCCATCATTTTAGGGATGTTACACCAAGCTCATATAGAGTTGTGTGTCATGTAGCTTGAATAGTTCCTACCAAAAATGACTTGTGAATATGGGATTACAATCAAATATGATGGATTGGGACATGCCATGAAGGTGAAAAATGGAATCAAGGAATATTTGGGAAACCATTGAGGCCTTATAAGGGTGGGTTAGAGGACAAAAGTGAGCATACTTAGACGATCCACCACCACAAGAATGATTGTTTTGCCTCCTCACTTTGGGAGCCCTTAAATAAAACCCATAGAAATGTCCTTTCAAACGATGTTTGGAATACGAAGAGGTTGAAGTGTGCCTGGTATGTGAATAATTTCCCCCTTCATACGCTAACAAGTATCACATTTTGCAACAAAGGTCTTAATATCCTTTTTCATTCCTACCCAATAAAATGTGAGTTTAACCTGTTCATATGTCATTAAGAAGCCATAATGTCTTGCAATCAGGGAAGCATACATTTCCTACAGTATAGATTCATAGATTGTTGAATTTTCAAGGATAACAAGGCAGCCTCGATACCTTAGATGGTGCCCATCCCATGTATATCTTGTGCGAGAGTCAAGATCAGTTTGGAGTTGTTGAATTGAGGATTGCAAGATGGCATCATGGGTTACTTCATCTTGAAGTTGATGGGTCCATTGAGGAAGTGGAGTACAGATGGCACACAACATAACCTGGTCCTCATATTGACGGGATAGTGCATCAACAATGACATTTTCCTTGCCCTTCTTATAAATGGTTTCATAGTCATACCCTAGTAGTTTGGTCACCCATTTTTGTTGTTCAGGTATGGAGACACACTGCTCAAGAAAGTATTTAAGATTGTGGTGATTTGTTTTGATGGAAAAATATCACCCAATAAGATAAGGCTTGCAGTGGTTGACAACGTGTAAGATCACCATCATCTCCTTTTTATAGATCAGTTTTACTAGTGAAAGCCAATGGCTGCTCTTATTGTGTAAGTATTGCACCAATTTCACTTCTAGAAGCATCAATTTCAACCATAACTTGTTTAAGTTGCAAAAATGCATGTTTGATGGGTTTTGACCATAGAAATGAGTTCTTTTGCAACATAACCATCAAGGGAGATGCAATATTTCCATAATCATGCAAAAATCTTCGATAATAGCAAGTGAGGCCTAGGAACCCTTGAAGAATTTTGAGAGTGTGTGGCTTGGGCCATTCCTGTATGAGAGTAATATTTTTGGTATCCACCTTGACCCCTTCCCTTGAGACTAGGTGGCCGAAGTATTCCACTTCCTGCATTCCAAAAGAATAATTGGACTATTTTCCACACAATTGATTATCAGCCAAGAGTTGTAGGGTTTGATCCACATATTGTAAATGTTCCACCCATATGTGGCTGTAAATCAAAATATCGTCAAAGAAGACCAAAATAAATTTGCACAAAAAAGGCCAAAAGATTGCATTTATGAGGCTCTAAAAGGTGGAAGGTGCGTTGGTAAGACCAAAAGACATGACAAGAAATTCATAATGGGCTTCATGAGTATGGAATATTGTCTTTGGAATATCTTTTGTCTACAATATGATCTGATGATAACTTGAATGAAGATCCAACTTTGAGAAGAAGCGAGCACCATGGAGTTCATATAACAACTCATCAATGACAGGAATGGGAAATTTGTCCTTGAAGGTGATTTTGTTGAGTTCACTAAAATCCACACATAACCACCAAGACCCATCTTAGAGGAATATGGGCTGACACTTGGCCAAATAACCCCTATTGCTAATAACTCCTACACCATATTTTCAATATCAATATTTTGCATGTATGGGTACTAGTAGGGATGAATGTTGGGTGGTAATATTCGAGGTACAAGCTCGATGGCATGATTGTGGGCATGTCATGGTGGTAACCCATATGGTTCTACAAATATAGATGCATGTTTTTCCATAATTCCCTATAATTTCGCTAACTGAATTGTATCAGTGAATGTTAGGGCCTGACATGCAAACAATTGGGCCACTACCCCTTGAGATGATTTCTTCAAAAGTTTTTCCATTTTATGGGAGTTGATGAGTTGGGTAGGACTTGTAGGTATGTCATGGAGGGTGTATTGATTCCCATGTCTAGTGAATTGCATTCATAGATCAAGAAAATAGAATACTATTAAACCTAGGGTACGAAGCCACTAAGTTTCCAACATAATATCACAACCTCCCAAGGGAAGGGTAAACTCTTCCACCCTAAGGTTGTAGTTGCCCATCATCACCTTTACATTTCTACATTTTCCTTTGCATGGTAGAGTACCACCATTGGCCACCATGACTTCAAATGAATTGCAAGAGTAGATATAACAATATGCTTCTTTGGCTACCCGAGGATCAATAAAATTGTGTACTACCCGAATCAATAATGATTATGAGTTGTTGGCCCTTGAAATGCCCTACCACTTTCATGGTCTAGGAAGTGGAAGTCCCAGCTAAGGCATGCACTAATATTTTAGGTGGTTGGTCTTCTATTGGTTTAGATTCTTCAGGTTGCTCTTCTTCTCTATGGTCCTCCCCTTCATCATGTGGTTCCTTGGTGGAAGGTTCACCCACTTTGAGTAAATACAGTTTTTTTTGTACACACTTGTGGCTCAGAGAATATTTATCATCACAATTATAACATAGTCCTTGTGGCATTCTCTTATTAGTATTAAGAGGTAAGGTATTTCATTCTTTGCCCTTGAAACTGCCCCCGTGGCTTCCTGATGCATTTATTGCTAGCATGTCATATTTGGAATTTAGGCCTGTTAAACGACTCTCAAGGTCATCTACTTTATCCAATTTGTCTAGTTTGAATAATGCCTAACAAAATTCCTCATTGTTGGATTTCCATTTGTCTCACATGTTCACCTAGTCACTCTAGCTCTTGGGCAGCTTTAGTACCTCCAACTATTTTTAGGCACCTTAGGGTCTCCAAAAATGTTTATGGGAGTTATATATCAAAACAATCAGCTCAAAGAGAGGAGCGGAATGGACTATACCACAAAATGAAAATTTTTGGCCTGTTTGTATTTTTTAATTACCAAAAACTTTGCTTCTCTGACAAGCGACTACTCTAACTGTCAAAAAGGTTAATCTATGCACTATCAAACTCACAAATGACACTAACTATTTTGACTACCAACTCTATATTCTTTGTACTGTCAACCATATATTCCCTAGACTTCCACAATAGATATTTTGGGCACCATCAAACTTTGATGGGAATAGTCTCCTCTATAGTATGCTCAAATCTAATTTTGGTTTTGACTAGAAAGGGACTGAAAATAAGTTGAATAAGGATATTCTAAGCCAAGGTATGTTGAGTTTTATGGGCTCTATGATATACAATCTTCGGTCATGATTAGTGACCGATCCAATATCTTAGAGCTCTAACTATGGAGGGTTCCACCACTACTATAGTTGCACTATCCATTTCTAAGTGTACCATGAGAGTAACTTCCTAGGGCTAACCACTTACTAGTGCACCACAAAACTCAAACAACCGATATCTTCCTATGGAGGAAGGCTTCTCCTATTCCTAAGGGGTCTCCCTATATACCCAAGGGTATGTAGGAGCTTGCAGTCATGTACAAGTGCTATCTAAGGCCTGGGTATTGGAGTCTAAGTACCCCTCACTTCACTAGACGCTCTATGGGCAATCTAGTGTAGCCAAAAATGATAACTCCTCCATGATATTTTAAAACCCCTTGCATAGGGTTTCTAACCTAATCCATTAAACACAAAAAAATATGGTTTTTTTGCTCGATATTTTTAATGAAAAACAAGCAAAATGAAAAATTTACAGAATAGAAAAATAGATGGAAGAATAAGAATTGTTGCTACTGCTATGGAACACAACACTCAAAAGAGATATGATACCACTTGTTAGGAACCTTCAGATAAAAATAAGCATGACCACAATAGCAATGCAGGAATTAATGGAAATGCAAAAATGAAATAACAAAAGTGCCTAAGAAAATAACTGATTGGAAATACAACACACTTATATTAATCAAGAGGAATAGAAATCGATGGTCTCTTTGAGGGGGCAAACTCCTTTGAAGCAGAGCTCCAATACAATATGTGAAATATATGAGATACATTCTATTCCCACCCTTATATAGACTCTTATTTAACCTAACCCTAATGCTCAAGTGTCGGTCCACATGCAAGAGGGGACCCAAGCTATTAACTTCTACTTACAATAAAAGTAACGGTTACGTCATAATGGGCCATATGCACTAGGCACACAAGGTGCAACGTACACCAACACTAGACAATTACATAATGATGATTGTGTTAAGATAGGGTCCTAACATCTTGATTTGTCTTCCTCAACTCATGGTTGCTGCACTCAATTGCTGAAATCTTCCCTTGGGCTTCAACCAACTAAGCTTGCAATGCAACAATTTGTTGATCCTTTACCACTCCTTGCTATTTCAATCATTGTATATGCCCATGATGCTCCTTTTGCAATGTTTCCATCTCCTTTTTACACAATTCCATCTCCACTTTGGCCTATTCCTTCAATTATCATTCTTTTGTCTCCCTCATGTAGGCTACCTATTGCTCAACCATCATGCTTAAACTCTTTGCCATGTCATGAAAGTTTGCAGTCCCATGGTCAACCATTGAATCAAGCCAAATAGTACAAATTGTTGTGTTTTCCATTTTTGGTGTTAATTTGTACTTGACCATTGGAGTAGGATATGTGTTGAACCTATCCTTTGAGAAATAAATTCAAGGATGTCGATACAACTCTTGCATACCCTTGTGGAGCTCCTTCACTCCAACCATGGTTTAGATACTTCTTTCTCCTATCTCTCATGGTTGGGTCTCTACAAACTAGGCTAGTTGTGTCATCCTTGTCTCATCTCAAGTCACCATCTCCACATCAAATCTTGTACTAGACATAGTAGCCTGCTCCATCTCCATCTAAACCAAAAGCTTAGATACTTCTCCTAAGCATGGTGTTTCCAAGTTGAATCTTAATCCAAGCAATCATGTCTCATGCATATTAATCTTAGGAGTTGTGTTCATGGCCTCCAAGGCAGCATCAACTTCCACTATCTCCTATGCCACATCATCAACTGTTTCTTCGCATATTGATTATGTTGTCCTCCTTGTTATACTATGGTTGATTCTGCTTGTGGTTGCACCTTCCCACTCTCTTGTGCAACTTGTTTACTAGCTTCTCTATCAATTGGTTGTACCTCCCTTGTAGCCCCTTCCTTTTGTTGCTTCACCTACTTTTCCTTCTGAGCAACCACTTTGACTTGCACAGTTTTGCCATCTTGCATAACTCTCCACATAACTTCCTGTGCAGTCACTTATGCCATAGGTGCTGCTATAAACATTTGTTACTTTAGTGCCTATGGAGTTACCTGCAATTGTGGATTTTGCTTCTAGAACTATAAAAGTCACCCTTTTTGCTATGCATTGCCTCCTTGCACAAACTGCTATGGTGCATGCCACTTTCCATCACTACTGCCACTTCCTGAATGACTCTCATGTTGGGTGGACAAATCTCATGGATGAGTTTTACTAGTTGCTTTGGCAGTTGAGCCTTAGGGTGCTCCTCCACTACCTTACCATTACTCTTTGCACTATCTAACTCATCTGCCAAAGCATTTGTATCATGTGCATCCTCCGTAGATAAGCATATTGAGATATCCTTAATTGCTGAACCAGTTTTGATATTATGCATTTTATTGTAAATGCATGCAAAGTGTTTGACGAAATGCACGTGCATATATTTTAATGTTGTAAGTGCAATTTAATATTGTATGTAAAGAATAAAGTCATGTAAAATCATGTTAAGTCAAATATGTCGGCTAAATTATAAGCCATAGGTTATTTCGTCCTGTAGTGCAAATGAAATGTAATGCAAAGCAAATGCACATGAAATGTAATTTGAGGGTAGTTACAAGGTACTTGGAGAGCATAACTACTTGGTGGGTGTATAAATAAACCCCCCTCATTCATTTAAGATGTTCCTAGAAAGAGGATTGATACATCCATTATATGCAACCATGGAGGGTAATCAGCCTAAGGTTTGCAGGCTGGTTTGTAATGTTGAACTGTAATGTTGTATCACTCATGCCATTATTAATATAAAACTATTGTATTTACTATTATCTGTCATTGCTGTATTTTTTGCCATTACTGTTGTTATTAATTTGTTGCAAGATTTTTTGTACATTATCATTACTATACTACACTTCTTGCAGATCTGTAATTTATTACATGGAAAGGGAAGTGTTGGAAATATGTAAAATCCCTTTCTACATCCTCCACCTCCTTTGAAGAGCCCATAGTCTCACCACTAGTGCCGCAATTGCCATTTTCCTCTCCTTTTCCATAGTTCCAAGAGTACACACCCGCTACAATAGTGCAACAGTGGTCCATTAGAAAATTTATGGTTTCCCCTTTGGAATCACAATTGGTGCTTTTATCCTAGGCGTGCAAACTCTTTCCATCAATCTAGTTGTTGGTCACAAATATGCCATAGGAAAAGATTTTGTGTGCATATACGTGCCTTAGACTTGGACCAACATTGAAATGCTAAGGGGAAGAGATGTCCCTCATGCCAATCTCTAGAGAAAGGCTGGATCCTATACTAACTACTTGGTGTTTTAAGCTAAGAGTGCAGGAAAGGGATAAAAAAGAGGGATAGGGAAGAAACACAGTTGGTTGATTTAATGAGGGGAAGAACCGGTAGCACAATTACTAACTAATACCTTGAAGTAGCAGCAATAAATACAAAACATAACACATAAATGAACACCATGCTAACTTTCCTTTGTATCCTCTGGACGAGTCTAAGATTTATCTATTTCCCTACGCCTAAATCTAGATTTCAAAATTACAAAGAATGGGAAACATGTAAATATAGTAGAAACACTATCCACAGGTAGTATAAAAGAACATTAACATGGCATTTTCTCCCCTATGTATCCTCCAAGAGAATTTTAGGGTTCTGTCCCCAATCACACACCTAAATTCAGGATTCAGAATTACAGTATACAAATGAAGACAAAATTGCAAAAATAATCATAGAAGGTAGCATACAAAAGAGAAATAAGGCCCAAAGTCTTTAATATTAATTGCAAAAATCAAGCTACAACAGCTTTCTAGCAGAATTTCTTGCCCTTCTTCACTACAATTCTAGGGTTTTTATAGAGGATCCGACCCTCTAAGCCATTAATACCCTTGATTTACAAGTACACCTCTGGAGGCTACAAAAATCTATGCCCATCCCTTTTTGCGATTGAGGTTTCACTTTCATTTCTACAATTAGCAACCATGGCCACGTCAATCAGGAAAATCTGCATTTATGAGTCGTTTGACTTGTCCTAGGCCACTCCGAGTGAGGTGATCGAGTGGAGGCACAAGTTGCTCTAGTCTCTCCTCTGCAACTGATAGCTCATGTACTATTACTACAAATGGGCAATGGGTATTTCAGGCAAGAAAAATGCATCACTCGAATGCCTTAGAAAGATACCCGACCTTGGGGTGTGTCTTTGAGAAAAGTGCCCTCGTTGGTCGAGCCCTGAGAGGAGCTTCGCTAGATTCTTTTGCAAAACTTTGCTTCACAGTAGGTATGGACCGAAGCATTCAGGATGGTCAAGTGTGGATGCTTTTCTAGAATGAGCCTTCAAAAAATGCTTCGTGAGGCTTTTGTACTGAGTTTTAAACTACTTCGCTGCAAACCTCTTCAAAAAATGTTGTTCGAAAAGGTTTTTCTCGAAGCTAACTCCTGCCTTAGAATATTTTGACATTTCAAGGAGAAAAAAGCTTCAAATGAGGATACTTCACAAAAAATGTGGCCAAAGTAGATGCTTCACAGCGGCCCAAGGCAAAGTAGAATCTGTCGAAGATATGGTTCGCTAGGACAAGGAGCCAAAGTGGATGCTTCGCTCAGATTTTGGTGAAGTGCTTTCAATGACTTAGGAAATTTTAATGATTTGTGATTGTTGCTTCACAAAACTTCCGCCCGATCCGGGTACTGTGATAACTTTTCCAGTGAAGCACTTTTCATGCCTTAGCAAATTTTTGGGCTTTTATCCAGATTTTCCAGTTTCCTCCCACGAAGTTGTCCTCCTTTTCTCTTCTACAAAGCTCTTTAACTTGGTTTGTTCTACTGGCAAATCTCTTGCTTATATGAATTATATACAAACAAAAAATGGAGGGAAGGGCAAAATTGGGAAATTGCTGTAATGTTTGAGATATACAAAAAGAAATAAGAAAACAAACCGAGAAACCTTTTCATAAGACTTAAATTTTTCTCTACCCCTTCAAGCAATGTAATAGAATTGTCAACATTCCTGGTGGCTCATAGGGAAATAATCTCACCTCGATGCAAGGACCCTCAGCTTTGATCCATTGGGTCAGAGTTACCTGCAGACCCTTCTCCTTTTTGCTCTTCCTCCTCTAAGAGTGCGTGCTTAGCTACCACTTTCCCTTTTCCTTTTTCTCTTTCCTCTTGTGTTTGTTCCTGCTGTGGCGATGGGGGAAGACGATCACGGATTTGTTCCATAGTACGATAGACATGAGCCCATGCACCCTTCTGGAAGGGTTCACGATCCTATAGTGCCTTGACCAGTATATGGAACCTGTCTATTTGCTCTATATTAGCATGCTTGGCTCTTTCATTCAAATCATTTAAACAGGCGGCAATTCGGCAATATTTGAAGATGAAATCCGTGATTGTCTCCTCCGTGACTGGCTCCACCCAACCATCTATTTCTGAAACGTCGCTCTCAAATTGGAGCCAGGCGGGCTTAAGTTCTTCCTTGGTCAATAAGTTTTCGTCATCGTCAGTGAAACTCGGGAAACCCAATACTGACAAATCTTGAAAGTACCCCAGCGAAGTGCGTTGCTCCTGCTCAAACACATCCATGAGGTGTTTCACCTTCTAGGATTTCCTCAACTTCGAAAAGAAGGAATGAATAGTGGACTGCGCAGTGGACCAATCTCTTGATGTCCGACTCATGGCAGCTACCTGCAAGTCTTGGTATTTGATGCTTTGTACCTCAAAGTCCAGACTGAGTCGACGTTTGATCTCCTGTATAATTTCGTCTACTAGGGGTCCCTTCTGTGCAGCGGCACTCTGGGCTTCAGTGATGTATGATAATATTGACAGGGCGCTGGAGGCCCGGGATCTGAAATTTCTCAACAAGTGTGAACGGATGCTTTTAATCCTACCCCTATCAAACTGCTCCAAATTTTCCTTCTCATATAACTATTGTTGCATCTGCAAGATTTTTGCTTCAAATTCTTTGGCCTTCAAATCAGCTTCGGCCTGTATCCTGTTCTGATCTCCCGTTGCAACTTGCAGTTGAACCACCTGCTGTTTTAGGGCATCCATCTCCTTTTTCATCTGCTCACATTGTTTCTGAGCATCCTCGAGTCGTGAGAGAGCCTTAGCCAACTCTTCTTCCAGTTTGATGTTTGCATTTTCTACCTCATAGCGGCGCTCATTGGCTATCTTGGCATGTGCACGAACTGATTCTACCTTTACGTGCATGGACTCAGACTCATCATCGACATCTAGGTGCTCCAGGTCCTTGATCCTTTCCTGGTACTCGTAGTCCGCTGGGGTCATCTCATCAATTGGTTTTTGAACCTTGGGGACCTTTTTCACTTTGTACAATTTCTTATTTTTCAAGTCAAATACGACATCCTTTTCTTCCTTCGCCAAGGTTCGCCCTCGCCTTTTCCTGGCTTCTTTGAGAAATTTATCTGTATTTTGTCTGGCCTAGAGCAGTTTCTCCACCAGAGGGCGTTCTTTGACCAATGTCAATTCACTTTCGATCAGGCCCGGATTGCCAGCCAGGGGTGTAAACAGGTACAATGACTGTAAAGATGATGATTCACCAATGGGGTTGGCGATGGGTGTAGTGGGGGATCCTATGGATGGAGTGGTGGTTGGTGCTGTCGTGGAGCGGGTATCAGGGTTAGGAAGTGAAGTGTCACCCCTAGATTGTTCGGGTGTTGTAGGGTTGGTGGCGTGGGCGAGTGATGTTTGGCTAACGGACGTGTCTCGGCCAGATAACTCAGATGTGGTGGCGATGCTTGGGGAGCCGGCGGGATTAGGAGGTAAGGCTTGGGTGAACGAGGTGGTGGTAGCAAATGAAACCATATGAATGGGTGATTGTTTGATAGAAAACAAGGGGGACTTGTCCGACAGGATAGAAAATTCCGGGGGTCTTTCGTCCGAGACTGCTATAGACACAACTTGTGATACAGGTGTAGGGGAAGGAGGGTGCATACCTGCGTGCTCTACTGACAGAGCAGTGTCGGAAAAATATTGCATGTTTGGCTCACGTTCGCTCTGCGCTTCTGCTTCTTCAACATTTGAAGCTCTTCCTTCTTTCACCTTTTCCTTTTGGAGGTATTCCTCCACATCAACTATATCGATATCGACAAACTCCTTTTCTTCCTGCTGCGGTGGTCCAGGGGCCGCTCCTTCAACGTTTGCCTCAGCCAAAGCTACTGCAAGTTGCTCACCAGAAGCACCGAAGGGTCTAGTGCAAGGTTTCTTCGGATGCGGAGGGGGCATTTGAATTCTATCCAGCCTCTTCCTTTTCTTCTTTTCTTCCCTTGCTTCCCTTCCGATGTCCATATCGGAACCGCCAACAGGGTCTTTTGGAAACTCTTACTGAGTTGCCACTATCTCTTTCTTTTACTTACTGCTCAGAAACATCTTCAATTCTCCTTGGGCTTTCACCCGATTCTGGGGTACTAGGAGGAATGAAGTCAGCAAAGGAGATGGGCTACCAGGACCGAATGTTGGCTTCATAAAAAATGCTAAAATCTTCGTCCATCTCTAGAGGACTATACGATCTTTGCTTTCGTTGGTGAACTCTCATCATCCACCATTCTCTTAGCTGATCTTCATGCCAACCTTTTAGCTCTTCCCTTAGATCATCCTTCATGTTTTTCTAGAATGTAGAGTATGGTCCCGAAAAAGGGTGTCAAATGGGATCATATTCAACTTCCATGGTATAAAATTCATGCCATAGGGGCAATGTTTTCATTCTCTCAAGGTGCCATTCTAGGTCCCTCCCAGTGGGGTTATTTCGTTGCTCCACTATCTTGGGGTAGGGAAAAAACATGGAAATTTTTGAATCTGAGGTGGTCCCCCATTACCCCCAAGGGGTCATAGCACCACCGTTGTGGAATATACAACAGGCTAAGGTTGGCGAGCATATCTTCTAGGTAAATATTGTTTGAGGGCAAATACCTCAATGACTCCCATTTTGAAGGGGAAATCATAGGTTGGTGCCCTCTTTTAGCCATGGTCGTAAACTGTATTCGTCACGTAGCTCTGGTAAGCGACCTCCAATTCAAATTGGTATTCATAAGGATAAAATGGAAACATGAAGGGTTTTCTTGTAAACCCGAATAAGTGAACAAAAAGCCCCTGAGTCAATTGGAAAACATCGCCCTTCTTTTCAATAATGACCTTATCCTTGAGGATCGTGGGCACCCAAGGGCAAGAGCCTCACATGAGCTGCATAGAAGGTGTTAAGAACTATAGATTGAAAAAATTGTATGAATTTGTCCTCGCCAGGAGTGGGGTCCACTTATACATCGGCTGGGGGACTCCATGTTTGTTTACTGGACTAACCGCAATGTGGGGGAAATGCTTTATGATGAGGCTAGGAATTGCCTCATCCATGAACACTCTTTGATACATTTTTGACTATTTGACTTACCCTTTTTACTATGATTTTTATGTTAATTATGGAAAAATGCATTATATAATGATATTTGCAAATTCTGGAATGACAAAGTGCATATGCTCTATTTTATTGTTTTTATTGTAATTTCACCTGTTTTTCAGTTAATTAATCAGTAGTGTTATAGAAATTCAGAACTTGTTTGAATATCTGATGCTTTGTAATATTGTGTTCCTTTGGTTACACTAATTCAAATGGGAAAGGGCACCAAGAATTTGTTCACTGTAGCTGACTGTGCACGAAAACAGGTCATGAATCGTGATAGTTCCAGCCAGCTGTACATATACAGCAGGGCTTGGAATTAGAAACTCCAACACATGCCATCAATGCAAAAGGGTTTGCAAGAGATTGGAGAAGTCAACACGTTACTTCCTATGCATTTGGACCATAGATCAGCAACAAATGGTCACCTGCTTGTTTTTTTGGAGTAGAGCAGGAATAAGCGACGCAGGAATAGGGAATAGCACAGGAACAACTGAAGGTGGTCAACAAGCGATAAACCGGTTGAGGAAAGTATTTGAAATTGACCAAGAGGTTTTACCAACTCATATTAACATGATTTCCTCAATAGATGCAGCCCATCAATAATGAATGGATAAAGTTTGGACAAAGTAAAATCCTACAGTATAGGAAACAGTTATGTAATTAGTTGTAAATCCCTGCAAAGAAGTAAACAAACATATCAATGTTATCTTATAAATAATAAAGCTCCCATATGGTAGAGCATATAGACATATAGATAGAGACATATAGATAGATAGGCAATAGAATATCGAAATTAGGATAGAGTAAAATTTTTCTGTAGCAGAATAGTAATTTGCAAGTTTTTCTTGCATTACTGTAATGCATTTTCAGATTGAATAAAAAGGTGCAATCTTCAGTTTTCAATTGTCATGTTGAGGTTGATGATTAAAAGTTAGATTGTCTTAGCATAAATCCTCATCTTCTTATGGTTCTAGAAGCAAGGGCCACTTGCAGACCAGAGGAAGGTAGTTCCTGAAAAAATTTCTTGTTGAATTCTTGCTGCAGCAGGTTAGCAGAATTCTGCCAATTTTCATTTCTTTAGTAGTTTTCAATATAGTTTTCAGCAGTGGACAACATTTTTTGTATTTACAGCAATTCCCAGATATTTTTTCATTTTGTAGTTTTACAGTAATTGTTGATTCAATTTTGCATCACACAACAATTTCCAAATATCTTGTCATTTTACAATTTGGCAGTTTTTATGGATTCAGTATTGCAGTAGTTGAAATTCTATTTTGACATTCTTTAGTTGATTTAATTTCATGCAAGAGTGTGTGTGTTTTAAATTTTGCACTTTAATTTTTTGTCATTTCAATTTAGCAACATTACATTTTCTATCATTTTCAGATTTTGCAATTTCATTTCTTGCAATTTTGTTTCTGCAAAAGTAAATAGGAGTTAATTTTAGTTCTTAGAAGTTAAAATTCACAACAAAACCCTCAATTGCTAACTGATCCACCAATAAAACCTGTTCTTGGATAAACTTAACCTGTAACTGTGACACTTCCTATCGTATACAACCTCTGGAGTTAAAGCCTATGTAGGGTTAATGTGCCCTTATATCTTTTTCAGGAGTTAAAGGCTATGGCCAACAAATACCAAGCAGGGAAGGGAAGCCCTAAGCACCATGGGCTCATCAAATTGATTTGCCAGTATCACTTTAGGGGCAACCCTAGAAATTTTGACCGCTTCTTTGCCCCTTGGGTAGAAACAAATGACCCTAATCCTGCATCAGAGGAAGAAGAAGCAGAGGAAGACTATGCAGAAAACCCTAGTCCAGAACCCTCTAAAATCAGAATTTCTCCTTCTCCAGATGGTCCCCCATCTTCACGAACTCAGAAACATCAAGCATCCACATCTGGTTCTCAGTTAAAAAAAAAAGGGTAACATTTGCAGATACGATACAATCCAGCAGGGAAATTGGAAGTGCAAGTGAACATGCTTCGAAATCTGCTCCTGAAACAATAGCAACATCTGCAGTTGCTCCAGAACATCCAAAACCTACACCTGCTAAGAAGTATCCAGGGTCTACAGGGTTAAGAAGGTCTGCTAGACTTCAGAAAACTAAAACCCTACCAGAAGAACTAATAGATATCACAGACCCAAATGAAGGAGAAATCAGAACAGAGGATGCACAGGAACCAAATGTTGAAATAGAAATGACAGACACAGGGATACAGACAATGGAACTGGATACAACTATGGATGAAACTTCAATAAGCCCTGTATGTCCATTAGTTGATTATTCTGACTCTGATTCTGAGGAGCCACTAAAATTTGATTCTGAACCAGTTGAGGATGATGTGAATGTTTTAATGCATGCTGATTCTGAGCAATATTCTGAGTCTGAGTCTGAAGAGGAAATCGATATCCACACTCAATTGCATGCTGCAAAGAGTGTTATTAAAACCCAGACCCATTGGATTGAGCAAGCTGAAGAGACCATAAAACAAAAGGATCAACAAATTGATCTGCTTTAGCAAAAAATTCAAGATTTGCAGAACCAGTTGTCTCAACTGGAATATCAATCTACAGAGTTACCAGAAGCATCACCGGATGAATGGGCCCAGATTCTCTTAGATTTAGCTGAACATTCTGAGGCAAACATAGCACCTGCACAGAGATCACCTGACAGAGAGGAAGCAAGAATGGCAATATCTGATGATGAGAGTCCATCAAGAATTTTGCTGACAAATGATACTGCACTTCAAGTAGGAAACACAGACACCTTCTATAGAGGAACAAGAGGCTGCAGCACAAGATCAGGTATCCACACTCTCTCCTCTCATTGCTATTACAACAGAACAAGGAACACAAATAGATTTGCCTATTGTAATACCAACTATGGAAGTTGGTGTACAAGTGAATATAGTGGCACAAATGCAACCTATTGTAAGACCCCCAGACACAGTGCCTTTAACTAGGTACAATGAAGACCTGGCATATTGGATGACTCAGTGTCACCAGTTAGAGGGCAAGGTTGCCACTTTAAACTCTGAAGCAGCCAAAGTAGCAGAGAAGGAAACAGAGGTGAATAGGTTAAAAACACAAGTGCAGGATGTATGTCAGATTGTAGAATATGCAATACAGTGCAGAAGACCACCTAGGTTTTATAGCCTCCTACTCAAGGAGAGATACCTTCACTGGCAAATCATGAGACTTGCTTCTGAGCTACCTCATCAGTTGAACACTCTTGAAGAATTCATAGAGGCATTTATGCAGAGTCCAATGAGAGCAACAAAACTTGTTATGTGAGTTATTCTTGCATAATTTCTTTTTGCCCATAGAAAGTATGTTTTTGCCTCACATTTATATAGGTGATTTACAACTTAGAGCTTTCATGTCCACTCTGCAAAATCAGATTTACTGGGACACAGAAAAGAAGTTCACTAAGGAATTGGAATCACAGGCTGTTTTTCTTATCAGACCTGCTCCCCTAAATCATAGAGATTGTACAAATGTTCATTATACCTTCATGAGGGATATCAGAATGAAACAACTCTATCTAGGGAACCTTCAGAAATGTATAATCCAGTTTCAAAATTTTTGTGCAGATTTCTTTGATGATGTTGTGGCAGCTTGTAAAAATAGATGGGGTGAGTTATCTATCTCTCTCCAGAAAAGAGAGCCAATTTCTCCCACTAATTTGTTGTGGTCAAGGAGAAGGGCAGAAGGCATTGTCCTAATTATATCAAAAATCAAGGAGCTTTGGATAGGTCTGAGATATAGGATGCCCATAATTATTACTCCTGTCCCCTACTTCTTTGATACTGACCCACAACCTGATATGCACTTCCAATAGTGGTTTCAGTCCATCAAAGCAGTCAGTGGATTCTATAAAATTGGTGGCGCATTACTCAAATTTCATGAAAGATGTCTAGACCTGGATCTGTGTGCTGTTGTCGTTGTACAAAATGCATGAGGACATGCATTACCATAAGTTGGGGGGAATGATGAGGCCAGGAATTGCCTCATCCATGAACACTCTTTGATACATTTTTGACTATTTGACTTACCCTTTTTACTATGATTTTTATGTTAATTATGGAAAAATGCATTATATAATGATGTTTGCAAATTCTGGAATGACAAAGTGCATATGCTCTGTTTTACTATTTTTACTGCAATTTCACCTATTTTTCAGTTAATTAATCAGTAGTGTTATAGCAATTCAGAACTTGTTTGAATATCTGATGCTTGGTAATATTGTGTTCCTTTGGTTAAACTAATTCAAATGGAAAAGGGTACCAAGAATTTGTCCACTGTAGCTGACTATGCAGGAAAATAGGTTGTAACTGTGATAGTTCCAGCCAGCTGTACATATACAATAGGGCTTGGAATTAGTCACTCCAGCACATGCCACCGATGCAGAAGGGTGTGCAAGAGAGTGGAGAAGTCAACACGTTACTTCCTACGCGTTTGGACCATAGATCAACAACAAATGGTCACCTACCTATTGTTTCGGAGCAGTGCAGGAATAAGCGACGCAGGAATAGGGAATAGCGCAGGAACAACTGAAGGTGGTCAAAAAGTGATAAACCGATGGAGGAAAGTATTGGAAATTGACCAGGAGGTTGTCCCAACTCATATTAACATGATTTCCTCAATAGATGCAGCCCAACAATAATGAATGGATAAAGTTTTGACAAAGTAAATTCCTGTAGTCTAGGAAACAGTTATGTAATTAGTTGTAAATCCCTACAAAGCAGTAACCAAGCATATCAGTGTTATATTATAAATAATAAAGCTCCCATATGGTCGAGCATATAGATAGACATATAGATAGATAGGCAATAGAATACCGAAATTAGCATAGAGTAAAGTTTTCCTGTAGCAGAACAGTAATTTGCAGGTTTTTCCTGCATTACTGTAATGCATTTTTAGATTGAATAAAAAGGTGCAATCTTCAGTTTTCAATTGGCATGTTGAGGTTGATGAGTAACAGCTAGATTCTCTTAGCATAACTCCTCACCTTCTTCTGGTTCTGGAAGCAAGGGCCACTTGCAGGCCAGAGGAAGGCAGTTTTCGATAGAATTTCTTGTTGAATTCTTGCTGCAGCAGGTTAGCAGAATTCTGCCAGTTTTCATTTCTTTAGTAGTTTTCAATACAGTTTTCAGTAGTGGACAACATTTTCTTGTATTTACAGCAATTCCTAGATATTTTGTCATCTTGCAGTTTTACAGTCATTATTGATTCAATTTTGCATTACACAACAATTTCCAGATATCTTGTCATTTTGCAATTTGGCAGTTTTTGTTGATTCAATTTTGCAGTAGTTGAAATTCTATTTTGACATTATCTAGTTGATTTACTTTCATGCAAGAGTGTGTGTGTTTTAAATTCTGCACTTTACTTTTCTGTCATTTCAATTTAGCAACATTTCATTTTCTGTCATTTTTAGATTCTGTAATTTCATTTCCTGCAATTCTGTTTCTGCAAAAGTAAATAGGAGTTAATTTCAATTCTTAGGAGTTAAAGGTCACAACAAAACCCCCAAATGCTAACTGATCCACCAATAAAACCTGTTCTTGGATAAACTGAACCTGCAACTGTGACACTTCCTATCGTATACAACCTCTGGACACCGCCCTGGATTGACACACATAATGATTAAATGATGAATGATCAACGACCCTCATCATTTTTGGCACCGTTGTCGGGGAACAAATGGTGTTGTTAGGAAAAGTGACACAGGTCAAGAATTGTGTTACAATTTTTGAAATATTGTATTTCAGTTTATTTATTGAATAGGCATGAATGCATAGGCCAAGAGACGAAAGAGGGAGGTTTATCAGAACTAGTTCTGAACCACCAAGGCGTTCTTCATGATCAGATGAAGAATTGCCAGAGCAAGAAATACCTTCTTCACCAACTGAAGCTTTGGACAGATTAGAACAAGAACTTTTGGCAGCACTTTCTGCTAAACATTCCCTTAAGACTGAACCATCCACATCAAACTCAAGAAAGAAAATAACTATGGCAGCACCACTACCACCACTAGGTGGGTATGCTGATGATCCTCCTAGGACTTTTGAATATCCCATCCGGTTGGATCCAGCTCTAGATGCTCCCATGAAAACTATTTCTCCATCCATATTGCCAATTTTTAGGGGAACTATTTCAGAAGATCCTGATCAATTTCTGTTTGAATTCAAAGTGTTATGTCAGACTTATGACTACATAAATGATAATCAAAAATTGAAATTGTTTCCTTCTACGCTTAAGGATGCTGCTCTCCGATGGTTTATGAGTAATCTTGAACCTAATTCAATCCGTACTTGGGATGACATGGAGACTGCATTCTTACATAAATATCAGGATTACTGTAGAGTACGAAATAGAAAAGATGAGTTGTTTCGGATCAAGCAAGAAGAAGATGAGAGTTTAGAGGATTACCTTGATCGCTTTGCCTTTGTCCAAAAGAGATGTGGTCCTGTAGAACCTGATTTCTTAAAGCCTATCTTCTTAAGAGGATTGCAGGATGAATCTAGGGAAGTGTTAGATTTAATGGGAAAAGGAGACATAGATCAACTTGACCTTGAAGATATTGTGGAGTTATGTAGAAACTATTCCCGTACTCACCATCGAAGAAAGAAAAGGAATTCTGGCAATAATGACATAAAGGAGTTGATGGAGGAAATGGCTAATTTAAAAATTGATATCCTTGTTCAACTTAATTCTGCATTAGGTGAGAGAAACATAAAATCCAATTCTACACCACCTTTGGCAATTTATTGCCCGAGATGCAGGAATAAGCATGCCTTGCAGGATTGCCCTTTAAACAAAACTTCTATTTGTGGAATTTGTTCCAAGGAACATTCAATAGATAGATGTCCTTTGTTGCCTCATCTAAAATCTATCTTAGGCACCCAAATAGAAGAACTTAATGCTATTGGGCAGAGATCCGGTGGTGGCTATACACAATATCCCAATGCTCCTCGGTTTCCAAATTGGGGACAATCTCCTTGGAATATGAACATGCCATGGGGACATGCAGAAGTCCCTGCACAACCTTGGAACCAACCTTGGATAGCTCCTCCAGATTGGTCACATCCTGGATGGATGAACCCACCTTGGAATGCAACTCATCCATAGTGGACACAACAAGGACAAAGATGGGGACAACAATATCCACCATATCAAGGACAACAAAGGTATCAAGGGCAAGCTCAAAACTTGCTGCCAGCTCCTAATCCAAATTTTTAGGGAAGAACACAACATCAACAAACGCAACCAGTGAAACAACCTCCACTCCCAGCTCAACCTGTGACTAACCCAAATAATACCAGACAAACAACCCCTGTTTATGAGGCTGAGTCTAAAGATTCTACTGTAGTTCATGTACTTGACTGTAGTAACATCCAACTGCGTTCAGGGAAGGTTTTACCTGAACCTGTTCCACCCACCATTGAAGAAATAAGTGAGAAACAAGAACCTCCAAATCAGGAGACAATGCAACAAAAACAAAAAGATGAAGTAACAAAAAAATGCAGGAATCTTCTCCAGTAGCATTACCATACCCTGAAAGGTTTGATCATATTGATACTGCCCCTGAATCAGAATTAGTGACAGAACTTAAAAAGATGTCAATTTCTCTCCCTTTGTTGCAGGCAATAAGGGATGTGCCTTCACTCAAAAAAACTATTCAGGAGTTATGTATCAAGAAACCTGGTAAAAAGAAGGCCTTTCCTAAAACCGTTCAGGTAGAAGGAAAATTAGCTGATTTATTGTCCGAGAAACTAGTTCCTCCTAAATATAGTGACCCCGGTAGTCCAATAGTTACAATTACTATTGGATTAATGCAAATTCCTAATGTGCTAATTGATCTTGGAGCTGCAATTAATGTTATGACTAAGGACACAATGCAAAAATTGTAGCTCAAGAATCTCAGTCCTACTACCACAGTTTTGGAAATGGCAGATAGGTCCGTTGCTAAACCTGAAGGTATCCTAGAAGATGTAGCCATTGAAGTCTCTTCTTGGGAATATCCTGTAGACTTCTTAGTGTTGCAGCCTAGAAAATCAGTCAATGGATACCCTATCATTCTAGGACGACCTTGGTTGGCTACTGCAACTGCTTTTATAGACTACAGGTCAGGAGAAATGACCATTTCTAATGGTGTTGACCTAAAGAAAATTTATTTGTATCCACCAGCTCAACCTTCAACTAAATTTTTTGGACAAATTTGGTATCCTGAATCTGATGAAGAACAAGAAACCATTGCCACTTTGGCTACAGTTGTAGTAAAAGAACATATTGAGGAAATCACTACACCTGAGAGAGAAATATTCGAGAATGAAACTGTCCTAATTGAAACATTACAATCGGAAGGACTAACTGATGATCAAACTCTTGTTCATCGGTTGTTGTGGCAAGAGGAGGAACAAAATTTAGAACTTCTGTCATCCATGCCTAATCAGGAAAGATCATTCATTCTACCACATGGATGGCATCATCATCTCCTTAACACCTTCAAATGTCCTCTGATTCCACCAGGTATCATTTTTGAGATAGATTCTAGAGTATTTCATACTCTATAGCCACATCATTGTCCATTAAATGCATTAATCAGTAACTATGAAGCAACTAGTTCTATCTATCCAGGGATCAAACAAATTGAAATCCAGCCAGGTAAATTTTTGAACATTAATAGCTGGCTAACTGAGGACCAGGAAACCAAATTATTTGCAGTCTTACAAAGACATGTTCAAGCTTTTGCATGGAATTATAAAGACATGACTGGCATTCATCCTGAGGTATGTACACATAGGATATACACAGAAAATGTAAAACCAGTAAGGCAACCTCAGAGACGCTTGAATCCTGCTCTAAAGGAAATTGTGAAAGAGGAAATTGAAAAACTCTTAGATGTTGGATTCATTTATCCAATTTTAGACAGTAAGTGGGTTTCACCACTGGTCATTGTTCCAAAGAAAAATGGTAAAATGAGAGTATGTGTGGATTATAGGGAGTTAAATAAGGCCACACATAAGGATCATTTCCCATTACCATTCATAGACCAAGTATTGGATACCCTTGCTGGAAAGAAATTTTTCTGTTTTCTTGATGGTTTCAGCGGGTATAACCAGATACAAGTTGCCCTAGAAGATCAAGAAAAGACTACCTTTACATGTCCTTGGGGAACCTTTGCTTACAGGGTTTTACCCTTTGGTTTATGTAATGCTCCAACAACATTTTAGAGAGTTGTTTTAGCAATTTTTTTTGATTTAACCAATGAAAGTGTTGAAATTTATATGGATGATTTCACGGTGTTTGGAAACAGTTTTGAATATGCATTAGAACAACTTGAAAAAGTGTTGATTCATTGTGAAACATACCACCTCTCTCTGAATCCTGAGAAATGCTTCTTAATGATGGAGGAAGGAATTGTCCTTGGACATCATATCTCTTCTTTTGGAATCAAAGTTGATCCTAAGAAGGTTGAAGTCATCAAAAACCTCCCTCCTCCACAAACTCAAACTGATGTACGTAGTTTCTTAGGGCACATTGGTTTTTATCGTAGATTCATTGCTAACTTCAGTACTATAGCAAATCCTATGTTTGCTCTACTCATGAAGGATTCTGAATTTGTTTGGTCTTCTGAATGTCAAACTTCTTTTGAAGACTTAAAGGAAAAGTTAACCACTCCACCTGTATTAAGAGGTCCTAATTGGGAGTTACCTTTTCATATTCAAACTGATGCTTCCAATACTGCTATTGGAGCTGTGTTAGGACAGATTGAAAATGGGGAACATTATGCTATTTATTATATCAGTAAAAACTTGATAGGAGCTGAGAAAAACTACACTACCACTGAAAAAGAATTCTTGGCTGTAATCTATGCTATTAACAAATTTCGACACTATATCATAGGGTACCAAGTATTCATCCATACAGATCATACTGCAATCAAATATTTGATGAATAAACCATTGGTTAGTGCAAGAATTATTCGTTGGTTGATTCTGTTGCAGGAATTTGATGTTACCATAGTAAACAAGCCTGGGAAATCTAATGTAGTTGCAGATTTCTTGTCAAGAATACCAAATGCAGATACAGGGGAAGTTGTGGAAGATACCTTTCCAGATGAAAAGTTGTTTGCTGTCTCTGTACAATCTCCATGGTTTGCAGACATAGCTAATTACTTAGCTACAGGGAAGATTCCTCTTCACTTTACCCCCAAACAAAAGAAACAGTTAATCAAGCAAAGTTCTTCTTTTCAATGGATAGAGGGCTTACTGTTTAAATGCAGTCCTGATCATGTTTTACGTAGGTGTATCCGCCAGGATGAAGTATATGATATCCTACGGGCATGCCATGATGAACCATCAGGAGGGCATTATTCAGTCAAAAGCACTATTCACAAAATCTTGGGAACCAGATATTATTGGCCATCTTTGCATAAAGATGTAAAGAGGTACATTAGACATTGTGATGCTTGCCAGAGAATGGGAAAACCTACCTTTACTAATGAAATGCCATTACAACCTCAAATAGGAACATAACCATTTGAAATATGGGGTTTAGATTTTGTAGGACCCATTAATCCTCCTTCCCAAGGCAAAGTGCATATCTTGGTATGTACTGATTATGTTACCAAATGGGTAGAAGCTCGTGCCTTTAAACATGCTAGAGAAGAAAAAGTTGCTGATTTTCTGTATTCATAGATTTTTCTGCGTTTTGGAGCCCCACAATCTATCACCACAGATCACGGACCCCAATTTACTTCCAAAGTTATTGAAGCCTTCACTCACCTCTATCAAGTCAAACACAGAAAATCCTCACCTTATCATCCACAAGCCAATGGCCAAGTTGAAGTGACCAATAGGGAATTAGAATGAATTCTAACCAAAACCGTAGCAGTCCATAAAAGAAATTGGCTGGACAAATTACTAGAAGCTATTTGGGCTTATAATACCACTTGGAAATCTACCACTGGATTTACGCCCTATGAATTGGTCTATGGAAAAAACCGCTTTTGCCTATTGAGTTTGAATTACTAACTCTTCGAACTGCTTTGGAAGTAGGTATTGATCTGTCACAGGCACAAGAAGATCGTATTCTGCAACTTGATGCATTGGATGAACTGCGCATGGATGCACTACATCAGACGGAGATAATCCAAGCACAACGGAAGATGTGGCATGATAGTCACATAAAGCAACAAAAATTTTAGCAAGGTGACTGGGCCTTGTTGTTTGATTCACAATACAAGGATTTCCCTGGAAAGTTGCAGACCAGATGGCTTGGACCTTATCAAATTGAGGAAGTGTTTGACAATGGAGTTGTTCATCTTACACCTATTGATGACTCACAATGCAAGTTGGTGGTGAATGGACATCGTCTTCGTATGTACCACAAACCATACAACAAGGCAGAATTTCTCAAACAAGTGGAAAGTTTGGATGTACACATTTGGGAAGAAAACACTTCTTCCATACCAAATTCAGCAGATTGACACAAGAATTTGATTTTAAAAAAAAAAAAATAAAAAATAATAAAATTCAGGAAGTGAAAACCTCTTTGAGGCACTCCTGAGTTGGGTTTACATGAAAACCGGTTTTTCGGCATGTTTACCTAGTTGGTTTCACTATCATTGTTCGGTCTTGTCTCATGACCATGGTTTCGTCTATTTTTAGATTGCACCTACCTTAGTTCAAAGATTGATTAGCTGGAAATCTCAGCAGGAGCACCTCGAAATGTAGATAAAATGGTTATAATAGGTATGTGTCTTTTTCATTCTCTGAATAATGTAAATCATTAGTATATAGTGTATATATCCTTGATTAGTATAAAAGCATGTAAAAAGGGGGAATCAAAAATGGAAAGTCCTTGTCAATAATGCCTCTGCCTAATTCTGCTCTAGAATGAAAAAAATAGAAGTGCACTGGAATAGGGAAGCGTAGGAATAACCTGTTATATTCCAAAGCGTAGGAATAATCCATAAAGCGTAGGAATAAACTGTTTATATCCCAGAGCGTAGGAATGATTTAACAAGCGTAGGAATAAACTGTTTATATTCTAGAGCGAATGATTGATTAAGCACAGGAATAAATCACTAAGCGTAGGAATGAAATTATGTGTAAAAATTGTTTATGACACGTGGCCTGAGGTGAGTTAATTGGTTTAGAAGGAAAAAGACAGGTCATCGACTCATGGTTGCATGTGACAGCTGGCGTCCATAACAAAAATGAGCGAAGTTATGGGTGGTAACTTCACATGCATTGCCACATCATTATGCTGCAAGTTCTGAAGCAGTTCCTGCGCTGCTATTATTCTTGCTACGATGATTGAAACCCTAAACCAGATGCACGCTCGTATTGTCCACCAATTTATAGAAACTACAGAATAGAAGGCAGGAAATTATGCCATGGGGGGAAAGAAAATCAGAGCCGAACCTAAAAATATTAGCTACCTAGAAAGTGACCCTGCATCCCTGCAAATATTCGTTGATGGAGGATTTTTGCCGTTCCTACAAAAATTTGATGGCTATTCCGAGGGCTTGGCGGTAGAATTCGCACGCACCTTCCGCAACAATCGAGTGCACATTAATGGGATGACTATCCAGGTAACTCCCAAAATACTCAGCCAAGTCACTGAATTACCTCTTCAAGGCTTGCAGATTGTAAAAACTGGGCGAAATATTTTAAATGACCTAGTTAATCAGTTTAAGAAAGAAGGGGATGGAGAAATTGAGTTCTTAATGCATAGAAATGTTTGTAAGGGGGTAAAAAGACTTAGTTTACCAGTCCCTTGGAACGAAGTTGCAATGTGGGTTATGAGGTACATCACTTGTGATGACCAATTTCCTATTGTATCTGGCCCACACCTTCGTATCCTCAACCATCTGCGCCATGGAGCAGTTAAACCAGAATGTAGGGTTAATGTGCCCTTATACCTTTTTCAGGAGTTAAAGGCTATGGCCATCAAATACCAAGCAGGGAAGGGAAGCCCTAAGCACCATGGGCTCATCAAATTGATTTGCCAGTATCACTTTAGGGGCAACCCTAGAAATTTTGACCGCTTCTTTGCCCCTTGGGCAGAAACAAATGACTCTAATCCTGCATCAGAGGAAGAGGAAGTAGAGGAAGAGGAAGTAGAGGAAGAAGAGGAAGACTCTGCAGGAAACCCTAGTCTAGAACCCTCTAAAATTAGAATTTCCCCCTCTCCAGATGGTCCCCCATCTTCACGAACTCAGAAATAGCAAGCATCCACATCTGGTTCTCAGTCAAAAAGAAAAAGGGTAACATTTGCAGATACGGTACAATCCAACAGAGAAATTGGAAGTGCAAGTGAACATGCTCAAAATCTGCTCTTGAAATAATAGCAACATCTGCAGTTGCTCTAGAACATCCAAAACCTGCACCTGCTAAGAAGTATCCAGGGTCTACAGGGTTAAGAAGGTCTGCTAGACTTCAGAAAACTAAAACCCTGCCAGAAGAACTAATAGATATCATAGACCCAAATGAAGGAGAAATCAGAATAGAGGATGCACAGGAACCAAATATTGAAATAGAAATGATAGACATAGGGATACAGACAATGGAACTGGATACAACTATGGATGAAACTTCAATAAGCCCTGTATGTCCATTAGTTGATTATACTGACTCTGATTCTGAGGAGCCGCTAAAATTTGATTCTAAACCAGTTGAGGATGATGTGAATGTTTTAATGCATGCTGATTCTGAGCAGTATTCTGAGTCTGAGTCTGAAGAGGAAATTGATATCCACACTCAATTGCATGCTGCAAAGAGTGTTATTAAAACCCAGACCCATTGGATTGAGCAAGCTGAAGAGACCATAAAACAAAAGGATCAACAAATTGATCTGCTTCAGCAAAAAATTCAAGATTTGCAGAACCAGTTGTCTCAACTGGAATATCAATCTACAGAGTTACCAAAAGCATCACAGGATGAATGGGCCCAGATTCTCTTAGATTTAGCTGAACATTCTGAGGCAAACATAGCACCTACATAGAGATCACCTGATAGAGAGGAAGCAGGAATGGCAATATCTGATGATGAGAGTCCATCAAGAATTCTGCTGACAAATGATACTGCACTTCAGCAGGAAACACAGACACCTTCTGTAGAGGAACAAGAAGCTACAACACAAGATCAGGTATCCACACCCTCTCCTCTCATTGCTATTACAATAGAACAAGGGACACAAATAGATTTGCCTGTTGTAATACCAACTGTGGAAGTTGGTGTACAAGTGAATATAGTGGCACAAATGCAACCTATTGTAAGACCCCCAGACACAGTGCCTTTAACTAGGTACAATGAAGACCTGGCATATTGGATGACTCAGTGTCACCAGTTAGAGGGCAAGGTTGCCACTTTAAACTCTGAAGCAGCCAAAGTAGCAGAGAAGGAAACAGAGGTGAATAGGTTAAAAACATAGGTGCAGGATGTATGTCAGATTGCAGAATATGCAATACAGTGCAGAAGACCACCTCGATTTTATAGCCTCCTACTCAAGGAGAGATACCTTCACTGGCAAATCATGAGACTTGCTTCTGAGCTGCCTCATCAGTTGAACACTCCTGAAGAATTCATAGAGGCATTTATGCAGAGTCCAACAGAGCAACAAAACCTGTTATGTGAGTTATTCTTGCATAATTTCTTTTTGCCCATAGAAAGTATGTTTCTGCCTCACATTTATACAGGTGATTTACAGCTTAGAGCTTTCATGTCCACTCTGCAAAATCAGATTTACTGGGACACAAAAAAGAAGTTCACCAAGGAATTGGAATCACAGGCTGTTTTGCTTATCAGACCTGCTCCCCTAAATCATAGAGATTGTACAAATGTTCATTATACCTTCATGAGGGATATCAGAATGAAACAACTCTATCTAGGGAACCTTCAGAAATGTATAATCCAATTTCAAAATTTTTGTGCAGATTTCTTTGATGATGTTGTGGCAGCTTGTAAAAATAGATGGGGTGAGTTATCTATCTCTTCAGAAAAGAGAGCCAATTTCTCCCACTAATTTGTTGTGGTCAAGGAGAAGGGCAGAAGGCATTGTCCTAATTATATCAAAAATCAAGGAGCTTTGGATAGGTCTGAGATATAGGATGCCCATAATTATTACTCCTGTCCCCTACTTCTTTGATACTGACCCACAACCTGATATGCACTTCCAACAGTGGTTTCAGTCCATCAAAGCAGTCAGTGGATTCTATAAAATTGGTGGCGCATTACTCAAATTTCATGAAAGATGTCTAGACCTGGATCTGTGTGTCGTTGTCGCTGTACAAAATGCATGAGGACATGCATTACCATAAGTTGGGGGGGAATGATGAGGCCAGGAATTGCCTCATCCATGAACACTCTTTGATACATTTTTGACTATTTGACTTACCCTTTTTACTATGATTTTTATGTTAATTATGGAAAAATGCATTATATAATGATGTTTGCAAATTCTGGAATGACAAAGTGCATATACTCTGTTTTACTATTTTTACTACAATTTCACCTATTTTTTAGTTAATTAATCAGTAGTGTTATAGCAATTCAGAACTTGTTTGAATATCTGATGCTTGGTAATATTGTGTTCCTTTGGTTAAACTAATTCAAATGGAAAAGGGCACCAAGAATTTGTCCACTGTAGCGACTGTGCAGGAAAATAGGCTATAACTGTGATAGTTCCAGCCAACTGTACATATACAACAGGGCTTGGAATTAGTCACTCCAGCACATGCCACCGATGCAGAAGGGTGTGCAAGAGAGAGGAGAAGTCAACACGTTACTTCCTACGCGTTTGGACCATAGATCAACAACAAATGGTCACCTGCCTGTTGTTCCGGAGCAGTGCAGGAATAAGCGATGCAGGAATAGGGAATAGCGCAGGAACAACTGAAGGTGGTCAAAAAGTGATAAACCGATGGAGGAAAGTATTGGAAATTGACCAGGAGGTTGTCCCAACTCATATTAACATGATTTCCTCAACAGATGCAGCCCAACAATAATGAATGGATAAAGTTTTGACAAAGTAAATTCCTGTAGTCTAGGAAACAGTTATGTAATTAGTTGTAAATCCCTACAAAGCAGTAACCAAGCATATCAGTGTTATCTTATAAATAATAAAGCTCCCATATGGTCGAGCATATAGATATATAGATAGACATATAGATATATAGGCAATAGAATACCGAAATTAGCATAGAGTAAAGTTTTCCTGTAGCAGAACAGTAATTTGCAGGTTTTTCCTGCATTACTGTAATGCATTTTCAGATTGAATAAAAAGGTGCAATCTTCAGTTTTCAATTGGCATGTTGAGGTTGATGAGTAACAGCTAGATTCTCTTAGCATAACTCCTCACCTTCTTCTGGTTCTGGAAGCAAGGGCCACTTGCAGGCCAGAGGAAGGCAGTTTTGATAGAATTTCTTGCTGAATTCTTGCTGCAGCAGGTTAGCAGAATTCTACCAGTTTTCATTTCTTTAGTAGTTTTCAATACAGTTTTCAGCAGTGGACAACATTTTCTGTATTTACAGCAATTCCCAGATATTTTGTCATTTTGCAGTTTTACAGTAATTATTGATTCAATTTTGCATTACACAACAATTTCCAGATATCTTGTCATTTTGCAATTTGGCATTTTTGTTGATTCAGTATTGCAGTAGTTGAAATTCTATTTTGATATTCTCTAGTTGATTTACTTTCATGCAAGAGTGTGTGTGTTTTAAATTCTGCACTTTACTTTTCTGTCATTTCAATTTAGCAACATTTCATTTTCTGTCATTTTTAGATTCTGTAATTTCATTTCCTGCAATTCTGTTTCTGCAAAAGTAAATAGGAGTTAATTTCAATTCTTAGGAGTTAAAGGTCACAACAAAACCCCCAAATGCTAACCGATCCACCAATAAAACCTGTTCTTGGATAAACTGAACCTGCAACTGTGACACTTCCTATCGTATACAGCCTCTGGACACCGCCCTGGATTGACACACATAATGATTAAATGATGAATGATCAACGACCCTCATCACTTTCGAGTATGGTAGAAGAAAAGCCAGATCAGGAAGGAGCAGGGGCTGAAATACTGGTCCGCGCCAGAACTTTTCAGGTTGGCCAACCGCGTGTGTAGAGTTTGGGCTACCCACTCCGCCCAATTAAAGAATACCGGGTTGACATGGGGCCGTGAAGTGTCCGGAGCGTAGAACTCCCCGCGTGAAATGCATTCTGCAAGCGTTACTTGCCAAGGGTACACAACATCATCAGTGGATAGGCCCGCCACCCATGCAATAATGGAGAATATGTCCGGGTATTTGAAATCGCTGAGGGGGCGAGGCATTTGTGGCAATTTTCCCGAAGGGAGCCCATCCTTCAAATTGTCTTTCAAAAATTTAATAATGTGATCAGAGGGGATGAATCTCCCCATTTGTTCGTTCAAGCTAACGTTGCGCACAGTATACTCCTTAGGCGGTCCCTGCCTCGGGGCGAAAGCTTCTTGAACGTCTTCTCCAAAAATGGTGAACAATTTGTTACCTGTTGCATCTAAGACCTGCCTAGTCGAGGGCTGGTAGTTCTACGCAATGGCATGAACTAACTCAGGGCAGTGATGTACTGGTGGGGTTAGATACCAGTAGATATGGGAGTAGTAGGCAGCAACTCTCTTATTTTCCGTGGACAACCGGCTTTTCATGAAGTCTACGGTCTGTCGAAGCTCGGCTATGCTTTTTGAAAGCACAGTGTCCTTTATTTTTTCCCACCCATCAATGGGCGGTTCTGGAAGCTGCTCCTCTTCAGATTCTTCCCCTTCTTCCACGACTTGCTTTTCGGGGTGGAGGTTCAAATCGACCTTCCTTGGTCTGTGCCATTTTTCTTCTTTCATTTTCTTGGTCTTCTCCAACCCTGCTACATCGGGCTCTTTCCCTTTTTCTTTTGAAGCTCTTTTCCCCATTGTTCTTTCAGGAGGCAGCAAGGTTTTACAGCAGAGAGGTGCGAAAGCAGCAGGGTTCTGATTAGGGCTCTTATGCTTCTTCACACTCGAATTTCCAACAGGCAAATGGCTTTTTTATAAATGAAGCTCGACTTTTATAGACATGAATTGGAGCTACTGCCATTAATGGAACCTGCCAAAATTAAATTGGCAAATCGGACCGAAGGGATCGCCCTGCTTTTTGATTGGTTTTGCGGCGTCTGTGCACGAGGGCCAAGGTACCTTGAGTACCTAACCGTGCCTCGAGGATTTAACTTTCCATTACCTCGTACCTGGGCACGACTTCTCATCATAACTGAATTTCCTTGGGATACGCTCCGCCACCTTTGCATTAACTCCGCACGTTTCGAACATTTTTCTAAGCCGCTGCTGGCACACGTCTCGAGGCACGTTTTAAATGCGTCTTATTCGGCTTCGTTGCTTCGCAGAAATCGTGAGCGACTCAGGAGTTTGGCAGGCCTTATTTCCCGAAGTAGATTTTGTGCCTTAGACTTAGTAAAACTGACCTTTGCCAATGGTATTTCGCTGGAGTCTTGAGCGATCCGTAGGTTCGCTGTGCCTTAGACCCGAAGCTACTTTTTCACGGTATTGGGGATTACCTTGCTGTTCCGATGACTGACTACTTCGCAAAGAACTAATCCCGAAGTGGAGGTTCGGCTCCCTTCCGAGCGAAGTATTTACTTCGCGAGTACTCCCGACTTCATCGTTTTTGTGGACTATGGGAATGGTTCGCTAGATTATCATCTGAATATTGCTTCGCCAAGTCATTTTGTGCGAAGCCTCTCCCATGCCTTAGTCAATCGGAAGCTTCTAGGGGGCTCTTTCATCTACTCCTTTGCCGAAGTTTGTCTCCGGGCGAAGCTATTGAATCTGCTTTCTCCCTTTGGTCCTGGGGGCTTTATAAGTCATCTCTTGACGTTGTCTTAGTTGGTGAAGCGCCGTATTTTGGTTCCAAGCTTCATTGTGACGCTTTTCGGTCTTGAAGGGACTGTCTTCACGCCATTTCATCTCTCGATGCTGAGACACTTCGCAGCAAACCATCTTACGACGGCCACTTCGCATAAGAAATTTCCGAAGCAGTTTCCACTTGGCTTGGTGGAATCAGACTTAGTAATTTTGAGCCAAAACTAGCTAGCTTTGCGACGAGACACCGCGATCCTCTTCTAACTATATTTCTAACTCTAAAAGATCTTAAAACAAAGTATATACAGGTGTGGACGACAAAATACTATATACAAGGGCAAAATTTTTGGGGTACCTTTTAATGATGAAAGGTCTTCAAATGAAGACCGTTTACGGGAATCGGCAGGGTCTGGCCGGCCTCGTCCTTAAGGATGAAAGAGTTAGCTGAATTCACCTTTACAATTTCAAATGGTCCTTCCCAGAACGCGTCGAGCTTGTCGTGGTTGCCTGGCTTGGCCTTCCATGAGTCCCATTTCCAAACTAGGTCCCCGACCTTGAAAGTGCGGGCAGAAGATTTCCTCTTGAACCAGTCCTGGGTAATTTGTGCGTGCCTTGCGAAGTCTTCATAAGCTTTTTCTCGGTCCTCCTCCAACTGGAGCAATTGGGCTAATCTTGCTTCCATGGGATCAAATTCCTCTTTCCCATCATCTAACATCCATAAAGCGGGAATCTCTATATGAGTTGGCAGGACAGCCTCTTTGTCGTATACTAAGGCATAGGGTGAGGTCTTGATCGACCTTTTAATAGAGATCCGATCAGCCCATAGGGCGTGATCCAAAAGGAGGTGCCAAGTTCTCTTGTTTTTCTCCACAAGCTTCCTTAGTAGTTTTAACAGGGTTTTATTTGTTGATTCTGCTAACCCATTACCCTGTGGATAGTAATTGGAGGTGGCCTTGAGGTATATTCCATACTTACAGGCAAACTCATTTATCTTGGCACCTATGAATCCGGGACCGTTGTCTGTTACTATTGCTTCAGGGACGCCGAAACGGGTAATTAAGCCCTCTAGGAATGTAATAACTGTCTCTTGATCGACGTGTTTTGTAGGTACTGCCTCGGCCCATCTGGTGAAATAGTCAGTTGCAGTCAAAATAAACTTATGTCCTGCTGATGAATTTGGTGAGATGACTCCCACAAAATCTAATCCCCACTGTTGGAACGGTGTTTCTACCTGTATCGGTTGGAGGGGCATGGGAGCATTCTTGCTTCGGCTAGCAAACTTCTGACATTGCTCGCATTTTCGGCAAACTGCAAAGGCATCGGTGAAGAGGGTAGGCCAATAGTAGCCTGCCTTGATTATTTTTAAAGTTGTCCTTCCTGCAAAGTGGCCTCCTGATAACCCGGAGTGAAACTCACCAAGGACCCTTTTCTTATCATCTTCTCTTATGCATCTTAGAAGAACACCATCAATATTTTTGAAGAATAGTCCCTCGGGACGTAATACATAACGGAGGGCGCGCATTTTGAAACGACGCCACTGCGAAGCATTCAGGCGTTGGGGACACCTGCCGGAGTTGAAGTATCTGACTATCTCATTGACCCAATCCTCTTCGTCGGCTACTTGATTTGCGAGGCTTCCTTCTGCTATTGGGTTGTCCCATTGGCAGGCTGTTACTTCGACAACGATACTCTTTGCAAGCTCCTGGCATAGCGCGCGACCACGAACTAGTTTTGTGGGTCTAATTTCTATATCGAACTCTTGAATCTTGTTTACCCAACCAGCCCTTTTGCTGCCCATCTCTCCTTGTATAATGAAATTTCGCATGTCCGGATGGACGACGAACACCATGACTCAGCTCTGAGAGACGAAGTGTTTGAATTTCCTCAGGGACTTCATGACCGCATGCACTTGGCATTCAATGAAGTTGTATTTTTCCTCGTGGGGCTGTATTACTTGTCTTAGGAACGCGATGGGGAGCTCTTCGCCATCATCTCCCTTTTGCGTCAGGACTGCGACATAGCTCTCCGGTTCTCCTACAACATACAAAATAAAGTCTTTGCCGTAATCCGGGTTTATCAGCACTGGGGCCTGCGCGATACGGGCTTTGATCTCCTCGAATGCCTTTTTTCTGTTGTCGGTCCAGGCGAATTCAGCATCCTTTTTCAGGAGTTCGGTCATTGGTTTGATGACTTGGGCAAAATCTGGAACGAACTTCCTTACAAAGTTGATTTGTCCGAAGAAGGACTGTAGCCCTTTCTTGTTTAACGGAATTGGAAGCTTTAGGAGGGCTTCGGCTCTGTCGGGGTCTACTGCAAGCCCCTTTTTTGATATGACGTGCCCTAGTAGTTTCCCTTCGCTCACTGCGAAGATAGACTTCTTCGGGTTAATGGAGATGCCAAACTCTCTACATTTTTCAAATATTTGTTGCAAGTGCGAAGTGTGGTCCTCCCTCTTTTTGGAAAAGACAGTCATATCATCTAAATAGATGACAATAATCCTATTCAGCAGTTCATCGAACGCTAGATCCATAGCTCTCTGGAAGGTAGCTCCGGCGTTTGAAAGACCAAACGGCATCCGCTGGTAAGCAAATGTTCCCCACTTGGTGGTGAACGTCGTTTTATGTTGGTCCTCATCTCTAACCCAGATTTGATTATACCCTGAGAAACCATCAAGCAACGAAAAACGTTGGGCCCCGACTACTGAATGCAAGATCTGATCAATCTGCGAAAGGGGATAATGGTCCTTTAAGGAAGCCTGATTTAAATTGCGGAAATCTACACATAGGCGAATGTCCCCATTTTTCTTTCTGACTGGGACGAGGTTCGCAACCCAAGAAGAATGCTTTATTGGATAAATAATCTTAGCCTCCAGCATTTTCAAAAGTTCAGCCTTCATGAGGACTTCGATTTTTGGGTTAACTGGCCTTTGTCTTTGTCTAAAAGGCTTGACCCCTTCTTGTAGCTCGATCGTATGTTGGATCATTTGGCGGTCGTAACCCTTCAAGTCCTGATAAGACCATGCCACAATGTCTGGGTACCTTTTGCATAAGGCTCGGATTTGTTCCAGCTCCGCTGAAGTGCAATCTGTCCCAACTTTTATCACCT
Organism: Wollemia nobilis; assembly: GCA_028583015.1. Classification (NCBI taxonomy): domain Eukaryota; kingdom Viridiplantae; phylum Streptophyta; class Pinopsida; order Araucariales; family Araucariaceae; genus Wollemia; species Wollemia nobilis. The sequence goes on along the minus strand of JAQPPZ010015824.1, from coordinate 28,758,507 downwards.
TCCCTGATTCGAGCTCCAGATCTTGATATTGCTTCACATCGACCTTAATTCTATGGGAGACTGCTCTGTCGTTTTGATCGAACAGGCTTTCTAAAGTGATTAGTCCTCTCGGGACATGGTTATTTTTCAACTGAATCAATCCTCCATATTCTTCATCCTCAGAATCTCTCCCTTCCACCGTGGCAGCCTCTTGAACTAGAAAATTAACAATTTGCTCATCACTATCAAAGATTTGCCAATGAGTATCTCTGTCAGGCACGGAGGGCCTATAAATGGTCCTCACGGCTTTGGGCTTATGCACCATGTCGTCGGCTGGAGAGTATCTGGCTCCGATGGAGGCCAAGATGTCAGCATGTCTGTTCTTTTCTCGTGGGATGGGTTGTACATTAAGCGATTCGAACTGTTCGAACAGGTCCCACACTCTATTGCGATATGCCTTAAGATAATGCTTCTTGGAAGTGCATTTGTTGGTGACCTGATTACATACCAGCTCTGAGTCTCCGAAGATTTGGAGATGTTTGATGCCTAGTTTCTCCGCTTTCTTCAGTCCTAGGCAAAGGGCTTCATACTCGACGACGTTATTGGTGCAGCTCCAAGCCAGCCGGTAGCAATATTCTCTTTGTTCGCCGGATGGCGAAACCAGGAGTATCCCTGCCCCGACGCCATTCTTGCACCTGGCACCATCAAAAAACAATCTCCATAGCTTATCTCGGGCAGCCGTTGTATTTCCTTGCATCAACTTCGTGGATTCTTCAGACCTGGCAATGGAGTAGCATCCCACTTCTGTTTCTATCATTGCATTAAAGTCCGTTAGTGAGAATTCATCTTCAGCACTCAGCTGTTCGATGGATTCCTCGACCAAGTCCACCTGCTCTATCCCTTCGGCTATTGCATGGACAGAATCTCCATTGTCCCCTTCTTCGGCCATCTTTTCTACAAGAAACGTAGAAGGCTTCTCATTGTAGATTTTAACCTTCTTTCCTTTGAAAGGGACTTCTAAATGCGAATAATCCATGGACAAATATCCGCCCAGTTTAGCAGTGAACTCCCTTGAGAGACACATGCTGAAATAAGGCTCGAGGTCAACCACTACTACCTCTTGAATTACCACGATCTGCGGCATTTTGTGTAACCTGATAGGTATATCTTTGATTACGCCGACCGTCTTCACAGGGGTACCATCCAGCTGGAGTACACCTTGACTGCTTCGTGTGTATTCCATTCCTATTTCCTCGCAGACGGCTCTCGGCATGACAGTGGTCGCGGCACCGGAGTCAATCATGCAATTGTGGACTATGTACCCTTCCATCTGCAGGGATAAGTAGAACGGAGGAGGCCTATTTTTTCCCGTGATTGAAGTGGGTAAGGGTTGAACCAGTACAGGCTGTGGCGATTTCCCTGCTTTTACTGACTTCAAAGACTCTTGAAGCAAATCCACTTGTCCAGGCAGTTGCAAAGCATCATAGAAACTGATTTTGGTAGGGATCTTCTTCAGCTCATCTACAATGTTATATGTTATGGAGGCAGGCGCCTCCGGTTCTTTCCCCGTCTCGTACTTCGTCCGATATTGCTGTGTAGCTTCGACTCTCTGCCTCTTCGTTAGCGAAGGGAATTTGAGCTTTTCTCTAGCCTGCTCTTTAGTCTCCACTTGGGACGGGACTTCGGCAGCTTGCTGCGCTTTTTCCTTCTCCGGCAGGGGTTGCGAGGCTTTGTCTGGGGCTTTCATAGGCTGCGGATCTTTTTCGCGGTGGGTATACACCTTCAAAGGGCTCATCTGAGCCGCATCTACTTCCATGGGCCTTTTGCCACTTCTAGTGAGAACTGAGACTTGTTCTTCCTCGGATATTGCCAGGTCATGACCCGTCTGCATTATTATGTTGACTTGACTGCTGGAAGCACTGCCCGACAGGGTCTGGACGTAATGTTGATGCAGCATGCAAGTGCCCTCCTCGTGTGGGTCATTGCAGGTGGAGAACCAATGCACATAATCAGAAGTGCTTGGCCCCTCGCTGATAACGGCATTCCTCGTCGGAGGCTTGCCTGGCTGTGTAGCTTGCTCCTTAGTTAGCGCAGGTGGGGGATATGGCCTTCTTGGCAAGAACTCTTGCTGCGCTTGTTTCTTCTTCATGACGGCCATATCATTAGACAACGTTCGCATGGTAGAATTTAAAGATGAGACCTCCTCCAACAACTTGACTTGTATGTCCGTGGCTGGAGGAGCCGACGCTACTGGGGCAGGCAATGGAGCTATTGCTGGTACTGGAGGCAAAGCGGAGTACTGTGGCGGCGCTGGTAATGCTAGAAATGGTGGTGGAATCGAAGGCTGGGGTGGTGAAGTTGTCGGAAAATGTATTTGTGGGGCGGAGAGCGGGGCTATCAAAGGGTTGGGATTCCATGGCGGAATCGGGTAAGTCGGAGATGCAGAAGTCTGCGAAACTACGGCGCTAGGGTACTGCGTCTGGGGGAATTCGGGGAAAATGGGCATCGACATCCTCGGGGGAAGTTTGCCGATGGCGATTAGGTCCATCTCCGCCTTCTGGGCCAGCTCGTACAATTCGGGGAAGGTATTCACATTGGAAAACCTTATCATCATGCTGATATCGGCATTGAAGGCCCTCAGGTAGTAATATGCTGCAGCTTCATTGGTTGGCCGTAGTCCAGTAGGTACCCTCTGCCAGGTCCTAGCGAACCTCACATTGAAATCAACTATCTCTTCTTGAGGGTGCCTTTGGATCGTCGTGAACTGGTGCAGGAGGGAGGATGGGTCAGCGGATTCATTGAATCCCCTCATCAGTTGCCCAGCTAACTGGTCCCATCCCGTTATGGTGCCAGGTGGCAGGGATCTATACCAGTAAAGGAGTTTCCCTCGGAGAGATAGAATCAGAAGCTTCACCATGACCCTTTCTTCTGTGATATCGTGAATCGCGGCCAAGGAAGCGATATCCTGGATGTGTTCGAGGGCTGTCTTTCCCGTACCGTCGAACGTAGGGATCTTCTTCATAGTAGCAGGTGGAACCTGCCCTTGTCCCGCTAGATTTAATGGTCCCGAAGAATTCCATGCTGGGAACAATCTGGGCGGCTGCTGCGGCGGCGGCTGTTGTTGCTGTGCCATACTTGCGCTTGGATTTAGCGGAACCGAAGCTCCCGAAGTTCCTGATTGACTGCTAAGTGGAATGGGGATGTTTGGGTGATCTGGAGAGTTCGGAGGATTAGGGGGAAGACTGGTCGCAGTGTTGTCCGAGGTTATGCCTTGTTCATCAAAGACAACTTCTTGCGATGACCCTCCTCGTAGGAGTGATTCGGGCGTGACTAACCTTGGGCGTTCTCCGAATGCGTTGATATCAAGCTCGAAGAACTCAGTATCCTCTCCACTATTCCTAACTTTCCATCTCGTTCGCATGAAGGCACGGATAATTTAGTACCGGTCTCTAAGGCTTTGAGATTTTCAGGTTGAACAGAGTCGCCAGATGCTGGAGTCTTATAGTAGTGGGATGAGCATCAACCCTCACTACCACTCATAAGGTGAGACTGACCGGGTCCCACCGGGCGTGCCAAAACTGTTGGTCACAAATCTGCCACAGGAAAGGATTTTGCATGTATACGCGCCCTAGACCTGGACCAACATTGAAAGGCCGGAGGGAAGAGATGCCCTCCGTGCCAATCTCCGGAGAAAGGCCGGCTCCTTTACTAAACTACTTGATTTTTTGAAGATGAGAGTGCAGGAAAGAAATAAAAAGAGTAAGAGTGCAGGAAAGAAATAAAAGAGTAGGGAAGAAACACAGTTGGTTGATTTAACGAGGGGAAGAACCGACAGCACGATTACTAACTAATACCTTGAAGTAGCAGCAATAAATACAAAAGATAACACATAAATGAACACCATGCTAACTTTCCTATGTATCCTCTGGACGAGTTCCAGGATTTATCTATTCCCCTACGCCTAAATCCAGATTTCAGAATTACAGCGAACAGGAAACATGTAAATATAGCAGAAACACTATCCACAGGCAGCATACAAGAACATTAACATGGCATTTTCTCCCCTATGTATCCTCTCAGGAGAATTTCAGGGTTCTGTCCCCAATTACACACCTAAATTCAGGATTCAGAATTACAGTATACAAACGAAGACAGAATAGCAGAAATAATCACAGAAGGCAGCATACAAGAGAGAAATGAGGCCCAAAGTCTTTAATATTAATTGCAAAAATCAAGTTACAACAGCTTTCTAGCAGAAGTTCCCCCCCTTCTTCACTACAATGCTAGGGTTTTTATAGAGGACCCGACCCTCTGAGCCATTAATACTCTGGATTTACAAGTACGCCTCTGGAGGCTACAAAAATCTATGCCCGTCCCTTTTTGCGATTGAGGTTTCGCTTTCATTTCTACAATTAGCAACCATGGCCGCGTCAGCCGGGGAAATCTGCATTTATGAGCCGTTTGACCTGTCCTGGGCCGCTCCGGGTGAGGTGCTCGAGTGGAGGCACAAGTTGCTCTGGTCTCTCCTCTGCAACTGATAGCTCATGTCCTATTACTACAAATGGGCACCGGGTCTTTCGGGCAAGAAAAACGCATTAATGAAACACTCGAATGCCTTGGAAAGATACCCGGCCTTGGGGTGTGTGTCTTTGAGAAAAGCGCCCTCGTTGGTTGAGCCCTGAGAGGAGCTTCGCTGGATTCTTGTTCGGAACTTTGCTTCACAGCAGGTATGGGCCGAAGCGTTCGGGATGGCCGAGTGTGGATGCTTCGCCGGAAGGAGCCTTCAAAAAATGCTTCGCGAGGCTTTTGTGCCGAAGTGGATATGCCCTGCAAAAAACAAACATGGCCTTTAACTTTTACTACTGCTTTGCCCAAGGTGTGAGCTCAACACCGCTTCGCTGAGGATTTTGCCCGGGTTGTAAACTACTTCGCTGCGAACCTCTTCAAAAAAGGTCGTTCGGAAAGGTTTTTCCCGAAGCTAACTCCTGCCTTAGAATATTTTGACATTTCGGGGGGGAAAAGCTTCGGATGAGGAAACTTCGCAAAAATGTGGCCGAAGTAGATGCTTCGCAACGGCCCAGGGCGAAGTAGAATCCGTCGAAGAGATGGTTCGCCAGGACAAGGAGCCGAAGTGGGTGCTTCGCTCGGATTTTGGCAAAGTGCTTTCAGGGACTTAGGAAATTTTAGCGATTTGTGATCGCTGCTTCGCAAAACTTCCGCCCGATCCGGGTACTGTGATAGCTTCGCCAGCGAAGCACTTTTCATGCCTTAGCAAATTTTTGGGCTTTTATCCAGATTTTCCAGTTTCCTCCCGCGAAGCTGTCCTCCTTTTCTCTCCTGCGAAGCTCTTTAACCTGGTTTGTTCTACTGGCGAAGCTCCTGCTTATATGAATTATATACAAACAAAAAGAAAAAACGGGGGGAAGGGCAAAAATGGGAAATTGTTGTAATGTTCGAGATATACAAAAAGAAACAAGAAAACAAACCGAGAAACCTTTTCACAAGACTTAAATTTTTCTCTACCCCTTCAAGCAATGTGACAGAATTGTCAACATGTAGCATCCAAAAATGATCCAATGGCATGAAATGGTATTGAAAAGTTTTTGGTCACCTTGAATTTTATGAATTTGCTCCACTAGGTATGATGCCCAATCATACGTGGTACATTCCATGATTCCTTGCATGTATGGAACAAGCCACATGGGCATGTCCAAGAATCATTGTTCACTAGATAGTTCATTGCTCATCAGCATGCCCTAGCCGATGAATCTACACAAACAACTTAAATCTCTTCTAGCCATGTTGAATCTCCTTCAAAATTTCTAGTTTCTTCTTCAAGATGACTAGGGTTTCCCCTTAGATGGCTTAGTCTTCCACATATTTCTTCCAAATAGTCACTCCTCGCCCCAAGATGACTCACTCCCTCCTCCAATGGCTACTTCTCTTAGTGGGTGGCTGATTTCATGACCTAAAGGTGTTTTCCAACCAAACAACCCTCCTCTCCCACTAGACAACCTTTCTTTCTAGCTAGACATCCTTCATCTTCACTCTAACGATCAATGCTTCCTTGACAACCCAAAACTCGTTCCAGATGGCCTAATTGATCCTTCAGATGATCGATTGCTTCCTCCTAACAACCCGACACACTCTATCTTATCCTCAAACAATTTTTTCTACCCAATTGTTCCTCTTCATGACTCCAATGACCTTCAAATGGTGGACAACTTGTTGCGGCTTGTTATCCTTTTTTGCATAGATGACCACTTCCCTTCTTGAACGGTCAAACACAGGCTCCAAATGACCTTCCCTTCTTGATCCATACACACGTGTTCTAAAATGGATAAAATACCCCTCTTTCTACTGAAAACAACCTGTTGCAACTCATCCTTATTCTCCACAACCTCAATGACCACCACTTCCTTTGGCACTTCCACCAACAAGCCCTAAACAAATTGCCTTAGGTATTTTACGACACTTTCTCTTGCTAAACCCATAAAGACAATTTTGCAACCCATCAATATGCTTATTCAAACCATGGTCCATTCTCAAACAAGCCTTCCTCGGTCTTCCACATTGATTTCTTCCATTCACCTATAATTTTCTCCATTTGAATGGTGAAAAATCTGGTTTTCTTAACCCTAGCTAAATCCTTTGATTGGAATGACTAGGGATAAGGTTTGGTTTTTCTATGCTTCAGCCCAAGCCACAAAGTCTTCAACTTCCTTGGCTTAATCTCTCATTTGTCATTGTTGGGCCATTTGGAGTCGAAGGTAGGTTGTTTGGAGCAGAGAATAGGTCATTTGGATGTTGAATGAGACAAGGAACAATTAGGGCACATAAATTGAGAATGAAACAAAAAGCAAGATGTGTGTCAAGTGGAGTTGCATGAGGAAGCCACACCAACCAAAAAGCGGTTGGGGTAGTTGGGCATAATTACTACCAAAGGAGTTCAAATTCAAACACTTGCAGAGCTAAGTGCAGATGGAATGCAATGGAGGTTGAGAATTGTGGAACCAAAAGAGCCAAGGAGAAATGCTCCATGAGATGTGTTGAGTTTTATGCAATGGCTAGGACCCCAAAGGCACAGAGGAGTGACCGCAAGCTTCTTGAGGAGTCACGTGGAGCATGTACACCACCGAGAGCAAAAGGAACGCAAGATGGAAGTGGAATAGGTAAGAGCACAACACCACAAAGAGGGTAGAGGAGGAGGTGGCTCGAGGTTGCGGTAGCAAATAAGGACTAATAATGATGACCGAAAAGGCAAAGGGAAGGAGGTGACAACTTCACCTCAACAACAAAAAGCAAAGGGGAAGGAGAGAATGCATACTCCCCTTGATGAGATAACCTGGACAACACATGCACAAGAGTTTTGCAGGACTTGGGGGAACAATGCTCCTACAAACCACCCACTAAAGGCAGCTTTTTGAAATGTTGGTGTCCACCACATCATGCAAGTAGCCAGTTTTGATAACTTCTTCAAGCCATATATGTTGTAGATGTTGCAGAAGTATGATTTGGAGAAGAAGAGTAAAATCTTGTTTGGCAACAAGGAGGTTTGGGTGTCTTTTTCCCCCAATAATTTCATAAAAGTGTTTGGGCTACCTGTCATGAACAACAATAGACCGATGGAGGGAATAGAGCCCTATACATTGCAAGTGTTTATGGACACGTTTGCCAACCTGAGTCTAGGAGATGTTGAAAAACATGAAGCATGGCAGTCATGGATTAAAGATGCATCACTTGAAGTTGGAAGAGCTAGGTTGTGCCATGAACATGGTAATGTCCAAATTGTCCAAAGAAATGTGAACCTCAGATATGTCCACATGGCTCATATCGTACATGGAAAGAATCATGGGCAATGTCAAATTTGACTAGGTAACATTCTTGTCTAACCACATACAAAATTTTCTATTGTAGTTTAAGAAAAAATTTAATGGCTTTCCATGCCATCAGTCTACTTTTGGATGCAATAGTGTATGAGAAGGTACAATTTTCAGGGTTGGACCCACCTCAACAAGTTCCAAAAGGAGCACCCACTATTTTCCATTGGATCTATGTGGCTCTAACAACAAGAACATGACCAACAAGAAAAGCAATAAGGGCATCATGAGGATAGAAGAAGAAGACCACAATGATGAAGAAAATAAAGGCACCAAGGGTGCAATCAGTTGAATCATCAGATGGAGGTATTGGTCGAAGAAGAGGAGTTTGAGACTAAGGGGAGCAAGAAGCAACTACCCATTGCGAAGGAGTTGGAGAGAGAGGAAAAGAGGCAGAAGCAGTTGGGCCAACAATGGCAACAAATGAAGCAGTAGTTGCAACCCCAACCTCAACTCTAGCTGCATCAATCTCAATCCCAACTATCGATACAGGTGGTGAAGAGTATCCCCCAAAGGACCGCCTCAAACTATGGTAGTTGGTATAGTTGGTGGAAGTGTTACACAACTTGTACCAGGCTAGTGCTATCAACTTGAGGGTCAAGCATACATTATAGTGCAACAGGGCACTCTTCTACATTCGAGGAGACAAATTGCGCAAGGAAGCACTGTAGGTACCATTGTTGATAACAACACTGTGGCTTCAAGGGAGGTTGCATGGGGAGAAAGGAAGCCAGAGAAATCAGTAGCTATGCAAGAAGCAATAACAATGGAGGAGACGACACAACAAGATAGAGGAGTTGTGCAAGTGGTGCAACAACATCGATAGAGGTAGATGATAAAGATATCAACGATGCATTGGAGGTGATGAATACCTCACCTCCAACAAAGTTTGATAGACTACAAGGATTCAATCTAGGGAGATCAAGATTGCATGTAGTAGGAGTTGCGATGGACACATCGACTTTCTAGCAGGAAAGTTTTCCCACCACTCCATCGCGATAGTTTGCAAATGGAGTAGAAATGAAATGAAATATTATTAATGTCCATAGTGGGCCAAAAAAGACCCAAGGGACTATAAAAAGGACAACAATAACTACCAATGAGTGGGCCAAAGCGCCCAACAAAGAAAGAAACTAAGATAAATACAAATATGCAACCCGAGAAGCGGGCCAAAGGGAATGGGAATAGAGAAGAGGGGAAAGGGGTGGGTTGCAGTCCAAAAGAGTGGAGTGCACACCAAGAAGAATAGAGAGAGAGAGGGGGAGGGAGCAACCCTAAGGGGTAAACTCCAACACCCCCAGAAACTAGTCTCTCCTAATAGTCGAGGCTGAAGAATCTATGTTGAAGAAATTCATGATTTGTCTCTATCTATCACTAATCCAAGGCCCCAAAAATTGTGGGTGCACTGTCTAGTGACCCTACCTTTGTTTGAATGGGCTGAAATGGGGAGTTTCTTTTCGGTGTCACTCAATCCATCAAAGTTGGTGAAGTAGGTTGTGATGGGTCGATGGTGAGGGGGGCAAGATCCATCTGGAGGAGAGTTTCTCTATTGATGAAACTAAGTTGTCTCCCTAAAAAAGTGTGAGACATCACTGGTCCAGGTATCTGAAAAAGGTGGATAGAGATTAAGAGTTATCCCTAAAAAGGTAATGAAATCTACCTCAAATCTCATAGTAGATGGGACATCAAAAAATAAAGTGATGCAGGGTTTCAACTTCTCCCAAGGAACAAAAAAGGCAAACCCGCTCCTCCATCGAAAGATGGTGATCTGACTCAACCCGGAGTTGGTGGGAGCACACCCTGAGTTGTCCAATCGGGATTCGAATGTTATGCATTATGTGTTGCTGAAGGTACTATATACTGGTAGAAAGATAGTTTGGGGGAAAGAGGGGCAGTGGGAGAGATCCATGTGCAGCTGGTATACTGGAGACTAACATCCTTTCGGATCTTGTGAAGCACCTTCTCCTTATTATTTTGAGAGGGGGGAAGAGTTGGAGACTAACATCCTTTCGATCTTGTGAAGCACCTTCTCCTTATTATTCTAAGAGGGGGAAGAGCACCCAAGGAATAAGGGGGAAGCCTATCAATCTGTATTTGAATGTTGGCTAGAAGTGTAGAGACCTAAAAATACCAGCTCCTCCGACCCCCTCGAGAACTCGGAGAGAGGTCCATTGAGGAGCGAAGGGCCAGGTAAAGGTACCATCTACAACCCGAGGGGGTATCTCCCAAAGTATGAACCCTATGAAGATAGGCGATAATAAAAAATATGATCTCAAGCCAAAGAGGAGAGGCCCCAAACTCTACCATAATAATAGAATGAGGGATCGTGACCTTGCAACAAATGAATCTTCGAAGAAAAATTATCTGTACTCATTCAACACAAGACCATTCAATCAGGCCAAGACTGGGACCCCAAACCACTGACCCATATGTAATAGTTGGCTTGACCAAGGCATCAAAGATCCTCCTCTTTATAGGAATATCCTGGAAATGTGCTCTGAAGCAATTCCTCTCAAGCAAAGACAAAGCTACATACCCCTTACACACTCGGGCCTAGGTGGCGGTGGGTCCAGTGAAGAGAACCCCCAAGTACACATACGAGGTGGTGATCTCAACCTCCTACCCTTGAAGAAATAAGTGGAGATGAGATAGAGCCTCTTTGATAGTATTGAACACCATAACCTTGGTCTTAGAAAGGTTCATTGTCAACTGTCTCAAGTTACAAAAAGTGGCTAAAGTATGCAAATGACGTTGAAGCCCCTCAGGGGATGAAGCTAAAAGGACAATGTCATCAGCAAAGAGGAGGATAGAAATCAGCACATGGTGGAGAAGGCAACCATCCTTTGCATGTGTGTTCTCTTAGATAAATGACTCAAGCTCATCAATGAAGATCCCAAAAAGTGTCGAAGAAATGGGGCAACCTTGTTTCACTCCTATGGTGCTAAGAATATTGGCTAAAAGCCCCTATGGAGAGCAAAACCATCCCTTCATAGTGTCATACAACCACGAAACTACTGTCATAAGTTGTCCAGAGATGCCAACTAACCAAAGTCTCAAGAAGTAAATGTCGATGCACTATGTCAAAAGCTTTCCTAAAGTCTACAAAGCAACAATAGACTCTCGAGGACCTGGAACGCGCCTCCTCAATAATAGCTCTAAGGACTAGGATATGATTTGTGGTTTGGTGGTCTTGCTGAAAACCAGCTTGGCCCATGGCCTTATGACCCTCCTCCTCCAACCTTTGTGAAAGAAGCACATCTAATGCTATGGCATAAAGCTTGGCAAAGACATGCCCAATTATGATAGTCCTGTAATTGTTGGGTTCGTGGGGATCTCCTACCTTATGGATGGGGTGGATGATATGTCGAGTCCAAGAGTCCAAAAGGTTGAAGAGATCAATGAGGGACCCAACAAGAGGGTCGATGCCATGCTTCAAAAATTCTAGCTGTAACCCATCTAAATTTGTTGCTTTGCTTGTACACAACTTTCAAATAGCCCACTTAATAAACCCAATAGAGAAGAGGTGGTAAGGAGGGGAAGGAACCATAATAGGAGGTTGATTTGGGATGGTATAGAGGGATGAGGCGTGAGTGGTCCAAGAGGAAAGATTGATCCCATGATTGACTTGGTCACATGGGAGGATAAAGTGCAAGAAGGATTTAGGAGAATGATGAAGGGAGTGAATAAGATCCAGTCTACGCTAAGAGAGGAAGAGACGTTTCTTCCTCCGGAGGAGCAACTTGTAATCTCTGTGGGAGATGGCATTGAGTTGGGGAGAGTACTAAATGGCATGTTTCAACCTTCTGTGGGCAGAATTACAGACCTTGTCGTACCAGATGTTCATGGGGCAATGACCAGGAGGACGAGGGCGAGGAGGGGGCGGATGGTGTGGGGGTAAGAGTCCAACGTTGCCCTCCAAATAGCTTGGACCAAGAAAATAGAATGATCAGTAGTAATGGGGAGAGAGGACAGCCTTGGAAGAACCTGACACAAACGGTCCATGTAGGTAAAGGAGTAGTAATAGTCAAAGTCTATAGAAACTCGAGGGGCAGGAGTGGAGGAAGGGGGTGGAGGAATAATAGGAAGGGAAACAGTGGAGAAAGTGAGAGAAAAAATGGAGTGATCAGTAAGGTGGGAGAGTTAGAAAAAATGTTGAACCGAGAGATGAATGGGATGATGGTGGTGGAAAGAGGGAAAGAAAAAAAAATACACCACCAGATCTGGGAAGACCATGGGAGAAATGGTCCATGAAAGGAAAGGAGGGGTAAAGGAGAAGGAATAGAGAAAGTCGAGGTAGGGGGGGGGGGGGGGGGGGGGGGGGAATAGGAGGAGAAGAAAAAAGCAATGGAGAGGAAGAGGGGGAAAAAAATTGGGGATAAAGAGAGGGGAGAGTTAGCAAAAATGTTGAACCGAGAGATGAATGGGATGAGGGTGGTGGAGAAAAGAGCATAGTCCACAACACTAGCACCATCGTTGTGAGGAAAACAAGTGAACCCACTAGAATCTAGGAAACGAGATACACCATTGAGAATAATGAGCCTGTTGGATTCACCCAACTCAAGAAGATGCTTTTCGTAAGTAGTAACCTATGTGTCGATGGAGGTTTGAGAAAAACCAAGGTCATTAGGATCCAATTCTCGAGTCTGCATCTCATCTATTGTGAGGTCATGGAGAGAAACCTACATAGGTCTGGTCCAAGCATTGAAGTATCCTAGCAAAAGCACATCCCCTAAATATGAGTACCTAGTAATATCCTCATAAAGGTCCTAAAAAGGGTCCCCATCCATGTGTATAGCAAAATTGGACGTGGTGGGGGAGAAGTAACAAGTGGCAATGAAGATATCCCGAAGAGGTGGGTGACGACAAATTTTAATCCATAGAAATCTGGAGTGGGGATCTAAGGAAACCAGGGTCACAAAACCTTGGAGTCTATCCCTGATGAGAGCAGCAACACCTCCTGACCCTCAAACCCCCCCAAAACGTTGAGTAAGTTGTCGACAACTAGACCACCAAAAGTAACCAGTAATAGTTGGTAGGGCCCACTCAAGACTCTCATGTGTCTCACAAATGAGAATGCTATCATGTCCACTAATCATATCAACAAGGGACCTTGGGGCAAACCATGCCATACCATTACAATTCCAGCAAGCTACAACAAGCTTATCAGTCCCCCCTTTTCGTTTCGAAGGAGTCATTTAGTAGGTAAGGGTTTGGACCACCCTGGTGGGGGGGAGTCCCTGATCATTGCACATAGAATAAGGATAACTACCCATTTGTTGGCTTTTTTGGCTGTGGCTACCTGTTCTTTAGGTTTCTTCAATTCATCAACCTGGAGTCGCATAAGGTCCTCATCAAAAAAGATCTTGTCCTGGAGATTAAATAACTTCCATTTGGCCCTCAAGGCCTTCATACGTTCTTCCACATTCTTGAAGCATATGACAAATGTGGAATCAGGAGAGACCCATGCTTTCTTGAGGGTGATGTCTATTAACTCGAGAGTGTTATGAATGAAGGTGTGGTCGGCTTGAAGCGGATCTGTTGATTTGGGCACTCCAAGGACCTTGAGATTGAGGGCTTTAGCATTGCAAACCCTTTCTTCTTCAAATTTAGCTTGGACAACATTGTGAACCCTTGTTGGTTAGCTAATTTTTAACTCTATTCAGTTGATGCTTCCTTGAGATGTTCTTGTTCAGCTTCTCGGATCTTTAAAATTTTAGAGTGAAAATTCGAAGAATCTTGAGGAGACTGTTCGGTGTGTATAGTCTGTAATTGAGTAATAGTGGCTTGCTGATCCTGAAGCTTACTCTGGAGATCCGTGATAATGCGACTGCCATCTTTCACTTGATCTTGCAAAGAGAGTATGATGCTATCCTGTGTATCCAACTATTTTTGGAGAGAAGTTATTTGTTTAGAGAGATGGTATAAGGTTGTTGAATGAAAATGTTGGACATATTTCTAAGGAGAAGCTCGTGTTTCCTCGATCCCTCCACCATCGAGAATCCCCATAACAAACAATATGGGAAAAGAAAACATAGGAATCCAAAAGCATAGGGAGGCAAGGACGCAGGAGGGCCTAGGGCACGAGGTCTCTGAGGCATGCAAGTGGGGCCACAGGGGCACAGACGAGGCCACGCAAGGTCATGGGGGTTGAGTGAGACTGTGAGAGGGTGTAGACAAGATCGCACTAGGCACGGGGGCTTTAAGCGAGGATTGCACAAGGGTGTATACAAGATCATGTTGAGGCATGGGGGAACTGAGAAGGGCTATGCGAGGGCTCACAAAGAGACACAAGGGCCTACAACCTCATGGGCATGTATAGGTGTGGAGGCCCACAACCGCGTAGACGCATAGAAATAGTTCCCTACAACCATGTAGATATGAAAGGTCACGTGAATGTGCAGACACACGAATGCACAGGGCCACACAAATGCATAGGGAGAGCGCGAGGACCCTGCAACTACACGAACATGCCTGGCCATGCAAATGCATAGGAAAAGCATGGGGGAGGGGGAGAGAAAAAGAATGGGAGGGCATGGGGGGAGGAGAATGGGAGGGCACGAGGGAGGAGAACGGGAGGGCACAAGGGGCCACAGCTACGTAGATGCACAACGAGGGTGTGAGAGAGGAGGAGAAGAGAAGATAAGAGGAGAAGAAAGAAAAATAAAAAACATCTATTAGGCAAGATGAGGAGCCGATTGAGGTTGCATCTACCACTACATAGAAAATGGCACAAACACTTTTGGTGCCACAGTATAAAGGAAAACAACCTATATCAGAGCATGTTTTGTGGTAGAAGGGCCAAAGCAATCAACCAACCACGAAAGGAGATGAAGCTATGGTTGATGTAGAGAAATATTTAGAGCCACAAATTTAGAAGGGCAAGGCCAACAAAGGGAAGATCGCCATAGAAAGACTTAGTGGGGAGAAGTAAGAAACGACCACTAAAGATGATGACCCTAGGAAGGAGAGTGACACAAGTGAGCACTGCTTCATTGATGTGCCAAATTTGCGGCAGCCCCAAGTCTATGGCACCAAAATGAGTAATTGGCCAAGTCAATGCCCCTGGAGAATGGCAACTATGGAAGTTGTGAGTGGATGTGGATTTGGGTAGACTAATTAGTTGGGCCCAAGATGAAGAGTGCATGAAGAGATTTGAGGAAATTCACCAAATCCAGCAATGGGAGCTTGGTGCGACCAACACCATAGAAAAAATTATTGGAGTGACAATGCTATCGGAGGGGACTACAGTATTGTATAGGCATCCACCTACGATATATGTTGGCGAGGATAGGTTCAATGACTATCTTGAATGAAAGGCCATAAAGAATCAAACTGGCATCGGAGTTGTAGTTGGCATACACCAAAATGAATTTCTTGGCCTACCTGATACAATGGTTGGCAGTTGGATTGGAAACATTCCGTAAGACAATACGTAGCCTTATGTTGCAAAAAGAACAATCAATCCAATTGTAGAAGACAAAGGAGAAGCTTTGGCAAGTGAAGTAGGAGGCTGAAATAGGACTCACAAAGTTGCAGAAAAAGTGGATCAGTTGAAGAAAGAACAAGAAGAACAAAATCAATTGATCCGACTATTGAAGTTGGAGTGCATGATGAGAGAGCAGGCTCTTGAAGCCATGATGCAAGAGGTAGCTATCTGTGATCAACTGATTGTTGAGAAGGATAAACAACTTGTGAAAACAAAAAAGAGGGAAATGGTGTTGCATGCAAAGCTCACAAATATTGAGCAAAAGTCACAACATTATGGCTTTCAGTGTGTGAGATAATTGATTCTATGCCAAGTGCCTAAGGATGAAACTGATGCCCTCAAGATGTAAGTACAGTAGTTGGGAGCTATATCCATTTAGATCCAATCCATTCCCCACCCCCAACAGATTCAAAGCCCTCATGAGTAGAAATAGTTGTCGATGAGGATGTTGACCAATCTAGAGGGGAGGGTAGATGTAATAGTGAGTTCTAATGTGACACCACCTCAAGCACCATCTCAAACCTAATGGAGTACGTACAAAGCTAGGTACACAAAGGTAATTTTGATTGTACATACAGTTCTTGGCATTTTGTGTCATTATGTATTTTGTAATTGTATGCTAAGTATTTGAAAAATTGATTATTAGTGTACTTGTAATTAGAATGTATATGTAATTTGGATGTTCATGTATTTTATTGTTCATTTATTTTGGATGTACATGTAATTAGAATTTCTTGTAATTTGAAGTGTGATGTTGGGATAGTTAGGGTTAGGTACAAGAAAGTTGCGAAAGTTGGCAACTACCTGCCCTTTCCCAGGAAAAGTATAAGTAGACTCCTCACATTTCCAAATACATAGAGAATCAGATATCATTCATTTAGCCATCTAGTTGTGTGTGCCTAGGTGCATATCTATGTATGTATAGACATTGCATGTGACTATGAGTGATTGTATTGCTATTGTAAATGAATGTACATTTCTGTTCATACATTATGCAAATGACAAAGTGCAGTTCTGTTCCATTTCAGTTCTGAATATTTCCTTCTCGTACTTGTTAAATGTTGTTTATTGCTGATATTTCCTATCATTTACTCCTCTATGTTCCTTTAATCATGGAATACCACTATTGTGCTACAATGCTTTGTATGCTTGTCAATCAAGGTAATTAAATCATTTGAAAACTCCTTGATATTTCTATAGGATAAGATAATGTTAGTAATGTCTATGGATGAACAAAGTAGGCCAATGGGACTTTTCAAAAAGAGAGTTGCAATGCAGTGTAGTAACCAAAAATTTCTACAATAATAAGCGAAGTTAGGGTAAATAAACTACCATAAAATACACTAAAGTGGAACATTTGTATGTCATTAACTTACAACTTCGAGGGTTGGACCCAAAACGAGCAAACCTTAAAATGCTAAAAGTAATGATGAAGAGAGAGCTAGCAGTGAAGGTAAAAAATAGATAGAAAAGAGCTCCAGTGAATCCAAGCACAAACACTAATCTGTAGTGGGATTTAAAGGAGAAGCAAATTCATTGTCATCACCACCACCAAGAGTTGCCTGGCATCTGCACCATTCACTCTCAAGGGCAGCTCCTATATGACAGGATGTTCCACATTCAGTAAACAACAAGGGCTTCACAGGCTATGTATCTCATCAACCATTATTGATATATCATAAAGTAAATAGATCTTGTCTTGTTAGCTCATTTATGTTACTTTCAAAGGAATTGCCATGATGATAGCTCGGGCAGAAGAACCTTTGGACATTATCTTTGTGTTAATGTAACTGTAATATTTTGAGTCAACCTAGATGAGGTTGGGCACAAGTTCACATTCTCAGCTTGTTAGTGGATTACTCTCATGCATTCAAAGGGTGAGTGTGGATGTTCACCAATTTACATGTAAAAGAAAATGAACTTATCTGTCAAGGTGTTTTTTTTTTTTTATTTTTTTCTTTTGGAGCTATAAATTTTGTTTTTTTGTTATTTCTCTTTGGTCCTCTTTTTCCCCCCCTTTTTTTCCCTTTTCCCTTTGAATTTGACTTCTCTCTTGGTGTTCCTCTTCTTACTTCTTTGCTGTGTGGTTTTTTATTCTCTGTTTTTATTTACAATTTTTTATTTTTGTTTTTTGTTTTTTGTTTTGTTTTTTGGTGTTTTTTGTTTTTTTTGTTTGGGGGTTGGGGGTTTTTTTCCTCTTCATCTCATTTGTTTTTTCTTTTTTTTTTGTTTTTTTTTTTTATTTTTTTTTTTTTCATCTCTGTTTTTTTTCTTTGTTTTCAGCTTTTTCGTTTTCGTTTTTCTTCTCTTTTTGGAGGTTCTTTTTTCTCGTTTTGTGTTTTTCTCTTACTCCATTTTTCTCTTTTTCTTTTTTCTTATTTTTTCTTTGGTGTTTTTAGTTTTTTTTCTTTTTTTTTATTGTTTTTATTTTTTGTTGGCATCTTTGTTTGTTTTTTGTACTTTTTTTTTTTTTTGGTGTTTTTCTTTCTTTTCGATTGGTGTGTTTGGGGGGGGGGGGGGGGGGGGGTATTGGGATCCTCTTCTGGGGAGCTGTTTGTTTTTTTTTTTCGTTGGTTTTGTGTATTATGGTTTGGTTGTGTTTGGGGGTTTTGGGTGGTGTTGGTGGGGCTTTTTGGTGTTGTTGGGTGGGTGCTTGTTTGGTGTGACTTGTGCCTGGTGTTTTTGTGTGGTTGGGGCTTATGGTTGGGGGGGGTTGTTTCATTGTTGCTTGTGGGGTTTGTCTTGGTGGGGGGTGGATTTGTGGGGCTTTGGGTGGGTGGGTGGGTATTGTTTTTTGTTTTTGGTTTTGAGGATTTGTTTGGGGTGTGTGGGTTGGGGGTTGTTGCTTGGGATGTGAGGCTGGGGTACTTGGGGTGGGTGGGTGGGGTAGTCTGGTGGGTTTTTCTTGGGGCTGGTGAGATTTGTAGGCTGGTTTGGGAGTGTTGTTGTGTGAGTTTATTGTGGATGAATTTTGGGGTTTGTTGGAGTAGTTTGGTTTGGGGTGTTGGATGAGATGCACTTCTAGGTTTGTGTGGGTACTATTTTATTGTGGGGAGGGTGGGTTATGCTTTGGTGTTGTTTTTTTGTTTTTGTGTTTGGTGTGTGTGGGGGGTTTTTTTGGAGTTGTCCTTTGTGGGCGTGGTTGGTTTTTGTGGTGGTGGTTAGATACATGCTTTGTACGTTCTGTTTTGTGAGGCTGGTGTGTGGGGTGGTAGGGGGTTTTTTTGGCTTTAGTCAGAGAATTGGAGGTTTTTTGTGTTGTGAGGGACTGTAATAGTTGGGGGTGGGGTGCTCTTAGATTTTTAGATCTAGCTTTTGTATGTTTTGATGTTTTTGTGTGTATTTACTTTTACGTTTGTTGTTTGAGATAGTTTTTACTTTTTTTGTTTTTTTCTAGTTTTGTTGAATTTGTTTATTGTGATGTGTTAGTGACTGTGGGATATATATTATATCTGTCTGGTTGTCTGTGTGCTAGGAGGCTTGAGTGTTTTTTTTTTTTTGGATTGTTTGTGGTTGTTTGGTCTTCTTGGAGCTGAGATGGTTGAAATTTCAAGTCTAATCCACAATGTGCAATGACTAGTTGAGGTTTTTGTTGATAGATTTGATATGGTTTTGTTGTAGGGTTTGACATGTGGGGTGAAAATTTGGAGGTGTTAGGGTATGTGTGTGTGATTTTCACGAAGACTCCACAAATGAAAACATGGATTTATTTATGTAATCTATTTTTTGGAATGGGTTTCAAGCTTCTTGCCTATTAGAATTTACACTGTTTAGCTTTTTTTTATATATACGCTCTGGGTTGAGCTAAGGGAGATTGGATTAGGTTAGGATATTGATTTTGTTTTTTTTTATTTTTTTGCATGTTTTTAATTCAATAAATGTTTCTATCAATTTTGTTTTATGATGAGGAGTGATTTAGTTAAGTTTTTTTCCCTTCTTCCAACTGGAGCAAGGGCACTCCCGGATAGGTTTTTCTAGGTTTTCTTGTTTTTGTCGTGTGATAGAATGTTTTTTCTTGCATTTTTTTTTTTTGTGAATCATTTTAGTTTGTAGTTTCATTATTATTTCCGAGTTATCATTTCTAAGTTTATTTTTAGTTTTGTTCTTTTTTTTGCAAGTTAGTTTCTTTCGCCATTCTAATTTCAGCACTTTCATTTCAGCAAGTTTAATTCGTTTTTGAATGCTTTTCAGTTTAGCAAAAGTAAATAGGTTTCTTTGTTTCTTTTTCTCAATTTTTTTCAGCCTTATCTAGTTTCCTTTCGTTCTAGGGTTTAGAGTGATAGAGCCCCCAAAACACTCTTTCCCATAAAGCCTTTTGAATAGAATGTCTTACTCTTGAAATTGACTATCGTACCTTAGGACACTTCGATTGATAAATAATGATTAAATGATGAACTAAACGACACTCATCACAAGGTGTTTTGTTTGGCTAGGGATCATTATTTTTAGTTTCTTAATGTGTTTTCTTTCTTTTCCTTGGACCTGGTTCTCCTGAACTGAGGTATCTGCTAAGCCTTCCATCTTGTAGGCATTTGGACATGCAGCCTCTATGGACTCATTCTAAACAAACATGATCAGCTTTCCCTTCAAACTTCAAAGTATATACTTTAGCTTTTGTAACAGAAATTTCTTAATGTTGGTATTAATACCCAACCCTGAAAATGAATAGCTCAACATGCTAGATGTAAGGTCCTTTGGTGTACTCATGAATTAATACAGATAAAGAAGGTGACTGTTTAAGTTCAAGTGGCAATAGTTAAATGAAAAAAACAACTTAGAGAATGGAGATATTCTATTGCAAGGTATAAAGTTTGATGGTGTACATGAATATGACGATTGTGACCTTCAGATTCAACCAGCTATATTTAGATGGAAAAAAAAAAGAAGAATAACTTATAGCGTGGAGATTCTCTATTGCAAGGAAAGGTCCATTGAAGGCAAGCCAGTCTTCTTGAAGCAAGTCTGTAATCAACAAAATTGTTGATGACTGTAAATTATAGTGCTTCACCATGCTAGTTCAAAAACATTTTTTACCCAAAAATATACTAAATAGATACACATTCAAGCCATAACTGCAAATATTTTGGATTCATACAAAAAAGAACTAAATAAATCAGATTAAAATATATGAATAGCTTATCAAATTCTAGAACTTTTTGCCTTTGATGTGGTAAAGAGTGTAGTAGTTTATGAGGGAAGTGGTTATGAGTTGGGTTAACACCCTAACTAGGGTTAAAGTCAAGCTTCACCGAAGATGTAAAAATCATATTTAAAAGTTAACCCCTCATTTGGGTTAAGGTTCAGGAGAAAAAAGAGGGAAGCGTTCACGCTTTGCATTCTACGCATTTGGCATGTAAAAGGGAAAATAATGGCTCTGCCTGGATGGTGGGCATGCCAAGCCAATGTGCACCAGTTAATCTTACTGCATTCATTTCCCACTCCTGAATCTGACCTGTCTAATCTATAGCCGTCAGATTTGAAGGCAAGTTTGGTGCTCGGAAAGCTTCGTCGAGGGTTTTTTAAATGGGTATCCTTGAGATATTGGGTGATATGCTAAATGGGTGAAAGGAGAAACTTTGCTGAGCTAGGGCATTTATACCAATGTGAAATGTTGAGAAACCAGTTTGAGTTGGTGAGATGGTACTTGGGCATCAAGACCAGTCGGAATACTTAAACCAAGTCCATTCTGTGAATTTTTTGGCTTTTTACCATTCCATGTTTATTTTTGCTTTGGATTATTCATGCAAACCATACTTTTATAAGGGAAATTATTTTGGGTTTCATTGTTTTCTGAAATTTAAGAATAATATTGTGGGTTTTGTTGTCCTCTGGAAATTAATATAAAAAACTAATGGCTCTTTTTAACTTCCTGTGATTTCTCTTGGAATAGGGAATAATGCAAAACTCTGCCACTTTGTTGGAACAAAGCAAAGAACCTGTCTCTTTATTTTGTGCCTGCATGTTTGTATCCTTTTTCAGAGGTTTTGTTTCAAGGGATTTTCAACCAGGACAATAAATTAGAGGGTTTTGCTGATAAGATAGCTAGTCTTCTGGATTCGAACCTGAGCGTGAGCCTTAGATTGCAATAATGGATAAGGGTATGTAGCGGTTCTGCTAGGGTTATGTTAGAACCTAACCCGTTTGAGATTGGTGAAGAACCCTGTCCCTAACATGGACTCCTTGCAATCAATTTGGTTCTCACAGGATAAACCTTGCTTCAAACTCTGTTTTGTGTTTCTGTATGATAGACTTGTTATTGTTGTACCTCTATTGAGTTATACTTTATCTCCAACTTGTGAGAAAATATTATCCAACTATGCTTGATTATGATGTTGTGATAAACCAATTTTCAAATTTATATAGGTAGAATTTGTCATAAAATAGGCCACAAATATATAAAAGCACGAACAAGACTTGTAGATTTGTAATCTATTGTATGAAGAATTATGACTGTTATATATTACTTCCTAGGAAATATGGCAGATTTTGAGTCTCAATGTATGTTGAAAACTGCAGCAGGTGTTTATTTGAATGACTACCGAGTTTAAATGACCATTATAGGTACATGGCCTGGAATGAGGGTTGATTACAGCAATAAAGGAAAAATTGTAAAGTTCTCGTGAGAACTTGTTTTTCTCATGAATTTTTTGAATCGGCAAGAAAACAAAGGGTTTTCCTCTTGCCAAGAAAATCACAAAAACAAGGTGCTCCAAAACAAGGTACCCATAGCGTGGGACACATCGCCAAAAGCAGGGTGCTTTGGAACGGGCCACCCTAAGCCCGAGGCACTCTACCAGGGTGGGGCGCCTATAGGATGGCGTGCTCTGCATGGAGCAGTACTTCAATTTCTTTTTCTTTCTTTTCTCGGGGGAGGGAAGCAGCCCCTAAGCCCTTAGAGCGAAGCACTCCACCCCCTGTGTTTGCTACTCTTTTTATTTTTAATATTAGGGATGGGGGGTAAAAGTGTTTGTCCCCCCTACCCTCAGTGTGGGGCACTCCATAACTTGATCTTTTTTTCTTCTTCTTCAACCACTCTTTGGGGCAAGGTTCCCTTAGAGCGTGGTCTCGTGTTCCAAGGTGGGGTGCCCTCGGAGAGGGATGTTCTAATTTTTTTTTGAAATTATATTTTGGCAACAATGATCCGGGGTGGGGTGCCCTTGGAGCGAGGTTATTTTCTAAAAGGAAAAATGGTGAGCGGGCCCTCTGTTTAGAGGGAAAGGCGCCCTCGAAGCAGGACACTTCAAATTTTTTCTTTTATATATAAAGAGGCCATGCAGTCAGCCTAGAGGCGCCTCAGATGTTGCCCGTTAATTGAGATGGGTAGTGGGCATCCTTCCAAAGTTGCCAATTTGAAAGCGTTGGCATTCTTCATTTGGGTGACTTGATAAGGCCCATACCACAGAGAATCAAACTTCGTATGTTGACTAGGCTTGGCTTGATCTTCATCCCACTTCCAGACCAGGTCCTCTTCCTTGATGTCAAGTGGCGTCGCTTTCCTGTCAAACCATCTCTTCACTCCAGCTTGGTGCTTCATTCACTTTGTGAATGCTTTTTCTCTTTCTTCTTTGAGGAAAAGCAATTTGTTCAGCCTGGTTTGTAAGGGTGTCATATTTGCATCCTCCAGTTTGAGTTGCTACAAGTGCTACAAAGACAAGAGTTCCAAGTTAATGGGTAGATTAGCCTCTTTGCCATACACCAGTTTGTATGGCAAATGTCCAGTGGATGCTTTCGGGGTTACCTTGTCTTCCCATAATGCCTTTCATAACTGTGTGTGCCAATTTCTTTGGGATTATGCGATCGTTCTTTTTAAGATCTTGTTTAGATTTTTGTTGGTAGCTTTAGCCTGGCCATTCCCTTGCGAATAATAGTTTGAAGATGTTCTCAACAAGAAATTGTGTTGAAGCACAAACTGAATCATCTTCCCCCCAGCGAAAACTGATGCATTATCGGTGATGACCACATAAGGTACCCCAAAGTGAGTTATGATGTCTTCCAATAGTTATATCACCATTTCTTGGTTAGCTTCTTTAACTGGGACTACCTCTACCCACTTGGTGAAATAATATGTGGCTATAAGAAGCCACCCATGGAGTTCACTGGAGAGGGGGTTGATCTTACCTATGAAGTCTAAACCCCATTGTTGAAATGGCTCTAAGACTATGATGGGCTACAAGGGCATTGGGGCCTTTCTCTTCTCCACTAACAAATTACATGACTTAAAGCCTTTCACCCATTGAAAATTATTTTTTACGATTGTGAACCAGTAATACCTTGCCCCTTTTGTGGGCAAAGGTATATGCTGAGTAATGTCCCCTTTCTTTATGGTAAGCTCTAAGCAAGTCATCTATTTTATCCTTTTCAATGCATCTTAAGAGGACTCAATCATACCCTCTCTAGAAGAGGATGCCATTCACCACAAAGTAGCTCATTGCCTGTCTCCTAAAACGTTTCCTTTCAATTCTTGTCTTCTAACTTGGGATTGTGCTCGTTTTGAGGTACTCCTTAAGATCACGCATCCATCTCGATCTTTGTCCCATGGTTGTATGCCCCTTCGGTTGTTCAAGCTCATCTATAAATGCTACCTATTCCTCTGCTCAAGATCATACCAAATTCGTGCATAGATCTCAGCCCTTAATTAGTTTAGTTGGCTTATCTCAATGTCAAATTCCTAAATCTTGTTGATCCAACCAGCTCACTTTTCTCCTTATTCTCCTTGCAGGATGGCAGATCTAACGTCAAGATGCACCACAAATACAGTGGTTCTGCTCTGTGAGAGGTAATATTTGAACGAACGTAGGGCTTTCATTATTGCAAACATCTGCTTTTCAATGTTAGTGGTACCTCTCCTCATAGTTATGAAAGGTATGGCTCATGAAAGATATAGGATGCTCATCCCTTTTGTCATCTTTCTATGTGAGAACTACAATTATACTAACGTATGTCCCAAATATAGTTTGAAATCCTTGGAGATGTCTGGATTCACAAGCACTGGAGCTTTGATGATTGTAGCAGGGTGGTGAGTACTCCAACATTTGAAGGAACAATTTGATATGATAGATTTCAAGAGTCAACCAAAACTACAATCATTAGTAACCCCCATTTGTATGGCAGTTGTTGACACTTCACTTGTATGGTAGTTGCTTGACACTTCACTTGTATGACAGTGACTTGTGTAGGCAAACAAATTGATATGTCTGCGTAATTAGTCAATAAGTTTTGTCATTTTATGTTATTTTGTAGTTCGTATGCAAAGTGTTTCACAAAATGTGCATATGTATAATTAATAAAGTCAATGTAATATTTCATATGATAATATGTAATGTTATGTACAACTAAGTCATAAAGGGACTCACGAAATGAAATGTAAATGTAAGTCAAATGCATGTCAAATGTAATTTAAGACAATGATGAGGTGTCGGGTAGTTGGAGAATGCAACTACCTCTTAGTTGTATAAAGAAAACCCTTCCCTCATTCATTCGTATGGTTGGAATTGTGTCGAAGGCTAAAGTGGTGGAAGGTTGAAGAGAGTGCTTGTTGTTAGGAGGTTGGTCGGTGGTTGTTGGCTAAAGCATGTAGGTGTTGGAAGGAGATATTCCACACAGACATTGCAATGTATATTTAAGATGTATGTAGTTAACCGTACAGACCATTGTTAATACAAGATCTGCTCATATTCATTTATCATCTGCTATTGTTATTGTATGTATACTGCATGTGTTGTCATTGTTTATTGCTGCAATAGATAGGTTTTGTATTGTTCCTTTCAAGTTTTGGATGCAAGGTGAAAGTCGCAAAACAAGTGATGCTTCCATTCAAGAGATATTGCCATACAAGGAGTTGTGATTTTAGTACAAGTTGGCTGATAATAAAATTTGTTATTCAAATTGTTCCTCCAAGTGTGGAATACTCCCGTCATGCTACATTTGGTGTCATTGCCTATTCGAAGTTGGGTTGACCCATGCTACATTTGGCGCCCTTACCATTGTCGGTTAAGTTCAAACTAGCATTGCATGAAACTTGGAGAGGTGGATGACAGATAATTTACCGTGAGGATGTGGGAAAGTATGTTGTATTCCATTTCTACATCCTGGCATCGTTTCTTGTATGAAGTAGGATCAAGCTCGGTGACATAGAGTTATGAGAAGCAAATCACTTGGGAAGGTGCACAATGATAGCTATTGAAGGCAACCAAAGACGCAGATGAAGAAGCAGACTTGTTTGTTGATGCTAACGAAGGGCCACATAGTGGGACGCATATGGCAGGTGCACAAAAGGGAGGAGGCAGGGCAAATTGCCATATAAGGGAAGGACAAACAATAAGTCAGTGTACAAATGGAACTTGTGTGCAGAATGTCGTGCAAATGAAAGGCACTATCGTATAAATGGAACTTGTACGATAGACTACAGCACAAATGAGGCATGTCGTACAAGTGCAAGTTGCCATACAAGTTAGGAGGCTTGTATAACAAACCGTTGTACAAACACAACATGTACGACACATCATCGTACAAATGTGCAGCGTCAGACAACAAGACACTATATAAGACAATGGTGTGTATGACACATCGCCATACAAGTAGAGGGTGTGTACAGAAGATAGTAGAACACCATCCAAATAAGCTAAAGGGTCGTACAAGCAAGGTTCAACAGGAGTTGTCAAAAGGTGTCAATGAGGAATTGCATGAAAATGAAGAATGTTTGGCGTCGGAGCAATTGCAAGTTGATATGCTCGATGGTGAGCGGGACGGGAGTTTGACATCGGTGCAAATGTGAGATGGTGTGTCAGATAGTGCATGAGACAGGAGTTTAGCATTAGAGCAACTGCAAGTTGGTGTGCTCGATGGTGAGCGGGATAGAGTCTGACATCGAAGCAACTACAGGTTGGTATACTCGATGATGAGCAGGGCAAGAATCCGACATCAGAGCAATTGAAGGATGGCAAGTTTCATGGTGCACGAGATGAGTCCAACACAAGAGAAATTGTGAGTGGTGTGCCCAATGATGTACGAGATAAAGGAGAGATACATGAACAACCACTACCAAGGTTAAGTCAACCTGTCATAACAAAGGCCAATTTGGGCATATTGTGTAAGTGTCCAATGTTTCATGGAGGAGCAATAGAAGACCAAGTCAGGCATTGGAAATTTTGCCTCATGATGTGGAAAGCGATTGGGGAGGATAATGACACAAATTGAAGGAAGTTATTCCCTACCACATTTCATGGAGTCATAATGGATTGGTACATGAGATTGCCAAAGGGCGAGTACCATGATTGCATGATGCATTTGTGAAGGAATTTTGATTGTTCCACAATGACAATGCAATCATTGCTGAAATTTGTAGAATGCAACAAGGTGAGAAAGAGCCTGTTCGATCGTACAACTGGAGGTTGAGTGGGTTTACCCATTTGGAGGAAGATCCATCAAACGCACTGAAGAAGAGGTGATGCGTGGACTGACTTCTTCCTATGTATCAGAAAAATATCAGGATGGTCCCTCCGACATCATATTAAGAGGCCTTGGAGCGAGCCTTGAAATTGGTAAGTGATGCAAAGACATCACTAAAGTGTTGGGGTCATGTTAATGTCAATGAGATTGACCCTAAGGATGAAAGTGATTCTGATGTGGAGAGTGACTCTGACAGTGAGAGTGATGATTTTGGGCATGAGAGTAATTCATCATTCAAGTGTTGGGGTTGAGATGTTAGTGAAGGAAGTGACTCCGAAGAGAAGAATGATGACTCCAAGGATGAGTGTGTCTCAAAGAGCATAAGGTCATCACTACAAGAATATGCAACACAAAGGGAGGTCGTACCAAGGGGGATACCACTAGTAATATAGTCTATGACAACCACCAGAGAACTAGAAGACGCAAAATTGAGTATGATATTGATGACAGACCCATTATGCAATGTTGGAAATGCCATTTTTGGGGGCCTTTTGCACATGAATGTCAAAGTGTTGCAAGTTGAAATGAACCAGTGATGCGTAGAGAGTTTGAAGAGCCAGAGAAGAGTTATAGCCCTCTCCAGGAAGCAGAGGAGGTGAACTTGATTTCAATTGAGGAGGTAGAAATCCAACAGGTAGTTGTGTTGGCATTAAATGCCTATGTAATCACACATTTGTAATATGGGTCAAAGTCCAAGGATGAGGTTTCAATGTGTATTTAAGGATGAGGTGTCACCTTGCATGCACATGTGAGTTGGCAGCAGCAAATGCTAGGGTTTGCCTTGTAGAAGATGCAATGTAGTATTTATTTGAGATTGCTAATGGAAAAAAGTGGTATGTCTTGACATCCCCCAAGGGGGGTTTTCCCTTGTTATTCTCTTGTTTTGTGTTTGCATCTTTATTTTGTTGCTCCTTGTTATGTTTAGCTCTCTTCATTTAGTATCAATGTCATGTTCAGATTTAACATTTGGTATCAAAGCCTATGGTTTTGAACCTAGGCAGTTTATGGCATTGTATAAAGAGATGCAAGGGTTTATGGCTTGCGGTAGATCTGGTGAGCTTTGACAGCAGCAAATCTGGTGAGCTTTGACAGCAGCAAATCTGGTGAGCTTCAACAGTGGCAGATTTGGTGAGCTTCAGCAATGGCAAATTTGGTTTAAAAATTGTTCATGCTAGGGTTTGATATTCAAATCTTGGTGAGCTTCGACAACAACAAATCTGGTGAGCTTCGGTAGTGGCAGATCTGGTGAGCTTCGACAACGGCAGATCTGGTGAGCTTTGGCAATGGCAGATCTGGTGAGCTTCGGCAGTGGCAGATCTGGTAAGCTTTGGCAATGGCAGACTTGGTGAACTCCAACAGCAGCAGACCTGGTGAGCTCCGGCAGCAGCACTATGTTTTATTTGTATTCAGATGTTTATTTTCTGAATAGGTGTTGGAGTTTAAGGCTGGAAATGCCTGTTCTAGTGGTTTTATTATGCAAGTTGCAGAGGTGTCCATGCATGAGGTTTCATTTTGCAACTAGTATTCTTCCTGTTTTAGTGTGTTGTGCAAATCTGAAACCTTAGATTTGTGTTTTGCAAAGTTGTTGAAGAATGTCTAAGATGGTTTATTGGTTGTACCACAAGTTTGGGGCAAGTATTAATTACTATAGCTGGTGTAGCTCGTACCTGAAGAAGCTACTGTAACTGGTGTAGTTGGATTATTGGCTACTATAACTGGTGTAGCTTGTAGGGTTGTTAATGCTACTATAACTGGTGTAGTTGTGCCCAAAAGAGACTGGTGTGGATGCTAGTGGTGGTTGCCTAGTGTAATGTTCTCAGAGTTAGCTCCAATAATATTTGTAATGTTTTAAAAGTGGTTTTTTGGAATTTTTTGTTACCTTGTCGGTATATGGCTGAGGGTAACAGGTGAAGCTAATGTGTTTAGAAGGCTAGAGGTAGCTTGTAGGGTGGCTAGGTCTTGGAACGACTGGATATAGCTGGTGGAAGTTATAGGTCTAGAGGTTGGTAGTAACCGAGTTAAGGCTACTTGTCTTCGAAAGGACTGGTTTTAGCTTGTGCCCATGAAGGGTTGTGTCAAAAATCATTGTTTGTACTACAAAATTACAAATATGTCATTAAGGGGGAATGTTGGCATTAAATGCCTATGTAATCACACATTTGTAATATGGATCAAAGTCCAAGGATGAGGTGTCAATGTGTATGTAAGGATGAGGTGTCACCTTGCATGCACATGTGAGTTGGCAACGACAGATGCTAGGGTTTGCCTTGTAGAAGATGCAATGTAGTATTTATTTGAGATTGCTAATGGAAAAAAGTGGAATGTCTGGACATCCCCCAAGGGGGTTTTCCCTTGTTATTCTCTTGTTTTGTGTTTGCATCTTTATTTTGTTGCTCCTTGTTATGTTTAGCTCTCTTCATTCAGTATCAATGTCATATTCAGATTTAACAAGTTGAAGCTGCATAGGAAAAAGTTGCAAAAATGCCAACGCCATATGGCGAGTTACCGTACAAAGTGTTGTCATAAAAAGAGAATAGTACGAAGATTGCCAATGAATAGTGGTACGAAGGTTGTCGACGAAGATTGTCATACAAGGAGTGCCATTAAGAAGTGCTGACAAGGAGTGCTGATGAGGAGTGTCGTATGGGGAGTGTCATCAAGGAGTGCCAATGAGAGTTGCCACACAAGTGAGTGTTGCTATACAAATGATGGTCGTACAAGTGAGTGTCGTACAAACGATAGCCAAAAAAGTGATCGTCATATAAGTGAGTGTCGTACAAGTCCTTGTCATACAAGCAAGTGTCGTACAAGTGAAGTGCTCTACAAGGACTTGCCCTTCAAGGACCTTCTGTAAAAGGAGGTGCCATACAAGGACCTGTCCTACAAGGAGATGTCGTATAAGGACCTGCCATTCAAGGAGGTGTCGTACAAGGACCTGTCGTACAAGGAGGTGCCATACAAGGAGAGGGATGCCTGTCAAAGGCTAAGGCAGGGCCGTCAAAGGTCAAGAAACAATCATTTGGAGCTAGAAAGAAGCAAATTGAAGCCAAGGGGAAGTTGTTTAAGTGGGTCGAGTGAAGTCTACCAAAATGCAAGGGAAGTTGTTTAAATTGGAGCCATACATGCAAAGGGCGCTGCCCCTTGACCCCCAACACAGATGGTGATGAGTGTTGCCCCTCATGTTGGTCATGTTGACCAAGCTAATGATACGATTGATTGCAAAAAGTGGAGTGAGCAATTGGAGAACAATGTGTTACGAGCAACAACTTGAAGTGATACCAGCTATAGAAGATGTATGGAATAGAAGAAAGTGGAAGGAGCATGACAAGAGATTCTAGTATGTTGTTTAGTGCTTCTATCCCTAGTGTTCAGCTCATGTGTTGTTGTGAACGCCGACAAGTTTAGAGGAGGAGATAGATGTAGGCAGGCAAATTGATGTCTACGTAATTAGTGAATAAGTTTTGTCATTTTGTCTTATTTTTGTAGTTCATATGCAATGTGTTTGACAAAATCTGCGTATGTATAATAAATAAAGTCATAATGTAATATTTCATATGATAATGTGTAATGTTATGTAGGGTTACGCCATAAAGTGACTCATGAAATGAAATGTCAATGTAAGTCAAATGCATGTCAAATGTAATTAAAACAATGATGAAGTGTCGGGTAGTTGGAGGATGCAACTACTTCCTAGTTGTATAAATAAGACCCTTCCCTCATTCATTCGTATGGTTGGAATTGTGTCGAAGGCCGAAGTGGTGGAAGGTCGAAGTGTCTGGTTGTTGTCGAGAGGCTGGCCAGTGGTTGTTGGCTAAAGTGCATAGGTGTTGGAAGGAGATATTCCACACAGATATTGCACTGTATAGATAAGAAGATGATGTATGTAGTTAACCGTACAGGCCACTGTTAATACAAGATCTCCTCATATTATTCCTTGATTGCTATATATAGTATGTTAATCTAGTGTGAGATAGCATTGACTGCAGTCTTGTTTGGTCTCTAAATCTATCATTTTGTTCCTCCACTATTGGAATACTCACCACTATGCTACAAGAGTACTTGAATTCCTTCTAGAAGGTTCTTCAATCCCAACATCAACTTAACATTGCCAGTCTCCAACTCCCATGGCTGTGTTTGATGAATCTTAGCAAGTTTCTTCATTCGCTCATCATCACAAGCCCAATGCACCAATTTGCCTAATTCATTTTCCACCTTCAACTACCACAATCTCCAATCTCCTATAAAACCAACTTTGTGTAGCATAGTGGTGAGGTTCCCAACAATGAGATAGAATGATAGGGTTTAAGGGCCAACACTTATGCAGTCATCACTCTGATACAAGATGTTAAGAACTCGAATGCAATTAGATAGCAGTACTAGAACATGCAAGCAATAGAGATGACAATATGCAAGTAATAGAGAAAACACAATTTATATAAATCATAAAAAAAACTTACAATATCGCGGGCCATTTCGAGGGGCTTCCTCTTTTAAGAGTGAAACTCTAATTTAAGATTCAAAATGCCTCCCACTTGAGAAGGTAGTACATTATATAATCCTACCCTGATTAGTACTAACTATTAACATCTACATATGACATCATTACAAATTAATAGGATGTTAGGATGGAGGTTCTAATGTATAATAGCCAAGTTGTTGTACTATCACTATGTGGTCATAAGATAATACAATTGGGATCATATCAATCCCACATAACAAATTTTAAAAAATAATTAATGTCATAATATAATAAAATGATAATATTAAACAGTATAAAATTTATCATTATAAATAATTAAATAATAATATAAAAAATAAATAAAAAATTCCTGGGGTACTCCTCACAATGAGTTTTAGGGCAGATGTTGGCCCAAGTACTTCCCCCAGTTCAGCGGTCGGGACTTACACCCGATCCTGCAAGAGGTTATTAGCCTAATGCAGACGCTTATTAAGCACCGAAAAATAAGGTCCTATAAAATATATATTATAATTATTATAGCTATAAAAGTAAAAATTAAAAAATATTTATTTATATATAGGATTGAAAAGACCCCATCCATGTGGTTGTGACCAACTCTCCTATGTAACCAAAAAAAATAATGGTATTATAACAACTTAATAATTATGTACACAAAATTTAAAC
Source organism: Wollemia nobilis (assembly GCA_028583015.1). Taxonomy (NCBI): domain Eukaryota; kingdom Viridiplantae; phylum Streptophyta; class Pinopsida; order Araucariales; family Araucariaceae; genus Wollemia; species Wollemia nobilis. The sequence continues at coordinate 28,726,571 of JAQPPZ010015824.1, read as the reverse complement.
CTAAATTTCCACCTTGAACTAATACCATTAAATTTAAAAACATATTATTATAATAAATAATTTAAACTTTAAATTCAGTTTATATATAAAAAAAATTATAACAAAAAAAATGTTTAACTTGTGAAGGAAGGAAAAGGAATGGAGTGTGAAGGAAGATAGTAGACATACCATGATGTTAGGAAGAGCAGGTGGGATTCTTGTTCGAAGAAGTATGAGGGTGTATTCGGCGACAATCTCGAGCAGGCCCTGTCTTTGCATTCGGCACCAGGTATTCCTTGCCTGCCACCGCCCAACCACTACGAAAAGTTCTTGGTGGCCACCTGCAGCTCCCCGTAGCTAAACACGATCAACAATTCGACGGCGTAGTCCCACGACTTGTGCGCACCCCATTGCCACCTCAAAAAAAAAAGAAGACCCCTCCCACCGCCAGCACTGCAGCCACCGCAGCGGTCGCTCCCGCTGCCACAGCCGTTAAGTTATATGAGACAAAATAATAAATTGAAATCTTCTCTATCCATCCATATATTAAATTGAATTTATGAAGAATGTGCCAGATATCTAAAACAAAAAAATCATTTAAAAACCGAAAAATGCCCATGTAAATTTATAATTGTAAGCCTAGGTGCAAGTCTTGGCTGGAACATCGTAGGTTAGTTTTATGTTTCATGCAGGCTAGGGAGTTTTTCTTTTAAAATCATAGTATAGGCAGCATTATTAACATATGAAAAGAAAGTGTCTTCTTTTTAAATATTAATGTGAAAAAATAAGAAATAAACATCTTAAATTTAAGATAGGTTGTGGTTAAGAAATTAAAAGTTTAAACCACGTATATTTGCATCCTGAGTACATAATGTTTGTATGGTTGTATATTCAATTTTTCGAATCCAAAAGTGTCATATTTTTTGAAATCATTGCTGTGAAACTAAAGGGAAAAGATTAGTCGAAGGGAAAAGATTGAGTCAGAATAATGTTGGTTGCCTGTCAAAAACGATAGTACTTTAGACCGGGTAATACCTTGTGCTTCACCTCTTGCTAGTCATTCTCACATTTCTAACAATTGTTTATCGATGTAGGCTTAGATTTTCCTAAATGTATACACAAACGAAAATGTGTTGCATGGAATCAGAAAAAAATATTAATAATTGAAATTTTTGTAATTAGAATAATCCAAAAGCATCCCCTGCCCTCGCTTTTGGCAATCTCTGCACCCAATTATGCATATGAAATTTGTAGATTTTACGTCTGGAGAGAAAAGTTTTGCCTATGAAGGCTATGTGCTTGTGTTTGTACTTTTGTTGGCAAAATCAACCGAGGTTCTTTGTTCACATCAGTATAACTTTCAGTGCCAGAAGCTGGGAATGCTTATAAGGTCTACTTTGATCACAACTCTGTATAGAAAGGGGCTGAGATTGTCTAGCTCTGCCAAGCAGGCTCATGGTGTAGGACAGAATGTGAATTACATGGCTGTGGATGCTCAGCAGCTTTCACATATGATGTTGCAACTCCATTACGTTTGGATGATGCCTTTGCAGGTGGGTGTTGCTCTATCGTTACTGTTTGGAATTTTTGGCATTTCTATGTTGTCTGGTTTTGTCTGTATGGCTATCGTAATGGGCATCATAGCCTTGTACCAAGTAGGTGGCTTCTCAGTTCAGTTGACTCAAATGAGGCTAGCCAATATCCTTTACCTTGTAAAGTGACTTTGCTTTTACTCTTTTCAAAGTTTTCACCAATAGATCCTTCACTGAATCAGATATTCCCCCTCAGAAATCTATTCCCTTTGTTATTTTCTTTCACTGATTGCCTCTAATTGCAGGTAAAGGTGTGTGGTAGCACAGGGTATGTGCCACAAACATCATGGATACAGAATGGGACAATAGAAGAAAACATTCTATTTGGATTGCCCATGGATTTTGCAAAGTACCAGAATGTGATACGGGTATGCGCATTGGAAAAAGACTTAGAAATGATGGAGTTTGGAGACCAGACTGAAATTGGGGAGCGTGGGATCAACCTTAGTGGTGGGCAGAAACAAAGAATTCAGCTGGCCAGAGCTGTGTACCAGGACGCAGACATATATCTTCTAGATGATATTTTCAGTGCTGTGGATGCCCACACCGGTGCTGAAATTTACAAGGTATGGGAACTCTGGTTTCAGTGATTTCAGTCTATTTCATGTTGCAGATTGATTTGCTATAATTGGAGCAATCCCATTCTTTAAGTTTTTTATATTTCAGGCTTCCCATGTGACAAAGCTAATAATTCAGTATCATAGATTTAATTTTCCTTACCATTCATCTTGCAGGAATGTGTTAGGGGTGTGCTAAGTCAAAAGACAGTTTTACTGGTCACTCACCAAGTAGACTTCTTGCATGGAGCAGATGTTATTCTGGTAAAGATTCTAAGGACGATGTTTTTTTATTTATTGAAGCATGAAATATATAACAGATTTGTCTGATTTACCAATGACATGATCATTATAATCTGTTATGCAGATGCAGATTAGAACTACGAAAAAAATGTCTTCTCCTCTGAATTAAGAACTAAAATAATGAGGTCTCCTTTAAGCAACAGCTGTTTACTTCAAAGTAGTATGACTTGTAGTCTGACATTGGGTGAACATAAAATCGACACTGAATAAATATAGTGATCTAATGTGTATGATAGCATGAAGTAACATTTTTCTTGGATCTCAAACAGGTCATGCGTGATGGAATGATAGTGCAATCGGGAAAGTATGATGAACTGCTGGAGCTAGGGACTGATTTTGAAGCACTAGTTGCAGCCCATGAGAATGCCATGGGATTAGTCAAAACAAGCAATGCATCTAATCTTCCTACTGGTGAAAAAGCAAACAATCAAGCTTACAATTATGTCTTTCCATGCTATGATAAAGCAATGACTCTGTTAACCTGTTAATTACCGTCAAACTGGCACTCCCCTATTTTATTTATAATTATTTTTGTAGGATCACACACAATTCAATATGGATTAACAATAATTTTGATCATATTATAATGTTAAGTTTTTAAGTTTTCATTTAGAAGATCCAAATTTAAACTCTAGTATGCTCAACAATTTAATTTATTTTATTTTATTAGAAATGGATAGGCCATTTGGTAGCTGCCAAGTGCTTGCTAGTGGACTGCTTTTGTTGAGCAAGGTGCAGCAAAAGTATTGTCATTGTTGTCAACACAGACAGACAGATCAGTTGATGCAGTGGACAGGAGTTCAGAGGTCAGTCAGATCATGTTCAGTGAAATTCCAAGAAAACAGAAGTGACCCAGATTCAAAAAATCAAAGAAAAAGACAAGTAAGAAAACTGTCGCGATATCGCGACATGTTTTCTGTCGCGATATCGCGACAGGTTGAGAAGAAAGAAGGCAGAAAGAAAAACGTCACGATTTCGCGACATATCGGAGGAGAGAGAAGGCACAAGCAAAATTGTCATGATTTCACGACATGGACGAGGAGAGAGAAGGCACAAGCAAAATTGTCATGATTTCACGACATGGACGAGGAGAGAGAAGGCACAAACAAAACTGTCATGATTTCGTGACATGTTGGAAGCAAAGAAGGCAAGTAAGAAAACTGTCATGATTTCATGACATGTTTAGAAAGTGCAAGGAAAGGCATTTGGACATGTTTAGAAAGAAAGGAAAGTGTCACGATTTCGCGACATGTTGGCAGAGAAGGAAGCAAGTAGAAAAACTGTCACGATTTCGTGACATGTTTGGAGAAGAAGTGCAAGGAAAACGTCACGATTTCGGACATGTTCGGAGAAGAAGCGCTAAGGAAAAGTGTCACGATTTCGTGACATGTTCGAAGAAGAAGCGCTAAGGATGAAAAGTGTCACGATTTCGCGACAGGTTCGAAGAGAAAGCGCTAAGGATGAAAAGTGTCACGATTTCGTGATAGGTTCGAAGAGAAAGCGCTAAGGATGAAAAGTGTCACGATTTCATGACAGGTTCGAAGAGAAAGCGCTAAGGATGAAAAGTGTCACGATTTCGTGACAGGTTCGAAGAGAAAGCGCTAAGGAGAAAAAGTGTCACGATTTCGCGACAAGTTGCAAGAAGAAGCGCCAAGGAGAAAAAGTGTCACGATTTCGTGACAAGTTGCAAGAAGAAGTGCCAAGGAGAAAAAGTGTCACGATTTCGTGACAAGTTGCAAGAAGAAGCGCCAAGGAGAAAAAGTGTCACGATTTCGTGACATGTTGTTTTCGCGATGGCAAGAAGAAAAGGCACAAGGAGAAAAAGATGTCACGATTTTGTGACATGTTCTAGTTTCGTGGGCGAAAGATAGAAAAGGCACAAGGCAGAGAAAGATGTCACGATTTCGTGACATGTTTCGTTTTCATGGGCGGAAGGTAGAAAAGGCACAAGGCAGAGAAAGATGTCACGATTTTGTGACATGTTTCATTTTCGCTAGAGCAAGCCAAGAAGAGTAGCGAGAGGGCGAATGTGTCATGATTTTGTGACATGTCTGGTTTTCACGGTTGCAAGCGAAGAAGTGAACAAGGAGGCCGAGAATGTCACGATTTCGTGACATGTCTGGTTTTCGTGGTTGCAAGCGAAGAAGTGAACAAGGAGGCCGAGAATGTCATGATTTCATGACATGTATTTTCATGGGCAAAATGCGAGAAGGACAGAAAGATATAGAAGTGTCACGATTTCATGACAGGTCGCTACAGCATGATAACAGATAGTTAACTGGAACAAATCTACAGTTAAAGGGGCAGTGGTAGAGGAAAAGCATGAAGCCAAAATAAGAAGAGTTAACTAGAGTTAGTGCAAAGCTTACAAGTGCAAGTGATGTTAGAAATCATGCAGTTTTGAAAAATAGAAAAAAGGAAAAGGCATGAGATAGAAAAAGAATTCTAATAGTTGTACAAGTAGAATCGAAAAATGCATGCATGCATAGAAAAGAACTCGAACAGTCATGGCCAAGAAGACGAACAGTCATAGTAAAGGTATTTGTTGCATGTAATGTGTTCGATGAAATGCCCATTATATATATTCGAAAGGAGTTACAGAAAAGGGTATTGACAAGTGGCGTAAAAGGATATTAATAGAGACGGGATTGCAAAAGCGATAGAAGATGAATAGTCTCAAGGTGAAAAAGGAATATAAAAGGACAGTCACAAATAGATTATAGTTGCTATTGAATGTGTGAAAGTGCTACTGAAAGAGGGTGAGAAGAGTGTTGTAAGAGAGCAACAAGCTGAGCAGTGAGTATTTACTATGTTTTGATAAATTGGAGACCAGTCAGGGTCTTGTAAAAGTGAAGGCATTTGTATGTCATTGTTTTAACTTTCAAAACTATGATCCAAGTTGGTGCTTGGATAAGGGGTTGGTGCTCCTTTCTGTAGGTGCAGATAAATCAGGGGTTGGTGCTCCTTCCAGTGGGTGTTGGTAAATAGATTGTAAAATTGGTGTTTTGCAAAGGCTGGATTTGGACCGTAGTCCAAGAAGTCATTCTTGAGGAGTAGCCAAATTGGTGAACCTCGTTACATTGTGTGTTGTGGTGTGCTCTCTTGTGTTTATTGCTTTATCTATTTTCTAGTTCTCTTTGCTTCAGTTTTAAGGATTGAAGATCAGATTTTTAGCTACACTGATTCACCCCCCTCTCAGTGTCATTGTGAGAATATCAATTGGTATCGGAGCAAGGTTCCTGAACAAGCTTAATCAGCTAAGGTGATCTTGGAAGGAACACAATGGCAGGTAGTGAAGGATTTTCATCAAACAAAGCTCCTTTGTTCAATGGAACTAATTACTCATTCTGGAGACTCAGGATGCAGACATATCTGAGTGCATTAGGATACGACATTTGGGAGTCAGTAGAAAGTGGATACACAACACCCACTACTCCTCCAACAGATACTGTCGGTAAGAAACTGTCTGAGAATAACTCCAAAGCAAAGAATGCCATAATGTGTGGGCTAGTAGACAGTGAACTGATAAGGGTCATGAGCTGTAAATCGGCAAAAGACATATGGGACAAACTGAAAAGCATCCATGAAGGAGACAACAAGATCAAGGAAGCCAAACTGCAAACTCATCGAGCTCGGCTTCGAGGCATTACAAATGAATGACGAAGAGAACATAGAGACCTATATGCTGAGAGTCAATGGAGTCATTAATGCAATCAGAGGACTCGACGAAGAGATCGAAGATGCGGTTGTCATGAAAAAGGTACTTAGAACTCTTCACAAAAGATTTAATTCTAAAGTTTCTGCAATAGAAGAGGCTAAAGATCTAAACAATTTTAGCATGGACGAGATGCATGGTTCCTTGACTCGCATACGAAATGAGAATAGGACAAACTAAGCCCATAGATAGAGAAGCTGCTTTTAAAGCACACAAGAATACAAAAGCTGAACAAGAATCCGAGGATGAAGAGACATCGGATGAAACGGAAGCCAACTTTGTTCGAAAACTTACAAAGGGAAAAGGAAAATATAGAGGAAAGTTGCCTTTTAAGTGTTTCAATTATGGAGGGGTCGGTCACTTTGCAGCTAAGTGTCCAATGAATGAGAAAACCAAAAGTGATGAAGGGTCACACCAAGAAAGAAGTGACTGGAAGAAGAAACCAAATTTTAGAAAAAGCAATTTCAAAAAGAAAAGTTTCATATCCAAGAATGTCAGCTCTTCTGAAGATAGCTCAGGTGAAGATTCTGAAGAAGAAATAGGTGAAGCTCTGTTCATGGCATTTGAAGAAGCAAAAACAGAAGAAAAACAGGAAGGTGATACAAAAAGTAAGGATGAGGTTGAAGTTTATCTGGAAGGTGAGTTGGTTGCTGCACTTAAAGAGTTGAAGTCAGAAAGGAAAAAGAATAATAAGGTCTCAAGAAAGCTTGAGGATGCGAATGACATAATAAATAGTTTGAAAGTATAGACAGAAGAATTTAAGAAAATGTCTGAAGAACTTGAAGTTCAGTTAACTATGAGAATAGATGAGTGCAACAAACTAGAAGAAGAGATTGTTGTTTTAAGAATGCGGCTAGAAGAAAAGAATCAAAAATTGAGTTGCTATCACAAACTTGAAGGAAGTTCTGCAAAGCTTGAAAAGATTATAAATAGTCAGAGGTCTACAGACATCAAGTTTGGCTTGGGGTTTGTCGAAGGAGAATCATCAAGTGGATCAAAGGCCATAAATATAGAACCAGTAAAGAAAGAGGATAAGATCAAGGTTGACCAAAGAAAAATGAATCTTGCAAAAGAAAGCAACAATGCCGGGCACGAGAAGACTGTTGACAATGAGGGATTCACAAAAGTCATACATCAAAGGAGAAGAAAATTTGTGGCTCCTACTACAAATTGGCAAAGACCAACTCCCAGGTTGAATCATTCCTTTTCCGGTTATTGTTTTAAATGCAATACTTACGGTCATAAGATTTCAGATTGCATTTATAATATAGGACAAAGAAATTTTACCAGTAGAAATGTCTTTGCACCTTTGATGGATTATGCAGTAGAATGTTATAACTGTCATAACTTTGGTCACATTGCAAGAAACTGTAGAAGCACATATGCAACAAATAAATATCAGGGAAGAAGAACTCAACCAAACAGTTTAAGGCAAAACAAAAAATTCCCAGATAAACATGCACAAGCCACTGACAAAGAAAAGTCTAAACAAGTGACCAAAACTACAATCAAATCAGAATGGAAAGAAAAAGAGCAACTCAAAGAAGAAAAGGAATCATTGATTGTACAGACAACATTCAAAGCACAGAACAAATCTGCACCATGGATATTGGATAGTGGATGCTCCAGTCACATGACAGGAGATAAACAAAAATTTGAAAAGCTTCAGAAATATGAAGGGGGCTCAATAAAGTTTGGAAATAATGATGGAGCCAAGATAGTTGGCAAAGGATCAGTCAAGATAAATGATGGAAAGATCAGTTCCAAAGAAGTTCTGTTTGTGATTGGTTTGAAACACAACTTACTGAGTGTAAGTCAAATCTGTGACAGAGGTCATGAAGTCACTTTTAAGAAGCAGGGCTGTGAAGTCAGAAAAGCACACAGTGGAAAGCTAATAGCCACTGGATCGAGGACTTCTGGAAATCTATATACTCTCTCAAAAACTTCAGAAGGATCATGCTTGATTGGACAGGAAGATGAAAATTGGCTGTGGCACAAGAGGCTCGGTCATATTAGCTTTGACAATCTGGTAAAAATAAGTTCAAAAAGAGCAGTAAGAGATATACCTACCATTGGCAAACTAGTAAATAGCATCTGTGCTTCATGCCAAAAAGGGAAGCAAACCAGATCCACATTTAAAGCAAAGGAATATTTCACCAGCAAACCGTTAGAGCTGATACATACTGATTTATGTGGACCCATGAGAACACAAAGCATAAATGGTGACAAATATTTTATGTTGTTCATAGATGACTACTCCAGAATGACATGGGTATTATTTTTAAAGCTTAAATCAGATGCCTTTGAGATGTTCAAGATTTTTAAAAAGTAGGTTGAGAATCAGATTGGAAAAAGAATTAAATGCCTAAGATCAGACAGAGGAGGAGAGTTTATCTCAGAGGAGTTTGCAGAATACTATCAAAAATATGGGATTAGAAGACAGTTTTTAGCAGCAAGGACACCTCAGCAGAATGGTGTTGTTGAAAGGAAGAACAGGACTGTGCAAGAAATGGCATGGACAATGTTGGCTGAGAACAAAATAGCCGACAGATTCTGGAAAGAGGCAGTACATACTGCAGTTTACATTCAAAATAGGTGCATGCTAAGAACACATGAAAGCAAAACACCGTATGAACTGTGGTTCGGCAGAAAGGCAACAACAAGATATTTCAAAGTGTTCGACAACAAGTGCTACATCAAACGAACTGAAGATAATCTCGATAAATTTGAAGATAGAGCTGACGAAGGTATTTTTCTTGGATACTCAACAAAAAGCAAAGCCTACACATGTTACAACAAGCGGCTAAAGAAAATTATTGAGAGTGCTGATGTTAAAGTTGATGAAGGTAGAGAAAGAGAAGCTACGTATCAAGAAAACTACCCCATTTATGAAGAAGTCATTGAAGGAGATGAAGAAATAAGAACAGAAGAAAATCAAAAAATTGACCCAGCTGATTTAAGAATTGACTCAAAAGAAGAAGAGAACAAGAAATTCAAAACAGGCAGCTGGCAGAAAAATCATCCCAGAGAACAGATTATTGGGGACCCAACAGTTGGTATTCAGACAAGAAGAGCAGTAATAAGGAACTACTCTTTATTATCCAGCATTGAACCCAAAAATATTGTTGAAGCCAAAGACAGATGAAAGTTGGATGAAGGCAATTAATGAAGAACTAGATCAGATTGAGAAAAACAAAACCTGGGAATTAGTACCACGACCAACAAATAAAAACATAATCGGTACTAAATGGATTTTTTGAAATAAATTAAATGAAGACGGACAAAGTTGTCAGAAATAAGGCAAGATTGGTCTCAGAAAGGCTATGCTCAGGTTGAAGGCATTGATTTTGAGGAAACTTTTGCACCAGTAGCTAGACTAGAAGCAATTAGAATGTTTCTGGCTTTAGCAGTCCATAAAAATTTCAAAGTATATCAAATGGACGTAAAATCAGCATTTCTGAATGGAAAACTGGAAGAAGAGGTTTACATTGAACAGCCAGATGGCTTCCAACTCGGTGACAATCCCGATTTTGTTTGCAAGTTAAAGAAAGCGTTGTATGGTCTGAAACAAGCACCCAGAGCATGGTATGCAAGGCTGGATAACTATCTTATTAAACAAGGGTTCAAGAAAGGTTTGGTGGACAACAATCTGTATGTTAAAACAGAAAATGGCAATCTTATTGTCCTTGTTGTTTATGTAGATGATATCATTTTTGGCAGCAGTCATGATAAGTCTTGTAAAGACATAGCAAATAAAATGAAGACAGAATTTGAGATGTCAATGATTGGTGAACTTTCTTATTTCCTCGGACTGCAAGTCAATCAAAGTGAAAAGGGCATTTTTATCTCCCAAGTAAAATATGTGAAAGAAATGCTGAAAAAGTTCACAATGGAGGATAGTAAACCTCACAAGCACTCCCATGACAACAAAGTTGCAAGTTGAGCAAGGATGACAAATCTCCAGATGTAGATCAAACCATGTACAGGTCTATGATTGGAAGCCTCATCGTATTTGAAAACTACTAGACCAGATATATTACAGGCAAGTATGCATGGTAGCAAGATTTCAGGCTAGTCCAAAAGAGACTCATGTGACAGCTGTAAAGAGGATTTTTAGGTACCTCAAGGGTACTATGGAGTATGGGTTGTGGTACCCAAAAGGTAAGGACTTCACTCTTATTGCATATTCTGATGCAGATTGGGCAGGATGTATTGATGACAGAAAGAGTACCAATGGAGGAGCATTTTATCTTGGAGACAAGCTGGTAGCATGGCACAACAAGAAACAAGAATCAGTCTCTCTATCCACAACAGAGGCAGAATACATTGCAGCAACAACATGCTGTACACAGATATTATGGATGAGACAAACACTGAAAGATCTTGGTATTCACTTCAAAGAGCCAATTTCAATTAAATGTGATAACACCAAGTGCTATAAACATATCAAAGAATCCGGTTATGCATTCTCGAACCAAACATATTGCAATCCGGTATCACTTCTTGAAGGATAAAGTTGCAGAAGGTGAGGTCAAATTGGATTTTGTTCCAACTACAGAGCAAGTAGCAGATATATTCACAAAACCATTGCCAAAGGAAGTTTTTGAGTACCTTCGGAGTAAGTTGGGAGTAGTCACATTTCACAAGAACTGACTATCAACTGGGATCACATTCTCAGGGGGAGTATTTATACCTATGTTTATAGTTTTGCTCATATTCATGATTTTTGCTAACTATAACAATGTGTATCTGAGAATGTTGTGTATAGACTCAGGGGGAGTCTGCAGCAGCCCTTTGGTATTATTGTCAAAGGGGGAGAAGAATTACAGGAGAGTGCATGAGTGTTGCCAACAATTCCAAAGGGGGAGATTGTTGAGCAAGGTGCAACAAAAGTATTGTCATTGTTGTCAACACAGACAGACAGATCAGTTGATGCAATGGACAGGAGTTCAGAGGTCAGTCAGATCATGTTCAATGAAATTCCAAGAAAATAGAAGTGACCCAGATTCAAAAAATCAAAGAAAAAGACAAGTAAGAAAACTGTCGCGATATCGCGACATGTTTTCTATCGCGATATCGCGACAGGTTGAGAAGAAAGAAGGCAGAAAGAAAAACGTCATGATTTCATGACATATCGAAGGAGAGAGAAGGCACAAGCAAAATTGTCATGATTTCATGACATGGACGAGGAGAGAGAAGGCACAAGCAAAATTGTCACGATTTCACGACATGGACGAGGAGAGAGAAGGCACAAACAAAACTGTCATGATTTCATGACATGTTGGAAGCAAAGAAGGCAAGTAAGAAAACTGTCATGATTTCGTGACATGTTTAGAAAGTGCAAGGAAAGTGTTTTGATGAAAAGAAAGGAAATATTTTGACATGTTTGAAAGAACAAGTAGAAAATGTCATGATTTCGTGACATGTTTGGAGAAAAAGGCAAGGAAAACTGTCACGATTTCGTGACATGTTCGGAGAAGAAGGTAAGGAAAACTGTCACGATTTCGTGACATGTTGGAGAAGAAGCGCTTAAGGAGAAAGTGTCACGATTTCACGACATGTTCGAAGAGAAAGCGCTAAGGATGAAAAGTGTCACGATTTCATGATAGGTTCGAAGAGAAAGCGCTAAGGATGAAAAGTGTCACGATTTCATGACAGGTTCGAAGAGAAAGCGCTAAGGATGAAAAGTGTCATGATTTCACGACAAGTTCGAAGAGAAAGCGCTAAGGAGAAAAAGTGTCACGATTTCGTGACAAGTTGCAAGAAGAAGCGCCAAGGAGAAAAAGTGTCACGATTTCATGACAAGTTGCAAGAAGAAGTGCCAAGGAGAAAAAGTGTCACGATTTCGTGACATGGTTCAGTTTTTCGTGACTCGACAGGAAGAAAAGCACCAAGGAGAAAAAGTGTCACGATTTCATGACATGTTGATTTCGGGCAAAGACTAGAAAAGACATAAGGAAGAGAAAGATGTCACGATTTCATGACATGTTCAGTTTTGTGGGCGAAAGACAGAAAAGGGACAAGGCAGAGAAAGATGTCACGATTTCGTGACATGTTCCGTTTTCATGGGCGAAGGAAAAAAGGCACAAGGTAGAGAAAGATGTCACGATTTCGTGACATGTTTCGTTTTCGCTAGAGCAAGCCAAGAAGAGTAGCGAGAGGGCGAATGTGTCACGATTTCGTGACATGTCTGGTTTTCGCGGTTGCAAGCGAAGAAGTGAACAAGGAGGCCAAGAATGTCATGATTTCGTGACATGTCTGGTTTTCATGGTTGCAAGCGAAGAAGTGAACAAGGAGGCCGAGAATGTCATGATTTCGTGACATGTATTTTTGTGGGTAAAAGGCGAGAAGGGCAGAAAGAGATAGAAGTGTCACGATTTCGTGATAGGTCGCTACAACATGATAACAGATAGTTAACTGGAACAAATCTATAGTTAAAGGGGCAGTGGTAGAGGAAAAGCAAGAAGCCAAAATCAGAAGAGTTAACTAGAGTCTGTGCAATAGTTACAAGTGCAGTGATAGTTAGAAATCATGCAGTTTTTGAAAAAGTCGAAAAGGAAAAATGAAAAGGCATGCATGGTTAGAAAAATAATTCGAATAGTCGCATAAGTAGAATCGAATAATGCATGTACGCATAGAAAAGAATTTGAACAGTCTTGACCAAGAAGACGAATAATCATAGTAAAGGTATTTGTTGCATGTAATGTGTTTGACAAAATGCCCATTATATATATTCGAAAGGAGTTATAGAAAAGGTAGTTACATTTGACAAGTGGTAGAAAAGGATATTAATAGACTGCATGCAGGATTGCAAAAGCGATAGAAGATGAATATGTCTCAAGGTGAAAAAGGAATATAAAAGGAAAAAATTATAGTTGCTATGAATGTGTGAAAGTGCTTTTGAAAGAGGGTGAGAAGAGTGTTGTAAGAGAGCAACAAGCTGAGTAGTGAGTATTTACTATGTTTTGATAAATTGGAGACCAGTCAGGGTCTTGTAAAAGTGAAGGCATTTGTATGTCATTGTTTTAACTTTCAAAACTGTGTTCCAAGTTGGTGCTTGGATAAGGGGTTGGTGCTCCTTTCTGTAGGTGCAGATAAATCAGGGGTTGGTGCTCCTTCCAGTGGGTGTTGGTAAACAGATTGTAAAATTGGTGTTTTGCAAAGGCTGGATTTGGACCGTAGTCCAAGCAGTCATTCTTGAGGAGTAGCCAAATTGGTGAACCTCGTTACATTGTGTGTTGTGGTGTGCTCTCTTGTGTTTATTGCTTTATCTATTTTCTAGTTCTCTTTGCTTCAGTTTTAAGGATTGAAGATCAGATTTTTAGCTACACTGATTCACCCCCCCCTCTCAGTGTCATTGTGAGAATATCAATTGGTATCAGAGCAAGGTTCCTGAACAAGCTTAATCAGCTAAGGTGATCTTGGAAGGAACACAATGGCAGGTAGTGAAGGATTTTCATCAAACAAAGCTCCTTTGTTCAATGGAACTAATTACTCATTCTAGAGACTCAGGATGCAGACATATCTGAGTGCTTTAGGATATGACATTTGGGAGTCAGTAGAAAGTGGATACAAAGCACCCACTACTCCTCCAACAGATATCGTCGATAAGAAACCGTCTGAGAATAACTCCAAAGCAAAGAATGCCATAATGTGTGGGCTAGTAGACAAGTGAACCGATAAGGGTCATGAGTTGTAAATCGGCAAAAGACATATGGGACAAACTGAAAAGCATCCATGAAGGAGACAACAAGATCAAGGAAGCCAAGCCGCAAACTCATCGAGCTCAGTTCGAGGCATTACAAATGAATGACGAAGAGAACATAGAGACCTATATGCTGAGAGTCAATGGAGTCATTAATGCAATCAGAGGACTCGACGAAGAGATCGAAGATGCGGTTGTCATGAAAAAGGTACTTAGAACTCTTCACAAAAGATTTAATTCTAAAGTTTTTGCAATAGAAGAGGCTAAAGATCTAAACAATTTTAGCATGGACGAGATGCATGGTTCCTTGACTGCATACGAAATGAGAATAGGACAAACTAAGCCCATAGACAGAGAAGCTGCTTTTAAAGCACACAAGAATACAAAAGCTGAACAAGAATCTGAGGATGAAGAGACATCGGATGAAACAGAAGCCAACTTTGTTCGAAAACTTACAAAGGGAAAAGGAAAATATAGAGGAAAGTTGCCTTTTAAGTGTTTCAATTATGGAGGGGTCGGTCACTTTGCAGCTAAGTGTCCAATGAATGAGAAAACCAAAAGTGATGAAGGGTCACACCAAGAAAGAAGTGACTGGAAGAAGAAACCAAATTTTAGAAAAAGCAATTTCAAAAAGAAAAGTTTCATATCCAAGAATGTCAGCTCTTCTGAAGATAGCTCAGGTGAAGATTCTGAAGAAGAAACAGGTGAAGCTCTGTTCATGGCATTTGAAGAAGCAAAAATAGAAGAAAAATAGGAAGGTGATACAAAAAGTAAGGATGAGGTTGAAGTTTATCTGGAAGGTGAGTTGGTTGCTGCACTTAAAGAGTTGAAGTCAGAAAGGAAAAAGAATAATAAGGTCTCAAGAAAGCTTGAGGATGCGAATGACATAATAAACAGTTTGAAAGTACAGACAAAAGAATTTAAGAAAATGTCTGAAGAACTTGAAGTACAGTTAACCATGAGAATAGATGAGTGCAACAAACTAGAAGAAGAGATTGTTGTTTTAAGAATGCGGCTAGAAGAAAAGAATCAAAAATTGAGTTGCTATCACAAACTTGAAGGAAGTTCTGCAAAGCTTGAAAAGATTATAAATAGTCAAAGGTCTACAGGCATCAAGTTTGGCTTGGGGTTTGTCGAAGGAGAATCATCAAGTGGATCAAAGGCCATAACTATAGAACCAGTAAAGAAAGAGGATAAGATCAAGGTTGACCAAAGAAAAATGAATCTTGCAAAAGAAAGCAACAATGCCGGGCACGAGAAGACTCGTTGACAATGAGGGATTCACAAAAGTCATACATCAAAGGAGAAGAAAATTTGTGGCTCCTACTACAAATTGGCAAAGACCAACTCCCAGGTTCAATCATTCCTTTTCTCGGTTATTGTTTTAAATGCAATACTTACGGTCATAAGATTTTAGACCGCATTTATAATATAGGACAAAGAAATTTTACCAGTAGAAATGTCTTTTCACCTTTGATGGATTATGCAGTAGAATGTTATAACTGTCATAACTTTGGTCACATTGCAAGAAACTGTAGAAGCACATATGCAACAAATAAATATCAGGGAAGAAGAACTCAACCAAACAGTTTAAGGCAAAACAAAAAATTCCTAGATAAACATGCACAGGCCATTGACAAAGAAAAGTCTAAACAAGTGACCAAAACTACAGTCAAATCAGAATGGAAAGAAAAAGAGCAACTCAAAGAAGAAAAGGAATCATTGATTGTACAGACAACATTCAAAGCACAGAACAAATCTGCACCATGGATATTGGATAGTGGATGCTCCAATCACATGACAGGAGATAAACAAAAATTTGAAAAGCTTCAAAAATATGAAGGGGGCTCAATAAAGTTTGGAAATAATGATGGAGCCAAGATAGTTGGCAAAGGATCAGTCAAGATAAATGATGGAAAGATCAATTCCAAAGAAGTTCTGTTTGTGATTGGTTTGAAACACAACTTACTGAGTGTAAGTCAAATCTGTGACAGAGGTCATGAAGTCACTTTTAAGAAGCAGGGCTGTGAAGTCAAAAAGCACACAGTGGAAAGCTAATAGCCACTGGATCGAGGACTTCTGGAAATCTATATACTCTCTTAGAAACTTCAGAAGGATCATGCTTGATTGGACAGGAAGATGAAAATTGGTTGTGGCACAAGAGGCTCGGTCATATTAGCTTTGACAATCTGGTAAAAATAAGTTCAAAAAGAGCAATAAGAGATATACCTACCATTGGCAAACCAGTAAATAGCATCTGTGCTTCATGCCAAAAAGGGAAGCAAACCAGATCCACATTTAAAGCAAAGGAATATTTCACCAGCAAACCGTTAGAGCTGATACATACTGATTTATGTGGACCCATGAGAACACAAAGCATAAATGGTGACAAATACTTTATGTTGTTCATAGATGACTACTCCAGAATGACATGGGTATTATTTTTAAAGCTTAAATCGGATGCCTTTGAGATGTTCAAGATTTTTAAAAAGCAGGTTGAGAATCGGATTGGAAAAAGAATTAAATGCCTAAGATCGGACAGAGGAGGAGAGTTTATCTCAGAGGAGTTTGTAGAATACTATCAAAAATATGGGATTAGAAGACAGTTTTTAGCAACAAGGACACCTCAACAGAATGGTGTTGTTGAAAGGAAGAACAGGACTATGCAAGAAATGGCACGGACAATGTTGGCTGAGAACAAAATAGCCGACAGATTCTGGAAAGAGGCAGTACATACTGTAGTTTACATTCAAAACAGGTGCATGCTAAGAACACATGAAAGCAAAACACCGTATGAACTGTGGTTCGGCAGAAAGGCAACAACAAGATACTTCAAAGTGTTCGACAGCAAGTGCTACATCAAACGAACTGAAGATAATCTCGATAAATTTGAAGATAGAGCTGACGAAGGTATTTTTCTTGGATACTCAACAAAAAGCAAAGCCTACACATGTTACAACAAGCGGCTAAAGAAAATTATTGAGAGTGCTGATGTTAAAGTTGATGAAGGTAGAGAAAGAGAAGCTACGTATCAAGAAAACTACCCCATTTATGAAGAAGTCATTGAAGGAGATGAAGAAATAAGAACAAAAGAAAATCAAAAAATTGACCCAGTTGATTTAAGAATTGACTCAGAAGAAGAAGAGAACAAGAAATTCAAAACAGTAAATTGCAGAAAAATCATCCCAGAGAACAGATTATTGGGGACCCAATAGTTGGTATTCAGACAAGAAGAGCAATAATAAGGAACTACTCTTTATTATCCAGCATTGAACCCAAAAATATTGTTGAAGCCAACACAGATGAAAGTTGGATGAAGGCAATTAATGAAGAACTAGATCAGATTGAGAAAAACAAAACCTGGGAATTAGTACCACGACCAACAAATAAAAACATAATCGGTACTAAATGGATTTTTCGAAATAAATTAAATGAAGACGGACAGGTTGTCAAAAATAAGGCAAGATTGGTCTATAAAGGCTATGCTCAGGTTGAAGGCATTGATTTTGAGGAAACCTTTGCACCAGTAGCTGGACTAGAAGCAATTAGAATGTTTCTGGCTTTAGCAGTCCATAAAAATTTCAAAGTATATCAAATGGACGTAAAATCAGCATTTCTGAATGGAAAACTGGAAGAAGAGGTTTACATTGAACAACCAGATGGCTTCCAACTCGGTGACAATCCCGATTTTGTTTGCAGGTTAAAGAAAGCGTTGTATGGTCTGAAACAAGCACCCAGAGCATGGTATGCAAGGTTGGATAACTATCTTATTAAACAAGGGTTCAAGAAAGGTTTGGTGGACAACAATCTGTATGTTAAAACAGAAAATGGCAATCTTATTGTCCTTGTTGTTTATGTAGATGATATCATTTTTGGCAGCAGTCATGATAAGTCTTGTAAAGACATAGCAAATAAAATGAAGACAAAATTTGAGATGTCAATGATTGGTGAACTTTCTTATTTCCTCGACCGCAAGTCAATCAAAGTGTAAAGGGCATTTTTATCTCCCAAGTAAAATATGTGAAAGAAATGCTGAAAAAATTCACAATGGAGGATAGTAAACCGTCACAAGACTCCCATGACAACAAGGTTGCAAGTTGAGCAAGGATGACAAATCTCCAGATGTAGATCAAACCATGTACAGGTCTATGATTGGAAGCCTACTGTATTTGATAGCCACTAGACCAGATATATTACAGGCAGTATGCATGGTAGCAAGATTTCAGGCTAGTCCCAAAGAGACTCATGTGACAACCATGAAGAGGATTTTTAGGTACCTCAAGGGTACTATGGAGTATGGGTTGTGGTACCCAAAAGGTAAGGACTTCACTCTTATTGCATATTCTGATGCAGATTGGGTAGGATGTATTGATGACAGAAAGAGTACCAGTGGAGGAGCATTTTATCTTGGAGACAGGCTGGTAGCATGGCACAACAAGAAACAAGAATCAGTCTCTCTATCCACAGCAGAGGCAGAATACATTGCAGCAACAACATGCTGTACATAGATATTATGGATGAGACAAACACTGAAAGATCTTGGTATTCACTTCAAAGAGCCAATTTCAATTAAATGTGATAACACCAGTGCTATAAACATATCAAAGAATCTGGTTATGCATTCTCGAACCAAACATATTGCAATCCGGTATCACTTCTTGAAGGATAAAGTTGCAGAAGGTGAGGTCAAATTGGATTTTGTTCCAACTATAGAGCAAGTAGCAGATATATTCACAAAACCATTGCCAAAGGAAGTTTTTGAGTACCTTCGGAGTAAGTTGGGAGTAGTCACATTTCACAAGAACTGACTATCAATTGGGATCACATTCTCAGGGGGAGTATTTATGCCTATGTTTATAGTTTTGCTCATATTCATGATTTTTGCTAACTATAACAATGTGTATCTGAGAATGTTGTGCATAGACTCAGGGGGAGTCTGCAGCAGCCCTTTGGTATTATTGTCAAAGGGGGAGAAGAATTACAAGAGAGTGCATGAGTGTTGCCAACAATTCCAAAGGGGGAGATTGTTGAGCAAGGTGCAACAAAAGTATTGTCATTGTTGTCAACACAGATAGACAGATCAGTTGATGCAGTGGACAGGAGTTCAGAGGTCAGTCAGATCATGTTCAGTGAAATTCTAGGAAAACAGAAGTGACCCAGATTCAAAAAATCAAAGAAAAAGACAAGTAAGAAAACTATCGCGATATCGCGACATGTTTTCTGTCGCGATATCGCGACAGGTTGAGAAGAAAGAAGGCAGAAAGAAAAAATTGTCCGACATCAGGAGGAGAGAAGGCACAAGCAAAATTGTCATGATTTCGTGACATGGACGAGGAGAGAGAAGGCACAAGCAAAATTGTCATGATTTCGCGACATGGACGAGGAGAGAGAAGGTGCAAACAAAACTGTCACGATTTCACGACATGTTGGAAGCAAAGAAGGCAAGTAAGAAAACTGTCATGATTTCGTGACATGTTAAAGGGAAAGTTGCGACATGGAGAAGAAGGCAAGTAGAAAAACTATCACGATTTCTCGACATGTTGGAGAAGAAGCGGCAAGGAAAAATAGATTTCAGTGGAGAAGAAGGGAAAATTTGAAGTTGAGAAGAAGCGCTAAGGAGAAAGTGTCACGATTTCACGACAGTTCGAAGAGAAAGTGCTAAGGATAAAAAGTGTCACGATTTCGTGACAGGTTCGAAGAGAAAGCGCCAAGGATGAAAAGTGTCACGATTTCACGACAGGTTCGAAGAGAAAGCGCTAAGGAGAAAAAGTGTCACGATTTCACGACAGGTTCGAAGAGAAAGTGCTAAGGAGAAAAAGTGTCACGATTTCACGACAGGTTCGAAGAGAAAGCGCTAAGGAGAAAAAGTGTCACGATTTCGTGACATGTAGGGGTGGCATGAGGGGAGAGAGTGTCAATTGCGACAAGAGAAGGGAAAGTGTCACGATTTTGCGACATGTTTTGGAAAGATAGAAAAGGCATAAGGCAGAAAAAGATGTCACGATTTCATGACATGTTCCGTTTTCATGGGCGAAAGATAGAAAAGGCACAAGGTAGAGAAAGATGTCACGATTTCGTGACATGTTCCGTTTTAGGCGAAAGACAGAAAAGGCACAAGGCAGAGAAAGATGTCATGATTTCATGACATGTTTCGTTTTCACTAGATGAAGCCAAGAAGAGTAGCGAGAGGGCGAAATGTGTCACGATTTTGTGACATGTCTGGTTTTCGCAAGTGCAAGCGAAGAAGTGAACAAGGAGGCGAGAATGTCATGATTTTGTGACATGTCTGGTTTTCGTGGTTGCAAGCGAAGAAGTGAACAAGGAGGTCAAGAATGTCACGATTTCATGACATGTTGTATTTTCATGGGTAAAAGGCGAGAAGGGCAAAAAGATACAGAAGTGTCATGATTTCATGATAGGTCGCAATAACACGATAACAGATAGTTAACTGGAACGTAACTACAGTTAAAGGGGCAGTTGTAGAGGAAAAGCATGCAAGCCAAAATAAGAAGAGTTAACTGAGTAGTAGGATAGAAATCATGCAACTTTTGAAAAAAAAGGAGAAATCTAACGATCGTATAAGTAGAATCGAAATTGCATGCATGGATAGAAAAGAACTCGAACAGTCATGACCAAGAAGACGAACAATCATAGTAGAGGTATATGTTGCATGTAACGTGTTTAATGAAATGCCCTCTATATATATTCGAAAGGAGTTACATAAAATGGTTACGGTTGACAAGTGGCGAAAAGAATATTAATAGACTGCATGCAGGTTGCAAAAGCGATAGAAGACGAATAGTCTCAAGGTGAAAAAGGAATATAAAAGGACAGTCGCAAATAGATTATAGTTGCTACTGAATGTGTGAAAGTGCTGCTAAAAGAGGGTGAGAAGAGTGTTGTAAGAGAGCAACAAGCTGAGCAATGAGTATTTACTATGTTTTGATAAATTGGAGACCAGTCAGGGTCTTGAAAAAGTGAAGGCATTTGTATGTCATTGTTTTAACTTTCAAAACTGTGTTCCAAGTTGGTGCTTGGATAAGGGGTTGGTGCTCCTTTCTGTAGGTGCAGATAAATCAGGGGTTGGTGCTCCTTCCAGTGGGTGCTGGTAAACATATTGTAAAATTGGTGTTTTGCAAAGGCTGGATTTGGACCGTAGTCCAAGCAGTCATTCTTGAGGAGTAGCCAAATTGGTGAACCTCGTTACATTGTGTGTTGTGGTGTGCTCTCTTGTGTTTATTGCTTTATCTATTTTCTAGTTCTCTTTGCTTCAGTTTTAAGGATTGTAGATCAGATTTTTAGCTACACTGATTCACCCCCCCCTCTCAGTGTCATTGTGAGAATATCAGCTTTAAGCTTGGGTTTGTTAACTTTATCTTTATCCCACATGTTAGGGATTATAAAAGTTTCCCAAGCAACCATAAACAAGAAAGTTTTAGCTTTTTATTTATTTATTTTATTTTTTTCTAATGAGGAGTTCTAATTAATTCGTGAATTGACGAAATTCTATGCATATGCTTTTAGGTTATAAATGATCAATTTCTTGGGAGGTGGGTTCAATGAAAATGGTCCCTATTTCGTGTATTTTTTCAAGATTGTTTGGGGACCACAATATATAGGACATCCAAAGGTGACTACTCGAAAATTCAATATCAACATTATATGTATCGATATCATTAGCAAAGGATCATTTTGAATAAGATAATATATACGAATATGTAATGTTTTAAATAATAAATACTAATATTATTAGGAATTACTATCATTTACATAAAAAGGCATTTAATTGTTAGGTAGAGAAAGAAATATAGAATTAAATCTTTAACACTCAGAAAATGAATATGTTTGGAATACGATTTGATGTCGTTGTTGGTGGGTGGAGGTAATCGGTAGTTGGTAGGGACTCAGGAGGACTCTCTATCATTTAATTTTAGCGTTGCCCTGCCTTAGGAGTAGAAATTATTTTTACGTACTCAACTTAACCATAGTACTTGAAAAGATATGTTTTATTCCTTCCTTTTTATACCTCATTTATTTTCTTTTTTAAATTATGTCATACAAGGACAAACAAGGATCTAATAACTGAGTTATTTTTAAATAATGATTTGTTGTTAAGGAGATGCATGTTTTGAAGATAGTAATCAACTTTTAAATACACATTTGATTTTAAGAGCATTTTGATGAAGATGACTTTAAAGGTTAAAAGATTTTAAAATATAGTAAGGTCATGTAGAGTCTTGATTAACTTAAGATTATAATATAGGAATGTGATATTTTTGGGACATGGCTCTATGTCCAAAAACCTATTTTTATCCTAACCACATTCTTAGGGTCATAACTTTGTACTTGGACTTTTGTTTTGATCCATCTACAATGAGAAAATAACTTTTATACTCTTGAAAGCTTTATTACCTATTCAAAAAAACCTTTAAAAGATAAAATTGTGTATGATGTACCCTCGGATGTCTATGATGTGATTTTAGGCTAACCATTTATATGGAGGAGGCATGGTGTTGATGAGTTTGCATCCCAAAGTGTCATCCTCACTAGTGATGGTTTGTGCTTTCAGATACCATAGGTATCTTCTCCTACCTCTATTTCCTTAATTAGTGCTAAACAATACAAGAAGATGATAGCCAAAATAATAAAGTTTAGTCTATTGATGATCAAGTCACAAAGTAGGAAGAACATTGTTACATCTATCATAGACTTTGCATAGTAGAACCAGATGGACCAAAATCATAACAAAATAGGATGACTTGTTCAAGTTGCCAATTGGGTTAAAACATTTGATTATAGACTTTGCCCTTGGATGCCTTGGACCTCCAAATCATTAGATCTTAGATCCTTAGAACTTAGATTATAGAGACCTTCATCCATTAGGCCATTGATTATGGAGCATAGTTCCTAGGACATCTTAAGCATTGTTGTAATTTTACATCAAATATTTGAAAGATGTAAACCCAGAGATCCTAGAACCTAGATATTAAAGGCTACAATATTTAGAGTATGAATCTAAATGAATTGATTTTCTTGTCTTGGAGGAAAGTAGAGCAGTAGAGAAAACATAGTTGGAGAGGGGAGTGTATGGCATCATAGCTAAGGTCCAATATGGGCATGATCTCGTTCTCCATGTGTAATTTATTAAGGTGATCGAGGGTGTCATTCCACTTGTTCATAGTTTAAGAAATGATCACAGGTGTACAAATATTTAAAGCTTGAAGCATATCTTCATGTTTTGTACCAAATTGTTGAGTGAGGATGAAGCTTATGGAGGAACTAGTGAAACAAAGATATTTCTTTGCATACAATACACGAGGAGAAAAATAAGGAAAATCTTTATAATCCGATCTCTCCAACGACCAATTTCTTCTTTTTTGCATCCAAAGCAAATCAATTCAAATTTTGTTCTCAATCTTCCCCAAAGCTTTTGGAAAAAAATCTTTTACCATTAAGTTTTACTTTTCACCATTTTTCCAACCAAAATAATTTAGATGTTGTTTTCGCTTTTCGTTCCTTCCAAAAACAATTTGAATTTGATTTTTTTTCACAAATAAAAAGTTAATTTCCAACCATTTACAAGTAGTTGGAGTGTTGCAAAGTAATTATAGATAGTGGTTATAATAATAATTTGGTGTTAAGTGAAATGATAGAGAAAATTGGGCTGAAAATGATAGTGTATCCTAATCCTTAGAAGATGTCATGGCTTAATAATGGACATCAATTGGTCATGAATTAGTAATGTCTAGTTAATTTTTAATGACATGTATCGTTAGACTAGAATAAGATATTGAAGGGTATTAACATAATAACTTGCTAGTTTTATAATAATACACAAAAGGGAGTTTATAATCCAAACTAATTGGTCTTCAATGAGACATTAAAGAGAATTAGTAAATCAAATTTCACTAGTCTTGTATCATACATAGAAGGGAGTTAAACAAATAAACTCATTGGTTTAGAACAAGATGTTAGAGGGGGTAAAGTTAGTTACTTGTTGGTCTTTTATCTAACATAGGAGTTGAACAAACCAACTCATGGGTCTTGAACAAACATTGAAAAGAGTTAGATATTAAAATTGCTAGTCTAGAATCAAAAGTAAAATGGTGTTGAACAAACCAAATTCACTAGGTTTTAACAACACATTGAAGGGAGTTAATAAACTATACTCATTCATCTTATATCGTAATTGAATAAACCCTATTCCCAATATTATATGAACATGGAAAAGAGTTGTAAAATATCAACTCATTCATCTTAAATAAGATGTTGATGGAAGCTAAGAAATTAATCTCATTGGTCTTGTGTAAGGTAAAGAAGGGAGATAACCACTAGATTCTTGGGTCCAATATGATTTTCAGTTTTGGATAAGACATTCAAGGGTAAGTTGTTGGTATTTCTATGATGAAGATAAGAGATGAATAAATACACTCACAAGCATAGAATAATAGACTTCCTACTAGTCATAACCAAGCTAAATTGCCTAACATATTCAAACTATAAACATTGCCCTAACTATAACCTAATTATAGACTTTGCCCTTGGATGCCTTGGACCTCCAAAGCACTAGATCTTAGATCCTTAAGACATAGATTACAGAGACCTTCATCCATTAGGCCATTGATTTATGGAGCATAGTTCCCAAGACATCTTAAGCATTGTTGTAATTTTACATAAAATATTTGAAAGATGTAAACCTTGTGATCCTAGAACCTAGATATTAAAGGCCACAAAATTTAGAGTATGAATATCAATGAATTGGTTTTCTTATCTTGGAGGAGAGCAGAGCAGTAGAGAAAATAGAGTTGGAGAGGGGAGCATATGGCATCACAACTAAGCTCCAACATGGGCATGACCTCACTCTCCATGTGTAATTTATTAAGGTGATCGAGGGTGTCATTCCACTTGTTCACAATGCAAGAAATGATCGTAGGTGTACAAATATTTGAAGCTTGAAGCATATCTTCATGTTTTGTACCAAGTTGTCGAGCGAGGACCAAACTTATGGAGGAACTAGTGAAACCAAGAGATTTATCTACAAACAATACAAGAAGGAAAAAATAAGAAAAAGCTTTATAATATGATCTCTCCAATGGCCAATTTCATCTTTCTTGAATCCAAAGAAAAGCAATTCAAATGTTGTTCCCAATTTCCCCTAAAGCTTCTAAAAAAAAACTTTTGTCATTAAGATTTACTTTTCAACATTTTTCCAACCAAAATAATTTAGATGTCATTTTCGCTTTTCAATCCTTCTAGAAAAATTTGAGTTTGATTTTTTTTTGCAAATAAAAAGTTAATTTCTAACCATTTACAAGCAGTGGGAGCGTTGCAAAGTAATTATAAATAGTGGTTATACTAATAATTTGGTGTTAAGTGAAATGATAGAGAAATTTGGGCTGGAAATGATAGTGTATCCTAGTCCTTAGAAGATGTTATGGCTTCATAATAGTCATTAGTTGGTCATGAATTAATGTCTAGTTAATTTTTAGATTAGGTATAAAATTTTGTATGATGTAGTTACCATGGATGTTTGACATGTCTTGTTGGGAAGACCATGACAATATTATACAAAGGTTATTTATGATAGAAGATCAAGTATTATAATGATTGAGAAGAGTGGTAGGAAATACACCTTGGTTCCTTTGAAGGAAAAATAAGATAGATTGGTCCAAAATAACAAAGTTCTTTTAATGACAAGCAAAGAGTTATGAAGGATAATAAAGAAAGAAGTATAATGTCATGTCATAATTTCCAAATGAATGAAGGTTAATACAACACATAAGGCAAGTGACAATACCAAAGCAAGTGAGTGAGTTGCTTGAATATTACAAGGATAATATTTACGAGGTTTGCTAGATTATCACAGGTTCCAATATCAAGATCTTGAGTAGTCTCAAATATTAGAGCAATTTTATATAAATGGTCAATATCAATGAACATAACATTCATGTAAATAACAATAATATGAATAAAAATGGTGAATATCATTCATGCAAATAACATGAAGAAAACTTATAATAAAATTGCTCAAACTATATACAAGCTTCAATATCCACTACTCCTTTCACTATATAACCTTATAAAGGTGACTCTTGGAATCTATGACTATTGCTCTCCTCACATATCCGAGAGATGAAATATTTCCTATTCCATGCATAAGATAAACCTCTCATGCCTCTTGGCTTTTCATATTACCACTTGTATACATGACTCTTGACTCTCTATTTATTCTTGCACACTTTATTCTATGATACTTGCACACTTTCACACTTTACTACATGACACGTGCACTTTCTCACTCTTCACACTTACACACATAAATACATGACACTTGTACACATCTCACACATAGGCACATACATAAGGGAAATATAAATCATGCTCCTAAACTATAGACTCAAACCCTATTCTAATATTTACATTTGTACCATAGGTACCATGGGGGTACATTAGCATGTACCAAATAATGTAATATTCTCCAACACCCCCTCTATTACATTATTTGGTTATTGAAGAAATTTAGTTTTCAATCATTATCTTCATCTTGTACTTTCTTTTTCCACTAGTTTCGGCATTGCATGTGATTCTAGTACTAATCCAATTTTATCTCCTATATTATTGTTGGTACTGAATTTTCTATAATTCTAATGATTTCAAGCTTTGCTTTAATAATAAAATGTTTGAGTACCTCATCCAATGCCATTAGTAAAATTTCCTTCATAATATTCCATTCATGGACATCATTCCCTTTATAACAACATGTTTTTTTAGTATGATTATGACTCCCACAATTTTGTTAGCTTTTGATGCTATATATTTAAAGAAATGCAACCACAAGAACTAAAATGAGCATGCAATATTAAATATATGATAATGGCAATATACTAAGTAGGAAAAACTCATAATAAACTTCTGCAATAACTCATAAAACTGCCATTAATGAAAGCTCACAAAAATAGGATGTTCATACAAAATGTGGAGATCTCAAATGCTCCATGCTTCATACAAGTTCTACATTGTGTCTAACTTGTATTCTACTCTCCTATCTATTCTCTACTATCCTCTATGCTTCTCTCTCTTATCTACCAAAGGCCTATATATAATGAGATATATCTCTTGGTCTTTCACCTACCTATGACTCTTCATCTTCCTATTCTATGACTCATGTACACATGGACTACATGCACATTTACATCATCAAGTACTTTGCACATTCTAACAACACTTGTGCATTTATTACATTGCATAAAGTAAATACTAATCAAACTCCTAATCTAGAGATGTATCCAAGGTGGTACATTAGCATGTGCCAAATAATGTAATATATTCCAACACCCCCTTGTATTACATTATTTGGTTATTGAAGACTTTAGTCTTCAATATGGTCTTCATCCTGGTTTTGGAACTTGAGCTCTTCTTTTCTACTTTCTTCATTGTACTCTCTGTCTATATCCTGATCAAGTAAATAATTAGTATCTTCATGAAATACTATTTTAGCTAAAAGAGCTTTAACTTCATGTTCATCTGTAGGTTCTTCTAGTTCCTGAATTTCTTGAATCGCTTGAACTAAATGTCCTTTTTGTTTCCCTTCTCTATATTGAAGTTGAGGATGATTGTATTGATTTTGAGAAGTATATGGACACTGAAATTATTGCTGATGTGAATTATATTGATTATGATATTGTCTTGGTTGGAATGGCCTATTTGATTGGCTTCCAAAATTTGTTTGATTTCCTTGATATTGATTTCTTGGATTGAATCTACAATAATTGGTACTATGCCCTTTCTTTTTGCATACTTGACAATATCTATTATTCCATCTTGATCTACCCTTTGAGAATGATGCAACATTTCCTTGTGGATTATCTTTTGAGACTAAGGCATTGTTAGTCATTTAATATTTCACTGAATTTTATACCTCATATTCTTGTAGTATATTGACTAACTCATCAAATAATGTGTCTTTACTTAGAATTTGTAAATATGTAACTAGATGCTTGTAGCTTTCTGAAAGCGCTCTTAGGGTTACTTGAACAAGAAACTTCTACTTGTTCTCCTAAGGTTAACAATTTTCCTTTTATATTTGCTACTTTCCTTAGGAATAGTTCTATACTTTCACTACTATTAACTTTTAGAGAATGCAATTGAGTTTGAAGATTCAAGATAGTGGCTCTATTTCTTCCTTCAAATATCTTGGCTAAAGTTTTCCAAGATTCTGTAGAAGTTGTTGCTGAACTAATGTATGGTTGTATTTCATCTGTAATTGCAAATGTTATTATCATGAGTGCTTTTGCTTCATCTTCTTCAAACTTTTGAATCTCTCTAGCCTCTGTAGTAGGTTTAGTTTTTGCTCCTTTAAAAATATCCCAAAGCTTTTCAACTATCAATATTGACCTTACTTTGTTTTTCCATGAAGTGTAATTAGGTCCTTTAAGAAGTTGGGATTCTAAAAGTATGAACTTATTTTTTGCCATAATAACACTTTTAGACTACCTTATATCACCCTAGTTTTGAGTATATGATCAAATTTGATAAGATATTTCCAATTCTTAAGTTTTGTAGAATACTTTGTATCTCCCAAGTGTTTTAAATATACTATGGTCTTGATAAAGTGCTTAGCTTTCTTAGATTTTCCTTTGAGTTAAATCCCTTTTATCTCCCTAATGTTCAACTTCTATTCTTCACCTTATTTCTCCCTATTTGTGAATAGAAAGCTAAAGATGATTTTGATGCACTTTCAATTGATAAAAATCTCCATCTTCAAGACTTTAAAGTTGGATTCCTTATGTCTTATTAATTTGAGCAAGAGACTAATTTCAAATGTAATTTCTAACTTTTCAACAACTTTATGTAGTGCTTCAATTTTTAATAGTAAGGTTTCTAAATTTCAAAAACCTAAATTGGTGTTGAACTCCTTATAACTCCCTAGTTAGAAATTTAGAAAATAAAGGATATTTGCAAATTTAATGTTTCAATTTCAATGTAGAAAACCTTATTCCTCCTAGTTAAATTATTTGCAAATATTTCAATACTTGAATTTCAAATAATGCAATTTCAAAAGGTTCTCAAGTTAAATCCTCCTTCAATAGTCTTTCAAATCAATCAATAAATCATCTAAGGTTGCAATTTACCAATTTATTTCCTTATATCTCCATTCATTTAATTAACTAAACTTAACCTTAGTATTAATAAATCTTATACCTTGAACTTTATGAAATGCAAATAGTATTTAAATTTTAATATACCTTCTTGGAGGTGAGGTGCTACGTATTGGTCTGCTACTACTTTAACTACAACTTGCACTCTAATTAGGAACTATGAAGAACATAAGCTTATACTGAGAGGGGGGTGAACAATATAAGACCACTTTTTAACTTTTTTCTTTTACTTCAGAAAGCAATGCAATGAACCAATAGCAAAATCAAAGCAGTAATCAAACCAATGTACAAGTCATCACACAATTGAGACACCAATATAACGTGGTTCACCCAAGGTGGACTAATCCATAGAGAAAATATTTCACTAAATTTTCTCAATCAAATCCTTTGGGAATCCTTCCCAATTACAATGTTTATGGACTTCCTGTCCAAAGTAGAATCCTTCCCTTAATTAAATATTTATGAGCCTCCTACCCAAAGGAGATGTCCTATCTCCCAAAGAAGTATTTATGAGCCTCATGCCCAAAGGAGATGTCCTATCCCCCAAATATTTGGAAATGATAATTCAGAAGATCACTGCCTCTTCTGCCGCTAGCAGGTGGAACTAATTTCCACTAAAGACGTCCTGTCCTCATTTCTCTAGCTCTAGAGACTTTTGTCCTCATTGATAACCTCCACAACTGCTTATTAAAACTTGTACTAAACACAGTCAGTAAATCCAACACAAGTCCTCTCAAACTCTATCATAAATCTGCACCAAACTCAATCCTTTGGTCCAACACAAATCTACTCTCAAATATCTGTCAGACTATACCAAGCTTAAGACAAAATCTTGAAAAAATCAATTACAACTACTCACAAGTATCCACCAAGACTTCATCAAATCTGTCCACAAGTTCTTCAACAAGAACCTGTCCAAATCAGTCCACAAGTTCTCCACAAGAACTTGTCCAAATAAATCCACAAGTTCTCCACAAGAACCTATCCAAATAAGTCCTAGCAAGCTCACCAAGAACTTGCCCAAATCAGCTCAAGCAAGTTTACCAAGAAACTTGCCCAATGTGAACACATAAAGCGAATTGTTAGAGACCCAATGTGCTTCATCCAATCATATCAAATCAATATCATAGAAGCATAAAGAGAATTTTTAGCTTTTGATGCTATATATTTAAATAAATGCAACCACAAGAACTAAAATGAGCATGCGATATTAAATATATGATAATGGTAATATACTAAGCAGGAAAAACTCATAATAAAATTCTGCAATAACTCATAAAACTGCTATTAATGAAATCTCACAAAAATAGGATGTTCATGCAAAATGTGGAGATCTCAAATGTTCCATGCTTCATACAAGTTCTATATTGTGTCTAACTTGTATTCTACTCTCCTATCTATTCTCTACTATCCTCTATGCTTCTCTCTCTTATCTATCAAAGGCCTATATATAATGAGATATATCTCTTGGTATTTCACCTACCTATGACTCTTCATCTTCCTATTCTATGACTCATGTACACATGGACTACATGCACATTTACATAAAATACTTTGCACATTCTAAAAACATTTGTGCATTTATTACATTGCATAAAGTAAATACTAATCAAACTCCTAATCTAGATATGTATCCAAGGTGGTACATTAGCATGTGCCAAATAATGTAATATATTCCAACAACCCCCTGTATTACATTATTTGGTTATTGAAGACTTTAGTCTTCAATATGGTCTTCATCTTGGTTTTGGAACTTGAGCTCTTCTTTTCTACTTTCTTCATTGTACTCTCTGTCTATATCCTGATCAAGTAAATAATTAGAATCTTCATGAAATACTATTTTATCTAAAAGAGCTTTAACTTCATGTTCATCTGTAGGTTCTTCTAGTTCTTGAATTTTTTGAATCGTTTGAACTAAATGTCCTTTTTGTTTCCCTTCTCGATATTGAAGTTGAGGATGATTGTATTGATTTTGAGAAGTATATGGACACTGAAATTATTGCTTATGCGAATCATATTGATTATGATATTGTCTTGGTTGGAATGTCCTATTTTATTGGATTCCAAAATTTGTTTGATTTCCTTGATATTGATTTCTTGGATTGAATCTACAATGGTTGGTACTATGCCCTTTATTTCTGCATACTTGGCAATATCTATTATTCCATCTTGATATACCCTTTGAGAATGATGCAACATTTACTTGTGGATTATCTTTTGAGACTAAGGCATTGTTAGTCATTTAATATTTCACTGAATTTTATACCTCATATTCTTGTAGTATATTGACTAACTCATCAAGTAATGTGTCTTTACTTAGAATTTGTAAATATGTAAGTAGATGCTTGTAGCTTTCTGAAAGCGCTCTTAGGGTTACTTGAACAAGAAACTTCTACTTGTTCTCCTAAGGTTAACATTTTTCCTTTTATATTTTCTACTTTCCTTAGGAATAGTTCTATACTTTCACTACTATTAACTTTTAGAGAATGCAATTGAGTTTGAAGATTCAATATAGTGGCTCTATTTCTTCCTTCAAATATCTTGACTAAAGTTTTCCAAGATTCTGTAGAAGTTTTTGTTGAAATAATGTATGGTTGTATTTCATCTGTAATTGCAAATGTTATTATCATGAGTGATTTTGCTTCATATTCAAACTTTTGAATCTCTCTAGCCTTTATAGTAGGTTTAGTTTTTGCTCCTTTAAAAATATGCCAAAGCTTGTCAACTATCAATATTGACATTTTTCTTTCATGAATTGTAATTAGGTCCTTTAATAATTTGGGATTCTAAAAGTATGAACTTATTTTTTGCCATAATAACACTTTTAGACTACCTTATATCCGTGGTAAAGAGAGTGAGCGGAATAGTTTGCACTATGATATTAATGAGAAAAACATTAGCCTAACATTAGGAAATAGATAGGCTAATATAGGTTACAAAATAGGTTGTTTAACCACATTAACGCTAACTACGCTAACCATAGGAAATAGCGCTAACTGACTAACAACTAACCTAGGATATTTAAATATTAACCTAGGATAAGAATGATAAATATCTAGAATGTAAAAGTAAATAGTATAAGTAAAAGTAACTACTCTTTTACCTAGTGGAGTAAATGGTAAATATCCCAAGTAATGGAATATTACTCTAACATCCCCCCTTATTACATTATTTGGGTAATACATACATATCCCTCTATACAACAATATTTGGGTAAAGTATATAACTACCCCAATACAGTGAAGAAGATGTTGATCTGCTGGTTCTTTGCTCTGTCATAGTGCTCTGGCTGCTCCTAAGCAAAAAGTGGGTCATTCCTCACTTTGTCTTCATGCCAACGAATGTCCTTATGGTAATCACATCATCCAACCGAATTGCATGGGTAACCAACCATTGCAATCGCTAGGTGTAGTAGAATAGATCACTTCATACAAGGTTCATTCATTTACAATATGAATTTGCAAAAGATAAGGTAGCTAAGGTGTCGGTCACTGCTAAAAATGCACCCTTATAAGTTCCCCCCTTCTCGTTGCAAAACATAGTGTAATTAATTTCTGAAGGAAGTGTGACTAAGGTGTCGGTCAAAGCCGAAAATGCACCCTTATAAGCCTTCTTCCCTTTTTACAAAAATTGTGAAGAAAAGAAATTTATATCCCCCTCAATTGCAAAAAGTGTGCAATGCAAGAGTGTTGTGAAGGATTTTACAAATATTGCCTCCTAGACAATTTTACATCACAAAAAGTCGCTCCTCTTGTTACAAGTACTTCAAACACCTAGAATTTGCTATTTATGAAGCCTAAAAGAGGTACAAGCACCCCTTATTGCAAGGTCTTCAAACAAAATACTTATGCTATTTATGAAGCCAAAAAGAGGAGAGAGAGAAAATGGTGCTTTTGCCCAAGGGACACATGTGTTTTCCCTCTACAAAACTGTTCTAGCAATTAGCACTCTGTGTGCTTTCTCTGAACCAGAATCAGAATCTGAATGAGACACTTCACTAGAAAGATGGCTTCTGTGATGTGCCTTTGCCATTTTAGTTTTTCTTGTTTTGAAACCAACACTGAATGGTGTCATGGTTGTCATTTTTACAATTTGTGCAAAACTATGCTTTCTAGGCAATTTTATCAAAAAGTTCACCAAATCATCCTTCCTTATTGTAAGAACTTCAAGCATGATTGCTATTATGAAGTCTAAAAGAAAAGGTATAATTTTTATGACTTCTACTTTTATGATTGCCTTTACAAGTTTTATTTCCCTCTTGTCAAAAATTTGTGTTTTGAAGGAAGAAAGGAATTATCCCCCCTTAGTGCAAAGGATTGCAACTTTTTAAGGTTCCTTATTTTCAAAAAACTTGTTCTTTCTTTTGATTACCCTAAAAGAGTACCAAAATATAATTCACTCAAACATATATTTAATGGCACCTGCCTTAACACCCTTCAAGAAGGATGAGAAGTTGGAGGAAATTAAGCCAAACAAATAAGAGTGAATTAGGGGTTTTGTTGATTTAGGAGAGAATATCAAGTGAAATTGGCTTTAAATTTGTGCATGGATGTACACAAATTTGTGAAATTTTGAGGTTTGGATGTTCTTGATTATATGACTTATAGTTGCAAAAAGAATGATGCAACAATCAAACAAGAAATGGCCTCAAAATTATTATCACCTAGTTTGCCAATTAAGGTGTCGAGTAAAATCGATAATGCACCTTTTTAAATTTTTGCAACAAAATGTGTGTTTTGTGTTGTGCAAAAAAATGATATTTTTATGTCTCCTACTTTGTTTTCCAATTTTGCAAAAGAAGTACAATGTTGTCTTCCCCCTTGAATTTTGCAAAATGAACAATTTGAGCACTCCTTCCAAGACAAGTCGACACATGACCCGTGTTTGGAAGGCTTCCAGAACTAGTCGACACATGACTTAGTTTTTGTGTTTCCAAGGTTACAATTGCTTCTCAAATTTGCAAAAAAAAATAGATGTACAATGTCTTGTGTTTTATCCCTCCATGGAGAATACAATTGCACAAATTTTTGGTCTTTGAATTTTGCAAGTTTTCAATCTCCTTGTGTTTAAACTTTGGCAAAAAAAAATCATGTTTGATCCTTCATTATGTGCTAAAGTAACAAGGTTTGAGAAGTATATGAGGGTGTCTATTTTGCAACAAAAGTAGGTGCTCTTCTATGTCTTATCTCCTCAATGAGAGAAAACAAAAGCTCCTATGGTTGTAGAAGTTGCAAAAAAAAACTCTTTCTTTTTAATTTGCAAAATTTAAAATAAAGTTATACAAAAATATTTTAATTAATAACAAAAATATAATTAAACTTAATTATATTTAAATTATATGAAAAAAATATTTAAATAAAAAAACTTTATTAAAAATTAAAACAAAAAAAAAATTGTTCTTACCTTGGTTTTTTTTTTGCTTCGGTGCCCCTTTTTTTTGTTTTTGCCCTTTCTAGCAAAAAATGAGAGGGAGGCCCCGACGGGAGTCAAACTCCCGACCTCCCATCGGGCAGCGCCTTGGCACTGGCCGCCTCTCCAGTCGGGCTAGCTAGCCCGACGGATATACTGGGGAGGAGGCTTCATCTTGAAGCCTCTCCTCCCTAGGGGCTTGAGCATGCACCCTTGCGTTCACTCTAAAGCCTTTGAAAAGGCTTTGGGACATTAGTCCCACATGCGTCATGAAGGTCCATGTAAAGTCATTTAACAATGACTTTGCCCCTATTTTTACTTGATTTCCTTTAGGCAATCAGAGTCGCCCGCTGTCCTTTTGTTCGTCACCACGTGGTGTGGCTGTCAAGTCGTCACGTGTCACAGCTAGTCCGATCGGGTGGCATATGGCTTATCTGCCATGCGTCACTCACGTGGCTAGTCTGAGTCAAGGTCAGTCCATGTGTCCAATCTGCCATGTCAGCCGAGTCTGCCCAATCTAGAAAATCCACATCAGTACCTTGGGATCTATGCCCGAGGTTGCGTTAGCCTGCCATGTGTCATCGATCTGGTTGTCGGATAAGGAGTGCGTGCCTACCCTCACTTTTTAGTCATCGACGATGGGACAGTCTGGTCGGGTTAGAGTGGTAGTACCACATGTTGATCGAGTCAATTTTTTTGCCAAGTCAGCATAGCCAGGTGGCTTGTCCAAGGTGATCTGAGTCTACGACAAGTCAACACCTCAAGATCTATGCCTAAGGTCATGTGAATTGGGCCCAGATTCATCTTGTTTAGATTCGCACCTGAGTGATGTCAGTAGGGTCTCTGATCTAGTCATCGATGATAGGAAGGCCGCCTGCCCTCTCGAATCCTAGTCGCTGATCGGGATCTATGTCCTCCCACGGAGGGCACGCTTGCCCTCACATGGTGGTCGATTGCCGCACAAAGGGTGTTCCTATCCTCATGTGGTGGTCGTCCACCTAGGAGGGTGTGCCTACTCTCCTGTCAGCATCGTCGGCCTAGATCCAGGTGCTAGGTCAGCAAGTCTTAGGCTACAGGCCATCATGTCAACAGGTCTCGGGCTACAGACCACCATGTTAGTAGGTCCTACTCCTCAGGATTTGTGCACCTGCGGGCCACTTTAGTGTGGCTC
Source organism: Wollemia nobilis (assembly GCA_028583015.1). Lineage (NCBI taxonomy): Eukaryota > Viridiplantae > Streptophyta > Pinopsida > Araucariales > Araucariaceae > Wollemia > Wollemia nobilis. Next base: position 28,690,982 of record JAQPPZ010015824.1, on the reverse strand, counting down.
TCCAGCTATGTGTCGCCATGTCAGCTACAAAATTCCTCAAGAATTGTACCTCTCCTTCGGTTACCTCGAGAAATGTGCACCTTGTCCGCTGCGGGCCTCTCACCTAGTGCTCCAAAATCACAGGTGGCTTCACCATGGCTCTGATGCCAATGTGGTAAAGAGAGTGAGCGGAATAGTTTGCACTATGATATTAATGAGAAAAATATTAGCCTAACATTAGGAAATAGATAGGCTAATATAGGTTACAAAATACGTTGTTTAACCACATTAACGCTAACTACGCTAACCATAGGAAATAGAGCTAACTGAATAACAACTAATTGAATAACAACTAACCTAGGATATTTAAATATTAACCTCGGATAAGAATGATAAATATCTAGAATGTAAAAGTAAATAGTATAAGTAAAAGTAACTACTCTTTTACCTAGTGGAGTAAATGGTAAATATCCCAAGTAATGGAATATTACTCTAACAATATCACCCTAGTTTTGAGTATATGATCAAATTTGATAAGATATTTCCAATTCTTAAGTTTTGTATAATACTTTGTATCTCCCAAGTGTTTTAAATATACTATGGTCTTGATAAAGTGCTTAGCTTTCTTATATTTTCCTTTGAGTTAAATCCCTTTTATCTCCCTAATGTTCAACTTCTATTCTTCACCTTATTTCTCCCTATTTGTGAATAGAAAGCTAAAGATGATTTTGATGCACTTTCAATTGATGAAAATCATCTTCAAGACTTTAAAGTTAGATTCATTGTGTCTTATTAATTTGAGTGAGACTCATTTCAAATGTAATTTCTAACTTTTCAACAACTTTATGTAGTGCTTCAATTTTTAATAGTAAGGTTTCTAAATTTCAAAAACCTAAATTGGTGTTGAACTCCTTATAACTCCCTAATTAAAAATTTAGAAAATAAAGGATATTTGCAAATTTAATGTTTCAATTTCAATGTAGAAAACCTTATTCCTCGTAGTTAAATTATTTGCAAATATTTCAATACTTGAATTTCAAATAATACAATTTCAAAAGGTTCTCAAGTTAAATCCTCCTTCAATAGTCTTTCAAATCAATCAATAAATCATCTAAGGTTGCAATTTACCAATTTATTTCATTATATCTCCATTCATTTAATTAACTAAACTTAACCTTAGTATTGATAAATATTTTTCCTCGACCTTTATGAAATGCAAATAGTATTTAAATATTAATATACCTTCTTGGAGATGAGGTGCTACGTATTGGTCTGCTATACTTTAACTACAACTTGCACTCTAATTAGGAACTATGAAGAACAAAAGCTTATACTGAGAGGGGGGTGAACAATATAAGACAACTTTTTAACTTTTTCCTTTTACTTCAAAAAGCAATGCAATGAACCAATAGCAAAATCAAAGCAGTAATCAAACTAGTGTACAAGTCATCACACAATTGAGACACCAATATAACGTGGTTCACCCAAGCTGGGCTACTCCACAAAGAAATTATTTCACTAAATTTTCTCAATCAAATCCTTTGGGAATCCTTCCCAAGTACAATGTTTATGGACTTCCTATCCAAAAGAGAATCCTTCCCCTAATAAAATATTTATGAGCCTCATGCCCAAAGGAGATGTCCTATCCCCCAAAGAAGTATTTATGAGCCTCATGCCCAAAGGAGATGTCCTATCCCCCAAATCTCTGGAAATGATACTTCAGAACATCATTACCTCTTCTACCGCTAGCAGGTGAAACTCCTTTCCACAGAAGATGTCTTGTCCTCCTTTCTCTAGCTCTAGAGACTTTTGTCCTCATTGATCACCTCCACAACTACTCATCAAAACCTATACTAAACACAGTCAGTCGATCCAACATAAGTCCTCTCAAACTCTGTCACAAATCTACACCAAACTCACTCCTCTGGTCCAGCACAAATTTGCTCTCAAATATTTGTTAGATCTATCCCAAGCTTAAGCCAAAAGCTTAAACAAATCAATCACAACTACTCACAAGTATCCACCAAGACTTCATCAAATCTTTCCACAAGTTCTTCAACAAGAACCTATCCAAATCAGTCCACAAGTTCTCCACAAGAACCTGTCCAAATTAGTCCACAAGTTCTCCATAAGAACCTGTCCAAATTAGTCCTAGGAAACTCACGAAGAACTTGCCAAATCAGCTCAAGAAATTTTACGAAGAATTTTACCCAATGTGAACACACAAAGAGAATTGTTAGAGACCCAATGTGTTTCATCCAATCATATCAAACCAATCTCATAGAAGCATAAAGAGAATTCTTAGAGACTCAATATGTTCTATCCTTCAACTTTCAATCTCAACTCAAATCAATCTCATAGAAGCATAAATAGAATTGTTAAAGACTCAATATGTTCTATCCTTCAACTCTCAATCTCAACTTAAATCAATCTCATAGAAGGATAAAGAGAATTGTTAGAGACTCAATATGTTCTATCCTTCAACTTTCAATCTCAACTCAAATCAATCTCATAGGAGTAGTATACTTTCACAAGATATTGAACCACAACCCAATAATTGCCAATAATGTAATATCAAGGAATCAACTCCTCCAACATAGAACCATAACTTGTTATCAAACCCTAGTCAAGTTAGTTTTCAAGAACTCAAAGCAATATCTCTCTAAGCATAAAAAAGGGGTTCAAGATATTTCCAACTTATCTCAAATGGGAATGCTCAACTTAACCACACAACCAAGTTTATCAAGCAAAGTACAACTTGATAAAATCAAATCTCAAAGGAGCAAGCCCAACTCATGTATCAAGTAAAGTATAACTTGATCAACTCAATCTCAATGGAAGCAATATCAAAACCAAACTCTCAACAACCAAACAACTCAATTAGGGTTTCAACAACTTATAGCAATGTCATATGCTTCTAACTCAAAAACCCTAAAGCAAACTTCAAATGCTTCCACTCTCATAAACCAAAATTATGCAATAACTCATAAACTCATCATGATCTCATAATGCATAATCAATACTTTCACTTTCAGAAAATAAGATCCACTCCAAATAAGGAAACTTAATTTAATCCTTTTCACTCCAAAATTATTTTCAAAAAACCATCAATCAATAATAACCATGGAAGAATGTGCCCATACCTTTACTTTGATGAAGAAGGAGAACTCAAAATCTGTCACAACACTAACTCTCAATTTACCACAAATTAGAGTTAGCAACAATGGAATAATGCACAATGATAAGAGTCCTAATAACACCTTATCACTCCAACTCATCAATAATAAAAACTCACAAATGTACATATCAACAATATTCCTTTACACCTTATAACTCCTACTTAATATATCACAAAATAAATTCAACCTCAAAAAATAATTACAAGATAATATCCACTCAATAACTCCAAAGGCTCTCTAACCCCAATATGAAATTAAGCATAATTATTCCTTAAACCCTTATAACTCCTAAAATACATTTACTTCTAAATGCATTTACCACAAACATTAAGAATCAATAATAACAATGTCAAAGCAATATTTCTATTTAACCTTATACCTCCATCCAATTACCAACAATAATTGCCAAGTCAAATCAAATATTCCACATTATCAACAAAAGATCTACCTTGGCCAAAAATAAATTCTCCAACCTTAGGAGAAGTGTGGAGACACCAACATAAGTGCCAAAGTACTTCCTCCTCCAAACTCATGGCCCAAAGCAACTGCCATACCACGTGCACAATAAACATGACCAAGAAAAAATTGAAACATGCCTGTCGTGAATCAAACTCAACACCTCTACTTAGCAAGCACCTTCGCTCCATTGCCTCCATATTTTGAGCACAAGTGCCCAACAAAACTCTCAAGCATTGCTCGTCATTTTACCTTCCCTTTGCTCATAAAAGACAACCAAAATTTCCTTCCTCACAGGCACACGAAATCCAAATTTAACACAGACCAGATTTGTCTTCCTCACTGCACACGAAATCAAAATTTAATACAAACCATATTTGTCTTCCTCATTGGTGCAAAAAATAAAAAATTAACACAGAGCAAAATGAGACCCGAAAATCATAGCACAATCCAAAATTGAAGGTCATAGAGCAATACGAATTCGAAGGTAATCGCGCAAATCGAAGGTGCTTAAAACCTTAGGAAATAATACCCTTTAATAGTCTTTCATCCCATGCAAATTGACGTCGACGCTCCTTTCAAACATTGCGTTTTTCATCCCATGCAAGTTGACGTCGGTGAGGTAAGTCTTTTACATGAGCATCGCTAAGGGTTTAGAAACCCTTTCAATAATAATTATTAAATTAATAATTATTATTTTATTAATAATAAACTTAACTTAAAACCTTTTCAAAGGTTTGAGTTAATTAATTTATTAATAATCAAAATGGACTTTTAAGGTTTTTTCAAGGAGCAAAACCTTTTCATTAAGCCAAGATGGTTTTAATAAAAACCCTTAAACAAACATCATGGAACTTTCAAGATCTTTTTGGCACCAAACTATTTTTGACATCAGCACAAATTCCTTTTGACATCAACACAAACTCCTTTTGAGATCAATGACAACTCACAAACATGAAGTTAGGTAACATACCCAAAATTACCAATAAACTATTCTCATCTCAGTATTCAATGCTTATACAATGTTCTTTCACCGCATTTATTGCTTTTCCTTGTGTATATTGCTTTCTTCAACTTTAACTATCCCCTTTGTTCTTCCTCTACATTCTTTGACTATGAACACATGTTATTGATAGTTTAGGCTCTTCAAACCTAACTATATTCTTTTTATTATGTGGCACATGGCACTCAACGTATCCTTTGGGTATTACTTCTTGTTGCTCTTCCCATTTAGGTGGCATTATGACAAAGTAGGTATTACTTTATGGCATGCATTCTCCTTTCTCAATGAGTGCTAGTTTGAAGCATTTTCAATGACTGTTGGTGCTCTTTTCTTTTGTGCCAAGTGGCATATGAGTTCTTTAACTGATGTGACAAGTGGTGGCTCCACTCCTCTCAATACTTGCATGTAACATTTCACCTTTCTTTGGCACTCAATATTGCTTTCCTTTCCTTAATGTTCTTAGTATATTTTGCCAAGGCTTCTTTCTTTCAATGGATGTTGTTTGGTTTTCCTTTTGCAACTACAAGATATTTAGTATTCATTCTTCAATGCTTGTTGGTGCTTCTTGATTTCTAACATTTGATGGTGGCTCTTCTCCTTCAATGGATGCTCCTCTTCTACGTTGGTGGATTCTCCTTTGGTGGTGCTTCAACACTTCCTCCTTGGTGGTTGTTTCACCACTTTGCTCGATAGCTTCTTGATTGAAGACCTTTAACTTAAAATCTTTATGCTACCTTTAATAACTCTAATGTGATGCTTTAAATAAACTTTATAATAGACTATTGTGAATGTTCAAATAATAAACTTTTTTAGCACCAATATTTCATACCTATTCACCTCCAACTTGTAGCTAGTCTTCTAGGTGATTTGATTCACCTTTTTGCTGTCCCAAATTTATAAACTTTGCAACTCTCCTTTCTACTCAATTGTTGCCTCAACCTTATCAATTTTATAACTTCAATTCCTTGTGCTTTGTTACCCTAAACTTGTCAATCTTGTAGCTCTGATTGCTACCTTCTTTTGTTGTCAAGCTTTCCTTTAATTGGCTATTCAAGGGCACTCCAAAATCTGCCCAAATATTCTCCAAATTGTAGATTTATGTCACCTTCAATTTGTTGTCTTGTGACTCTTCAATTTTTGCTGTAAAAACCAACACTCTTCTCCTTCACAAATCAACCTTCAAATATTTTATGACTATCCTCAAAACTCTCAAATATGGTGGCCTCTTCTAGCTTCTTTCTCCTCCAATATCCTTGTTGAATTTTGACTTCAAATTAGACCTATTTTTTGGCCTCCTTCTCAAGAATATAAATGTCTTGAGGTCTTCTAGAATCCTTTCCAAAATTTGGTAAACTTCTTGCCAAATCATTTTTTCTTTTGGGCTTGTTGTCGGATGGCGATAATTGTCCCAAATTCTTCTTTATCAGGAGCTTCTCCTTGATTTCTTCTTCTTTCTTGATCTTTATTTAAATATCCTCCAATGGACACTTCTTCAATTTCTTCAATAGGACTTCTTTAGTCTTCTTCTTCTTTCTCCTTCTAAGTTTGTTTGAGACCTCTTCTCTAGGGTCTTCAAATTCTGTAGCTACTAAAATATTCAATAGGACTTTTCCTAGTCCTTCTCTATCTTCAATCTTCAATCTTCTATCTTCCAAATCTAGAAGTTCTTCAATGGGATCTCTTTCTTGGGTCTCCTCCTTCTCAATCTGTAGTCTTCAATATTCTATGGGGACCTTCTCTCTTCTTAATCTTCAACATCTTCAATCTCCAATATTTTGACCTCTTTCTCTCTTCTTAATCTTCAACATCTACTTTTTTTGCAACAAAGAACTAATCCTTGCACGAGGAAAGCACATAGACTTTCAGGTAATCAAAGATGAAATTCTTCTCTATCCATTGTAGGAAGCTTCTCAACTTTTGAGAACTAATTTTCTACAACAAAAACTTAGATAGTAGCAAGTAAATCCATGCAAATATCTAGATCTCTATAAGTCAATAAACATCACTAGTTATCCTTCAATCTAGTGGAAAAAAAGATCTTTGTTGAGTCCTAGTCTTCACGAGTTTTTCTACAACCCTATGGAAAGACTAGCCAAATAGTAATTTTAAAAATTCTAGAAATAAAATCTCCCTATCTCCTCTCAATCTCTCTTATGGCTCTCTCTATCTCCTATCAATCTACCTTGTGCTCTAATACCACTGTTAGCTTTTGATGTTATATATTTAAGGAAATGCAACCATAAGAACTAAAATGAGCATGCAATATTAAATATATGATAATGACAATATAATAAGCAGGAAAAACTCATAATAAACTTTTGCAATAACTCATAAAACTACCATTAATGAAAGCTCATGAAATTAGGATGTTCATACAAAATGTGGAGATCTCAAATGCTCCATGCTTCATACAAGTTCTACATTGTGTCTAACTTGTATTCTACTCTCCTATCTATTCTCTACTATCCTCTATGCTTCTCTCTCTTATCTACCAAAGGCCTATATATAATGAGATATGTCTCTTGGCCTTTCACCTACCTATGACTCTTCATCTTCCTATTCTATGACTCATGTACACATGGACTACATGCACATTTACATCATCAAGTACTTTGCACATTCTAACAACACTTGTGCATTTATTACATTGCATTATGTAAATACTAATCAAACTTCTAATCTAGAGATATACCCAAGGTGGTACATTGGCATGTACCAAATAATGTAATATATTCCAACAAATTTAGACAATGAACCTATCTCGAACAATCTTTAGTCTTATGTCTAAACTTATTGTTTTGTTTAAAGTTTATTTTTGGATAAACTTTGATGGGAATATAAAACTAATTTCTTGGTTTTGTAGTTCTTTTTGATATCATAGTAGATTCATAACTTGTTTTATCTTCATTACGAACATCTTCAATACATTGCTTAGGAATCATAAAAATGATATTTTTAGCTTTATTTTTAATAAATTGAATATGCTTTGTTAATTCTTGACTCTTAGAAACTTTTCCTTTTTCATGAGCATTCATTCTTCTTTGAAATTTATTTGTTTCTTAAAAAAAAAAATACCTTTGGAGTAGAAGTCCTTATTACTCCAAATTTCAAATTTTTTATTTTGCAAATCAAATTCTCCAATGTAAAAAATTTAAAGAAATCTTCAAATTTCACAAAATCAATTCCTTTGGAGTTGGAAACCTTAAGGCTCCCAAATTTCAAATAAAGAATTCTAATTTGCAAAATTTTAATCAATCAAAAATTTTAAATTTTCGTTTGGAGTAGACTTCCTTATCTCTCTAAACTTTAATCAATTTCAATTTTTTCAAAAATCAAGTTTTTGAAATAAACAAATTCTATCAAATGTAGAATTCCTTTTAACTCCCTAATTTTAACTTTTCAAAATTTTCAATTTTTCAAAAATCAAAATTTTGAAATCACTTCAATTAAAAAAATATTTTTTGAAAACTTTATAAAACCTTATTGCTCTCCCTTTATTAAAAAACTCAATGCAATTTAAATTTCACTTAAGTGCTCACCCAAAATAGAAGTATTTTAAATCATACCTTACGAAACCTACACCAAATTCTTTAGACATCGTCAAATGGTGACTAAATTGCCAGGGTGCTCTCCAATCACCGTCACCCAATTATCTTTAGCATTCTACCAACTTTAAATAAAACTTGAGATGTTTTAATTACTCCAAAAATATTATAAATATCTCAGGTGCTAATGTCTCAATTTTGCTTAGGGTGCTTGCAGGTTTTACAATGACACTCAAATAACTTTGGCACTTAATCTTTTTTAGAGCTCAAATCTCTCTAGTGCTTCAATCTATCAATTACTTCCACAACACAATGGTGCTTAGATGATTAGTCTATTCCAATGCTTAGTTTTCTCTAGCACTCCAACTTACAACTGGTTCTATTGCTACTCAATGATGCTAAGGTGCTTAATTTATTCCTATGCTTAGTCTTCTCTAGTGCTTCAATCTATCAATTGCTTCTACAACACAATGGTACTTAGACACTCAATTTGTTCCAACACTCAATCTTTTGTTGCTTCAACTTTTAGCTACTATTGTAATGCAATATCGATTAGACACTCAATATTTCTAGCATTCAGTCTTCTCTAGTGCTTCAACCTTCAACTACTTCTACTACTATGTAATGGCACTTAGATGAATGCAATGGCACTTAGTCACTCAATATTTATCTTAGGATGGATCTCATCCTCCTTCGACTCTATGTTCTATATGATAGATGCTCTCAGCTCTATCTCAATCATAGGGCTTTTGCTTTCTTTATATCTTCTTTAATAGGTAGACATGGGATGCTTCAGTGGATCCCTTCTATGTACCCATGCTTCTCTACTAGATATCTCACAACTTGGGTAGCTCTTAATGTCTCCCTCTCAATTATGGTTATCTCACAACTTGGGAAGCTCTTAGCAACTCCCTCTCTAATTCTTCTTGATGTCTTCCAATTTGAGAAACTTTCTACTACTCTCTTTTATTTTTGTCTTTCACAATAACCTCTACTCATGGTACTATGAGCTTGATTTGCAAGCTTCCTTTCCTTTGGCCTTAAAGACTTTCTCAAAGATGCCTTATGCTAGAACCTTTTCTTCCTTAGGTTTTACCTCCTATAACTAGTGCAACTCAATCAACCCATGCTCTTCCAATGGCTTCAATGGGGGCTATATTTTTTGCTTGCACAATATCAATCTTCAAATGATTTTATAAAGTTAAGGTAATCAATAACCCAACATTATTTTGGCCTACGTTTCCTTCACATGGTCCTTCCTCCAAATTCACACCAAAGTTTTCCTTTGATGCTAGCTCTTCAATATTCATACCAAAATCAAGTATGGTGTTAGCTTTAAAAACTACTCATACTAGCTCTAAATCATATTACTCTAGAATCAAATATTCACACCAAAAACTCTTTTTGATGCTAGCAATAGAGACTACTCAAAGTAGCTTTGATAGAGTCTAAACAATGTAGCTCTGATACAACTGTTGGATTTTTAGATAGATTATCATAGGTCCCAATATCTAGGATCTTGAGTAGTCTCAAATATTAGAGAAATTTAATATAAATGACCAATATCAATGAACATAACATTCATGTAAATAGCAATAATATGAAGTAAAATGGCCAATATCATTCATGCAAATAACATGAAGAAAACTTACATTAGAATTGCTCAAACTGTATACAAGCTTTAATATTCAATGATCCTTTGATAATACATTCTTGATACATTTCCTAGATCTTTGTCTCCATAATATAACCTTAGAAGGGTACTCCAATTTTTCATCTAAAAAATAATCATTTCCCTCCAATTTTTCATAATAAAGAGGAATATTCTCTAGAATGGTGATAAACTTGAGGTACACAAGTGCATGCCCACATTAGCATAGGATATTAAAGGAGGGAATTTAACAAATTTATTTTTTTAATTTTAACTACAACCCTTTTTCTCCCAAGTGTTGTACTTGGAGGGTTTGCTAGCCAAAACCCTCTAATCCATTAGACCATGGGAGGTCTCAAGTTCAATTCCCTCCCATGTCAATTCCTTTTAAAATACATTGATGGTATCAACATGCATGATGTGGAAACTTATGATGACATGGCAACTTGTGATGATGTAGCATCTTATGATAACATGGAACTTTGTGGTGATGTTGTATTAGATGACATCACCCCTTTGGATAGTTATGGTGGTGTGGCAGAGTTGTACAAATAACATATGGTAGTCTATATAATTGATATGGTAGTTTGTATAACTGACATGGTAGTTCATACAACTAACATGGTCACCAATGCATGAATCCTAAGATGATACATGGTAGTCCATGTAGATGATATGATAAACTATATAGGTGACTTGGCAATAGGTACACAAGTCCTAAGGTAATATGTGGTTGCTAATGTGGTAGTCCATATAGCTGACTTGATGGCTAATGCATGAATCTTAAGGAAATAAATGATAATCCATAAAAGTGGTGTGGCATAACACATGCCAGCTAGTGGAGGCATTGACTTAGTTGATGATGTGACATGAATCCTAATGCAACACATGGCATATGATATAGGGGCTAATGCAAGTGCTAATATAACATGCTCTAATTGCTCTAATATGGTAGGTCATACAACCAATGTGGTAGGCCACAACCACTAGGTATGTATAATTATATGTTAGGCTAATCACATTTTTCCAACTCATCAAATATTACAAGTAGCTTACATAGTCAAAAATAGACTTAGTAATACATAAAACTTAGAATGAATTAGAATGTGACAAGTGGTACAATATGGTTTTTAAATTAGCTATCAAATTAGATCATGATAAATGGCATCTTATAACTTGTTGATATGCTACATAGTTAGCACATGCTTGGCACCCCTCAACCACTCACACAACAACACTTTATGGCCTCTCAACTGCTATAGGTACTATTTTTTTAAATATTCAAAGGTTTTGGAGGTATTTTCTATGATTTTAGGGAAAACATTTTGGGGGCCATAACATTTGTATATGGAAGGAATTCTAGTTTGTATTTTTAAATCATATATATTTTTAGAATGCTACATTGGTGGTGTTCTTTTTGGTCATGGTTACATGTAGATTTTTGTATAATGGAAAAATAGTTATGTATCACCATGTGCCCTTGTTGAGTGGTCCTGACTATTCTTCCTAGAAGATCAAGATTGAAGCTCTGCTCTAAAGTAAGGGGTTAATAAAATATATGAATGAGGAGCATTGTGATATTAATTCTATATAATTGGAGCAACTCTATAGGGATAAGAAGGATGAGGCTCATTGTGTCATTGCTCTTTATGTTGATAATGTAAATGACACTTATGTTAGTAGCACCACAAATCCTAAAGTGTTGTTTGAGAAATTTTAGGGGCTATATGATTGAATTGATTCCATATAAATTAATAGAATGGAGGTTGATCTAATAACCTTATCTATAGACTCAATTGATACTATTAATGAGTATATCAATCGATTCAAGAAACTACAAGAGGACATTTAAATTGCAAGAGGACTTCCCAAGGAGAGAAGAGGACATGAAGTATTGGAGATAGAAAGGAACATCGAACTGCTTAATAATATTTTTAAAACATATGATATAGTTACTATTATATTTGAGATGCTTTGTATGTATTTCCTAGATTCTCCTACATCACCTAATGATGAGGTTTTAAGTACATTTTTACACCACCAGACTATAAGAAATAACCATAAGGGAGATTCTATGTTTAATCAATCTCATCCAAAGGAATCTATTACCAAAGTTTAGAATGGAAAAACCAAAATATAATGAGAAGTAGCCCAAGAAGTCTATCAAAAAGTCTACTTGCAAGTTTTACAAAAAAAAGGGCACAAGATAAAATTTTGTAGTATTCAAATCAAGAAACTTGAGAAAGCAACAAGAAATAAGGTGTTGATATTGCACTCTTCTATGCACAAGGTGAGGATAACTTTGATGAAGAAACCTCATAAGCTTATTTAGAAATTAATTCTACATATTGGACATCCACTTATTCAAATGATTGGCTTACAAATTTAGGGGTAACTAGGAACATGATGAAGCACAAACATCTCCTATAAGTCTATAACAAATCACATATAGGGGAACATGTTATGATTAAAGATTATTCTTTATAATAGCTTGCAAGATGTGGAGACATCAACATTGGATCTTTATCTTTTGATGAGCTACTTCATGTTTGTAGTGTTGGTCCTAACCTTTTTTCTATTTATCACATTACTCGTATAAATAAGAAGGTAGATTTTTGTCCTAATAGATGGGTACTCGAGGATATAGACATTGGGTTTAAAACTATTACTTCTACATATTCTGATAATATTGACCACATATAAAATTTGGGATAAAGACCCTCCTCTTTGGCTTCCTATAAGAATAAAATATTTGTTTCTATGGTTGCACATGTAGATAATGAAAGTTAGAAGTGGCATCATAGGGTTGAGCATCTTAGTTATGGATCCTTGAAATACACAAGTCAGCACCAAATGCCCATTGGCATACCATGCATATTCCCTCCAAGTGGTGCATGTGAGGGGTTCATTCTAGGAAAGCATCATAGGAAGACCTTTCCAAAAGGAGAGGCAATATGAGCATCTTGTTGGCAGTTTTGCACTTTGCCACATTGGGATTTTTGTTTTATTTTGATGGAGCATTTTGATTGTAATGCGACAGTATTTATCTTGAAATATTATTATGGATCGATTTCATATGTTACTTTTATGTTTGCATATGTATTCTTTTAGCATCGAAGTGATGAATGTTTAAAAGGAAAAATAAATTTAGAACTTCATTTGGGATTCAAGTTTGCTACATTCAAAAGGCACTATGAATTGGAGACGCCTTCGGTTCTGTACACTCTACAAAAAGAAGAAAGGAAAGGTGAAGGATTGAAAGATTTGAAAGCACCCAAAATATGGAATGTGAAAGGTGCATTCACCCCAAATATGGGGTGAAAGCTCTGTTCGCCCCACCTTGGGGTGAACGTAATATGAAAATGTGATGAAAGGGAGGCATAGCAATAAAAGGTGTGCAATAAAATGATATCGCGTTCACCCTAGGTCGAAATTTATGGGGTGAAAAAAAATATCCTGAGGGGTGAACATCTTGTTCGCCTCTCCCATGGGCGACGCACCCCAAAAAACTAAATGAAATCATGATCACCCTGGTCGAGGGGTGAACATCTTGTTCGCCTCTCCCATGGGTGAACATGTTCCCAAAATGACATCGTGTGAATGCGCCAAGTAAAATGAAATTGGGTAAACGTGCCTACAATGGGGTCATGTTGACAAGTTGATATCATAGTCATATTAATGGAAGGGCGACTGTGTTTGTCACCTATTTTAAGGGTGAACGTGATTATTAAATATATAGGATGAACGTGATCATAATGTTCAAATATTAATGATTCTACCTTAAACAAGAAGGATGGTTTCGTCATGGTCAATAGGGGATGTAATTAATCAAAGGTGTATTCTTCGATGATGGTCAAATTTCAAAGGCACCCAGAGCAGGTTGTGACAAACATTAAATAATGGTGGCAACGAGTAACTCAAATGATGAATCCCAAGTGAAGAAGAAGGTCATGTTAAAAGCATAGGAATATTTTCATGATTTCCAAAGTGGGAGTGCATTTTCAAGGCATTGAACATCTCTTAATTTTCTGTGCACCGACGCCTAAAATGTTGATTTCTTGGGAATGTTTCCTTGAAATATGGATCATTGTTCCAAAAGGATGAATTTTCAATATTTCCAAGGAGGAATTTCCTCACTCTGGTTCCTGATCTGCGATCATTTTGTCTTCATGTACATTTAATGAAAGAGGTGAAATCCTCTATAAATACTAATCAAATTTCCATTGTAAAGGAGGTTAGACACTTTACGAGAAAACTCTCCAAGTTCTCTGCATCAATAGAAGACACCAGGCTTCTGAATTTGCAAGTGATCTTGTGTGCAATTTCCTTCTTTATTTATGCACTTCTATTTTACATTCATGTTCCTTATTTGTTGTGAAGTTTAAAATTTTGAATTTGAATTTAAATATTTCTAGTGAGGGAGTGAGTGTTGGAGTGTTATTTTGAAGGTTGTTTCTACAAATTTATAAGTAAATTCTACTACTTTTCTTTTATTATATGCTATTTCATGCTTGGGTGATTTCCTATTGTTAGTCTACCCCAAATCCTATGCATTCGGCCTATGGCCATATTTCCCATTTCTTTCCATATTTTCTAATTTCTTTCCTGCAACTCTAGTCTTCAACCAGTGTAGGATTTAGTTTGGGAGCCAACCCTCTCTGGAGATTGACATGGAGGACATTCCTTTCCTCCGATCATTCAATGTTGGCCATGTCTAGGGTGCACAAATGTAGTTTTTGTTGATTAGGTAGATATTTGACCAATAATTTTTGGCATGCCTGGTGGGACTTCAAAAGTTCCACTTTCGATAGTATTAAGGTTTGATGTTCACCTTCATGTTGTATAGTTAGAACATCTGGCGACTCGATTATATCCAAAAATATCTAAATGTGAGAACAATGAAAGTTGTGTCTCATGAATACAAGATCGAAGGCCAAAAATCTAGATCATCAAATTGAGTTCTATGAACTTGATATTCAAAGGCTAGGGGAACATCCTCAATTAGCCACTTTACATCATACATCTTCATTACCTCATACATCCCATATATCATCTATCACATCATCATGACTAGTCGATGTATTTTTTGCTCCCACAAGTCTAGTTAGCATTGCTACTAGTATTCCTCAAGCTCCACCTCACACACCAGTCCACATGGCTCAAAACCCACCACCACAATAGCCACAACCACCAAGGCAGTTCCCAACATGGAATAGCTCAGGGGCCTTGAATTTACAAGCACAAAATCTAGTGCCCCAAGTAGCTTTGAAGGCTTTGCCGACCTATGATGGTACTGGTAAAATGACCTATGAGCATATTCAAGATGTAGCTTCTTTGGCTACGATCCATGGAATAACAGATGAAGATGTGATGGTAAAGTTGTTGGTATTGTCACTGAGAGGAAAGTTGTTGTATTGGTACCGATCGTTGCAACTTGGTACTATTACCTCATGGGATCAGTTAGTGGAATTGTTGATAAAGAATTTTCATGAACAAGCTGACCCATACTCCTTGTTGCATCAGTTCACAATGATTCAAAGACATCCATAGGAGGAGATAGTTGATTTCAACGTCAGGTTCGCTCAAAGCTGGCAAAGAGTTCTTGATGGTTTGTGGCCCATGCATGAACAAGCTACTTTTTATTACCTCAGGGTATTTAGCACTAAAATTGGTATGGTCGTGCGACAAGCCAACGTGACTACATTCCTAGACCTGTACACACAGGCACAAAAGGCCGAATCTGACTTGATTATCATAGGCAGGCTTCCCCAAAAATGACTATGCCCATTCTTCCTGATCTCCCATAGTATTTGTATTCTAGTGCATTTTTGTAGCCCATGCCTTCCATGTACCTAGTTCCCTCATGGAGTTCAAGCCCACCTCAAATCACTCCTATCCCTATACCACAACACCCTACTCCAAGCTTTCCATAGTTACCCACTCAATCAGTACCCCAACTACCTTCATCTATTCCTTTTCCAGCACTACCAGTGCCATCGGTCCCATTACCATTACCTGTATCACCAACACCTCTACCTCTTCCAGTGCCCTCCACACCTTCTAATCTCGATCCTTTCATGACATTGTTACAAGAAGTGAAATCTAATAACTCAGCCTTAAGGATGATATCAAATGAGCTTACAATGGTGAGGAAGAAGCAAGTCGAGGCTGAATTTAGGTCGAGGAGATTTCAAACTCCACCAATTACTCGAGAGCAAGCATCTACTAGTAGAGGCCTTGAGAAGAGCACAATGGTGCTAGCAAATGAAGAGACTAGTACAACTGAAAAGGCATACTGGTGTTCAACATGCAATGATCCTCATGGAGAAGAAACCTGCATGGTGCATATGAACTATGTGTAGATGCTTGCAAAAAGTTCATCTGGTGGGCAAGTCAATATGATCAGGGAAGTTGATCATAATTTTATGATGCCATCTTTGGAGCAAGTTTCGGTTCTTACGAGATCCAGGAAAAAGCTAGTAATTGTAGATCCAACTGAGCTTGAACCTTTGAAGGTGCCTACAGAACCAAAGGTGCTAGATGAAAAAGGGCAACCTCTAGTGAAGGTGCCTAGTGCAAGGGCTAGGGAGCAAGATTCTATCAAGCTAAAATATTTATTGCCTAAGCAAACTCAAGAAAAGGTACAAATGAAAGCATCATCTTCACAACCTACAACAGCTGCCCAAATATAGAATGAAATGAAAGAGTAGGCCAAAGAGCACCTCAAGTACCCATCATTGACCAAGAGATAAAGGGTAGAAGCTACTCAATAGTACCGAGACAAGTATGAGTGGGTCATGGAAGAAAAGGCTCTGACCATTTCAAATTATAATATTATGGAGGAAATGAAGAAGGTACCTATGAAAGTGAGCTTGTATGATGCACTACAGTTGCCTGGACAAGTTGACCTACTGCAAGAGTCTTTGAAGACTGCTAAGGAACAAAAGAAAAAACCTTCCCAAATAGTGTTGGCACAAGCACTACCAACCTCGGCCATTGGAAAGAATAGGCCACCCCCATTTTATTTGTCCCTCAGAATGGAAGGGTGGATTGTACACAATTGTATGATTGATTCTCGTGTTGCGACTACTGTCATGCCAAAGGCAGTATGTGAGGTGATGGGGATGGAATATACAAGAAGTAGTCCAGGAGTGTTGCAGCTGGATGGGACTCCGGTCAAGATAGTGGGAGTAATCAAAGATATTCCCATTGTCCTTCATAGTATGCCACAAATCACTGTCATCCAGGAAGTAGTAGTGGTTGATCTGGAGCCATACTTTAGTATGTGTCTTTCAAGGGAGTTCATAATGAAATTGGGAGGATACCTTTCCTTGGATTACTCACATTTGGAGATCCCATTTAAAGGAAAGAGAATTCACATATATAATGAAAAGCCATCAACTTTTCATATTGAAAAGTTGGAGGAGGAAGAAGAATCTCCAGGTGCAGTTAACATGATGACTGAAGAGTTAGAAGAGGTTGATTTGATGGAAGAAGCGCTTGGTGAACTTCACCTTGAAGATGAATTCTCGCTTATGGATTTTAATGCAATGATTGGAATGGACATTGGTTGTTATACAATAACCAAACCGAAGCAAATTGAAGAAAAAGTCCCTGATTCCCTGGATCCTATCACAGATCAATTATGGAAGCTTTATTTTGATGGTGCCCGATGTAAGAATGGTGTAGGGGCTGGTATCATTTTGATCTCTCCCATGGGGTTGTAGAAGACTTATTCTTATAGATTGACTTGGAGTTGCACAAATAATGCAGCTGAATATGAAGCATTGTGCCTTGGATTGAAGAAGGCTAAAAAGTTGGGCATCAAGCAGTTGCAAATTTTTGGTGACTCCAAACTCATTGTCAACCAAACCACTAATAAATGTGTGTCTAAGCAGCATTACCTAAAATCTTATCGCAATAGAGTGTGGGATTTATTTGAATCTTTTACTACCTTGAACATTCAGGCGATCTCCCATGAGCATAACAGACATACGAATATTTTAGCTTCTCTTGGTGCAAATTATTCTCCCATGGAGCAAATAGTCAGAAAGCCCAAGACTGTCAGGGTGATCTATAGACCTTCAGTCCCTGATAAGAATATTTATTGGCAAGTATTCGACAATGATGAACAAATAGTCAATTTTTTGCTTAGAGAAGTTGCTAGCGTAGATGATAGAGTGCTTGTTGAAGAAGAGAGAGAAGGAATGATCCAATTGAAGAACAATCATATTCCCAGGGGATTGATTTTTTTGGAGAGTTTGTTTGACTAGAATGATAGGTTTGAGAAGCATAGGATCAAGGTGGATGCGAAGGAGTATAAGGAATTATAGCTAGAGCCTGAAAAGATCATTAAAATCGGAACTGATTGCATGCCAAAAGAATTGGAAGATATTAAGAACTTGTGCTATGAGTACCCCAACATCGTTGCATGGAGCTATCAAGATTTGAAAGGATATGACAAGAAAGTGATCCAACATACCATTGAGCTGCAGGAGGGGGTAAAACCCTTTCGACAAAAGCAATGCCCTATCAATCCTAAAATCGAAGTGCTTATGAAGGTGAAACTGTTGAAGATGCTAGAAGCAAAGATAATTTATCCAATTAAGCACTCGACATGGGTGGCGAACCTGGTGCCAGTATGAAAGAAGAATGGTGACATTCGATTATGTGTAGATTTTTAGAACTTGAACCAGGCATCACTAAAATATCATTACCCTCTATCGTAGATTGATCAAATCCTTCATGTGGTAGCCGATGCACAGAGATTCTCATTGCTAGATGGTTTCTCTGGTTATAATCAGATATGGGTGAAGGATGAGGACCAACATAAAACAACATTCACCACCAAGTGGGGCACATTTGCCTACCAGAGGATGCCATTTGGACTCTCAAATGCTAGCGCCACTTTCCAGAGGGCTATGGACATCGCTTTCGATGAGTTATTGAATAGAATTATTGTAATCTATCTTGATGATATGACTATGTTTTCACATCGTAGAGAGGACCACGTTTCCCATTTGAGGTAGGTGTTTGAGAAGTGTCATGAGTTTGGGATTTCTATTAATCCAAAGAAGTCAATATTTGTTGTTAAAGAAGGGAAATTTTTGGGTCATGTGATCTCACAAGAAGGATTGGCGATTGATCCTGCAAGAGCTGAAGCACTTTTGAAGTTACCATTGCCTGCTAACAAAAAGGACCTGCAATATTTCTTCGGCCAAATAAATTTCATCCGCAAGTTTATTGCTGACTTTGCTCAGGTTGTGAAACCCATGACTGAGCTCCTAAAGAAGAATACCGAGTTTAAGTGGATGAAAGCCAGAAGATGAGCTTTTCAGGAAATCAAAGAAAGAATCACACAGGCTCCAGTGTTGATTAATCCTGATTATTCAAAGGACTTCATTCTCTATGCAGTGGGTGAGCAAGAGAGCTATGTTGCAGTTTTGATGTAGAAACAAGAATATGGATATGAGAAGCCAATTGCTTTCTTGAGCCAAGTTATTGCACCCCATCAGGAGAAGTATAATTTTATTGAGAAACAAGTGTATGTAGTGATGAAATCATTGAAGAAGTTCCGACACTTTGTTTCCTAGAGCAAAACTATGGTTTATGTTATACATCCTGATGTTCAAAACTTCATACTCCAAGGAGAACTAGGTGACAAAAGGGCAGGTTGGGTCTCAAAGATTCAAGAATATGATGTGGAGATCCGACCAACGAAGCTAGTTCATGGGTGAGCTTTATGCTAGGAGTTAGCTAAAAGTGTCGCATCTGAATCATTCGATATGATGCAAGAAGAAGAGGTTGGCGAAAGCATTTGTGTGAATCATATTGCAAGCAATCATGATTGGATAGAAGAGCTTATTAATTACTTTACTTTAGGAAGTGTCCACCACACCTTGATGCTTCATAACATCGGAGGTTCAGGTTGCAAGCTCTCAAATATGTTCTGTTACCTAATGGACTATTTCACAAGAATATTGATGGAGTTCTTCTTAGATGTGTGAAGGAGTCTGAGAAAGAGAAAATATTAGAGGAATTTCATTCTGGGCTATCTGGTGGTCACTATGCAGGAAGGCCCATGGCCTTAAAAATTATTCGAGCTAGCTATTTCTGGCCTACTCTATTCGTCGATGCTCATAAAGTGAGTCAACATTGTGATAGTTTTCAACGATACGTTGGAAGGATCAGAAAAGGAGCACTGCCTCTATGCCCAATTCAAGTGGAAGCACCTTTCCAATAGTGGGGTCTTGATTTCATCGGAGTCATTGAGCCACATTCTTCCGTAGATCATAAATATATCTTAACGACAACTGACTATTTCACTAGATGGGCGAAGGCTATTCCTACCAAGAAGGCTGATCAAGCAACTGTTATCTCTTTTCTGGAAGGAATCATTACTCGATTTGGCATCCTCGATTCAATTGTAACTGATAATGGAACTCCATTCATTGGGGCTAAAATCATAGAGTTTGCTAGCAAATATGACATTTATCTCAAGACATCATCCAATTATTACCCGTAAGGGAATGGTTTGGCCGAATCTACCAATAAAAATTTACTGCGAATTTTAAAAAGGATGTTGGGTAGTAATAAAAGAAGTTGGCACTTGTTGTTGAATCAAGCGCTTTGGGCAGATCACATCTCTATGAAGAAATCTATTAAAACATCTTCGTATTCCTTGGTGTATGGGAAAGAAGCCATTCTCCCCACTCACATTGAGCTTCCGGTACTCCAAACATTGCAGTTATTTCAAGATGAAGATGAAGAGTATGATCCTATGAGTGCAAGGTTGGCACAATTGTTGTAGTTAGAGGAAGATAGAGAGCAGTCCTATCAAGCATTTTTTGAGCACATAAAAGAAATGCAGAAGTGGTTCGAGAAGAAAACAATTGAACGATTTTAGGTGGGAGATTTAGTTCTAAAATGGAATGAGAAGAAGGCTAAGCTAGGAAAACACCATAAGTTTGATGCTATCTGGGAAGGCCCTTTTCAAATTTTTATAGTAAATTCAGCAAATGCTTATCATCTTCGTGATATGGAGGGTTGCGATCTTCCTATCCCGGTGAATGGTCTTCATTTGAAGGCCTATATTCAATGATGAGGTTCTGATGAGGTACCATCTTGTACATATGTAAATATTCTTTTTAGTGTGTTATTTGTTTTAAATTGTTTCGATGCGTATTTATATAAAATAAAAAAAGAAAAAAAAATGGAAAAAGAGTAAAGTTTTCCCCTCTCAAAGTGTTGTAACAAAATTAAAGAAAAAAGGGGGGCGCTTTCAAATGCTTTCACCCAAGAAGATAATTCAAGCTTCAGGCACCCCTTTGGAGGTGAATGAATATAAAATTTGAAGTCGTGTTCGCCCAAGAGTGGGGCACACATTCACCCTTGGTTGGGGTGAACTTGTTGATGGCTTTGATATCCTCTTCGGGTGAAGACGAATACAAAATTGACGTTGCATTCGCCCTAGATGATGGGTGAAATGGTCGTTCACCCTTAGTTTGGGTGAATGCATCGTTTAAGAGGGAGCGATAAGGATTTATTTTTAATTTTATAAAAAAAAAGAGGGAGAGAAAAGTTGCTTTAGAAGTGATTTTTTTTTTTAGAAAATCAGATTTTCTAAATATGGGAAAATAAGGGAAAAAGAAAGAGGTTTTAAAAGGAGGTTGTTCACCATATAATTACCAAGCAAATTGAAGGAACGATTTGCTCTTATGATTTTCGAAGCTGAATATTGATAACCCATAAAGTGATTTCTCTAAAGAGAAGGGAGCAAGTGCATTTTTTGGAAGCACGTTGCAAAGACAATTGCACCCTTAAATACGTGGTAGCTATCAGAGAGCATGAATGCAGGTAAAGAGGTGTTTTGAATGTATTTAATTAAAAGTGCACCTTGCAAAATATTTATGTTCTCGAGGAGTAGAGAATACCTATCATTGGTTGTTAAGTGGTAAATTTATTTTTCCAAGTAAGCTTCAACAACTAGGGCATGGTTTACAATAAACTTATGTGGCAAGGAGGGCACTTTTTCCTAGGATGATTTGGTAGTGAATCAAAGGTGGTACCGTTAGGACATTGGGAATGGTGCCAAGTGAGCGAATCAATGCTTATGATCTTTCGAAAGTGCCCAAATTAATTCAACATTTATTATGGTAGATGAAAGAGTGCTCTATATAAAGGATGAGGTAAAAGCTCATAGTTTAATTATTTTTAAATTTTTACTATCATGTATTTTGAATTGTTGTAGAAGTGTTCAGAGAGTGTTCAGAGTATTTGTCAGAAAGAAGAGATAATGGGGAAGTGAAGCAAAGAGCCTAAGGATGTTACAGAGGCTGTAGAGCCCAAGAAGTCAAAGTCTAGAGCTAAGAAGGCTTAAAAGAATGACTATGTCGACTTGGACCCGTATGATGACACAATGGTAGAAATTGGTGATTGTCTCATTACCCATAAAGGTGTGGAAAGATTGTGGTAGGATGTTGAGTTAGCGGTGAACCAGGGAGTGACATCACACAGCTGGCTGACAGTGCCCTATCATTCATAGTTGTTCTGGTACCTATGCCCACGATTCATCCATACCTCGAGCTAGTGCGGCTTATCGCTCAATTTTATGACCCATTCACTAGAGCAGTGAGGAATTCTAGGAGGGAAATTCTCTTCACCATCACTCCAGATGAGGTTCGGGAGGCATTTTCTTGTGGACTAAAGCCCCCTTCTTATGCGGTTCATAAAAATTGCATACTGATGAGCAAGAAGATAGATATGTCTCCATGGTAATAATGCACCAATTTATGGAGACCTAGCTGATTAAGGAGCCATCGATGGGGCAACTTCCCAATTTACCAAAGTCGCTCTCAGATTTCAAAAGTTTAGATATTTATTCGATGTTGGCATGGGTCATCGGTTTACCTTCAGATGATATTGTGCATAAGTGGTAGGTGGCCTTAGCACAATGTATTTTTCGGGTGGAGTTCTATTCTCCTAGCTATGAGGTAGGGCACCAACCCGATTTTTTTGATTGGGCTGATTTTATTTCTCGAAGGTTGAATTTTTAGTTGGAGAAGTTGCAGATTGGAGAGGTAAAGTCATTCAGGCACTCTTCATTTTTTATATGGTTTTTCTTTTTCTAGCTTCAACGATGCTTTCCTTTTATTGTAGTGATATAGATGGGTGAGAATAATGAACCTCTACCAGTTTATATGTGGACTCCCATTTTGACAAGAAGGGAGTCATTTTATAGTTTTAATAGTTGGTTTTTGGGGCCCGTAATAGAGTTACTTTGCGGTACATGTGAGAGGGTGCAGGAACTTAAGAGATGCAGTGGTTGCCCAAGAAAAAGGAGATATTTTTTTGCTTACCCAGGGCGTAGTTGTGAGAATTTTTGGTTTCACGGGTAAGCCATTTTTGTTACCCTATTTTGCTACTGAGCATGTTTTTGCTATGGAAGTAGTGTGCTAGTCAGATTATGTGAATGATGTGTATGGAGCTGGATGGGGAAGAAAACTACATGCAATATGTCATTTAAATTTGGTAGTATAGAGGTGAGCCAAGTAGGATAGAATCGGCTCCTTATAGTAGCATTGCAAGATTTGGGACTCATAGAGCTACCACAACGTTGGAGGTATGACCCTTTGGGCAAATTTTTAGCTATTATAAAATGTAAATCATTCCATTGTTGCCCTCGATCTGATATTTAAAAGAATCAAAATAATTTTGATGGGCTTGATATGAATTGGCATATTGAAAATATGACATCACTTCCACCTTGGCATGACTATTATGAGCAAGAGGTGGAGTATAATCTAGCCAGGTATAAATCTCAAATCCCTCCGCCAGGTTTATTTAGCCAAGTTAAAGAAAGTGAACCTGAATGGATTGAGGAAAAAATTATGAATTGGTGGATAATGCGGGTTCATCGAGGGAAGCTGACAACTCCTTATGGGCTGAAGTTAGATGAATCATTTTTAGAGCATTATGATGAGTATGTTGATTCATATCAACCCATCACCTTCACCAATATTTTACCATAAAGTTTTCAACATTTTGATAGTGGTGAAGGTGAAATAGAGGGAAAGCATCCATTGGTTGAGGAAGAGACTCTAGAGGAAGAAGAGCAACAATATGTGTTTAAACGGAGATCTTAGTGGATGAAACAAAAAGTTGAAGCGGCACCTGCATCAGAAAAGCAAAATGTGCCAAAAGTACCATCGCTTCCCAAAGTGGTGAAGAGACCAAGGACTGGTGCCATTACTACTTCTATTGTGGAAGTTTTAGTTGTTGTGGTTCCTATAGTTCCTGTTGTTTTAGTAGTAGTTATTAATCCCTCATCGGTAATAGAGGTCTCGACTATGGTTGCACAAATATTTTCGATGGCTCAAGAGTAGGTGGAGGATCATCAGTCGGAGAGCTCCCAAGTAGAGGTCATGGATGGTGAAGATAATGTAAATATTGAGGAGAGGGTGGAAGCACAACAAGAAGAAGTGATTTCATAGCCACCCCCATCACCATGTCACATGGCACCCATGCCTGAAGGTACATCTTCTTTTCCCTCTTCTTCTTCTCTAGAGCATGTGGTGACTTCTGTTTCACTTCCATCATCTTCTATTTCTATTTCTCCACCCTTTGGTATGCCCTCCATATCTCTTTCACTTCCTTCATCTTCCCTTTCCGAAGTCACTGTTGCTCCTACTTCTATTCCCATTTCTTTGGCCTCCATTTCTTTTAGTTCGTATGCATCAAGGTCGAATCCCTTTTTGCACCCTTCCCCTTCTATTATCGCCACCACTACCATTGAGGTTGTAAGTATGCAAGCTCCTCCTAGAGTAAGCATAACTATAGCTAAACCTGGTTCTTCCATTCAAACTATCATTTTAGTTCCCCCTCTTCTAACCATCTCATCCGCTTCTATTGAGCCTAGCCGTTCAGAAGTTGTAATTCCCTTCACCCCATTTTTGGAGATACAAGCATTGCCCAATGTGT
Organism: Wollemia nobilis; assembly: GCA_028583015.1. Taxonomy (NCBI): domain Eukaryota; kingdom Viridiplantae; phylum Streptophyta; class Pinopsida; order Araucariales; family Araucariaceae; genus Wollemia; species Wollemia nobilis. Next base: position 28,666,190 of record JAQPPZ010015824.1, on the reverse strand, counting down.
AGGTAGCACGAAAATAACCTGATGTTGAGAAGATTAATCGAGTGCACCTGATTTCTTTGCAATGGTTGAAGAGCATGAGGTGAAAGGAGGCCTTGGCTCTAGCTCGACCAATTAAGAAAGTTGCTTTTGATCCAGTCGCTATGGAGGCTCACATGACTAAAATCACTCCCTTGGTTCAAAAGTCGTAAGGAGAAATGTTGTCGAGTGATTACGTCTGTGAGACTATAATTGAAGATCTCACCAAGATAGATCCGATTAAAAATATGGGTAATATATAGGTTGATATGAGCTCGGTGTACTTGCATGGCGAGCATTATAAGGAGAAGTATTTTGAAAATGAAAATAAAATTATTGAGCTCAAAAATGCCTTGGCAAAAAGTAGAGCACAAGAGGAGAAGACCGCAACTAAAAATGAACACTTGCATCGACAGGTTGGAGTGCACCTAAAAGAGAGAGATGCTACCCGAATAGAGATGCATAAGCTCCAGCAGTAGCTTGAAGACATGAAACATCAGCTAGCAGAGAAGGTTGCATAGGCTACTAGTTTTTCACCAAAAAGCGTCAAGGAGGCCCATCTTCGCTCAACCCAGAACTATGAGAAGTTGGCCACACAAGTAGTCCAAGTGTTGCATTATTTGTGGGAAGCCCAAATATAGATCCAGTTAGGGTAGTAGTTGATTGATAACATGGAGGAAAGGCTAGAGCCATATATGGAGATGGTAGTAAAAATTTAGGCCCTAGCTAATGCCAACCTACGTATTCACCCTCTAAGCGAAATGGATCATGCCTAGTCAACTGCCAAGGTCACGTTGCATAGTTATTTTCAAAGGATGGACCTGGTAAGAGAAGGTCAGACAATCCTCAACACCATCGAGCGAGAGCATACCATTTCCATGACTCACTTTAATACTCTTGTCGAGTTGGGATTTCTAGACTTTATGGATGAGTGGGGTGAACCCTTGCCACAGGAGCAATTGGAGGTGCTCTGGAAGAAGTTCATGGAAGATACCTCTGAGATTGATGCATGGGAGGAGCCTCTCATGGAAGCATAGGTATTGCCCTTGATGCAAAAATATACGCGCCTAGAGTTATCATTGTATGAGTTGGCTCAACGAGCGAAGCACCTCAACTTGATAGATATTCAAAATCTTCGCTTTGTTTATGAGTCACTAAGTGTCCCATGCCTATTCACTACTCATGCTTGGAAGGAGGTAGTCATAGTCTATGAAGTAATTTCTGAGAGCCTCAAAGAATAGGAGGAGCAGGCAATAGTGGAGCATGTAGCGGTAGAAGGCAATAGAAGAAGCAGAGCGAGCCGAAGTGCTCAAAGTGGTGGCCGAAGCTAAGGAAAAGGAGAAAGCTGAAGAGGAGGCACATCGAAAGGCATCTATAGCAAAGGCACTAGCCAAGGTGGTTGGTAAGAAGACTCCATGATAGCCCAATGGATAAAGGCCTGGGATCGCTTGCATCCATGCGAGCTGGATACCCCGTGAGTCACCAAAAATATTGGTAGTTTTGCACTTTGCCACATTGGGATTTTTGTTTTATTTTGATGGAGCATTTTTATTGTAATGCGGCAGTATTTATCTTGAAATATTATTATGGATCGATTTCATATGTTACTTTTCTGTTTGTATATGTATTCTTTTAGCATCGAAGTGATGAATGTTTAAAAGGAAAATAAATTTAGAACTTCATTTGGGATTCAAGTTTGCTACATTCAAAAGGCACTGTGAATTGGAAACGCCTTTGGTTCTGTACACTCTACAAAAAAAAAGAAATTAAAGTCAAAGGATTGAAGGATTTGAAAGTACCCAAAATATGGAACGTGAAAGGTGTGTTCACCCCAAAGATGGGGTGAAAGCTCCGTTCGCCCCTCCTTGGGGTGAACGTAATTTGAAAAGGATGAAAAGGAGATATGCAATAAAGGATGAATAAATGAAATTTCCCAAATGGGGTGAAATCTTGTTGCCTCTCATGGGGAGAAAAAAAAAATCATGTTCACCCTGGTCGAGGGGCGAACATCCTGTTCACCTCTCCCATGGGCGATGCACCCCAAAAAATAAATGAAATCATGTTCACCCTGGTCGAGGGGTGAACATCCCATTCACCTCTCCCATGGGTGAATGCGTTCTCAAAATGACATTGCACGAGCATGCCAAGTAAAATGAAATTGGGTGAATGCGCCTATGATGGGGTCATGTTGACAAGTTGATATCATAGTCGCCTTAATGGGAAGGTGACTGTCTTTGTCGCCTATTTTAAGGGTGAACGTGATTATTAAAAAGATAGGGTGAACATGATCAAAATGTTCAAATATTAATGATTTTTACCTTAAACAAGAAGGATGGTTTCATCATGGTCAATAGGGGATGTAATTAATCAAAGGCGTATTCTTCGATGATGGTCAAATTTCAAAGGCGCCCAAAGCAGGTTGTGACAAACATTAAATAATGGTGGCAATGAGTAACTCAAATGATGAATCCCAAGCGAAGAAGAAGGTCGTGTTAAAAGCATAGGAAGATTTTCATGATTTCCAAAGTGGGAGTGCATTTTCAAGGCATTGAACGTCTCTTAATTTTTTGTGCACCGATGCCTAAAATGCTGATTTCCTAGGAATGTTTCCTTGAAATATGGATCGTTGTTCCAAAAGGATGAATTTTCAATGTTTCCGAGGAGGAATTTCCTCACTCTGGTTCCTGATCTACGATCATTTTGTCTTCATGTACATTTAATGAAAGAGGCGAAATCCTCTATAAATACTAATCAAATTTCCATTGTAAAGGAGGTTAGACACTTTGCGAGAAAACTCTCCAAGTTCTCTGCATCAATAGAAGACACCAGGCTTCTGAATTTGCAAGTGATCTTGTGTGCAATTTCCTTCTTTATTCATGCACTTCTATTTTACATTCATGTTCCTTATTTGTTGTGAAGTTTAAAATTCTGCATTTGAATTTAAATATTGCTAGTGAGGGAGTGAGTGTTGGAGTGCTATTTTGAAGGTTGTTCCTGCAAGTTTACAAGTAAATTCTGCTGCTTTTCTTTTATTATATGCTATTTCATGCTTGGGTGATTTCCTGTTGTTAGTCTACCCCAAATCCTACGCATTCGACCTGTGGCCATATTTCCCATTTCTTTCCGCATTTTCCAATTTCTTTCCTGCAACTCTAGTCTTCAACCAGTGTAGGATTTAGTTTGGGAGCCAACCCTCTCTGGAGATTGACACGGAGGACATTCCTTTCCTCCGGTCATTCAATGTTGGCCATGTCTAGGGTGCACAAACGTAGTTTTTGTTGATTAGGCAGATATTTGACCAATACATCTCATCCCTTAGAGATCATACATAGTGATTTTTATGTACCTATAGGCATACCATATCTCGTAAGAAATAGAAAATTTATTTTTATTTATGATTTCTCTCGATATGTGTGTTTTTACACAATTTGTACTAAGGATGATGTTTTTGATAGGTTTAAGACCTTCAAGGCCCTTGTTGAAAATCAGCTAGATATGAGAATCAAATTTTAGATAAACAAGGGTGGTGAATATGTTTGCTATATTTTTCATGATTTTTTGACTTTTTATGGGATTACCTCCTTTTAAATTTTGGATGACATGTTATATGCATGCAAAAATCATGCATAGTAATTTCCTTTACTAAATTATGGGTAGCAAGTATATTTATATTTTTTTTATGCATGGAGCAAACCTTCAGCCAACAACACTCCATTGGAAGTTAACATTTAGATGACCCATGTATTGGTTTGATGATAACTTCATAATAGATGACCTTCTTGTATCTTTATATGATCTTATTGGTAGATGACTTGGTAAATGGATGAAAGGATCAAAGTTAACTTCATATGGTAATATCTTATGATGACAACTCTAGAAGGCTCTTATAGATGATAATTCATGTTATGATACAAATATATTCAAATAAATCGTTTATTTAGATGGTAATATATTTAGATGACAAATTTTCTCTAGATGATAGCTCTTCTGTAAATGATAATAATTTTCTAAACAACTTTGGATGACAACTCATCTCCAAATGATATCTCTAGATGATAACTCTAGATAGGGTTATGCATAGTGGTGAATATTCATAAATTGGGCGAATATTAGGATTTCCAAAATTGGAAATTGGCGAATATGAGGACCCTCGACGTCGGCCCATTCACCTAAAATTTTTAGGACCAATTTTTTCTTAGGGTCAATTTGCCACAATATATATCCAAACATAGGCATATTTGTACTTGTTGGAAAGCTCTTTTCAAGCCTAATATAATGGTGGTGTTTTTATGAAGTTATAATATGATTTAATAGGTCAAAAGTGGACCCAAATATGACCTTACATTTTAGGGCTTCAAATACCCCAAATTTTGGTATGAAGATGTTCGATTTGATTTGCTTAGTATTCTTAATGATTCACCTTGATTTTGATTAGGATTTGCCATTTTTGTACAAGTACATTTTGAGTCCAACCTCTTATGCATAATCCCAACTCTAGATGACAAATATTTTTTAGATGGTAGCTCTTCTCCAAAAGGCCCATTTTTATAATGGAATAATTATATGATGATATTATCATTAGACATCAACTTTTTTCAATTGACCCTATTTTATGATGCCATGATCTTCATACAATAATTATCTTGTAAAATTAATCTTGATCCACGCTTGTGCATCTAAAGCATAAATAATGGTAGAAAAATACAAATAGGATTATTTCTAAAATATCTCTAGTGCAATGATCTAGATGACAACAATAAATTAGAACTCCAAGTTCTCTTGCATAACTAAAAAATATAAACAACATAAAAAAAAGTGTCTTCTCCTACGTTCATATGATGATAATGATTCTCTTTACTCCTTAGCAATGCATTCCAATTAATCATGCGCTTCTTTACAACTTCCATCAATCTTGTGAGCCTCTAGCTCCTCTCAACTAGAATGCTTGGTAATGCTTTTCCTTTATTCAAAACCTTCATCCATGATGGAATTTCTATACCTTGATCTTATCTTCCTCCAAATAGCACCTTGCAAAATTGATCTATTCTTTCTCATGCTCTAGGATAAATGATGGCTCTAATACCACATGTTGGACCAACATGATGTTGGATAGAGTTTTATTAATAAAAATGTGAATATATACGATGAACATGAGATAGTTTGGATAACAAAATATCAACCATCTATTTGGGTGCAAATCTTGAATATCTAACCCTAACTATATTACATGATATAATAAATTCCTAATATTGTTGAGGAACAAAAAATCAGATGTATACCAAATATTGACTACTTGTGAGCCACAATATTAGAGGAGGTACATTGTACCACAAATTCTAGCCATCTTGGTATGACTAAAATGATAGCAGACCTAGAAAATTTATTTTTTGATTTGGTTTAAAGAAAGACACAACAATATTTGTTGCTAAATGCTTGATATGCCAATGAGTTAAAGCTGAGAGTGTGCATCCAATAAGTATGTTGTATCCACACGATATACTAGAGTGGAAATGGGAGATATTTAGCATAGATTTTATTCAAGGTTTGCTAATATCAAATTATAAGAATTAAGGCCCTTGTTGAAAATTAGCTAAAAGGACATGTTGCTTTATGGTAGGCCAAGGTGTATATTTAGTGAAATAGCAAGGGTAATGAAAATACAAGATGGTATATGATGCTTACCAAGTTGAAAGGAAAATTCCTTCTTATTGATTACCAACTCTAACTTATTGAACACACCTTAAAATATAGAGAAAGTTAAATTAAGACTACATGGAGGAGCTTTATAAGATTGATGTTAAAGTTGTTTATGATAAAGTTGACAAAAAAGGTTGAAATATGTGTCAATGGATTATAACTAAACATCTAAGATGATATCAACATGATAGAATTATAGATATTAGAGAAATCCTATTGATAAGCTTTGAAATAAGAAGATAATGTTTCTCCAAAATATTATAACTCCTTACAAGGTAGAGAAATATTTAGTAAAGAAAAAACATCAAGGCAATAATACAAAACAAATTTTACAATAAGATCAATTAACTCTTTAACAAATCCAAAATCATCCATCTAGTGAAGGAAAATTTAATACAGAAAGAAGAATCTACAACCAAGGGGAATATTTAGTGATACTTTCCTTTGATGTGGTCAAGTAAGTCATGGGGCCATTGAATGCCCTCAAGCCATCAAGATACCAATAGAAAGAGGAATGAAAAAACATACATATGCTAAAAATAGAAGAAAGGTCAACAACATTATTGATTCACATGGAAGAACCTAAGCAAGGAGAGAAACCCATGTTGATAAAGATATTATTGATGCTAGTATTATTATAATAATATAAATAAGGGATTTTATAATCCCAACTGCCGTACTTGGGTGGGAAAGTGAGCTTTGGCAAATTTTTCCTCTGAACTAGGGTTTCTGGAACTTCAAAAAATCTCGGGCTTCTACTGGATTGCAGAAGTGTCTTTAGGGTACGGTGAATCTGAAGGCTAGATCAGTGCCCTAGGAGGGTCCAATGGGGACTTCTCTAACTCCTTTTCTAGGGAGTACCAGCTCTTACGCTAAGTTTTTTAAAGAAAATTCTCCTTCGAAGAACGAAGAAGCCCAAAATATGGCATATAAGAAGCTCTTCACGGTTGCTAGGAATAGGTCGTCAACACATCGGGTGAATGGTTGTTTGTCGTAGGCTGAATCCAAGCCAAAAATCATCATTGAGCCAAGTATGGTTGGAGAATCAGTCATCTATAAAGCTAACCATGATTTAATCTGCAAGTTCATGGGGATTCGCCCTTCCCTAAATTTTTTGCACTCTTGGATCCACAAAAACTGGGAGCCCCACGATGAGTATTCATTGTGGTTTATTAGTAATGGTTATTTTATTGTTAGATTTTTGGCTCTGGCCGATAGAAATAAGGCTTTCGAGTTGAAGAAGAAAAATCATGGCCCGACAGGGCTATTTGTTCAACCATGGAGGGTGGGCTTCGATCCTCATGTTGAACCTACGGCTGTCCCAGTTTGGATCCGTCTATATGCTCTTCCAATGGAGTTTTGGGGTGAGCAGGTGTTGGCAATGATTGGTAATTCTATTGGTAGACATCTGGGTGTTGCCAGAGACACTATTGAAGGGAGCATGGCAGTGTATGCTAGAATATGTGTGGAGATGGATCTCAGCTAGCCTTTGTCGACAGAGTTGGAAATTGAATTGGTAGATCTCTCCTGGATTCAACAACTAGACTATGATGCCCTACCCTTTAGATGTAGGGTTTGTCACAAACATGGACATTTGGCCCGTTTCTGTCCTAATAATATGAATTCCAAAATGGAGGCCCCTTTAGGAATGCCAAACCTACCTAAAGAGGATAATGCAACACCTAATAAAGATTCTAATAGCATCGATCAGGGCCAGGAAGCTCAGAGAGAGGGTTTTGAACAGCCCAAAAGAAAAATACAGACAAAGAAAAAGGAGGGAAAGGAGCAATCCCATCTCAGGCCTGCCAATAGGTATGAGATTTTTAAGTCATTGGTTGACTCAGAGGAACAATTTATGGAGGGCATGGAGGGTTTTAAGGAAACTTCTAATATTCTCGGGCAACTCCCCCTCTCATCTCCTCCCGTCATACAGTAGGTAGTTGAACTCTGTGAGGTATTACAGCCAGTATGTTCTGGTGCCTTATTAGTCCATAACCAAGAGCGGACAGTATCTCAGGATGTCCACATGGGAATAGCAGAGAAGAACAAGGAAATGCCATCTTTGGGGATAACCCAGGTAGAAAAAAGATAAAAAAATAGCAATTCTCAGGGAGTAGGTAGAAGATCCAATAAGGAGTTGCTAGCAGCCCAAGGAGACAAATTGATCACGGGAGGATCGGTGAGGACAATAGACTCTTATTGCTCCCAGGGTAACCAATGATTATATAATCTTGGAATGTGAGGGGTTTAAATAGCAGAGCCCATCAATCTGTTGTTCAAAGACTATTAGAGAATTGCAATACTGATTTTTTCTTTTACAAGAGACTAAGATGTCATTGGATCTTATGTCTAAAATAGTCAATAAAATTTGGAGGGGTGCTGGTCATATGGATGTGGCTGCCCAAGGTGCCTCAGGGGGGATTGTTACTCTGTGGAACTCTCTTGAATGGTCTACAATAGAACATATTTCCTGGAGGGGTGTTCTCACTTCTCTTTTTAGGAATAATGTCTCTGTAGAATTCGTTCTAATCACTAACTTTTATGGGTCTCAAAACCTAGAGGGTCAAAGGCGACAGTGGAAGGTTGTGCATAACATGCGAGCCTCAAGGGAAGATCTAGACTGGATTATAGTGGGGGACTTTAATGCTAAATTATCTTCTAGAGACTAGGAATGGGGAACACCATTTTTAGACCCAGGGGACCGTTTCATGATTGCCCAAGTCCAGGCTTTGCACTTAGTGGACATTAAATGTCTTGGCAATAACTTCACTTGGACTAATAAAAGGAGGGAGCCACATAGTAGGAAGGTTAAGCTAGATCATTTTATAGTTTTAGAGGAGGCGTTTGTAAAATGGAATATAAATTTTCAGATTTTTGAAGGCCCTATTTCTGATCACTGTCCTATTCTGCTGGAAGGCGGGACTAGGATGGGGCAACATCACAAACCTTTCAGATTTGAGAATTTTTGGCTTTAGAAAGAAGAACTTTGGGAGAAAATTCCATAGTGGTGGGAAGAAGGCCACCTAGCTTATGGGAGAGCAATGTTCAGAATCCACAAAAAACTTCAATATGTCAAATCTCAGTTGAAGTATTGGAGGCATTCTAATAAAACTAACTTCCAGGCCCAAAGAGCTCCATTGGTGGCCCGATGGGATGAGGTCCAAAAATAGTTCAGAGGAGTAATTACAGACCAACTCAAAGCTGAGGATGATGCCTTGCATACAATGGTTGAGGACATTGACAACCAAGAGGAGATCTATTGGAAGTAGAGAGCTAGAACCACCTAGTTATTAGAAGGGGACAGAAATACAAAATTCTTTCATCGGACTGCTTGTGCTCGAAGACAGATGAATAAGATGGAGGTCCTTCAAGATGAGAACGGTCACTCCTTTGATACTCTTCCAGGCATACATTCCCATGCTATGGATTATTTTTCTAAGCTTTTTAAGGAAAGTGTGGTACAAGATGTAGAGGCCCAAAATGAAGTTATATTTGTCATACCTGCTATTATTTTAGAGGATGAAAATCAGGCCCTCCTCAAACCCATTGATAGGGATGAATTGAAAATTATGGTCTTTGGAATGAGCACTGGTAAAATTCCTAGTCCATATGGCTTCCCAATTAAGTTTTTTTAGGTTTTCTGGGACTGCTTAGAGGATGATGTAAGGACTGTTGTTGAAGAGTCCAGAGAAAATAAGAGATTGCTTAAAGCTATAAACCACACTTTCATTACCTTGATTCCAAAAGGGGAGGAGGGGGTTCATATTTCTGATTATAGGCCTATTGCCTTATGTAATGTGCTGTACAAAATAATCACAAAGGTAATGGCTGAGTGCCTAAAACCTCTTCTTCACAACATTGTCTCCTTTGAGCAAGGGGGTTTTGTTGAGGGACGATAGATTTTGGATGGGGTGGTTGTGGCCCAGGAAGCAATCCATTCAATGCACACTTCGGTAATAAAGGTATGTTCATAAAACTGGACATGTCAAAGGCTTATGACAGGGTTGAATGGAGTTTCCCGGCTAAAATGATGGCAGCCTTTGGCTTCTCTCGTGGCTGGATAGAGTGGGTCATGAGTTGTGTCTCTTCCCCGACTTACTCCGTGCTAATCAAGGGCCTTCCTTCGCAAAATTTTGGAGCTTCTCGGGACTCGTGCTAGGGGGATCCCTGTTCTCCTTATATTTTTCTCATTCGCGTTGAAGGTCTTGGTAGAATTTTCTTGAGGAGAAGACAACAAGGTAGATTATTGGGTATCAGGGTGGGTGACGAAGTTTTAACGCACCTGCAATTTATGGATGACACTGGTTTGGTGGGAGTGGCCAGCTTTAGGGAAGCAAGAATGATTAGGGATACTCTTAATTTCTATCTTAGGGCTAATCAATAGGTCATTAATGACAAGAAATCCAAAGTGGTTTTTTTTAATCTGGAGCAAAGGCTTCAGAATAGAATTTTAGAAATCCTGGGATTCACAAGGACTTCTCTTCCAGTGGTTTACTTGGGGGTCCCCCGGCACTTCAAGAAGCTAAAATTAGACACATGGAGGAATCTTCTGGAGTGTATCAAGGATAGAATTAATCACTGGTCTCACAAGTGGTTGAGTTATGGTGGCAGATTAACTTTCTTATAGTCAGTCATTCAAGCCATGCCAATTTACAAATTCTCTATCCTGGCTACCCCGGTTACAATTTGGAAGGAGTTGGATAGGATGGCTAGAAAGTTTTTATGGGAAGGAGCAAAGGGAGAGAGAAAGTGGGCCTTAGTGGGATGGGACAAAGTTACCCAGCCCAAGGCTAAAGGAGGTCTGGGTTTGAGAAAATCTAGGCTGAATAATAAAGCTTTGGTTGGAAAGTCAGATCTGGAGATGGATCTCCCAACCCACCTCCCTTTTTAGTAAAATCCTAACTAGTAAATGCCTAGGACAGGCCAACCCAGTCGATGTTGCTCACCTCCTCTTGGATGGTACAAGGTCCCTTGTTTGGCAGGCTCTCAAGTTAGGGTCTCAGGTTGTTAAAGATCGCTTATTTTGGAAAGTGGGAAGAGGGGAGAAGGCTCGTTTCTGGACAGACTCTTGGGATCAGTTCCCACCCATCATTGCTGAATTTCTTGAATTACAACCAATAAAAGTAGCCATTGAAGCCAAGGGATGGATCTGTATTGAAAGTTACTTCACAACTTCTCAGTTGGGGGAGTGTAAGTTTAAGCAGTTCAAGAAGCTGGATGAGTGGCCCATTTCAATCCCTTCGGATTTGATTCCCATCATGACTAAAATTTTGACTAAAATATTTCTTATAGGGGGAGACATGGAGGATGAATTAGCCTAGGGCTTTGGGAGTCTTGGCATCTATACAGTAAAGGACGGATATGATAGCATTCTCCCAGAGCCCCCCCTCATACTTTTTTGGTTGAGGACTAGAGGAAAATCTGGCACTCTAAAGGCTGGCCGAAAGTCAACTTTTTTGCCTGGCAGTGCATGCACAATGGAATCCTCACTTTTGATAATCTCATATCAAAAGGTATCATCAACCCTTCTCAATGTGTGCTATGCTACAAGAGCGAGGAAACTGCTGACCACTTGCTATTTGGTTGCCCTTTCACCCGACAGATTTGGCTGCGATGGTTTGCATACTTTAAATTTCAAGTAAGTGGTGACCTGGATCGGATGAATATCTAGGCAAAATTGCAAAAGCGTAGATTCAAATCTAAATCTCTTCATCTTGGCTGGGAGCTCAGGTTAAGATTTATCTGGTGGCAAGTATGGCTGGAAAGAAATGCCAAAATTTTTAGAGAAACTTTCACTGCTCTAGATGGGGTTTGGCGGACCATTTGGAGTAAGGTTATCGAAACTGTGGCTGTTCATGCAGAGGAGGAAGTTCAAATTGACATTGGAGCTATGGATGACCATGGTGAACTGCTAGAGGGACAGGACAAAATTCATTGGAAACCTCCCCCTATAGGTTGGATTAAAATCAATACTTATGGAGCTGCAAAAGGCAATCTGGGTAGAGCCAAAATTAGAGTGGTGTGCTGAGACCATGCTAGGACTGTGCTCTATTGGGAATTGCAAGGCTTGGGAAGAACCACTAACAATGAAGATGAAGCCATTGCCATTAAGTTTGCTTCTATTTGGGCAGTGAAACATGGCCACCGTAGGATTATTATTGAATTAGACTGGCAAATTTTGGTTGGAGCTCTGTACTGGATGAGGAACTTTGATTTGAAAGCTTGGAGGTTGAGGGCTCTTGTCACTCAAATTAAAGAATTATGGAAGGAATTGGAGGACGTGATCCCAGTTTATGCGAGTAGATATTTGAACAAAGCGGCTGACTTTATAGCTAAGATGGGTGCAGAAAAGGAGGTTGGAGTTCTATTGCATAGTGACATGGATATTGAGGATGAGGTGATTAGAGAGGGTCTGGAAAGGTCCTTGCACCAATGATAAAAGAAAATGCAAAGGGTGGAAAACTGTCGCGATATCATGACATGTTGCGCGGTCGCGGTCGTTGGAGGAAAGTTGTTGCGATATCGCGACATGTTGCGTCGTCACGATCGCTAGAGGAAAGTTGTCATGATATCATGATATGTTGTGCCGTCGTGGTCGTTGGAGGAAAGTTGTCATGATATCACGACATGTGGCACCGTCATGGTTGCTAGAGGAAATTTGTCATGATATCGTGACATGTTGCGCCATCGTGGCCATTGGAGGAAAGTTGTCATGATATCACGACATGTTGCACCATCACGGCCGCTAGAGGAAAGTTGTCACGATATCACGACATGTTGCACCGTCGTGACCACTGGAGGAAATTTGTCATGATATCACAACAGTTATGTCATCGTGGTCATTGGAGCAAAGTTGTCATGATATTGCGACATGGTGCACCGTCACTGTCACTAGAGGAAAGTTGTCACGATTTTGTGACATGGTGTGCCATTGCGGTCGCTAGTGGAAAGTTGTGATTTCGCGACATGGTGCACCGTCGCGGTCGCTGGAGGAAAGTTGTCATGATTTCGTGACATGTCGCTCCGTCGCGGTTGAGGGAGGAAAGTTATCATGATTTCATGACATGTCACTTTGTCACGGCCGAGGGAGGAAAGTTGTCGCAATTTCGCGACATGTAGCTTCATTGCGGCCAAGGGAGGAAATTTGTTGCGATTTCGTGACATGTTGCACTTTTGCGCCGCCCAAAGGAGAAAAGTGTCACGATTTCGTGACGTGTTGAGTTTTCATGGCCAAAGGCAGAATATGTCATGATTTCGCGACATGTTGCTTTTTCGCGGCCAAAGGGGAAAGGTGTCACGATTTCGTGACATGTTGCTTGTTCGCGGCCTATTGAGAACTTTTGTGTCACGATTTCATGACAAGCTGCTTCATCTATTGTAAGATTGTGTTCTCTCTGAGTTCGGCTAGGAAGAGTCCCTTCCCTTATTGTAATTGATCTTTGTTTTAATACAATTTTTTTCAAATTTTTCAAAAAAATAATCCCAACTCATTGGTGATTAATGAGACATTAAAGATAATTAGTAAATCAAATTTCACTAGTCTTGTATCATACATAGAAAGTATTTTTTGGCTAGATAATAAGGGGTTGTACTCGGGTCCCCCACCCTTGAAAAATTACAACTCTCTTCTTTAGAGCTTGAGAGTTTATAAATAGATACACTTCTCATCTCAATTGAGATGCTATAGCTAGAAACCTACATCATTTTACATAAAATGTTTGATTTCTTGATTTTCATTTTCTAGATCTTTTCAAATTTTTGTATGAATACAAATATTCTATAATTTAGCATCATTTTTGATATTTTTCTATAGCAACCTTCACAATACCAAAACTTCACCTCTACTATTTATGCATTGCATCTTAGTAGAGTAATATTTCTAAAACATCGCACTATCATAGTCCGCTTTACCAAATATGGATTGTTAGTTTCCTTCCTGAAACACAAGTGCAACCACAAAAATTATAATAAATAGTTTATATGAAAATACATTATTGTTACAAAATAAAGCAGATATTACCAATGGAAAATATTAGAGTAAATCTTAATCATTATTTGATTTAGACAATCAACATTTTCTTGTCAGTTTCAACTAAACTCACTACTTCCTCTAACCAAGGAAAGGAGAATTTAACTTCATGATCCTCAATTAAAATCCCTCTATTGGCTAGCCTATCTACATATTTGTTTCCTTCCCTTAATGTATATGTAAACCTGATTTCTTCAAACTCTTTAGCAAGATCTTGAATTTCCATAGTTATCTCTTGTATGTTCCATGAAGCCTTTGCTTTCCTCAAAATTGTATTTATTACTATGAGAGAATCACCTTCCATCCATACTCTCTTCCATTTTACTTGTTTGCATATTTTTAACCCTTCTAAAGCTGCCCAAGCTTTAGCTTCATTATTTGTCTTAAATCCACTATTAAAAGTGTAATGAGACAAAATATCTCCTCTATTATTTCTAATTATTCCTCCTCCTACTGGTCTTGGATTTCCTTTAGATGCTCCATCAAGATTCAATTTAACCCACTCCACATCTGGTATTTTCCACTTTATATTCTTTGCCTTCTTTTTTCTTCTCTTATACCCAACATCATAATTCCATTTAATGACTTGACTCCATCTATCAAGGCTCTCTACTTCCATATTAGGGACTGGATGAGTTGATAGGGTTAGTTTAGAATCCTCTATGGCTAAACATATCTTCCTTTTCATTACCTCTAAATTGCTTTCCTTACCTTTAAATATTCTTCTATTATTTTCTAGCCATATAGTCCAAAGTATTGTATCTTTTGATATATCCCATATTGTCTATAAAGCCTCACTTTTATAAGTGCTCTACCATTGCTTTAACCAATATTCAATTCTTCTATTCATCACCATGCATTTACCAAACATATTAAGAATCCATTGCCATAGTTTCCATACTATTGAACAATGTCCCAAGAGATGGTCAATACTCTCCTCCTTTTTACAAAGAACACATTGAGAGGGGCCATGAAAACCCCTTTTATAAGGTTATCCTAGGATAAAATGCTTCTATGACCTACTAGACAAACAAACATTTTGACTTTAGGAATGCTTGGGCTATCCCAAATATCTCTCCATATTCTAGTGATATTACTATTTTGTTGGTGTTGTACATTATATCCACTTCTTGTTGTGTATTCTCTTGAGCTATTGAACTCCCAAATCAATTTATCCTTGGCTCCCCTTGGAATAATCACAGTTGTTATGTTTCTACTCAATTGCTTCTTAGCATCAATGTCTTGTATACTTGTAAAAAATATTCTTTCCATTTATATCTTCCTTCCTGATCCTTGTACAAAATGATTGAAACCCTATCACCATGTTTATCTTGAATCAATCTCATCCAAGGTTTCAAAATTGGATCTAAATTGAGTGGTTTTTTATCACACCAAGTATCCATCCAAATAGAATTTTTTTCTTAGTTCCCACCACCCATATTAAACCTTTAATCATTAGATCAATAGATTTTTTTAAACCATTCCAAAGAGCTAAACCATTTGGTAGAGAGAATGCAATAAATATTAAACTTAGGTCATTGGGCTCAACATACTTAGAAGAATTCTTGTCCATTGTCTTTGACTCTATTTGTACAATCTCTAGATTACTTTTCCTCTAAGAGCTAAGTTTGCATCTGTAAGAACTCTTAAACCAAGACCTTCCTTAGTTTTATCATCACACACCTTGATCCATTTCACCAAAGGAGATTTCCTTTTATCATGTAAACCTGACCATAAAGAGGATCTCATAATATAGATTAAATTTTTTCAACTAATTTTGGCATAGAATACAATGACATATAATATGTTGGAATGGCCTTTAAGACTAATTAATTACACTCTTCCTACTAATAATAACCATCTACCTTTCCAAGTTAGAATTTTATTATGAACTTTGATGATAACTGGATTCCACAAGCAAAGAATAATAGACTTCCACTCACAAGCATAAAATAATAGACTTCCTAGTCGTCATAACCAAGCTAAATTTCCTAACATAATCAAACTTCAAATGTTGCCCTAGCCATAACCTAGTTATAGAATTTGCCCTTGGATGCCTTGGACCACCAAAGCATTAGATCTTATATCCTTAAAACATAGATTATAAAGACCTTCATCTATTAGGCCATTGATTTATGGAGCATAGTTCCCAAGACATATTAAGCATTGTTGTAATTTTAAATGAAATATTTTAAAGATGCAAACCATGAGATCCTAGAACCTAGATATTAAAGGCCACAAAATTTAGAGTATGAATCTAAATGAATTGGTTTTCTTGTCTTGGAGGAAAGCAGAGTAGTAGAGAAAATAGAGTTGGAGAGGGAAAGTGTATGCCATCATAGCTAAGCTCCAAGATGGGCATGACCTTGTTCTCCATGTGTAATTCATTAAGGCAATTGAGGGTGTCATTCCACTTGTTCACAACTCAAGAAATGATCACAAGTGTACAAATATTTAAATGTTGAAGCATATATTTGTGTTTTGTACCAAGTTCTTGAGCAAGGACCAAACTTATGGAGGAACTAGTGAAACAAAGAGATTTATCTGTAGACAATACAAGCAGAGAAAAATAAGAAAAAGCTTTATTATATGATCTCTCCAATGGACAATTTTAAATGTTATTCCCAATTTTCCCTAAAGCTTTTGAAAAAAAGGCTTTTATTGTTAAGTTTTACTTTTCAACAATTTTCCAACCAAAACAATTTAGATGTCATTTTTCTTTTCAATCCTTCTAGAAACAATTTGAGTTTGAATTTTGTTTTGCAAATAAAAAGTTAATTTCTAACCATTTACAAGTAGTGGGAGCATTGCAAAGTAATTATAGATAGTGGTTATACTAATAATTTGGTGTTAAGTGAAATGATAGAGAAATTTGGATTGAAAATGATAGTGTATCCTAGTCCTTAGAAGATGTCATGGCTTCATAATAGTCATTAGTTGGTCATGAATTAATGTCTAGTTAATTTTTAGATTAGGTATGAAATTTTGTATGATGTAGTTACCATGGATGTTTGACATGTCTTGTTGGGAAGACCATGACAATATTATTCAAAGGTCATTTATGTTAGAAGATCAAGTATTATAATGATTGAGAAGAGTGGTAGGAAATACACCTTGGTTCCTTTAAAGGAAAAATAATATAGAGTGGTCCAAAATAACAAAGTTCTTTTAGTGACAAGCAAATATTTATGAAGGATAATAAAAAAAGAAGGATAATGTTATGTCATAATTTCCAAATGAACGATAATTCGATTAACGATAATGTTAACGAGAATTTCAAATTCCCTTTAATTTGATTAACGATAATTCCCATTTTTTTTCATTCCTTTAATTTTATTTTTACTTCCCTTCTTTTCTTTTTCTTTCTTTCCTTCCTTT
This sequence comes from Wollemia nobilis, assembly GCA_028583015.1. Taxonomy (NCBI): domain Eukaryota; kingdom Viridiplantae; phylum Streptophyta; class Pinopsida; order Araucariales; family Araucariaceae; genus Wollemia; species Wollemia nobilis. Next base: position 28,649,071 of record JAQPPZ010015824.1, on the reverse strand, counting down.
TTGAGATCAGTTGGAGCACCATGATTTACTTTTAAGTTAAGGCTTGGGGTTTGATTCCCTTTGGATCTTCTAGAAATAGACTAAACGCGACTCCTGATGAGATTCACATGATCAACCGATGTAGAGAGTAGTAAGAGGTGGCTAACTCACTTCCTACGAGGGAAGTGAGTTAGCCAAAATTAGTGAAAAATTGTTAACCTCTAATTGGTAAATTGGAATTATCGTTAATCGAATTAAAGAGAATTGAGAATTCTCGTTAATCGGTAAATTGGAATTCTCGTGATCGTCATTTAAAGGTCGAGGGGATATTTATCGAGGGAAATATATCTCTTCTTTGAGGGAAATACTTATTTTTAGTCGATGATGGTTTTATGCTTTTTATTTAAGCATCATTTAAAGGTCGAGGGTATATTTATTGAAGGAAATCTATCTCTTCGAGGAGGGAAATCTTGATTTTTAGTCGATGATGGTTTCTCAATTCAATTATTCGGATTCAAAATTTCTATTATTCAGATTTTAGATTCATTATTTATTGGATTCGTTACAATGAGTGTGCTTATCAAGTCCACCTTGGACTTGCATTTTTCACTGTGCAACCTTTGTGGTGATTTTGTTACCTCCTTTCATGATGACTCAGCCATTAACAACTGCCCTTTCAATCATCTGATCCTACATGTCCCTCCCTATCCTTTTCATTACCCAAGGCTTGATTCTCGCCATGCCTTTTACCTTGTGTGCCTCCATGTGGGCTTTGTCCACGCGATCCCCATCACGAGCCTCTTTGCCTACCATTTCTAGAACCTACCTTACATGTTTCCATCCTTTTTATTTTTACCCTTGCAATCGTCATCATTTACTTTCCTACCTCTCCACTTCCCAAAGGTTGTCCTCATTCACTATGCATGCTCACAATTGGTGGTATTTACCTCATGTCTTCACGTGTCACCTATAGCATGGTCCTTCAACATGTTGTGTGATGATTAGGAGCTCCAAGAACTCCCTTGAATTTTTTCTTCCTCTTGAGGTCATATTTCCAAATCTATGTTCCTATCCCCAAAGCATTCAATTTCCAATGCCTGTGTGCTATGTTCCTATTTTGGCTTTGCCAAGAATGTTAAAAATCATTTTTTTGATTCAGCTCACCCATCCCCTTATCAATTGGTTTATGTTTGGTTTCCTTCCTTGCATCAAAATGTGTCATGTTTAACCCTAGAGTTGGATGCTCTTGCTGAATCCATCCTTGATGAGAGGGGATATTTACCATTCCTCAAGAAATTCTCTAGGAATGATTATGACATAACATTGGCTTTCCTCTATAGTTGGGATGGTGGTAAGGTGATCATTCGAGGCAAATATTATGTTGTGGATGCCCAAATTCTTGTAGATATTATAGGCTAGCCCCTGACTGGAAGACCCTTGAGGAGAGAGAAGCACAATTGGGAGGTTGAGATTAAGGAATTCCCTAGACAAGACTAGAATGCTCAAACTGGCCAAGTCTGGTATGCATAGGTCTGACCTTCCTTCTCTATGGAATAGAGTAATGATACCCATAATGCAATATATTATGGTTGATGACCTTGATAAATCCCTTTGTAGTTTCCATTTGGATTTTGTCAATCATTTTAGGGACATTAATGTAATCAATGTACCTAAATTCCTCTTCTGTTCCATTAGTTATTCCATTGATACTTGCCAAAAAAAGAAAAATTCTTTGTTTCCTTCCCACCAAGGGTTGTTCAAAATTATTTATAGCCATTTCCTCATCCATTGCCCTGAAGGATCCCTTGTAGACCCAACTCCTCCTACTGACCCTCCCCAGAAAAATTCTAGCCCCTCCAAGGCCATCCCTGAGGAAGACGTTTCCATGAGCCCTACATCGAATATCCCCCTGCCTAGGAAGAGAAATTTGGTGGGCTCAGATAGGGATGTTGATTGTTCCATGAGGAAGAAGGTCAAGATCAAAGAGCTTGTAAGTGCTACCAGATTCTCTGCTTGCCTCAGGAGAAATTTTATCTAGAGTCAACAAAAAATCTAGGAGGTGGTGTCCAATGATGACAATGATGACCCTACCTCTCAATTGCTATGAAAACTAATTATTAAAACAATCTCCATAGCTATCTCTCAATATGAGGAATTATCATCCACTCTCAAGGAAACGTGCAATTCTCTGAACATGATCTTTTTCCATGAAGCATTCGTTGCTGCGACCACTAATGAACCTAAGGTTTTTGATCCTAAAGTTAGTATCAAGGAAGAGGTGAAGGAAGCGATGAAGGATGGTAGCAAGGATGTTTCTTAGGAGAAGCTTCTAGGGATGTCTTTGAGGATGTAGCCCAGGATGACTCCAAGGTTGTATTTTGGGGAGCTTTGCTGATATTGGTTTTATCGGGTCTATGTTTCCTTTTTGCTTTTTGTTTATAGGTTGGATGCCTCATTGTCTCATGTTGTTCCTCTTCACAACATCCTATAATGCTAGTTTTGTAATAAGGTTTTGGGATTCCTTTCAAAACTCATTTTAATACATTTTAACTTACCAAAAAAAAATTCCAAATGAATGAAGGTTAATACAATGCATAAGGCAAGTGACAATGCCAAAGCAAGTGAGTAAGTTGTGTGAATATTATAAGGATAATATTTACTAGGTTTGCTAGATTATCATAGGTCCCAATATCAACATCTTGAGTAGTCTCAAATATTAGATTAATTTAATATAAATGGCCAATATAAATGAACATAACATTCATGTAAATAACAATAATATGAATTAAAATGGCCAATATCATTCATTCAAATAACATGAAGAAAACTTATAGTAGAATTGCTCAAACTATATACAAGCTTCAATATTCAGTGCTCCTTTGATAATACATTCCTAATACATTTCCTGGAGCTTTATCTCCATTATATAACCTTAGAAAGGTGAATCTTGGACTCTATGACTATTGCTCTTCTCACACATATGAGCGATGAAACCTTTCCTATTCCATGCATAAGATAAACCTCTCATGCCTCTTGGCTTCTCATCTTACCACTTGTATACATGACTCTTGACTGTCTATTTACTCTTGCACACTTTATTCTATGATACTTGCATACTCCTATTTGGACACTTGCAAACTTTACTACATGACACTTGTGCACATACTTGCACATATTATTACATGACACACGTGCACTTTCTCACTCTTCACACTTACACACATACTTACATGACAATTGTGCACATCTTCCATATAGACACATACATAAGGGAAATATAAATCATACTCCTAAACTATAGACTCAAACTCTATTCTAATATTAATATTTGTACCATAGGTACCATGGGAGTACATTAGCATGTACCAAATAATGTACTATTCTCCAACACCTCCTATATTATATTATTTGGTCATTGAAAACTTTTAGTCTTCAATCATTGTCTTCATCTCGCACCTTCTTTTTCCACTAGTTTTGACATTGCATGTGATTCTAACGCTAATTCAATTTTATCTCTTGTATCATTGTTGGTACTATATTTTCTATAATTATGATGATTTCAAAAAATTTCTTTAATAATGAGTACCTCATCCAATGCCATTAGTAAAATTTCCTTCATAATATTTCATTCATGGACATCATTCCCTTTATACCAACATGTTCTTTTGGTATGATTATGACTCCCACAATTTAGGCAATGATCCTACCTCCAACAATCTATTAGAGTATATTACATTATTTGGTACATGATAATGTACCACCTTGGGTTATTTATTAGATTAGGGTTTATCTTAGATTAAGGTTACTTTATGCAAAGTAATAAATGCACAAGTGTTAGAATGTGCAATGATGTAAATGTGCATGTAGTCCACATGTGCATGAGTCATAAGATAGGTAGATGAAGAGTCATGGGCCAAGGGACATATCTTCCTATATAAATATACCTTTGAGCTAGAGAAATGAGAGGAGAGATAGCATATAGATGTGTGTAGTTAGAATAGAATAGTAGATATAATGTAGTCCTTGCATTGATTTTGGAGTGTTCATGTCCTCCATTATTCTACATTGTATTATTTTTGTGAGCATTCATTAATGGTATATTTTTGAGTTATTGTAGATGTCTCTCATATATTTTTCCTACATTTTATATTGCCATTATCATATACTTATTATTGCTTGCTCATTTTACATCTTGTGGTTGCATTTCCTACACTATTAACTATCAAAAGCTAATAGTGGTATCAGAGCCATGATTGAGCGATAGAAAATAGAGAGAGCCACAAGAGAGATTGATAGGAGATAGAAAGAGTTCATTTTTAGAATTTCTAAAATTTGTATTTGGCTAGAGTCTTTCCACAGGGTTGCAAAAAAACTCGTGAAGACTAGGACTCAACATTGATTCCACTAGAATGATAAATCAACTAGTGAAGATTCATTAACCTCCAGATTTAAAGATTTACTATTTCCAATTTCTAACTTTTTGTTGCAAAAAATGAGATTCAAAGAAATTTGGGAAGCTTCCCACATAGAGCTAGGAATAATATCTTCTTTAGAATTAATCCAATACCTAAAGCAACAAGTAGGGGACTGAAGATCTAGGAGACCTTAAGAGAAGGTCCCATTGCAAGAGTTGCAGACCTACAAATTGTAGAAGAGGAAAAAGGCTAGAGAAGCCTTACTGCACATTGGAGGAAGAAGAGACTCTAGAGAAGATTCTAGGAGGATATTGGAAATTGGATATTTCTAGAGAGATTGAAGACTATAGATTACAGATTGGAGGAGGAGAGAACAACTTTAGAAGCTGAAGAGACCCATAGGAGGTCTCGTTGGAGAACTTCCAATTTTGGAAGATTGGAGATAGAGAAGGACTAGCAAAGGTCCCATTCTAGAAGTAGCATATTTTAGATATCCATGAGGAGATCTCATTACAAAACTTCTAGAGGAGAAGGTTGAAGAGATAAAGGAAGGTCTCATTAAAGTCTTGACAAGAAGACTTAAGAAGCTACTGAGATTGAAGACCCTAGAGAAGAGGTCTCAAGGAAGGAGAAATAAGGAGGAGGCTAGGAAATCCCCATTGAAGAAGTTTCAGAGAAGGCCATTGGAGGAGATTTCAAGAGAACTCATTGGAGAAGATTGCTAGAAAGGAGGAGTTCCTAATAGAGGAATAATTTGGGATAATTGTCACCATCTGAAAACAAGCCCAAGAGGAGAAATATTTGGCAAGGATTTTTCCAAATTTTGGAGGAGATTTTTGAAGATCTCAAGACATTCAAATTCTTGAGAAGTTGGCCAACAAGAGGTCAACATCAAAGTTAGAATTTGACAAGGAGAAAGGAGATAGAAGAAGCCATCAAATCCAAGAGATTTGAATATTGCCATTGAAGGCTAGAAGGCTCATTCCAAGATAGGGGTCTATTGTTTTTTATAGCAAAAAATTGAAGCTTCATAGAAGGAAATCTTTAGCTACAAATTGGAGGAGTTTCCTACCAATTTTGGGAGATTGAAGGACAACATTTCAAAGGAGAAATTGACTGAATTACAATCTAAAAGTTTTAGATTTAAAGGCAAAAATTTGGGTAGCATCAATAGCTACTGAGTTTTAGAGTTCAAGGGAGCATCGTGAAGGAGAGTTAAAACCACCAAACTATATTTTCAAGGTAGCAAGTTAGAGGGGTTTTAAAGCTACAAATTGGTGAGTTAAAGAGCTATTTTGGACAACAAGATAGAGTTGTGGTTCCATCAAATACATGGCAGCAATTAGGTGATTCAAATCACCAAGTTATCCATCATCTACGGAGTTAGAAAGGTATGCAAATTTGGTGTAAAAGGTTCATTATTTGAACTGTTAGATTCATCTTATTATTAAGTTTCATTAAGCACCATATTAGAGTTTAAAGTTGCAAGGGAGTAAGTTTCAAGTTTAATGTCTTCAAGAAAGTGCAGAAGTTAGTTTCTTTAAGGGTTAAAACTCACACATAAGAAAGGGGAGTTAGATATATTTTGATAGAAAGAAAAATATCAACATCCAACCTTCTACTAAAAGCAAAGAAGACACTACTCTAAGAGTATAGATTGCATTTACTATAGTGCAAAGTTATGCCATCCAAAAGTGCATATTAGTTGCTTGATTAAAAGGTTTGGAATTATTATTGCAAAGCTATCTAAGCAAAGGAGTTAGAGGTTAGAGTTATCTAGTAAGGAAGGAAATATTAAATCACAATTTGCTCTCAATGAGTAGATCAAGAATCTACCATATCAAGGAAGAAATATAGATTCAAAAAGGAGACTTAAGACCTCAAAATTTTAGTGCAATTTAAGGTAGATTTATTTACATCATACAATAGCACCGGTCTTGTCCTTTCCAACACAACAAAGGAGGACAAAATATAGAGTGTCTCAAAGACACTACAACAACCAACATAGTACAGTCTTCGAGCAACCATATCATCGAATTTTGAGGAGCAAACTTTGAAGTGAAGGAAGTGAGACAACTAAGGGCTCATTAGCAAGTTATCAAGGTGTTTAAAGGCATTAGTATTAGTTTCATTGAACTCATGTAAGTATTGCTCCTGGTACAAGAGCAACCTGTAATAAAAATGAGACCAAGTTGGGTAGCATAATGACGTTAGCAAGACTAAGTTTTACATTTCACTAGCAAGGAGAATAGTGTAACGCAAGATGAAAAGAACAAGGTGCAAGTAGGAGAGGCTTATTACCCAAGAAAACATCATGAATAACTTGGAAGAATAACAACTACTTTGAAGCACCTTGGAACCACCTGTGTTGGAGAGCACCACCATTCACTGGAGAAAGCTAAGCCAAGAACAACTAGCAATAGTTGGAAAGAGCATTGAGAAAATATGGGAGTTGAGAGTATAGCTACATGTAAGTGAGAGAGTGTCCACTTGCCACCCTGAGTGAAGGAATATCATGCCACATGGCACAAGGGAGAATGAAAAGAACAATGCTTGTGAATACTTTGTAATATCTTCATTTCACAATGCTTGCAAAGGAAATGAGCACCTAAGTAACGCTCAACTTAGACTGACAAATATTAGTCTTCATTACTCAACATACTTAGGTTGAAATAATGCCTGCATTATCAAGAACAATATCATATAACGTGCCTCAGTTACCAACACCACCTAGCAAGGAGTTACAAGCTCAAAGGTAATGTATATGCCATTTGGCATACATTTCAAAGGGAGGTAAAGTCTATTAAATACCTTGGATCAAAGGAGAGCACGAAGACTACTACATACTTAGGTCAATCAACATTAATGAGAAGGAGATTATAGTCTAAGTGCATCGATAATGTTGTTCAATTAATGCTAAGTATCATACCTCGTGGACCGTGAAGATACAACACTCAAGGTTTGAAAGCACAGTCAAAGTCTAATTTGAGCAACACACAACGCATCATTAAGAGGTATAAGTGCATTACTTTAATAATTTCTTTCTATAATACAAAGGATATTGTGACCACCAAAACAACCTCACACCTATGCTTCCTATTGTGTAAAATGAAATAAGAGAAACAAAGTAGATGCATGCAAAATTGAAAACAAATGGGAAGAAGAAAAACACTTTTATTCCATTATAAAGAAGCCAATTCCATTTACAATTACGTCCCTATTAGGGATACCATTTTGATACTCTTATTACAATAGGAAAAACAATGTTCTCTCAAGGATAAATATGAGTTTTAGGCCATTCGGGGTGACATGAACTGCTCTAGGGTGGATTTAACCCTCTTATTTGCGTTGAGGGAGGAATTGGATGGTTGAGTCTTCTTTGAATCTGCTTCCTGCAGTCAATAAACAACATAAAAGAATTAATAGCATAGGCAACCTTTGATGCACCTTGTCGGAGCCATAACTTGTGAACCGTACGCCCGTTTGCCTTGAAATTTAATAGGTGGTTCCACGTGCGTGTTCTGCATCAGGATGATCTTTGATCCTCCTGACCCTCCAAAAATCATGTTTTCGGGACCTAACTCCGACATCTAGTGCCCCAAAATTAGCTTTTAGAATAGGTTCCCGGGTTTTTTGGGTTTTTTTGGCTGTTAGAAGTTTATTATCTTTTGTTATACCTTAAGTTGAGACCTAATATTTTAAATTAAGGTTCATTATTGTAAGAGGGATGTGTGCACCAAATTTGGGCGCAATCCGACTCATTTCTATTTTTAGCAGTTTTTAGGAAAAAGATCTATTTTTAGCAGTTTTTAGAAAAAAGACATTTTTAGGGTTTCTTTGGTTTTCGGTTGCTATATGATGGATTGTAATATTTTGTAGAAGGGGTGTGAATTCAGGAATGAGAAGAATATCAATTGGCAGTTTTCTTCCATTATTGCATTTGTGTTATGTGATTGGAGTCCATTTTGTTGGTCTCTTGTAGCCGAGTTTACACCATTTGGTATCAAAGCGGGTGTGATCTCGCTAGTGAAGGGAAGATGCCACCTAGAAGATATGCCCAGATGAATAGGTAGATCGAGGATCTAAATGCAAAAATAGCATGACTGACTGGTGTGATTGATCGCATGGGAGAGAGACGTCCCAGGGCACGTGCAGATCAAGGATCTGATGATGAAAATATACCTGAGGAACGTGGATCTGAGGTCCACGCAGAAGTAGAACCAGAGGGCCCAGAGGAAGAAGGGCACAGTTTTGAAAATCGACTGATACGAGCTCTAGAGGGGCTTAAGGGGAATCGATATGGGATCAAGATCGAGGTTCCCGAGTATGCTGGTGGGTTGAAACTAGAGGAGTTGATCGATTGGATCAATAGCCTAGAAAAATATTTTGAATGGAGTAACCTTGCTAAAGAGAAGAAGGTTAAGCTCGCATGCACAAAGTTGAAGGGACATGCATTGATTTGGTGGGATCATTTATAGACTACACGATAGAGGAATGGAAAGGAAAAGATCAGGGATTGGACAAAGATGAAGAAGAAGTTACAGGAAAAATTTATACCTGTAGACTACTCCCAAACCCTATTTCATAGATTTCAGAATCTTCGATAGAAGGATCAAAGCATTGAGGACTATACTAATGAATTCTACAAGCTATCCATTCGAGTGGAGCACAATGAGACGGAGGACCAAAAGGCTGCCAGGTATGTAAATGGCCTAAGTTTTGTTGTTCAAGATGAGATGAGCATGCATCACACTCTTACAGTGGAGGATGCGTATCAAATGGCCCTCAAGGCGGAGGAGAAATTGAAAAGGATTAATAGAAGAGGTAAGAAGGGATTCACACCCTCTTCAGGTCGGGGTCGAAGTGGATCTAATTTTCTCAAGGGAGAATCCTCAATACCTGCTAAACAAGAAGAAGATGGGCAGAATCTGAGAGGAAGAGGATACCAACGAGGTAGAGGTTACGATGGTGGATGAAATGGGAATGATCCGAGGAGGTCGTATACCTATTATGGATGTGGTGAGGAGGGGCACAGAGCATTTGAGTGTCCCCAATGTGATGTCCAAGAAAGGGGTCAAGGAGGACAAGGAAGGGTCAATCTGGTTGAGATGGAAGAGCAGGATGAGGATGAAGTTGTTGCTGACATGGGGGAAGCACTTATGATAAGGAGGACGTTGATTGCTCCTAAGAAAGAGATGGTGCAGAGCAAAGCAAAGGGGCAGACCATAGATGGTGAAGATTCTTGGTTGCGAATGAACATATTTCGAACAAGGTGTACATCAAGAGGGAAGGTATGTAACATTGTCATTGATGGTGGTAGCTGTGAGAATATGGTGTCAAATGTCATGGTTGATAAAATGCACCTAAAATGTGAAAAACATCCTTATCCATATCGCATCTCATGGGTTAAGAAGGGGAATGAGGTAACAGTAGATCAGAGGTGTTTAATTAAATTTTCAATTGGGAGCACTTACAAGGATGAAGTGTGGTGTGATGTGATCTCGATGGATGCATGTCACATTCTATTGGGAAGACCTTGGCAGTACGATAGGGATACTAACCATAATGGGAGAAAGAATACTTACACATTCTGGAAGGATGGTGTAAAGGTAGTTCTTGTACCTCTGAAGGAGGATGGGCCGAGTGAGAGCTTGTTGATGATGAAGGAGTTTCTTGCAGAGATCAGGGATGCTAGCTTCTGTTATGCCTTAACATATAGGAAGCTAGAAATAGAGGAAGTGGTTATGCCTACAACAGTAGCTAAGTTGCTAAGTGAATATAAAGATATCACACCAGAGGAGTTACCAGATGGGCTACCACCAAAAAGGGATATCCAACATCACATGGATTTGATTCCAGGATCAACGCTCCCAAATCAGGTAGCTTATCGGTTGAACCCGACATAGAATGCAGAGTTGAGTAGGCAAGTGATAGAGTTGATAAAGAAGGGATTAGTTAGGGAGAGTATGAGTCCATGTGCGACTCCAACATTGCTGACCCCAAAGAAATATGGTGACTGGCGAATGTGTGTAGATAGTAGAGCCATAAACAAAATCATAATAAAGTATCGGTATCCTATGCCGAGAGTGGATGACATGATGGATGGATTGGCTGGAGCTAAATACTTCAGTAAAATTGATCTACGGAGTGGCTACTACCAGATCAGAATTCGAGAAGGGGATGAATGGAAGACAACTTTTAAGACAAAATATGGATTGTACGAGTGGATGGTGATGCCATTTGGGTTGTCTAATGCACCCAGTACATTTATGCGGTTGATGAACATAGTACTACGGGAATATAATGGTAAGTTTGTGGTTGTGTATTTTGATGATATTTTGATTTATAGTAAAAGTGAAGAAGACCATTTGTTACACCTGAAATTAGTGTTAGACGTGCTCAGGAAGGAGAAATTGTATGTCAACCTGGAAGAAATGTAGATTTCTTCAAGATAGTTTAGTGTTTTTGGGATTTGTAATCTCGAGAGATGGCATGAGGATGGATGATGAGAAAGTGAAGGTGATTCTGGAATGGCCTCTTCCATGATCTATAATAGAAGTAAGGAGCTTTCATGGACTAGCTACCTTTTACAGGAAGTTCATCGGGAACTTCAGTAGTATAGCTGCCCCTATAACTGAGTGCACGAAGGGGAAAGAGTTTGTATGGACTACGACAACAACAGAGAGTTTTGAACTCTTGAAGAAGAAGGTGTCGGAAGCCCCTGTTCTAGTGTTACCAGATTTTAGTAAGGTGTTTGAGGTTGATTGTGATGCCTCATTTGTTGGAATTGGTGGTGTCTTAAGTCAAGAGGGCCGACTTGTAGCATTTTTTAGTGAGAAGTTGAATGATGCAAGGAAGAATTATTCTACATATGATGTGGAATTTTATGCAATTGTGCAAGCATTGCAACATTGGAGGCACTACTTAATCTCAAAGGAGTTTGTGTTGTTTACTGATCATGAAGCATTGAGGTATGTCAATTCTCAGAAAAAGTTAAATAGCAGGCATGCCAAATGGGTTTCATTTTTGCAATAGTATACATTTGTCCTGAAACACAAGTCAGGAAAATAGAATAAGGTTGTTGATGCATTGAGTAGGAGAGTCTTGTTGTTGACCACTATGGAGAATGAAGTGGTAGGATTTGAGGGGATTAAAGATCTGTATGAATCTGATGCGGATTTTGGGAATATTGTGCAACAGTGCAAAAGTGCGGTAGGGGGTGAGTCCCGTACTATTTTTGAAGAGTATTTTTTATAGAATGGTTACTTGTTTAAGGGTAATCGATTATGCATTCCCAATGGCTCTATGAGAGAGAACATCTTGAGGGAATTACATAGTGGGGGTTTGGCTGGTCATTTTGGAGTAGCCAAAACTACCACTCTTGTAGAGGAGAAGTACTATTGGCCAAAAATGAAGAGAGATATAATCAAGTTTGTCTCTAGATGCAGAGTATGTCAAATGGCTAAGGGCCATGCACAAAATATAGGGTTGTATATGCCACTGCCAGTTCCTACAGGACCATGGACCGATCTGAGTATGGATTTCGTGTTGGGGTTGCCCAAGACACAGAGGGGTAAGGATTCAATTTTTGTTGTGGTAGACAGATTTTCAAAAATGGTGCATTTCATTGCTTGTCAAAAAACTAATGATGCAACTAGGACTGCAGTCTTATTCTTTGATGAGATTGTGCGGTTGCATGGTGTTCCAAAGACTATTACTTCTGATCGGGATACTAAGTTCTTGAGTCACTTTTGGAGGACGTTGTGGAAAAATTTGAATACCAGGTTGCAGTTCAATAGTGCTTACCACCCATAGACCGATGGGAAAATAGAGGTAGTGAACAGAAGCTTGGGAAACCTCTTACGATGCATAGTTGGAGAAAAACCAAAACAATGGGATTTAGCCTTGTCACAAGCCGAATTTGCATACAACAGTTCAGTGAACAGGTCAACAGGTAAATCTCCTTTTCAAATTATTTATGGTCAAAATCCTAGAGGTGTATTAGATTTGGTTGAGTTACCAATTGGGGAACAAGTTAGTGATGATGCAGAAGCATTTGCTGAGCATATCCAGAAAGTGCAAGAGTCAGTGAGGGAAAAATTGCAGAGTAGTAATGCTCACTACAAAGAGTCTACTGATGCACACAGAAGGGTGAAAGTGTTTGAAGAGGGTGATATGGTCATGGTTCATCTTAGGAAAGAAATATTTCCTAAGGGGACATATAACAAACTAAAACTTAAGAAAATTGGGCCATGCAAGATTTTGAAGAAGATCAATGATAATGCCTATAAAGTGGAGCTGCCCGATGAATTTGATATTTCACCCATTTTTAATGTTTCTGATTTATTTCAGTATCCTGGTACTACCGAGGATGGTGAATTATAGGAGACAATAAATTGGGCATGACAGATGCCTAAGAAGAAAAAATATAGAGTTGCACAAGTGCTCGATAAGAAGGTGATCACCACCAGACATGGGAGCTACAACAAATTCTTGGTTCAGTGGGAAGGATTACCACAGTCAGATAACACTTGGGTTTCAGAGTTAGAGCTAAAGAAAATTGATAACCATAAGCTACAGGATTTCAATTCAGCTGAACTCGTAGGAGCTGAGTTCTTTTTCACTAGAGGAGAATGATGCACCTTGCCGGAGCCATAACTTGTGAACCGTACGCCCGTTTGCCTTGAAATTTAATAGGTGGTTCCATGTGCATGTTCTACATCAAGATGATCTTTGATCCTCCTGACCCTCCAAAAATCATGTTTTCGGGACCTAACTCCGACATCTAGTGCCCCAAAATTAGCTTTTAGAATAGGTTCCTAGGTTTTTTGGGTTTTTTTGGCTGTTAGAAGTTTATTATCTTTTGTTATACCTTAATTTGAGACCTAATATTTTAAATTAAGGTTCATTATTGTAAGAGGGATGTGTGCACCAAATTTGGGCGCAATCCGACTCATTTCTATTTTTAGCAGTTTTTAGGAAAAAGATCTATTTTTAGCAGTTTTTAGAAAAAAGACATTTTTAGGGTTTCTTTAGGGTTTCTTTGGTTTTCGGTTGCTATATGATGGATTGTAATATTTTGTAGAAGGGGTGTGAATTCAGGAATGAGAAGAATATCAATTGGCAGTTTTCTTCCATTATTGCATTTGTGTTATGTGATTGGAGTCCATTTTGTTGGTCTCTTGTAGCTGAGTTTACACCAACCTCTCATGATGAGGCTCTTTAAGGAATATGAACATAAAAATGCCATAACACTAATAAAATAAAGAAAGCGAATAAAGCATATTAACCCTATGCAATACTTGAAAATATTAATTGAAACATGTAACTGGGAAGTACAACTATCTATCTAGTGGATTGATTACATGAAATGAAGCATGATAACATAAAAATGAGCTAATTATGTCCTATTTTCCATAATGAAATAAGCTTGATGAAAATCCTAATTCTATTAGTCAGAGTCTCTAAAATGCTAAATAAACCACTAAGATGCTTAATCTAACCTAGTGAAATACAATGCAAAAAGAACAGTAAGGAGCTCTTTCATCGATTGCAAATCATGGCTCAAATGAGTGGTCTACATTGTACACCATGGCTATCACCCCTCCAAATCCAAGGTTGTGGGTTTTATCCTCCTTGTCAAATTGATGGTCAAGGGTCACCTTCATGTCCTTTGACTGGTTTGGCAGTTGAATTGCATAATTGGGCCTCTGTTTACCCTAATTTGCATTTCTTGGCGTTATAGATCCTTAGGGCATCCATGGCACAAAATGACATGATGCTAGATGAATTGGCAAATGAATGGTAACAAAACTCTCTCTCAATATACTTAGGTGAGTCTATAATTCTATAGGACTTCACTGCTTTAATCTCCAATGCACACTTGATCGTTTGCCCTAATTTTAAGGGGTACTTATAGGATTACCCAAGGGCTAGGGGTGGCTTCATGGAGAAGCCAAGATCAAGAAGAGGTGGTTGGGACAATTAGATTGGAAGCCTCTGGAATCTTCCATCCTTCAACTACCTTCTTCTAGAAAAAATGGTCATGCAAACTGATTTAGTTTGGATGAAGGCCAACTGAACTTCAATTCTAAATCACGGGTGACACTTGCGGCCTAGACTATAAATTGTGGGTGTCAACAACGGTTCAGACTATAGACCATAGGTATCAATAATGGTTTGGCTGATTAGGCTAGGGAGCCCAAATTGAGTGGTTAAAACCATTGCTCTATCTTGGAGTCTGTCCAAGATCTTCCATATGGTCTTGTAGCATGTCCGATATGAGTAGTCGCCATCGACATGATATGTTTGATGAGCAAGGTGCAGCAACAGTATTGTCATTGTTGTCAACACAATCAGACAGATCGGTTGATGCAGTGGACAGGAGTTAAGAGGATCTTCAGAGTATGTACAGTGATTCTCCAAAAGATAGAAGTGGCCCATTTGAGAAAAATCAAAAGAAAATCACAAGGAAGAAAACTGTCGCGATATCGCGACATGTTGAGAAGCAAGAAAACTGTCGCGATATCGCGACATGTTGAGAAGCAAGGAAAACTATCATGATATCATGACATGTTTGGAGAGAAAGAGCCAGAAAGCAAAACTATCATGATTTCATGACATGTTCGGAGAGAAAGCGCAAGCAAGCAAAACTATCACGATTTCACGACATGTTCGGAGAGAAAGCACAAGCAAGAAAAAAGGGAAGAAAGAGAATTCAGAAGAAAGAAAAAATTTCGACATGTTGAGAGAGAGAAGAAAGAAAATCACGATTTCGCGACATGTTAGGGAGAGAAGAAGAAAAAAAGATTTAATTTGACATGTTGGAAGAGAAAAAGACAAGTAGAAAAAGTGTCACGATTTCATGACATATTGCAAGAGGAAGAGGAGAGAGAAAAAGGTGTCACGATTTCGTGACATGTTTCATTTTCGTGGTCCAAAGCGAAGAAAAGAGGAGAGAGAAAAAGGTGTCACGATTTCGTGACATGTTTCATTTTCGCGGTCCAAAGCGAAGAAAAGAGGAGAGAGAAAAAGGTGTCACGATTTCGCGACATGTTTCATTTTCATGGTCCAAAGCGAAGAGGAAGGCAGAGAAAGAAAAGTGTCGATTTGGACATAAAGGTTGTAGGAAAAAAGTGTCACGATTTCATGACATATTGCAAGGAAGGTTGTATGGACGAAAAAGTGTCACGATTTCATGACATATTGCAAGGAAGATTGTACGGATGAAAAAGTGTCACGATTTCGCGACATGTTGTAGGAGAGAGAGTCCGAAAGAAAAAGTGTCACGATTTCGTGACATGTTGCAGGAGAGAGAGTCCGAGAGAAAAAGTGTCACGATTTCGTGACATGTTGCAGGAGAAAGAGCTCAGGAGAAAAAGTGTCGCGATATCGCGACATGTCGGGTTTTCATGACCCAAAGGCAAGAGAAAGAGTAAAGGAGAAAAAGTGTCACGATATCGCGACATGTCGGGTTTTCATGACCCGAAGGCAAGAGAAAGAGCAAAGGAGAGAAAGTGTCACGATATCGCGACATGTCGCATTTTCATGACTAAAGGAGGAGAGAGAAAGCAAGAAGGCGAAAGTGTCACGATATCGCGACATGTGTTTTGCTGGTTGAAGCCGAGAAGAGTAGCAAGGAGGCGAAAGTGTCACGATATCATGACATGTTGTGTTTTCGCTGGTTGAAGCCGAGAGGAAGAGCAAGGAGGCGAAAGTGTCACGATATCGCGACATGTGTTTTCGTGGGTGAAAGTCGAGAAGAGGACAAAGAGGCAAAAGTGTCACGATTTCATGATAGGTCACGTTGGCACGAGCTAAAAATAGAACCCAGCCTAAATAAGATATGTGACCGTTAACTGAAGTTCCATGACAGTTATAGGGGCAGTTATAGAAGAAATTCATGCAGCTAAAATAAGAAGAGTTAACTAAAGTTATACAATAGTTACAAGTGCATTTACAGAGAAAAATCATGCAGCTAAAATAAGAACAATGAACGGAGTCAGAAGATAGGTACATGGTAGATTAGAGTGAATGCATCGGTAAATTGAAAGTCATCAGTCAAAGACCAAACAAAGAACCGTAACTATTTATAGGATGCATGAAAGAATATTGTGAGATAAAGGAAGTTGAATATAGAACTTTCTATTAATAAGCTGCATGTGAAAATATGGAAGCTAAAAATAGAATCAAAATTCTGTTATAAAAGGAGGTTTACATGGAGTATTAAATGACTACTGAAAGAGAGAGAAAGTGTTGTAAGAAGAGGGTTGGAAGAGTGCTACAAGAGAGAGTTGAGCAGAGTCGTGAGAGCCATAAAAGTGCAGCAAGTAGAGCTTTCAATGTGAGGTATTTTGGTGAATAGTGAGAGAGGTTGGGTGAGCAACAGACTAGTCAGGGTCTTGTATAAGCGAAGGCATTCTTATGTCAATCTGATAGTTTCAAAAGTGTAGTTCAAGTTGGTGCTTGAATTAGGGGTTGGTGCTCCTTTCTGTTGGTGTAGATAAACCAGGGGTTGGTGCTCCTTCTAGTGGGTGCTGGTAAAGTGATTGTAAAATTGTATTTTGCAAAGGCTGGATTTGGACGGGAATCCAAGCAATCATTTTTGAGGAGTAGCCAAATTGGTGAACCTCGTTACATCGTGTGTTGTGGAATGCTCTCTTGTTATATCTGCTTTATTGAGTTTAAGTTTTCTCTGTTTGGCATTAATAGTTGAAGATTTAAGTTTTTAATAGCTACACTGATTCACCCCCCCTCTTAGTGTCATTGTGAGACTAACAATTGGTATCAGAGCCAAGTTCCTGAACAAGCTTAATCGGCTAAGGTGATCTTGGAAGTGAGACAATGGCAGGTGGTGAAGGATTCTCATCAAACAAAGCACCATTGTTTGATGGAACTAATTATGCATTTTGGAGACTCAGGATGCAGACATATTTGTGTTCTCTGGGATATGACATTTGGGAATCAGTAGACAGTGGATACACCATACCCACCACTCCTCCAACCGATGTTGTCGGTAAGAAACTGTTTGAGAATAACTCTAAAGCAAAGAATGCTATCATGTGCGGTTTGGTGGACAACGAACTGATAAAGATCATGAGTTGTAAAATGGCAAAAGATATGTGGGACAAACTAAGGAGCATTCATGAAGGAGACGACAAGATCAAGGAGGCCAAGCTACAAACGCATCGATCTCAGTTTGAAGCATTAAAGATGAATGAGGATGAGAACATAGAGGCATACATGCTGAGAGTTAATGGAATCATTAATGCGATTAGAGGACTCGACGAGGAAATGGAAGATGTTGTCATCATGAAAAAGGTACTAAGATCTCTTCCCCAAAGATTTAATTCCAAAGTTTCTACAATAGAAGAAGCTAAAGATCTTAATACTTTTAGTATGGATGAGATGCATGGTTCTTTAACTGCATATGAGATGAGAATAGGAAAAACTAAACCCACAGACAGAGAAGCTACTTTTAAAGCACATAAAAATTTAAAAGGAAAACAAGAATCCGAGGAAGAAGAGACATCAGATGAAGCAGAAGCAAACTTTGTTCGAAAACTAATCAAGGGAAAAGGAAAATATAGAGGAAAGCTACCATTTAAGTGTTTCAACTATGGAGGCATTGGGCATTTTGCAGCTAAATGTCCTCTTAATGAGAAAAGCAAAAGTGATGAAGGTTCACACCAAGAAAGAGGTGACTGGAAGAAGAAACCAAATTTTAGAAAAGGAAACTTCAAGAAGAAAAGTTTCATATCCAAGAATGTCAGTCCTTCAGAAGACAGCTCTGGTGAGGATTCTGAAGAAGAAAAAGGTGAAGCTCTTTTTATGGCATTTGAAGAAGAAAAACAGAAGAAAAATAGGAATGCAATAAAAACCTTGAGGTTGAGGCTGAAGTAGATTTGGAAGGTGAGTTGGTCGCTGCACTTAACGAGCTGAGTTTAGAAAGGAAAAAGAATAAGAAAACTTCAAGAAAGCTTGAGGATGCCAATGATATCATATCCAGCTTGAAAGTATAGATAGATGAATTTAAGAAAATATCTGAAGATATCGAACTACAATTAACCGTGAAAATAGATGAGTGCAGTAAGTTAGAAGAAGAGATTGTTGGTTTAAGGATACAACTAGAAGAGATGAATCAAAAATTGAGTTGCTATCACAAACTTGAAGGAAGTTCTATGAAGCTGAACAAGATTATAAATAACCAAAGGACTACAGGCATCAAATTTGGTCTAGGTTTCGTCGAAGGAGAATCATCAGATGGATCAAAGGCCATAACTATAGAACCCATAAAGAATGAAGATAAGATCAGGGTTGATCAAGAAAAAATGAATCATGCTAAAGAAAGCAATAAAGCCAGGCAAGAGAGAAGTATTGACAATGATGGATTCACCAATGTCACTCATCAAAGGAGAAGAAGATTTATGGCTCCCACTACAAAATGGCAAAGACCATCACCCAGGTTCACTCATTCCTTTTCTGGTTATTGTTTTAAATGCAATGGTTATGGTCATAAGATTTCAGATTGCAAGTATAATGTAGGACAAAGGAACTTTACCAGTAGAAATGTTTTTTCACCGCTGATGGATTATGCAGTAGAATGTTATAACTGTCATAATTTTGGGCACATTGCAAGAAATTGCCGAAGCACATTTGCAGCAAATAAACATCAGGGAAGAAAGTTTCAACCAAATGGTTTGAGACAAACTAGAAAATTTCCAAAAAAACATACACAGGCTACTGACAAAGGAAAGTCAAAACAAGTGACCAAAACTGTAATCAAACCAGAGTGGAAAGAAAAGGAGCAACCCAAGGAAGAAAAGGAATCCTTGATCGTGCAGACAACATTTAAAGCATAGAACAAATCTGCACCATGGATACTTGATAGTGGATGCTCAAGTCATATGACAGGTGACAAACAACAATTTGAGGAGTTACAGAAATATGAAGGTGGTTCTGTAAAATTTGGAAATAATGATGGAGCTAAGATAGTTGGCAAAGGATCAGTTAAGATCAGTGATGGAAAAATCAAATCAAAAGAAGTCCTGTTTGTGATTGGTCTGAAGCATAATTTGTTAAGCGTAAGTCAGATTTGTGACAGAGGTCATGAAGTAATTTTCAAGAAGCAAGGGTGTGAAGTCAGAACAACAAACCATGGAAAGTTGATAGCAACTGGATCAAGGACATCTGGCAACCTGTATACTCTCTCAGAGACTTCAGAAGGAGCATGCTTGATTGGATAGGAAGAAGAAAATTGGCTGTGGCACAAGAGGCTCGGTCATATCAGTTTCGACAATCTAGTAAGAATCAGCTCAAAAAGGGTAGTAAGAGATATTCCCACCATTGGTAAACCTTTAAATAGCATTTGTGCTTCATGCCAAAAGGGGAAGCAAACTAGAGCCACATTTAAAACTAAAGAGTACTTCACAAGCAAACCATTAGAACTAATACATACTGATTTATGTGGACCCATGAGAACACAAAGCATAAATGGTGACAAATACTTTATGTTGTGCATAGATGACTATTCCAGGATGACATGGATACTATTTTTGAAGCTTAAATCAGATGCCTTTGAGATGTTCAAGATTTTCAAAAAACAAGTTGAGAATCAAACAGGAAAAAGGATTAAATGTGTGAGATCAGATAGAGGAGGAGAGTTCATTTCAGAGGAGTTTGTAGAGTACTGTCAAAAATATGGGATTAGGAGACAGTTTTCAGCAGCAAGGACACCTCAGTAGAATGGTGTGGTAGAAAGAAAGAACAGGACAGTGCAGGAAATGGCAAGGACTATGTTGACTGAGAGCAAAATAGCAGACAGATTTTGGAAAGAGGTTGTCCATACTGCGGTATACATCCAAAATAGGTGCATGTTGAGGACGCATGAAAGCAAAACACCATATGAGCTGTGGTTCGGTAGAAAGGCAACAACAAGATACTTCAAAGTCTTTGGCAGTAAGTGTTACATCAAAAGAACTGAAGATAATCTTGGTAAGTTTGAAGATAGAGCTGATGAAGGTATTTTTCTTGGCTACTCGACAAAAAGCAAAGCCTACACATGCTACAACAAGAGGCTAAAGAAAATTGTTGAGAGTGTCGATGTTAAAGTTGATGAAGGTAGGGAACGAGAAATAAGCTATAAAGAAAACTACCCAATTTATGAAGAAGTCATTGAAGGAGATGAGGAAAAAGAAACGAAAAAGAAACAAAAAATTGAATCAGATGATTTAAGTAGTGATTCAGAAGAGGAAGAAAACAAAAAATTCAAAACAGGTAGCTGGCAAAAAAATCATCCTAGAGAGCAGATAATTGGAGACCCCACAGTTGGTGTTCAGACAAGAAAAAGGGTAGTAAGTAACTACTCTCTATTATCCAGCATAGAGCCCAAAAATATTGTTGAAGCAAGCAAAGATGAAAGTTGGATGACGGCTATAAATGAAGAATTAGATCAGATCAAGAAAAACAAAACCTGGGAGTTAGTACCAAGACCTACAAATAAAAATATAATCGGTACTAAATGGATTTTTCGAAACAAATTGAATGAAGATGGACAAGTAGTAAGGAATAAAGCAAGATTGGTCTGTAAAGGCTATGCACAAGTTGAAGGCATTGACTTTGAGGAAACCTTTGCACCTGTGGCTAGACTAGAGGCAATCAAAATGTTTCTGGCTTTAGCAGTTCACAAGAATTTCAAAGTTTATCAAATGGATGTGAAATCAGCATTTCTGAATGGAAAACTTGAAGAAGAGGTCTATATTGAGCAGCCTGATGGTTTCCAACTTGGTGATAATCCCAACTTCGTCTGCAAGTTGAAGAAAGCATTGTATGGCTTGAAACAGGCACCCAGAGCATGGTATGCAAGGCTAGACAACTATCTTACTCAACAAGGGTTCAAAAAGGGTATGGTAGATAGCAATTTGTATGTCAAAAAGGAGAATGGCCATCTCATTGTCCTTGTTGTATACGTAGATGATATAATCTTTGGGAGCAGCAATGATAAGTCGTGTAAGGATTTAGCAAAGCAGATGCAAAAAGAATTTGAAATGTCAATGATTGGTGAACTTTCGTACTTTCTCGGCCTACAAGTTAATCAAAATGAGAAGGGCATATTTATTTCTCAAGTTAAATATGTGAAAGAAATGCTAAAAAAGTTCACAATGGAGGATTGTAAGCCTGTTAGCACTCCCATGACAACAGGATGCAAGTTGAGCAAGGATGAAAAAGCTCCAGATGTTGATCAAACCATGTACAGATCTATGATTGGGAGCCTATTGTATTTGACAGCTACCAGACCAGATATATTGCAGGCAGTGTGCATGGTAGCACGATTTCAGGCGAGTCCCAAGGAGACTCATGTGACAGCAGTGAAGAGGATTCTTCGGTATCTAAAGGGTACTATGGAGTATGGGTTATGGTATTCGAGAGGTAAGGACTTCACTCTTATTGCGTATTCAGATGCAGATTGGGCAGGATGTGTCGATGACAGAAAGAGTACCAATGGAGGTGCATTCTATCTTGGAGACAGGTTGGTTGCATGGCACAGTAAGAAACAAGAATCAGTCTCTTTATCCACAGTAGAGGCAGAATATATTGCAGCAACTACGTGTTGTACGTAGGTTTTATGGATGAAACAAACCTTGAAAGATCTTGGCATTAACTTCAGTGAGCCAATTTTAGTTAAGTGTGATAACACCAGTGCCATTAATATATCAAAGAATCCAGTTATGCATTCTCGCACAAAACATATTGCTATCCGATATCACTTTCTGAAGGAGAAAGTTGCGGAAGAAGAGGTAAAGTTGGATTTTGTCCCAACTACAGAGCAAGTAGCGGATATCTTCACAAAACCGCTGCCCAAAGAAATTTTTGAGTACCTTCGCACTAAATTGGGAGTGGTCCTGCTTCCCAAGTACTGACTAGCTATCGGGATCACATTCTCAGGGGGAGCATTTATATATTTGATTATCTATGTGCTCATATTTGTAATTTTTGCTAACTGTCATAACGTGTGCCTGAGAATGTTGTGCATGGACTCAAGGGGAGTCTGCAGCAGCCCTTTGGTATTATTGTCAAAGGGGGAGAAGAATTACAGGAATGTGCAGGTGTGTTGCCAACAATTCCAAAGGGGGAGATTGATGAGCAAGGTGCAGCAACAATATTGTCATTGTTGTCAACACAGTCAGACAGATCGGTTGATGCAGTGGACAGGAGTTAAGAGGATCTTCAGAGTATGTACAGTGATTCTCCAAAAGATAGAAGTGGCCCATTTGAGAAAAATCAAAAGAAAATCACAAGGAAGAAAATTGTCACGATATCGCGACATGTTGAGAAGCAAGAAAACTGTCGCGATATCGCGACATGTTGAGAAGCAAGGAAAACTATCACGATATCATGACATGTTTGGAGAGAAAGAGCCAGAAAGCAAAACTATCATGATTTCACGACATGTTCGGAGAGAAAGCGCAAGCAAGCAAAACTGTCACGATTTCGTGACATGTTCGGAGAGAAAGCGCAAGCAAGAAAAACTGTCACGATTTCGCGACATGTTAGAAGAGAGAGAAGAAGAAAAAAGAAGTGTTGATTGATGTCATGTTAAAGAAGAAGAGAAAAGAGAAAGAAAAATTTCATGATTTCATGACATGTTAGAAGAGAGAGAAGAAGAAAGAAAAGATTTAAAGGAGAGAGAAGAAATGATTTTGCGACATGTTGGAAGAGAAAAAGAAAGAAAAAGTGTCATGATTTCTGACAAAGCGAAGAGAAAGAGGAGAGAGAAAAAGGTGTCACGATTTCGTGACATGTTTCATTTTTGCGGTCCAAAGCGAAGAAAAGAGGAGAGAGAAAAAGGTGTCACGATTTCGTGACATGTTTCATTTTTGCGATCCAAAGCGAAGAAAAGAGGAGAGAGAAAAAGGTGTCACGATTTCGTGACATGTTTCATTTTCGCGGTCCGAAGCGAAGAGGAAGGTAGAGAAAGAAAAAGTGTCACGATTTCGTGACATACTGCAAGGAAGGTTGTACGGACAAAAAAGTGTCACGATTTCGTGACATATTGCAAGGAAGGTTGTACGGATGAAAAAGTGTCACGATTTCGTGACATATTGCAAGGAAGATTGTACGAACGAAAAAGTGTCACGATTTCACGACATGTTGCAGGAGAGAGAGTCCGAAAGAAAAAGTGTCACGATTTCGTGACATGTTGCAAGAGAGAGAGTCCGAGAGAAAAAGTGTCACGATATCACGACATGTTTGTCAAGAGAGAAAGAGTCTAAGGAGAAAAAGTGTCACGATATCGTGACATGTCGGGTTTTCGTGACTCAAAGGCAAGAGAAAGTGTTCAGGAGAAAAAGTGTCACGATATCGTGACATGTCGGGTTTTCATGACCCGAAGGCAAGTGAAAGAGCAAAGGAGAGAAAGTGTCACGATATCGTGACATGTCACATTTTTGTGACTAAAGGAGGAGAGAGAAAGCAAGAAGGCGAAAGTGTCACGATATCGCGACATGTTGTTTTTGCTGGTTGAAGCCGAGAAGAGTAGCAAGGAGGTGAAAGTGTCATGATATCGTGACATGTTGTGTTTTCACTTGTTGAAGCCAAGAGGAAGAGCAAGGAGGCAAAAGTGTCATGATATCGCGACATGTGTTTTTGTGGGTAAAAGTCGAGAAGAGGACAAAGAGGCAGAAGTGTCACGATTTCACGACAGGTCACTTTGGCATGAGCTAAAAAGAGAACCCAGCCTAAATAAGATATGTGACAGTTAACTGAAGTTCCTTGACAGATTACGAGGGCAATTACAAAAGAAAATCATGCAGCTAAAATAACAAGAGTTAACTAAAGTTATACAACAGTTACAAGTGCAGTTACATAGAAAAATCATGCATCTAAAATAAGAACAGTGAACTAGAGTCAGAACGATAGTTACAAGGTCAGTTACGAAGTGAATGCATCGAACGACGGTTAAACTGAAAGTCATCAGTCAAAGACCAAACAAAGAACCGTAACTATTTATAGGATGCATGAAAGAATACTGTGAGATAAAGGAAGTTGAATATAGAACTTTCTATTAATAAGTTGCATGTGAAAATATGGAAGCTAAAAATAGAATACAATTTGGGTATAAAAGGTGGTCTACGTGGAGTATTAAATTGCTGCTGAAAGAGAGTGAAAGTGTTGCTAGAAGTGTGTTGAAAGAGTGCTACAAGAAGAGTATCAAGCAGACGTGAGAGCCATAAAAGTATAGCAAGCAGAGCTTTAGGAGGTATTTTGGTGAATAGTGAGAGAGGTTGGGTGAGCAATAGACCAGTCAGGGTCTTGTATAAGCGAAGGCATTCTTATGTCAATCTGATAGTTTCAAAAGTGTAGTTCAAGTTGGTGCTTGAATTAGGGGTTGGTGCTCCTTTCTGTTGGTGCAGATAAACCAGGGGTTGGTGCTCCTTCCAGTGGGTGCTGGTAAAGTGATTGTAAAATTGTATTTTGCAAAGGTTGGATTTGGACGGGAATCCAAGCAGTCATTTTTGAGGAGTAGCCAAATTGGTGAACCTCGTTACATCGTGTGTTGTGGAATGCTCTCTTGTTATATCTGCTTTATTGAGTTTAAGTTTTCTCTGTTTGGCATTAATAGTTGAAGATTTAAGTTTTTAATAGCTACACTGATTCACCCCCCTCTCAGTGTCATTGTGAGACTAAAAATGTTTTAGGTGTCTACAGATGCCCCTTTTGAGATGCATTGTGAGATCGAACAATGCGTGAGCAAAAATACACCTCCTAAAATGATGTCGAAGGTTACATGATGATCATTAGTCTGATCAACATTAGATGCCCCAGGTCCTACAAAAGGATGCGCATCCTAGAATCATTGCTTCCAACTGGGTGAAATTTGATAGAGCTTGCACTCATCATCAGACATTCGGGTAGCTTTGGTGCTACAATAGGAGTTAGGCCTATATAATCGAAAGGAGGAGAGCTATAAATAAACTATCATATTTGCTATTTACCCCAAGCAAAGGGGTAAGCTTATGATAGCTGTTGACAATGATTCGTAAGGACGAACATAATTTTGACAAGATCAAGGGATATTTTATTGATTTTGATTATGATTTGAAAGTATGACTACCCCCTCAAGCGATGAGTCGATGAGGGTAATGACAATGAATGAAGCGATGAGGTCACTTGACCACTATGAATGATTTGAAAAAACCTAGAATTTAGCATTTAATTACTTGGCTAGGCCTAGTTCAGCTTATGATTGCAAATGTTAATAGTAATTACACATTTCTATCCCATGGAGCGGTCGAGATGTAATAGCTTTATTAGGGAATCAAAATGATACAATGCCCATTAGATTTGTGTTGAATCAATTTATCAATGATCTACTGAAAATATGTCATAGGAGAAATGATATGAGACGTCTCGTTCCTGTGGAGCGGTCCAGCCTCAAAGGCCTTCTTCGAGATTGAAAAGAAGCATATCAAATCAACAATGACAATTTTGCCCCAAATGTCCTTATGGTTATTTACTCATCTCATCGAATTTCATGGAGTGTCAGTCGTTGCAACCACAAAGTGTCTAGGGTAAATAACTGAATACGAGGTGCATTTGGCTTTTGATTATTTGATTATATTTTTGACTTTTTGAATTTTTAATTGATCCTGGTGCTTGAAAATCACCAAATTTTTAAAATTGATTGCTCTTATTAAGATTATGATCCATTAGGAATCATTAATTTACCATTTAAGACATTCTCACGATGGGATTTTAATGTATTTAATTCCAATTGTGAACTGCGTGCACGGGCTGTGGTTAGAAATTTCAAATTTGGAAGTCGCAGATCAGACCTGGGGTTGAAAAACCCTAATTTTGAGACCATGATTGTCAGCTGTGGTTCAATGAAATTAGGAAAAGGTATATAAAGTTTCCCATTTGAAAATTTTCTTACTATTCCTTTAAAGCAATTGCAACTGGAGAGCTCTAAGAGGTGAGGAAGCATACTTGATGCAAGACGTTTCTAAAACAATGACCCACGACCTCACCGCACATCCCTATGGTAGACCCTTCACAACCTTCATCCAGTAGAGGCATTAGTGCGGTAAAGGTAACTCGAAACCGAATCCTCGCACTCCTTACCAGTTTAAAACTAACCACATTAAGAAATGAGTTCAATTAACCTCACTAAAATTCTAGCAAAGAACCTCACACTAGTTTAGGCTAGATTAGGTTTTAATTTTTGTAGGTGTTAGGCTAGAAAGTGACCTAGAAAGGGTCACATTCCTAGACCACAGCTGGAAAACCTGGATCCCAATTTTCATATTGGGAACCATAGCTATCAGCCACGATGGGATTCAAATCCCAACGGTCAAATTTTGACCACATGTGGATCGCATATTTGACTCACGGTTTCGAGACTTGTGAAAAAAAAATTGATTTTTTTTTATTTTTTAGCAATTTTTTAGATTTTTGTTTTGACATTTTGATGTTAATTTTTATCTTATTTTAGTTATTATTAGTCATCTCTTTCCTTATGTATTATTTCTTTTCAAAAATTGACCTCTAGAGCTAGGGAGCCAGATATACTTTGCACCCTCTGACCAGGAGCGGGCGTGGTTCGATGCAGTTGCCTTTGGCTATGTGCTTGATCTACCCACAATCAGGGTAGACCAGGCCTACATGACTGTGTTGGCCTAATACTGGGATGCACAAACCAACACATTTCACCTACCCACAGGTGAAATGACTATTACACTGGAGGACGTTTATCGGATCTTCAGGATCTCGATCGATGGGGAGCCCATCACCTCCACTCCTTTCACCAGCAAGAAGGATGTTTTTGATGATATCTTCGGTGATCGCAGTGATGATGCTCAAACCTAAATTGATCATGGGGGTGTCCACATCAGATATTCGTATGAGAAGGGCATCTTCTCCATTTGAGAGGCCATATTTATGCATCTGGTCATTTAGATTGTCCTTCTAGACTTCTAGGGTCTGAGGATCCCCTGGAACCTCCTAGCCATTGTCAAAAGAGTTACTCAGAGTTAGACACAGCAGATACTACTCTTAGCCTGGGGGAGCACACTATTGGCTCAGTTGTATCATGAGTTATATTAGGTTACCCATAGGAGTCAGGTAGGCATCAACTGTAGCTTATTGCTTTAGATTTGGGTATAGCAGCACATCCAGATCGAGTGACCTATAGACTTACCACTCATCATCACTATTATTCCTATCACGTGTTAGTTCTATGCGGTGTGCTGGCCTCGCGAGGAGGAGGAATTCCAGAGTAGGACTCATGTTGGAGACCTGGATCACTACATTACAATATTTGTACAGCTCCGAGCAAATGACATAGAGTGGCACCCGTAAATGGATTTCCCCGAGTGGCCAAAGGTTGATGAGTGACTACGCCAGTCGAGGAGGTACCGATGGCTACTGGGCCACAAGGTTGAGATTCATGAGTACCAGTACTAATCATGCGTCTTGCACCTAGTTGGGATGGTTCAGGATATTTTGATGTTTTCTACTATTTATAGGCAACTAGTACTAGAGAGATATCTCCAATGGATCCAGCTGACACCGCTAGGGGATGAGGCTGATGACTTCCAAGAGTCGAATGTGGCTACAAATGACACTACCCCAGCGTACGATACTTTGTGGTCGCTACTACAGTGGTAGGGAGAGGGATACCTCAACCAAAAATATGACAGTGCAGAGGCTGATCTAGATGGGCGCAATGTGAACCAGCGGACCAAGGGTAGATGGGATGTAGAGACCATTGCAAGGGAGGCTCCTCCATTTGAGGTAGAGGAGGAGGTATCAGAGGAGGGTGAGGTACCTCTGGACAGCAAGGTTGGGCAACTGAGAGCCTAGGTTGTTGACCTTTAGAGCTAGGATGGGAGGCTACAGACCCAGCTACTACACAGGGACACCACTATTTCCATGACAGAGGCAAATATGGTGCATAGACAGTGATAGTGGAACATTTATGAGGAGGAGAGGCCACTCCTCAAGGCATAACTTACTACAACAGATACAAATATCAAGAGGCTCACTAGTGAGTGCGACCTGGCACAAGCACTGCTGGCTGCTATCACTACTGAGTGGGATATATTAAGGGAATCGAGGGGATATCCCTCATCTAAATAAGTTGTTATGGCACCTCCCGTAGCACCATCATCTTGACTTCCATGATGTCATGATCCCATGGTCGAGATTAGGCGGCTCACTTCTCTCATGGAGGAGGGAAATGCACAACAGGATGCGTAGGTAGCTCGCATATCTTAGCTGGAAGGCCACATCAGGCTGATAGGTGGAGAGGTTCCAAAGGACACCTATTCTATAGGGACCCATAGGAGCAGCTCCAAGACCAAGACCAGGGAGACAGGGTAGTCTTCTGCTAGCTTGAGCCACAGGATGCATAGGACCGAGAGGACTCATAGGTCTTTGAGCACTCATGGTGCTAGCTCATAGAGGACTCACAAGGATGGTGGAGGTGATGGAGGTGCCTCACATACTGGGGGTGTTAGGCCATATTTATGTACATATATCATATATCACTTTGTATGTATCATTTTTGGTGTAAGGTCTGAGGACCTACATGATTGTAGCCTACAAGCATTTTGATTTACCTCTGATGTACTCATTTTGGAAACATATACATATGAGATTGATCATTTTGGCTCATTATGTGTACTTGTTTATTTTTTATTTTATGTTTATATTATGCACATGGATGCAGATGTTCATATTGAGGCTATGCTTATATGATGTGATGTATGGATGACATGCACTAGATAGCTATTTTAATTAATAATTATGATAGTATGCAGTGATCTAGTTGCTTAGATGTGTTATTTATGATGGATGCATATGGATGTGATGTTTGATTTTAATGCATATTTGATTTTTCTTTATTGTATGCATTTAATTTATGACAATATCACGATATGTTGGTGCAATGTATGTAATGCATTATTTACATGATGGTAATTTAAT
This sequence comes from Wollemia nobilis, assembly GCA_028583015.1. Lineage (NCBI taxonomy): Eukaryota > Viridiplantae > Streptophyta > Pinopsida > Araucariales > Araucariaceae > Wollemia > Wollemia nobilis. Next base: position 28,619,690 of record JAQPPZ010015824.1, on the reverse strand, counting down.
GTAAATGAACATGTATGCTTTAATCACTTAAAACATAAGGAATGAATGTGATATGTGTTTAACAATATAATGGATGACACCACAGAATGTGTAAAAATCATGAATGTAATTGAAAATCCTCATTACAAGAATTTAATCAATTAATCACCCATATATGAAATGCAATGATAGGTATGATGTGAATGATATAATATATCACTCTATATTCCTTTTGCAATTTGAAAGATATGCACAATATAGTCAGTGGTCATCTAAATATCATTTCTGATATCCATCCGGTATCTATCCTATATCCTTGAAAACTTTGTGCTCAATGTAAATGATGTATCACGGATTCGATACTTTGTAGTTTGATGATTGAAATGACTTTTATTTTTTATGGTTTGTGATATTTGGTATTTTTTTGCTATTAGAGAAATTTTTGAGGTTTTCCATGAGACTCAAACACCCTAGTAGACTTCTCAAAAGTCACATACTAATTGTACAAGGCTTTTGTTGGACAAATATTTCACCACGAATGACCCAACTGTTCATTACCCTTGTGTGTGCATGTGAGTATTTTTAGATAGACCATAGGCATACCCCAGATGTCAGTCAGGACTCTTCCAACCCATATGTGAGATCGGGTTCCTCAAATGTTCATATCATCCTTGTTTCAAACTTGATTGGACTATAATGCTAGACAACCCCAGGCACCCATAGCTAGCTCATCTTGCAAATTGATCAAGACTACCCTTCCAAAAATAGTCATGACTCTTTCAACCCATTCTTGTGATTGGGGATCACCCAATAGAACTACTACTCCGAAAGTAGGCGAGACTCTTTCAACCCATTGCTACGATCGGGGTTCACTCTATGGCTTTGAATAGTGAACAATCCAAGGATTCAAGTTCTCACCCTTCTTTTCTTTCTATTCATAGGGATACTTTCTCATATGTAGTGATAAAAATCACTATTTTCACATTTTACTTTGAGTGATAAAAATTATTGTTTATTCTCGTTTTACTTTGAGAAAGGGATTTGAATAGTGCTTTTGATTCACTATGTCACTTTAGATTTGAATTTGAACTTTGAGTTTGATCTTCATTTGAACTTTGATATCTTGGGATTTGAACTTTTGGAATTGAAATACCTAGGATTATTACTACTTTATTTGTAAGCAAGGGAATGTACGGGTAGGGGAAATTCTTGTCCTTTTGCCAAGGTTCACCACTCTAGACCAAACTATTTACAAGATAAGCAGGTAATCAAACCCTTCTCTCTAGAGACCCAGGACCACTTTCGTAGCTTTCATCCTCCCTCATCTTAGCAGGATTTTAAATGTTTTTATTAGTGACGGGATCCTGATGTGCCAAGTACTATCACAACTAGTGACCTCATCTACAAAAGAAAAGCAAGCTTTCTACATCTGAGAGACCCACTAGGTATGGCTGAGTGACCGAAAAACTTTGGTATATATACATATTTCATAGCAAAAGGTGTTGTGTTGACAAACATAGTTACTCACATGAATGATGGATTATGATAAATGCAGAGGTGCATAATTAAAACATAAACATGGTGTCGTTTGTAATACTGATAGACATAATCCATTCTACTACGGAATGCAATGGATGAAGAATATCTATATGCAATGTGATGAAGTGAATGCATGTGTGAATGCATAATGCAAATGCAAATGTTTTTTTGGATTTTATTGCTTTACCAATTTTTTTGGATTTTATTGTTTATTTTTTTAATTTTTATGGATTTTTTAGCCTTTATATTTGACCAAGCGGCGAGTACATGCCGTTGGAGCCTTTAGGAGGAGTTGCCAAAGGTTGGAAAACCGTTTGGTGAGAATCCGGTTTTTTGGATGACCTTTGGGTTTGTGGAGTTTGACCAAATAAGAGACTTGGTGCCTTTTAGGGATGACCGAGCAATTTTTAAACAAACCCTTGGGGCCTTTGACTGACATGACCAAGTGATTTTTGGAACCCTTGGTGCCTTTTACTGACATGACCAAGCAATTTTTGATAAACCCTTAGAGCATTTTGCTACGCTCTCAAGCATAGAATGCCTTAATATGGATGATGTTGAGAGGTTCAGGCTCTTCAACACCCCCTAGTGAAGTTAGGCGATAGGTACCTAGACCAATATTTTCAGATATGATATAAGGTCCTAGCTAATTAGCCATGAATTTGTCTCACATATCAGGCGACAAATTAGAGTTTTGTTGGTTCTCTTTTAGCACAAGATCCCCAACCTCAAAGTCTCTTTGATGGACTTTGATATTATAAGCTCATTTTAATCACTCTTGATAAACATGAAGATGCTCAAGGGCATTCACACGATGTTCATCAAGCAGCATCAATTGATCTAGGCGAGCTTGTCGCGCAGTGTCATCATCGATGAACTCTTTCAATGTGATATGCAACGTTGGAATTTCCAACTCTAAGGGCATAATGGCCTCAGTGCCATATACTAGTGAAAATGATGTTGCCCTAGTGGGTATATGAATGCTAGTCCTATAAGCCCATAATGCAAGGGGCAGCTGGATATGCCAATCTTTATGGTGTTCTTGTACCGTATTTTTCAAGATAGTCACCACTATCTTGTTTGAGGCCTCAGCTTGCCCGTTTGCCTACGGATAATATGGAGTCACAAAACTATGCTTGATTCTATACTTAGACATCAAAGCTCTCATAGTTTTGTTCTTAAATGACGTTCCATTATCTAAAATTATCTTGGATGGAATCCCAAAATGACATATGATATGCTCGAGTATAAACTCTGCTATGCGAGCTCCAGTTGTCATTTTTAAGGGTATTGCTTCCACCCATTTTGTAAAGTACTCAGTAGCCATGATAATAATTGTATGTCGTCCCGATGATGGAGGAGAGATCTTCCCGATGAGATCCAATCCCCATTGAGAAAATGGCCAAGCCTCTTGGATGGGCTATAAGGCCTATGATGGCAAGTGCGTAATATTAGCATGATGCTGACATTTGATGCATTTCTTGACATACACATTGCAATCCTTCTCCATAGTGGGCCAATAGTAACCCATTTGAAGGATGCGCTTGACGATGGCCATGCCACTGAAATGGCCACCACATGTACCATCATGAGCTTGTGAAATCACCCAAGATGACTCTTGGGGCTCTAGACAATGAAGGAGAACTCCATCGTAGCCTCGTCGGTACAAAATGTCTCCTAGAAAGACATATTTAGTCACTTTCTGCTTGAATGTGCATTTTGTAGCACACGATAATCCCTCCGGGATCAAACCAAGTTTTAAGAAGTCTTGGATTTGTGACATCCAGCTCTGGTAAGCCTCAACTTTGACTTCCAAGATGACTTGCTCCCCCTGCATATCTACATTTGCAAATGCATACTGGGAAACAACCTTGTGGTGAATGGTAGTGCCACTCCCCGTAGTACTCTGAGAGGTTAATGACCCCTAGGGTGCCTTCTTAAGAAAGTCTTCAGCTCTGCAGAACCATTCATATTTTGGTTCCACACTAATCATGTTGATTGACTCTTTATTATCAAAGGCTTCACGCTCCACTGTAGGATGCGAGAGCATTTTAATATGAATGGTAGTAAAATCAGTAGATGGATTCTGAGGGATTAAGGATCCCAAAGATGCCATGGTGTCTGCAAACCTATTTGATGAATGAGGGATTGCCTCGATGTCATACCATTCCAACTTAGCCAAATATGTAACAACAATATCTTTATAAGCTTTCAACATGGGACATCGATATTGAAAGAGCCCCTTAACTTGGTTGACTATGAGCAAGGAGTCGCCAAAGATGTTTAATATTTTAATGTTCATGGCGATGACTAGGTGGAGGCCCAGAAGTAGGGCTTCGTACTCAGCATTGTTGTTGGTGTAAGGAAAGTCTAATTTGAATGACAAGGGCATTGGAGCTCCTTGCGACGTGACAAACACTATTCTTGCACCACCCCATTGCTCGCACTTTGAACCATCAAAGAACAAGGTCATATCAACATTATTTTCTAGTTCTTCAGGTTTGGGAGCTTCGGATATGATGAAGACTACATCATCCGAAAGCTCAATGGTAAGAGGCCTACTGTTTGATAGTGGTGCCTCAACCAACTGATCATCTATGACTTGTCCCTTAATGGACTTTTAGCTTATGAATTCCAAATCAAATTATGTTAGTAGCATGATCCACTTTGTAGTACATGTATTATGATATGTCTTGCTCATCATATACTACAAAGGATTTTGTTTTGATATTACATATGTCGTATGACTTAGCATATAGTGCCATAATTTCTTTGTAGTGAACACTACTTCTAAACACAACTTCTCCACATATGCATATCCTAGCTCATAACTCACCAAGGTTTGGCTAATATAATATATGGCTTGCTCTTTGCCTTGCACATTATTTTGGGCTAACATGATCCCTAATGCAAAGTCGGTCATAGATATATATAGCAAAAATGGCACATCTGGCCTTGGTGGAGCTAGCACTGGCGGTGTCTCCAGGTATTACTTGATTTCAGCAAAGGTTGCTTGACAGTCCTCATCCCAATTGAATGGGACCCCCTTATGTAGTAGTCAATTCATGGGTCGACATTTATCCGATAATTGAGCGATGAATCACTTTATGGATGCTACTTTGCCTTGAAGGCTTCTTAATTCCTTGATATTAGAGGGAGGACGCATCTCTAGAATAGCCTTGACCTTTGATGGGTCAACTTCGATGCCTCATTTGAAAATGATGAATCCTAAGATTTTTCCTGAAGTTACACCAAATACACACTTCTTAGGATTCAACTTGACATTATGCTCTATCAGGCGATCGAAGACCTTTCTCAGGACCTCAGCATGCTCTTCACGCATCAATGACTTGGCCAACAAGTCATCGATATAATCCTCTAGGATCTTATGCATGTAGTCATGAAAAATATATGTCATGGCCCGTTGATATGTGGCACCAACATTTTTAAGGCCGAATGGCATAACTTTATAGCAAAATGTCCCCCATGGCATTATAAACATGATTTTATGCTGGTCTTCGGGCTTAATCTAAATTTGATTGTATCCAAAAAAATCGTCCATCAGGGAGAGCATCTCATGACCTACGGTTGCATCTACAAGAGCATCAATATTCGACAATAGAAATGAATCCTTTGGTGTTGCCTTATTCAGGTCTCTAAAATCCGTACAAATACGGATCCTTCCATCAGGTTTTCCTACAGGCACCATATTGGATACCCATTCCGGATAGTCGATGGAGATGACAAACTCTATGTCCAACAACTTTTGTAATTCATATTTCACCATTAAGGCTACTATTGGATGCATCTTTCTAAGCTTCTGCTTGACTGGCTTCTTCGATAGATCTAGCGAAAGGTTATGGGTAACCAATTTTGGGTCTAGACCTAGCATATCTTTGTAAGTCCAAGCAAAAATATTAGGTCTCTCTTTCAGTAGAGGGATGAGGGTGGCATGCTCATCTGGAGTGAGACTCTCTCCAAATTTAACCTTCCTTGGATTAGTGGGATCATTACTGATATCCACATCAAAGGTTTCCTCTACTGACATGTGTGATCCCTCCTCAAGCTGATGAGGCGTAGGGATCAAATGGATGTCATCTACTGGGTTTATAGGTTCCGCATTGGAAGTATCCTCAGCATGATAAACATCATAAGCACAACCTAGTGCAAAATGAAATGGTTGTAGCATTTCTTCATTAGGGAAGAAATCTTCAGGCTCAACAGGTGAGTCAACATGATCCCAATCGATAACATCTACATTGAGATACAATGGTCTAGATGGATCAGCTGGATTATGGAGTAGAGTGGTCAAATCAATGGATACCATATTTATGGAATGGAATTGATCTCCAGGACCACACGGATAAACATCTACATCATCGATGCAGCTCCCATACTTGAGATCTAGCTCTATTGACATGGGCACAAATGGATCCTCTCTATGCGAACTATGGATGACTGGATCCTCTCTATGCATTGATTACAATATTGGATCATTTGGCTCAATGAGCTCCATGTACGTAGGTGGGTCAGGAAATAACATTTGATAGATCACATTGAAGTTTGGTGGTATTCCCCTAAGGTGAGGGTTGAGATTGATCTCTCTTCGCATGTCCTCAGCTGTATAAGGTGCATTACGATGATGTAGGTAGGGAGGTCCTAGATAGGCTCTCTCCATTTCATCCTCATAATCACTATAATAATATAATCCTTTGCCATTACCTATGGGAATCGTAAAATGCTCTAGATGAGGCCCCATGTAAGCTATCTCTTGATAGACATCATCATCATTGAGGGGCTCTTCGCTCTCATGTTCATAGATTCCATAGGTAATAAATGATGCAAGTTGAGAGGACCTAGATAGGCCAACTCAGCTCCATCATCATGACTGCTATTGTACATGGATCTCTCTATCCTACCCACAAGAATTGGGAGATCAGCAAGATGAGGCCTTAAGTAGGTCTACTCTATCTCATCTTCATAATCACTTTTGACTATGAAGCGCTCTTCAATCTCATCCAATTGTTCCATGGGTAGTAGATGATGCAAGATTGTAGGGCCCAAGTAGGCCAACTCAGTTTCATCCTCACATGACTCGTTGTTTGAGGATAGCTCACTATCATCTACTCCAATTCTAGTCTGGTCCATCACTTTTGGTGATGGATACTGCATGCATGTTCTCAGAAGCAACTTCTGATTTGGTGTCCATAGTTGTCTCTAGACTCTAAAAATGCATACCAATGTCATCGATAGTAGTATGGATTTGGTGACCTAGGTTGCCTCTAGGGTTTCTTTACTCAATCTCCTCAAAGATCCCTTCATGATATACTTTAGGTGGCTCAATGGTGACATAGGACACCATCGGGTTACTCCTCTAGAAGCTGGAAGGATTAGGATGATATGGATTGAAATCCACAAAAATCCCCCAGACTAAGGTACAAGCGGTCTAAATATGCTATAAGCAAATCATCCTATCCTTGTATTTGTAACCCTAGCCCAAACCTATCAGTTGCCAACTGATAATGTGGCTCAAGCGGAGTCCTACGTCCTTGCTCAAAAATACCAAGTCCATACCCATGCCAATGATATAATTCAAAAATATGCATGGAATATTTAGGGTTGGATAGGTAATGAACATTCACTATGAATGGTTCGTCATCATCTTCATCCATGGGCATTCGAGTAGGAAGCTGATCCAGCCCAGTGTATATGAAGTTTGTCTAATTGGGTGGCTCTCCCAATGGCACTACTGATCCAACCAAAAAATGATGGGCATGTGGTCGGCCCATCTCTTATGCAGTCTCTAGAATTTGTCCAAAGATGACATTTTATACAATATATTCACCTAACCCTATGTTGGCCAGATGAATAGTCACCTGGTGAGCCGATGACCTTGATGACGATGTAGGTGAGGTAGGCTGAGGTACCTCCTCGGCTTTGTCTTGGGCTTCCTCCACTTCCATGGGAGTGGGAGCCTCATTGGTGACTGGTTCGGGCACATGCTTCTTTTCCTTTTTACCTATTTTTACCTTTAGCTTCCTTTCATCCCGAAGCATTGTTGATGTAGTCGATTTCAAAGAAGTTTTTGTAGTGTGCTCAGATCTATGTGATATAGATGTTGATGGTTGAGCATGCACTTTTTGTTTACCTCCTAGATTCTTAATTGGCGATGTTGGTCGGATGTCCAGGTGCGTTGATGGGAGTATGAAACCCCCAAGAAAATCATCTAGGTTCATGAATTTGAAGGGTTCTTCGTCTGACGACACCATGTGAACCCATCCCTCATGAATGTATTTTACACATTGATGTAATATGGAGGGAACACAACACATTTCTTGAATCCAAGGTCTCCCTAGCTAGATTTTATATTTCATGGTACCTTCGATCACATGAAACATCATAGGGATGGTCTTTAGGCCCACCTGAATAGGTAGGATGATTGTGCCAATCGTTGAGCATAGCGCGTCATTAAACGCTCTCAATGTGAATGTGGTAGGCACAATATGTGACTTGGGCAGCTTTAAATGACTTAATGCCTTGGTCGTTATAATATTGATCGATGAACCAATGTCGATCAAGACCCTCTTGAATGGCATGTGATTAACACATGCGATGATATGTAATGGCGGGTCAGCCATATCTGTAGGAATTATCTTGATTTCATGATCGTAGAATTGGATCATAGGTTCTTGGCACTGTTGTACATGTCCCACAAAATTGGTGAATGCTTGAGCATCCTGGGACTACACCTCTATGGACCTCAGAATGTCCATGAGAGTCTCCTTGTGCCTTAGGGTACTGTTGTATCATCTCATAAATAGACAACTTCACAGGAGTTATCTACAGGTTTTGAACCAACCTACTTCGTATGGTCACCATCGGTCTAGTTGGTGGGCCTAGAATATTCTGAACTGGCCGCTGATTCGGCGTAGCTTGTATCTTTATGGGAGCATGAGGTTGATTTGGTTGCTCATACCTCCCATGTCTGGTAACAATATTAACCATACCTACGAACCCCTGGGTAGGTGGTTCGACGCACACTTGGTTGACCTGGCCAACGTTGTTGCATGACACCTCATGGTTTGGCAATAGATTTTTATAAATCCCCATGTTTTGGTTGTCAAGAGCCAGTGGATTACTCGGTACTATAAGATCACCTCTATCGATCATATATTGCACTATATGTTTGAAGTTCCAACATACTTTGAAGTCGTGGCCCTTCGTGAATGGAAGATGCAAAATAGATCATCCTGATACCCCTTTGACTTGGGCTGGTTAGGATCAACCAGCTTAACCTCGGGCAACCTGATTGCCTTAGCCTCGCATAATTGATGGAATATCGATGTCAATGATTCCATCAAAGGCATGAATTGGTGAGGTGGGCATTGTTCCTTATTTTTTCCCTTGTAATTATTCTTGCATTGCTCGTATTGCATAGGAGGAGGTTGGTCCTGATAGTTCTACTTTTGTTACCCCTTATCCTCTCTTTGGAGGTTTAGCACCACTTGATTGACATGGGTCTACTTGCCCTGTTGTTTCATGGAGCTCTTCTTGTACCCCTCCTTCCTATTCTTGAGCTTCAAGTTACCTTCTTGCAACTTGATATCCTCAATTACTTTGGCTTGCACCAAAGCTTCCTCAAATGTCTGGTACTGCTGCATTTGCAACAATAATGAGATGTGCTTGGCACAACTCTTGGTGAACATTTGGGTCAGTTTTATAGCAGGAATGGGGAATGGCAACTTTACCATTAATCTCCTCTACCTCTTTTCGTATTCTAATATTAGCTCATCATCACACTGAGCTAGCGCAACCAGATCAGAAAGGTTAGCTTACTTCTTGATGCCAAAATAAAAGCGTTCAAGAAAGGCGTCAACCAGTTGCTCAAAACTGGTGATACTGTGCTTCTTCAACTGATTAAACCACTCCTAGGTTGGGCCTGAGAGGGTTGTGATGAATGTACGCAAAAGCAAGGTATCGTTGCTTGCAATCTGGAAGCACATGTCCAAAAATCTTGTGACATGCTCTTGCGCATCTTCATCACCTTTGAATTTATCTATCTTGGGCATGTCAAAATGCTTAGGATATGCTGGAGTAGGCACCGAGGGGTCCAAAGGCTCATTATGAATCTTGCTCAATGTCAGCTTTTGAAAAGTCGTGCCTTGCCTCTCGATTGCTTTCACCTTCTCTACTAAGGCCTTATAGGCCTACGAGGATAGAAAGTCCTCCTCCCTAAGCTGACATGGGGGCGGTCTTGGAGGTACATTCTTCCTCTATCGAGGTGGAGGACATTGCTCTTCCTCCTCCTCAACTTGGGAGTTTTTAGGATACTCTTGATCAGCTCCATCTCCCTCTTCTTCCTCATATTGTCTTTGCCTCTGATCTTCAAATGGTGGTGGTCATTCTCTTTGTTGGGCACTGACATGAGTGTGAGCGTCTCTGCACTCCTCATGCATGTCGGCTTGTGAAAAAGCCTTCCTATGAATGCACTCTTCGTGCTCAGCGTGAGTGTATAAACCATCCTTGGCTAGCCTATCCTCTTGTTCTACATGCTCCTTTTGGGCAAGGATGCATTCCTCACACATACGCTGCTCATATAATATTTGTCTAATGAGCCTTTGCGCTTGAATATTCTCATCTTCAATGCATTGCCTCTCTAGGCGAGCATCCTCCAATTGATCTTGGAGGAGTTGTCATCTCTGCTCGGATACCATTCTATGTGATCTATCAATGTGATCGACCGTAAGAGGCCTCTGGTATGTATGCTCCATGTGAGTGACCTTATGGGTTCTATACCCTTTTAACAGATTAGCTATGCTTTTGACTTTATCTGTGAAGACGACATTGGCATCATGCTGAGTCCTGTGTTGTGTGCCACCATGCATAGATGGTGGATGTGTAACATGAGGGCACTTGGAAGCCTCCCCATGTTCTCTCGTAGTCCTAATAGTGCTCCCGCTATGCTCACTCAGGGCACGAGTGGGCAGAGTCGAAGGCTTATAGCCTAACTTCTTGAGGACACTACCTAAACCATCCAACTATCTGGATCGCCACCGCTCATGCGGTGGTGTACCATTGGCTCCCACCTTCGCCATGTCGATAGTGATCTTGCAAGGTTCACTACATGTGGGAGTGTGAACAGGCCTATGCTCAAAAGTGGGCCTATCTGCATGCCCTTGAATGGGTAGATCTCGCTCTCTTCTATACTCTGAAGGTGGAGGTATGGAACCTCCTATAGACCTAGTATGTAGGGGTACCAACTTGGCCCCCTATATGACATACTCATCGATCGATCCCATGGATGCACGTGCACTACGATCTCGATAATGGCCTTCGAGTGGAGCACCCTCATGCTGAGAGGCTCCATGCTCTATCCTATGTCTAGAAGAGTGTATAGAAGCTCCTCTATCGGGGGTACGCTCAATGGTGTCCCCTCATGTCGAATTGTCTCCTTTGATGCTCGTCGAACGATGTTCGAGAAGCTCATGTGGGTGAGGGTTTGACACATTTTGTTGTGAATCTATTGGGGCTTGGTCAATGGCATCAGGCTTAAGCCTTTGCCGACCACCTCGTGTCTCCACCATGGTGCACCTAGTGTCTAGATTTATCTTTTATTATGCAAACAAGGTATACAATGGTGATTATCTTGAATTAAATTTTAAATGTGAGCCCTAAACTTTTTGATGTTGTTTCAATGATTTGTTGTATTAGTATTAGAAACTCTTATCATGTTTGAAAACTTGTTGGATGATAATATCAGTTTAATTGGCTTTCACCTATATACTCACAGCTCGACAACTTGGCTATGAACTCCAAGTCACGTAATCCAACCTATAATGTGTGGTAATGAAGCCCACACATGGTCAGGGAGCACAGGTCCTCCCAGATCCTCACCCATTTTCCCCCAGTCAATGTTATACCCTTCGAAGAGAATACATATAAATTTTCTAGGGTACGAAAGGTTCTTAGATCCGATATTGGTCTAGAACAATAGGTATGTGGGATTTGGACCAACGAATGGAAATCACCTCCACCATCGTTGAAACCCTACTAGTGGTTGCATGTCACACCCAACTCACTAGCATTTTAATTGAAATGTGGTGTGTGGTTCATTTTAATTGTTGCATGAAAATAAAAATGCATCATACGACAATCATGCTCATTTCCTACGTGATATGTAGCGAAATAACTTTTCAAATTCAGAAAATGCAAGCTACATACTACATGCTCTTTTTGACAATACAATTGACGATGTAAATGGCCACTGATTGGGCCTTAAAACACGTAAAACAACACACAATTTAATATAGCACGCTGGATTCTTGGGCAGACTGCACTCAGAGGTTTGCTATTCTTACAAGCACCTAGCTAAAACGCATAAAAAGAAACCCTAAGGACCTAATCCATTTCCCTGTTCTTTTTATCCTAAATAAATTTAATTTTCAAGTTGTTCTAGAAAAACACAAGAGTAAAACATAGAGAATATGGGTTACATAAGGGACCTACCTCAGGTCCTCATTTGATCTAGCTTTTAACTCCTGTTGTCTGTTGTGTCTGTTGTGAACTGTAGATCTATTGCGCATTTTCTACTATAGACCACGTCTTGAAGTCGCGGGCCAACAATGAGATCATAGTTGTAAACTGCGGTTTGCACCTGATATAAAAAACACACAAGGGTCGGAGATCAGATGCTAAAAATGCAGAGTTCCACCATGATTACCATTTGTGACCACAAAAATGGCCTCACACCTATGCTTCCTATTGCGTAAAATGAAATAAAAGATACAAAATAGATGCATGCAAAATTGATAACAAATGGGAAGAAGAAGAAACACTTTTATTCCATTAAAGAAGCCAATTCCGATTACAGATACGTCCCTCTTAGGGATACCAATTTGATACTCTTATTACAATAGGAAAAGCATATGAAATCCCTCTCAAGGGTAAATGTGAGTTTCAAGCCATTTGGGGTGACACGAACTGCTCTAGGGTGGAGTTTGACCCTCTTCTTTGCGTTGATGAAGGAATTGGATGGTTGAATATCCTTCAAATCTGTTTTCCTATGGTCAAGAAACAACACAAAAGAATTAATAGCATAGGTAGCCTCTCATGATGAGGTCCTTTAAGGAATATAGACATGAAGTTGCCATAACACTAATGAAATCAAGAAAGCGGATAAAGCATATTAAACCTATGCAATACTTGAAATAATTAATGGAAAAATATAACTAGAAAGCATAACTATCTATCTAATGGATTAATTGCATGAAATAAAGCATAATGACATGGAAATGAACTAATTATGTCCTATTTACCATATTAAAACAAATGTAATGAAAACCCTAATTCTATTGGTCAGAGTCTCTATAAATGCTAAATAAACCATTAAAGTGCTAAACCCAATCTAATGAAATACAATGCAAAAGGAATAGTAAGGGGATCTCTCACCAATTCCAAACCGCAGCTCAGATGAGCGGTCTGCACTATACACCATGGTTGTCAGCCACGACGGGCAACAAAGTGGTTTTGCCCTCCAAATCTAGGGTTGTGGGCTTGATCCTCCTTGTCAAATTGATGATCAAGGGTCGCCTTGGTGTCCTCTGACTGGTTTGGCGGTTGAATTGCACAATTGGGCCTCTGTTTGCTCAAATTCATGTTTCTTGGCATTCTAGCTCCTTAGGGCATCCATGGCATGAGTTGACATGATGCTTGATGAATTGGCAAGTGAATAGCAACAAGGTTCTCTCAGTGTACTCAAATGAGTCTACAATCCGATAGGGCTTCGCTTCTCTAAAATGCATTATCACTCTATATTCTTTGCCCTAATTTGAAGGGGTACTTATAGGATTACCCAAGGGCTAGGGGTGGCTTCATGGAGAAGCCAAGATCAAGAAGAGGTGGTTAGGACAGTTGGATTGGAAGCCTCTAGAATATTCTATCCTTCAACTACCTTCTTCTAGAACAAATGGTCGTTCAAACCGATTTGGCTCGGATGAAGGCCAACTAAACTTTAGTTCTAGACCATGGGTGACAACTACGGCCTAGACTGTAAACCACGGGTGTCAGCAGTGGTTCAGACTGTAGACCATAGGTCTCAACAATGGTTTGAGATGATTAGGCCAAGGAGCCCAAATTGAGTGGTTAAAACCACTGCTCTATCTTGGAGTCTATCCAAGATCTTCCATATGGTCTTGTAGCATGTCCCATATGAGTAGTCACCATCGACATGACGTGTTTTAGGTGTCCAAAAATATATAAGGTAATCTATTTTCTAAGGTTGGTTAATTAATTAATAGGATAAATAAGGAGCTAAAACCTTATATAGATTATTACTGTTTAGAAAGCCAATTAAAGGGAGAAATTTATATTGGAAAGAGCTTTTTCAAATTACATTGCTTGAAATTCTAATACCATAGTATTTGCAAATATTTAAATTAGGAGATATAAGGGTTTCTACCTTGGATAATTAAAATATTATTTTTGCAAATATTATTATTTTCTAAAGTTCCAAATTAGGGAGACATAAGGTGTACTACATCAAAATTTATTCCATTGGAATTTAGAAAATTAGAATTGAAAGAAGCTCTTCATAAGCATTTATTAAAGAGTTGGAAATCATTGCTTACACTAGTCTCTTACAAAAATTAAAGAGGCAAAAGGAATCCAACCATAGAGTCTTAAAAGCTAGAAAACATTATCAAATTAAAAGTGCATATCTCAAATAGGGAGAAATAAGGTGAAACTTAGTAGTTGAACTTTAGGGATTCAACTCAAGGAATTTAAAGAAAGATAAGCACTTTATCAAGACTATAATATATTCTAATTACTTGGGAGACATAAGGGATTCTACAAAACTTGATAGTGATAAGATTTTATCAAGTTTGATCATATACTCAAAACTAGGGAGTCATAAGGTAGACAACTTCAAAGGTTTTGAAATACAAAACTTCTGTCAAAACGATTCTTCTTAACAAAATATTACTTCAAAGCTATGGAAATACTTATTAAATATATAGGTTTTAAGGAATCAAAATGGGTCAAAAACATACTTTATTCTAAAAATGATAATAAAGAAAGTGCAATTAGAACAGAAGAACCAATATGGTTTAGAAATATTTCTGAGAATTCACAAACCAATAGTTTGGAAAAAGTAAATTCTTTAGAAATATCTTCCAATGATGACAACTACACTAATGAAGATATTAAGATCAAAAACCATATTCAACAGGTAGAAATGAATATTGATCAAAAATATATCCTATAGGTTTATGAAAGAAGTAAAGATGAAATGGCTTCAATTGTACACAAATGGTTTACCTATTTCATCAAGGAAATAGATGTACTTGATTCTCCTAAACCAAGTAAAAACAAAGTTGGGATATCTTCACTATGCACTTATTGCAACAAATTTGGTCATGAGAAAACAAACTTTTGGAGCTTCCATCCATGTAAATATTTTAGAGGAAAAAATCATTCATCTTTCTTCTGTTACTATAAAAACAAGTACTATAAAAGATTTGAAGAGAGATTAATATTCATATTAGATTGTTTCTTCCAAGTCCTTATTTCAGAAACATTCACTAACAATGAATTCAAGTTTAAAATTTTTGAAGATCAAGGAGACAGGTCATTCAAAAAACCAAAGGAAAGAAAATGGAGTAGCTCAAATCCACTTATGACTTGCAAGACTATGAGATCTCTAGTTCATCAAAGACATGTAAAAAACTTCAAGAACAAATATTCTACCAAATACTTCAAAATACTAAAAAGCAATAGAGTGAATAAATGGAAAGACAACATGAATACTAAAGCTAAAGAAGAAGAAGAAGAAGAAGAACTAGATCAAGCTGAAGAATATTTAAAATATGAAGACTCATATTGAAGACTAAAGTATTCAATACCTAAATAATGTAATACAAGGGGGTATTAGAGTATATTACATTATTTGGTACATGACAATGTATTACCTTGGATACATTATTAGATTAGGGTTTAACTTAGATTAAGGTTACTTTATGCAAAGTAATAAATAAACAAGTGTTAGAATGTTCAATTATGTAAATGTGCATGTAGTCCACATGTGTGTGAGTCATACGATAGGTAGATGAAGAGTCATGGGCCAAGGGATACATCTTCCAATATAAATATACCTTTGAGATAGAGAAATTATAGGAGAGATAGAATATAGAAGTGTGTAGTTATAATAGAATAGTAGATACAATGTAATCCTTGCATTGAATTTGGAGTGTTCATGTTCTCCATTATTCTACATTGTACTATTTTATGAGCATTCATTAATGGTATATTTATGAGTTATTGAAGATTTCTCTCATATATTTTTCCTTCATTTTATATTACCATTATCATATACTTATTATTGCTTGCTCATTTTACATATTGTGGTTGCATTTCCTACACTATTAATTGTCAAAAGCTAACACAATCTTTAGTCTTATGTCTAAACTTATTATTTTGTTTAAAGTTTATTTTTGGATAAAGTTTGACGGGAACATAAAAATGATTTCTTGGTTTTGTAGTTTTTTTTATATCATAGTAGATTCATAAATTGTTTTATCTTCATTATGAACATCTTCAATGCATTGCTTAAGAATCATAAAAATGATATTTTTAGCTTCATTTTTAATAAATTGAATATACTCTATTAATTATTGACTCTTAGAAGATTTTCCTTTTTCTTGAGCATTCATTCTTATTTTCCATCTATTTGTTTATTCAAATAAATAAAATCCTTTGGAGTTGGAAACCTTATTACTCCAAATTTAAATTTTTAATTTTGCAAATCAAATTATCCAATGTAATATTTTTTCAAACAAATATTCAAATTTCACAAATTAATCCCTTTGGAGTTGGAAACCTTATGGATCCCAAATTTCAAATAAATAATTCTAATTTAAAAAATTTTAACCAAACAAAATTTTCAAATTTTCTTTTGGAGTAGACTTCCTTACCTTTCCAAACTTTAATCAATTTTATTTTTTTCCAAAATCAAGTTTTTGAAATAAACAAATTCTTACAAATGTAGAATTCCTTTTAACTCCCTAATTTTAACTTTTCAAAAATTTTAAATTTTCAAAAATTAAAATTTTGAAATAACTTCAATTAAAAAAATCTTTTTCAAAAACTTTATAAAACCTTATTGCTCTCCCTTTATTAAAAAATTAATGCAATTTAAATTTCACTTAAGCGCTCATGCAAAATAGAAGTGTTTTAAATCATACCTTATGAAACCTTCATCAAATTATCTAGACATCATCAAATACTTCAAGTGGTGACTAAATTGCTAGGGTGCTCTCCAATCACCGTCACCCAATTATTTTCAATATTCTACTAACTTTGAATAAATTTTGAGATGTTTCAATTCCTCCAAAAGTATTATGAATATGTTAGGTGCTAATGTCTCAATTTTTGTCAGGGTGCTCACAAGTTTTACAATGACACTCAAATAACTTTGGCACTTAATATTTTTTTAGAGCTCAAATCTCTTTGGCACATCAATCTATCAATTGCTTTTGCAATGTAATGGTGCTTACTGCTTAGATGATCAATCTATTCTAGTGCTTAGTTTTCTCTTGCACTCCAACTTACAACTAGTTCTACTACTCAATGATGCCAAGGTGCTCAATCTATTCCTATGCTTAGTCTTATTTGGTGCTTCAATCTATCAACTACTTCTACAACACAATGGTGCTTAAACACTCATCTATTCCAACACTTAGTCTTCTAGTGCTTCAACTTTTAGCTACTACTATAATGTAATATTACCTAGATACTCTTAGTCTTTCCAAAACTTAGTCTTCTTTGATGCTTCAACCTTCAACTGCTTTTGCTACTATGTAATAGTACTTATATAAATGCAATGACTCTTAGTCACTTGATCATTATTTTAGGATGGCTTTCAGCCTCCTTTAGCTTTATGTTCCTTTTAATAAATGCTTTTGTATTTGTCTCAATCATAGGGCTTTAGCCTTATTTATATATTCTTCAATAGGTAGACACATGATGCTTTAGTGGCTCCCTTATATGTATCCATGCTTTTATAATAGATATATCACAACTTGGGTATCTCTTAATGGCTCCCTTGGTTATCTCATAACTTGGGAAGCTCTTAACAGATCCCTCTCTAATTATTCTTGACATATTCTAATTTGATCAACTTTCTACTACTCTGTTTCAATTTTATCTTTTAAAAAGACCTCTACTCATAGTAGTATGAGCTTGCTTTGCAATATTCCTTTCCTTTGGCCTTAAATACTTTTTTAAATATGAATTATACTAGAACCTTTTATTCCTTAGGTTTGTCCTCCTATAACCATTGCAACTCAATCAACCCACACTCTTCCAATATCTTCAATGGGGGATTTATTTTTTTCTTACACAATATCGATATTCAAATAATTTTATAAAGTCAAGGTAATCAATAACTTGAAATTATTCTGACCTACATTTACTTCATGTGTCCCTTCCTCCGAATTCACATCAAATTTTTCCTTTGATGCTAGCTCTTTAGTATCCATACCAAAATAAATTTTGGTGCTAGCTTTAAAAACTATTCATACTAGCTCTAAATATTATCACTCTAGAATCAAATATTCACACCATTTTTTTTATGCTAACAATAGAGACTACTCAAAGAAGCTTTGATAGAGTCTACACAATGTATCTTTGATACAACTATTGGATTTTTAGATAGATTATCATAGGTCCCAATATCTAGGATCTTCAGTAGTCTCAAATATTAGAGCAATTTAATATAAATGGCCAATACTAATGAATATAGCATTCATGTAAATAACAAAAATATGAAGTAAAATGGCCAATATCATTCATGCAAATAATTTGAAGAAAAATTACAATAGAATTGCTTAAACTGTATACAAGCTTCAATATTCAATGATCCTTTGATAGTACATTCTTGATGTATTTCCTAAAGCTTTATCTCTCTAATATAACCTTAGAAAGGTGACTCTTGGAATTTATGACTATTTATCTCCTCACATATCTGAGGGATGTAATATTTCCTATTCCATACATAAGATAAACCTCTCATACCTCTTGTCTTCTCATCTTACCACTTATATACATGAATCTTAACTCTCTATTTACCATTGCACACTTTAATCTATGACACTTGCATACTTTACTACGTGACACTTATGCACACACTTGCATGCATTATCACATGACACTTGTGCACTTTCTCATTCTTCTCACTTGCACATATAATTACATGACACTTGTGCACATCATGTACATAGACACACACATAATGGAAATATAAATCACACTCCTAAACTATAGATAAACCCTATTCTAATATTTAAATTTGTACCATAGGGTTACATTAGCATTTACCAAATAATGTAATATTCTCTAACACAAATGAGAGGGTAGACTTTGCAAATGAAGTGTGTTGTGGAGAGAAATATGAAAAAAATATAATTTTTTGTAGATTCTACCCTAGTCATCAACTGGATGAATAAATACACTCAATTTAAAAATAATCTGCTTAGACCAGTGGGAGATGAACTACTAGAGGTGATTTTCATTTTTGAAAATATCTCTTTTACTCATGTTAATAGGGAATTAAATCAAGAAGCAAATAAGTTATCAAAAGAAGGACAA
The DNA here is from genome assembly GCA_028583015.1 of Wollemia nobilis. Classification (NCBI taxonomy): domain Eukaryota; kingdom Viridiplantae; phylum Streptophyta; class Pinopsida; order Araucariales; family Araucariaceae; genus Wollemia; species Wollemia nobilis. Next base: position 28,600,529 of record JAQPPZ010015824.1, on the reverse strand, counting down.
TAGGTTCCAGAAGTTTTCTTGCAAATGGAAAAAAACAAATATGGAGTTTCTTCTTTCACCCACATATCAGTTCCTATGCTAGCTCTAGTTTGTACTGTGGGCCTATTCATTTGATTAGAGATTTATGGCAGTTTTTATGTTGGTTTCTTTTTCACTGATATCTATCTAGGTTTTGGACATGGAGGTTATTTGGATGATTAATTATTGATATATAAGGATATTTATCCTCATTAGCCCCATGTTATTTTAAATATGGGTTTATTTCCTCTCTGATCTACTAGATTGTAATTATATCTTAAATCCTAGTAATTTGATTTTATATGGGTTTTTGTTTGTGCTAAGACACCTGAGAAGTGTAATTTTCTTTCATTATTGAAATAAAATTATGATTTGTTTCTTGTAAATAAAATAGAGGGTAGACTACTTGACCATCATAAAAGAAAAAAAAAGAGTTTGAACTTCTTTAGACATACCCCTAGTGCTAGAGAAGCCATGGAAAGACTTTTTTGGCTCCACGTTTGCTACTATGTAATAGTACTTATATAAATGCAATGACTCTTAGTCACTTGATCATTATTTTAGGATGGCTTTCAGCCTCCTTTAGCTTTATGTTCCTTGTAATAATTGCTTTTGTATTTGTCTCAATCATAGGGCTTTAGCCTTATTTATATATTCTTCAATAGGTAGACACATGATGCTTTAGTGGCTCCCTTATATGTATCCATGCTTTTATAATAGATATATCACAACTTGGGTATCTCTTAATGGCTCTCTTGGTTATCTCATAACTTGGGAAGCTCTTAACAAATCCCTCTCTAATTCTTCTTGACATATTCTAATTTGATCAACTTTCTACTACTCTGTTTCATTTTTATATTATAAAAAGACCTCTACTCATAGTAGTATGAGCTTGCTTTACAATATTCCTTTAATTTGGCCTAAAATTATTTTTTAAATATGAATTTTACTAGAACCTTTTATTCATTAGGCTTGTACTCCTATAACCATTGCATCTCAATCAACCCACACTATTCCAATATCTTCAATGGGGGATTTATTTTTTTCTTACACAATATCGATATTCAAATAATTTTATAAAGTCAAGTTAATCAATAACTTGACATTATTCTGACCTACATTTACTTCATGTGTCCCTTCCTCCGAATTCACATCAAAGTTTTCCTTTGATGCTAGCTCTTTAGTATCCATACCAAAATAAATTTTTATGATCGCTTTAAAAATTATTCATACTAGCTCTAAATATTATCACTTTAGAATCAAATATTCACACCAATTTTTTTTATGCTAACAATAGATACTACTAAAATAAGCTTTGATAGAGTCTAAACAATGTATCTTTGATACAACTATTGTATTTTTAGATAGATTATCATAGGTCCTAATATCTAGGATATTCAGTAGTCTCAAATATTAGAGAAATTTAATATAAATGGCCAATACTAATGAATATAGCATTCATTTAAATAACAAAAATATGAAGTAAAATGGCCAATATCATTCATGCAAATAATTTGAAGAAAAATTACAATAGAATTGCTTAAACTGTATACAAGCTTCAATATTCAATGATCCTTTGATAATACATTCTTGATACATTTCCTAAAGCTTTATCTCCCTAATATAACCTTAGAAAGGTGACTCTTGGAATTTATGACTATTTATCTCCTCACATATCTGAGGGATGTAATATTTCCTATTCCATACATAAGATAAACCTCTCATACCTCTTGTCTTTTCATCTTACCACTTATATACATGAATCTTAACTCTCTATTTACCATTGCACACTTTAATCTATGACACTTGCACACTTTACTACATGACACTTATGCACACATTTGCATGCATTATCACATGACACTTGTGCACTTTCTCACTCTTCACACTTGCACATATAATTACATGACACTTGTGCACATCATGTACATAGACACACACATAATGGAAATATAAATCACACTCCTAAACTATAGATAAACCCTATTCTAATATTTACATTTGTACCATAGGGGTACATTAGCATTTACCAAATAATATAATATTCTCTAACACAAATGAGAGGGTAGACTTTGTAAATGAAGTGCGTTGTGGAGAGAAATATGAAAAAAATATAAATTTTTGTAGATTCTACCCTAGTCATCAACTGGATGAATAAATACACTCAATTTAAAAATAATCTGCTTAGACCAGTGGGAGATGAACTACTAGAGGTGATTTTCATTTTTGAAAATATCTCTTTTACTCATGTTTACAGGGAATTAAATCAAGAAGCAAATAAGTTATCAAAATAAGGTCAATAGGTTCCAGAAGGTTTCTTACAAATGGAAGAGAACAAAGATGGAGTTTCTTCTTTCACCCACATATCATTTCCTATGCTAGCTCTAGTTTGTACTGTGGGCCTATTCATTTGATTAGAGATTTATGGTAGTTTTTATGTTGGTTTCTTTTTCACTGATATCTATCCAGGTTTTGGAAATAGAGGTTATTTGGATGATTAAGTATTGATATATAAGGATATTTATCCTCATTAGCCCCATGTTATTTTAAAGATGGGTTTATTTCCTCTCTGATCTACTAGATTGTAATTATATCTTAAATCCTAGTAATTTGTTTTTATATGGGTTTTTGTTTGTGCTAAGGCACTTGAGAAGTGTAATTTTCTTTCATTCTTGAAATAAAATTATGATTTTTTTCTTGTAAAAAAAATAGAGGGTAGACTACTTGACCATCATAAAAGAAAAAAAAAGAGTTTTAACTTCTTTAGACATACCCCTAGTGATAGAGAAACCATGGAAAGACTTTTTTCTTAGCAAAGACCTTCAAGCCACTTGACAAAGATGTATAAATGATATAGTAATTTTTCTACTACATGTGCATGAGAAGATGTCCTAATTGGTTATGTTCAACAAAAAGTTGTATGGAGAAAAACTTGATAGATATAAATAAACTATTATTATTTTTGGATTCTTTATCATATTTTAGGGTGTCCCTATTCAACACTTTCACCCATTTTGCCTCTAGGTACTCCAATTTTACACCTAAAAAATGTTATCTTTTGATGAATGAGCACTAGGAGATAAAAATCACAAGATGCTAGATGAATTAAATATGTTGTAAATAGAAATCATATAAAATATTACAATTTATCTATGGAGGAAATGAACACTCCATTAATAAAGCTACTGAACTACATTACACCAATCACCAATGGATGGTGAAGTACACATAACTGTACTATCCCCTAAGCTACTCTATATGACTATGTCCCCCAAATCTCTATATCTCTATCTAACTATGAGGCCTTTCTTATATAGGAACATAAATTCCTTGGCCAACACTCTACCTAGCTATGCAAGGGAAAAATTGCACATATACAACTTGCACATGTATACTTGTGCATTTATTACTTTGCATGAAGTAACTAGATAACTTGCACATAAAGTAATCTAAGTATGTACCTTGGAAGATACATTTACATAACCCAAATTATGAATAGAATATATTTATAACACTCCTCTATATTACATTATTTGGGTATTGAAGACTTTAGTCTTCAATATGGATCTTCTTCATCATCTTCAGCTTAATATTCGTAGTCTTCTTTTGCATTCTTTGTATTCAGGTTCAACAGGTAATTTGTGTCTTCATATGATGTAGAGTAAGTTATAGTTGGAGCTTCTTCTTTTATTGGATGATATTTGGCATGTTCATATTCTTCTTCTATCCAACCACCTTTGTAATTCTCCTTGTAAGTATCTTAATTTGATTCTGATTGTTAATGAATGAGTAGGGCATGGTGTAATTATCCTCTCATATTTTTGTTTTTGATCCTTCTGTACTTGTATTTTTGGTGTATTGGTTCTTCATTTTCTTCAACCTGTTCTTCTACAAATACGTTAGAATCATTTTGAAACACCATAATATCTATAATATTTCCATTGAGTCTAGGATGTATGTATTTTCATGGATTGAATCTTTTGCTTTTATTCCATATTGATTCATAATGAGACATGTATTGATCCCATGCATATATCCAAAGTTAATCATGTAGTTGTTTTCTACTAGCTTGCTTATTGAGATGAGATTGAATGTTTTTTTTTTTTGAAAAAATGAAAACTTGTATTAATACAAAGACCAGATACAAGCGGGAGAGAGCACATCCCGACCCAGAGCCAAGAGCAACACAACAAGGACAACGCACAAAGGCAACACTAGCAGCCACAGGGCAAAGAGAACAAACGACACGAAAAGGCGACATGTCGCGAAAACGTGACATGTCGCGAAATCATGACAGGCACCCCCGTCACGGCCGCTTCGGCGCCAACAGTCGCGATAATGCGACATGTCACGAAATCGCGACATGTCGTGATATCGCGACTTGTCGCGATATCGCGACAAGAAGGGCCCTCGATAGCCGCCCGTAGAAGGCATCACGAAAATGCGACGAAAAAACTAAACGACACTCATGCCGCAAAAGGGTCACGATATCATGACAAATAACCATCCAATCACTTAAGAGCCAAACGTGCCGCGAAATCGCGAAAAAAATGCCAAGCTGCTTCCAATTAACCAACCTGTCGTGAAATCGCGACACAATACCACCTTTGTACTGCATCTTCAAAAGAGGCGCAATATCGCTAGAAAAACCCAACAAGAGCCGCGACAGCGCTACATGTCACGATATCGCGCAAGAAATTCGCCAAAGGCCGAAAAGGCACAACCTATCACGAAATCGCGACAAAAACTAACTCAAGGCCGCGACAGCGTTACAGGTCGCGAAATCGCGACAATTTTCCACCCAGCCGCTTAAGTGCCAAATGTGTCGCGAAATCGCGACAGGATTACCTTGCAGCTTCCAATTCTCAAACTTGTCACGAAAACGTGACGAAATTTTAACTTTGCTTTTCAACTTCATAAAGGGTACGAAATCACGGCAAGAACTCCACACGGACCACGAAAGCGGGACCTGTCACGATATCGCGGCAGAAACCCACCAGAGACTGCGAAGGCTCAACCTGTCGCGATATCACGACAGCAACCAGCCAGAGGCCGCGACAGCACTACATGTCGCGATATCGCGACAAAAAAGATCCTTAGAAAAAAAAACTTTGCACATTATTTCAAAAATTGTTCAAGGCCTTGTCTAATCTCTGCATCCTCCATAGACATATTACTATGCAGATGCATCCCAACCTCTCTCTCAGCACCCATCTTAGCAAGGAAATCAGTCGCTTTATTAAGAGATCTACTAGCATAAACAGGTATCACATCCTCTAATTCCTTCCAAAGCTCTGTAATTTGGGAGACCAGAATCCGCAGCCTCCAAGCTTTTAAGGCAAAGTTCCTCATGCAATCAAGAGCACCAACCAGGATTTGGGAATCAGACTCAATGATTATATTTCTATGACCTTGCTTGACGACCCAGATGGAGGCAGATTTAATAGCAAAGGCCTCAGCTTCATTGTTTGTGGCATATCCCAGACCTTGCAATTCCCAATAGAGCACAGTCCCAGCATGATCACGGTAGATAACTCCACTACCAGCATTGCCCGGATTGCCTTTTGTAGCTCCATCAGTATTGATTTTGACCCAGCCTTCCGGGGAGGTTTCCAACAACTTCTTACCTGTATCTCAAGATCAGAAGCTCTCCCTTCCAAAGGCTTAGAAGCAGGCTGATTTTCCTCCTCAGCATAGATGGCAACGGTTTCCACAACTTTGCTCCAGATGACCTGCCATATCCCATCCACCGAAGAGAAGGTTTCACGGAAAATACGAGCATTTCTTTCCAACCACACCTACCACCAAATAAAAATGAAACCGAGCTCCCAACCAGTACGAAGAGCTTTAGATATATATCTACCTCTCTTCCAGATTTCCCATAAATTGGTCCGAGACAAGTCTCCAATAGCCTGAAGTTTAAAGTGGGAGAACCAATGATGCCAAATCTGTTGTGTGAAAGGACAATCAAACAGAAGATGATCCGCAGTTTCCTCATTCCTATAACATAAAACACACTGGGAAGGGCCAATGATGCCTCTAATTCTGAGGTTTTCAAAGGTCAAGATACCATTATGCATCAGCTGCCAAGCAAAGAAGTTCACTTTTGGCCAGCCCTTGGGATGCCATATCTTCCTCCATTCTTGAACTGGAAAAGAGTGTGGGGGGGGCTCAGGAAGGATCGAATCATAACCCTCCTTCACAGAATAAACCCCAAGGTTCCCAAAGCCCCAGGCAAGCTCATCCTCCTCATCTCTCCCAATAAGAAACCTTTCTGACAATAGTTTTTCCAGAGTTGGAGCCTGCTCCGGAGGGATTGGAATAGGCCATTCACCCAGCCGCTTAAAATTTTGAACCTTATACTCCCCCAATTGGCTGGTATTGAAGTAGCTCTCAATATTAATCCATCCCTTATCTTCAAGAGCTGATTTTAACGAATGCAAATCAGGAAACACAGCAAGGATAGGAGGATTCTGATCCCAAGAATCAGTCCAAAACCAGGCCTTCTCCCCTCTCCCAACTTTCCAGAACAATTGATCTTTGATAATGCAAGATCCAAGCTTGAGCGCCTGCCACACAAGAGATCCATTACCCTCCAAAGGATAGCGGCCCAAGTCGTTGGGATGAACAAGACCCAAGTATTTACTAGAAAGGATTCTACTGCAGAGGGACGTAGGCTGGGAAATCCACCTCCAATATAATTTACCAGCCAGGGCCTGATTGTTAAACTTGGAGCTTCTTAAACCCAGCCCACCTTTTTCCTTGGGCTGGGTGACCTTATCCCAACCAACCAAGGCCCATTTCCTCTCTCCTTTGGCACCTTCCCAGAGAAAACTTCTAGCCACTTTGTCCAACTCTTTCCAAATTGATGGAGGGGCAGCCATAATAGAGAATTTATAAATTGGCATGGCCTGAATAACAGACTTCAGGAAATTTAGTCGGCCCCCATAGCTTAACCATCTATGAGACCAGTGATTCATTCTCTCTTTGATGCCATCCAAAAGGTCCTTCCAGAAATCAGCTTTCAATTTTTTGAAATGCAGAGGAACCCCCAGATAAACAACAGGAAGAGAGGTCCTAGTGAAACCCAGGATTTCCATAACTCTCTCTTGTGACCTTTGATCAAGGTTAAAGAAGACCACTTTTGATTTTGTTTCATTGATGAATTGATTAGAAGCCCGGAGGTAGACGTTAAGAGAATCTTTGATTCCTCTTGCTTCCCCGAGGTCGGCAACTCCCACCAAACCACAGTATCATCCACAAACTGTAAATGAGTCAAAACTTCAGCCCCGATTTTAATTCCTGTTATCTGTCCTTGACGTCTTCTTCTCAGGAGGAGTCTGCCTAATCCTTTAGCCAAGATGAGAAAGAGATAAGGAGAGCAAGGGTCTCCTTGGCGGAGACCCCGAGAGGCTCCAAAATGTGGCGAGGGAAGTCCCTTAATTAAAACAGAGTAGGATGGCGTAGAGATACAGCTCATGACCCAGGCAATCCAGTCCTGAGAAAAACCAAAGGCTGCCAACATCTTGACCAAGAAGCCCCACTCTACTCTGTCATAAGCCTTAGACATATCCAGTTTGATGAACATTCCTTTGTTACCTAAATTGTGCATAGAATGGATAGCCTCCTGAGCCAAGATCACTCCATCCAAGATCTGTCTTCCTTCAACAAAACCCCCTTGCTCAGGGGAGATTATATTCTGAAGAAGGGGTTTTAGTCTTTCAGCCATAATTTTAGTGATTATTTTGTAAATCACATTACATAAGGCAATAGGTCTGAAATCAAAAATGTGAGCCCCCCCCTCTCCTTTAGGAATTAAGGTGATAAAGGTGTGATTTAGAGCCTTGAGCATTCTTTTGTTAGTTCGGGACTCCTCAATGATAGCCAACACATCCTCCTACAAGATATCCCAAAAGGCCTGAAAGAACTCAATAGGGAAACCATCCAGGCCAGGCGATTTTCTTGTGCACATCCCAAAGACCACCTTCTTGAGTTCATCACGATCAATGGGCTTAAGAAGGGCCTGATTCTCTTCATGAGAAATAATAGAGGGAATGCCCTCAATGACTTCATTTTGGGATTCCACATCATGCTGCATACTTTCCTTGAAGAGGTTTGAGAAGTACTCCATAGAGAGGGAGTGCATATCAGGGAGAGTGTCAAAAGAGTTTCCATTCTCGTCTTGAAGGAATTCCATGTTATTCAATTGCCTTCTAGCACAGGCAGAGCGATGGAAAAATTTTGTATTTCTGTCTCCTTCTAATAACCAAGTATTTCTTGCTCTCTGTCTCCAATAGATCTCTTCTTGATTATCAATGTCCTCAACCGCTTTGCGTAAAGCGTCATCCTCGAATTTAAGATGCTCAGAAATAATTCCTTCTCTGAATTTTTTTTGCACCTCATTCCATCTGGCCAACAAGGGAGCCCGTTGGAGCTGGAAATCGGATTTGTTAGTTTGCTTCCACTGTTTTAGTTTACTCTTAACAAAAAGAAGTTGTTTATGAAATTTTAACATAGCTATTCCAAAAGGGAGACGACCTTCTTCCCACCACTGTGGAATTTTCCTTCGTAGGTCCTCTTTTTGCAACCAAAAATTTTCAAATTTAAAAGGTTTGTAATACTTCCCTGACATAGTCCCTCCCTCCAGCAAAATGGGAGAGTGATCTGAGACTGGGCCCTCCAAAATCTGGAATTTGATATTCCATCTAACATAAGCTTCCTCCGAGACCAGAAACCGGTCAAGCTTAACCCTCCTATTGTATGGCTCTCTTCTCTTATTAGTCCAGGTAAAGTTTATACCAGGGCATTTGATATCAACAAGGTTAAAGTCCTGAACTTGGGCAATAAACAGCCGGTCCCCTGTATCCAAAACTGGGATGCCACCTTCCTGATCCCTAGCAGATAATTTAGCATTGAAGTCCCCAGCAATAATCCAATCAAAATCTTCCCGAGATGACCTCATGTTTTGAACAGCTTTCCATTGAAACCGCTGACCATCGGTGTTCTGAGCCCCATAGAAATTTGTAATTAAGACTTGTTCAGCTGTAACAATATTCTTAAAAATATATGTGAGGACACCTCTCCAGGCTATATGTTCTATTGCTATCCATGCCAGAGGATTCCAAAGAGTAGCAATCCCTCCCGAGGCACCTAGAGCAGCCACCGCCATATGGCCAGCACTCCTCCGCATTTGGTCGACAGCTTTACTCATAAGGTCTAATGACATTTTTGTCTCCGAATGAGCAAAAAGTCTGTTTTACTTCTTTCTAAAAGTCTTTGAATAGCAGATTGATGGGTTCTACTATTTAAACCCCTCACATTCCAAGATTGAATAATCATTGGAAACCTTGGGAGCAATACGAATCAATTGTTCTCGCCAATCCTCCATTGATTAGCTTATCTCCTTGCACTGCAATTAGATCCTTATTGGATTTCCTGCCCACCCCTTGTGAATTACTATTTTTCGACCTCTTCTCCACCTAGGAAATTCCAAGAGCTGGTCTTTCTCTGAGATTTTCTGCAATTCCCATGGTAACATCTTTGATAGCTGGCTGTACTGGGAGTGGATTACCAGAGTCCCTGGGTTTTCTTGCTGCAAAGTCTCAGAGGAGTCAATCACCTATTCAAGGACAGGGGTTGATGAGGGAGGAGCATGAGTAAGGATGATATTATCCTCAAGGTTCCCATCTGCTCCTTCCATAATTTGGTCTTCTTGATCCACAAGAGATTTGAAGATTTCATACCGGTTGGTTGGCTTGGGAAGAGCTTGCTCCTTGCCATTTCTATTTTTGTTTCTTCTTCTCTTCTGCTGTTCAAAGCCATCTTTCTGGCCCTCATAACCAGGGGGAATGATGGGTGGTTCCTTGACCGAAGTGGACTTACCCTCTCGGGGGTGATTTGACATTCCCTGTGGAGCATCCGCTTTGGTGCTCAAGATATTTGGGCAGAGCCTTGCCAAATGGCCATGCATATGACAGACTCTACATCGGAAAGGTAGGGCTTCATAGTCTAACTGTTGTATCCAGGAATGTCCTGCTAACTCCAGTTCCATCTCAGCTGGTAGCGGTTGGCTAATATCCAGTTCTACACAAATTCTCGCATAAACAGCAGTATTTCCTTCAATGGTATCCTTGGAAACTCCCAAATATCTACCTAGAGAGTTGCCTATCAGTTCAAGAATCTGCTCACCCCAAAACTCCATCGGGAGAGCATACAGCCGGATCCAAACCGGGACAGCCGTGGGCTCAATGCGAGGGTCGAAACTCGCTCTCCACGGTTGGACAAATAACCCTGTCGGGCCATGGCTCCTCTTCTCTGATTCAAATGCTCTGCTTTCTATCCAATAAGGAAGAAAAACTAATAATAAAATACCCATTGCTTATGGGCCATAAGGAGTACTCACCGATAGGCTCCCGCTTTGTCTCACCCAGGAATGCAGAAAGTGCGGGGGTGGGTCGAATGCCCATGAATTTGTAGATCAGATCATGAGTAGCATGATAGTTTATCGTGTCTTCAACCAGCTCTGGTTCAATGACTATCTTCGGTCTTGACGCAGATTGCGGGAGACATCCATTGACTCTATGCACAGGAGAACCCTTGCCCGCATTCCTGGATAGCAGATGGAAAGCACTCCGCTGAGCATCATCAGAGGAAGACGCAGGATTTTCTCGTAATATCTCCGCATAAGAGGTCTTCTTACCCTCGAGAAAACCTGGAGGAGACCCCATTGGGCCCTCCTGGGACACCGAAAGAGCCGACAACAAAGACCAACAGCAAACCCCCAAAGACCTTGGAAGAGGCTTCCTATCAGAAACCCTAGAGGCTCGGTCGTCGGCAGTTCAGAAGGTTTCCCGCAAAATCGCCAGAGCTCAAAAATCCCTCCCCTTGATGTTCGAGATGAGATTGAATTTTAATCTAGGAACATACAATAATTTTTGTAGTAGAAGATTTGAAAATTAATTATTGGGTGTTACACATCCATATCCATGTATAGGATAAGTTTGGTTGTCTACAATTCTTAACCTGTAACCTTTAGCAACTTCAATATAGTCAAACCATTGTATATTTCTTGTCATATGATGACTAGCTCCTGAGTCAATAAACCACATGTGATCATGTTTTGTGAATAGGTTCTTGTTGGAGCAAGTTTTACATTCATTGTATGATATTCCTTTACCCATTTAAAATGTTGAACTTGAAGAATTGAGATAGAATTGTAGTCTATATTATAGCTCCCAAGTTTTAGGATATATGATCCCTAGTTGAAGTATATAAGCTTGATTTGATAAAACCTTTATAGAATATTAGGTTTGTAGGCTACCTTATGTCTCCCTAGTGATGAGAGTATGAAAACCTAATTTTAGGTTTTGAAGAAAGCTTATATCTTCCCAACTTGATAATCTTAGACAAATATTATTGTTATCAGGTTTTGTAGAATGCCTTATGACTCCCTAACATTTTGGAGTATGTTATAGTACTTTTGTAAAAGATAAAGTTTAATTTTAGTTGATTTTGTATAAATTTTACAAAGATAAAAATCAACTTCTTAACACCTTATTACTCCTAATTGAACTAAGCGCTTTTAAATTTTTGAAGAGGTTTTAATGTTGGAATTATTTTATTCCTTTTAGAAGTTTTGAGACAAGAAAAAAAAGATATAATTATGCAAACTTAGTAAAAACCCTAATAACCTATTTTTATTTCCCTTGGATAATTTCTAATTTCCAATAAATTAAATTTGATGTGGTAACCCTTGTGGCTCCCAAGTTTGGAAAATTATAAAAATAATAATATTTGTAAAATGTTAAATAATTTAATTCAAGTAGAATTTATTATTTCTCCTAGGTTAAATTGCAAATATTAATTCAATGAGATAAGTTATCCCTTATAGATTTTGCTTTCAAAATCTAAGTTTTAACCTTAGTTTATAACCCTTATATCTCCAACTATGAAAGCAATAATAAAATGGGATTAAACCTTACCTTTTTAGGTGCTAAATCTCCTCACTATTCAGTGCTTTTTGTGGCTTGATATAACAACAATATAAGTATCACCTTTGGTGCTAGAATCAACGAAGATATCTTGGAGTTGCTTGTATTCAATATTGGTCCATAGCTATTGAAGGTTTGATCTTTAATACCAGGAGCCTTTAATGCTTCTTCTTCATTCCTTCCTCATTATGCTTTGGATGTCTTTGACCGTGCTTCACTCCTTGTTGAACTTTGGACTTCGAAACCCTTTTATGGATGAATAATCATGGACTTTGTGACATGTGTTACATCCATTACAAGTGAGCACCCATTTCCTTCTATAACATCCCAAATTCTTGTTCAATAATATTGAATCAATCTATAATGTATGGGAACTCATGTGAAGTTGGTGGAGGATACAAAGTGTCATTGCTTTGTTGTAACTCCTGCATGGGGTTTCTTGAGCATTGAGAGAAGATTTCTATTATACCAAGTGGTATTTCTACATGAAGTTCTTCCTAGTAACTTCTTCAAATATGGAGATTATAACTCCTAAAACCCTTTCAAATACCATTCCTTTTCTATGTTACGTTGCTTAGGCAACAAGCAAGCTATTCTTCTGCAGGTGGATTGACGATGCACTATGGAGCTTTGAACGTCAATTTTGGAGCTTCCTTTGGTGGATTGTCTTCTCCAATTTAGAGACCTTGAATGTAACACCTTTGCTCCTATTTTATGCCTCCAATCGTGTTGAATCCTTTATATATTTTTTATGTATTTTAGAAGTATATTTGCACTCTTTTGTATACATAAATATAGCTCGATGATAGTATAATATGAGCTTTGATTTTTTAGGTTCGTACATCCAAGATGAGCCTTTTAAGTGGCTCCTTTTGATTAGAAAGAAGAGTGCTGACGTTCGGTATTCCTTGGATGATTTAACCTGTAGCTAATGTGCCCTTTTGTAGAACTTTTAAATATGCTCTTTTTGCTATAAAAACTAGATTAGATTAGTGCAATATAATGTATTATAAGGCTTATTTTAATGTGCCTTCTTTTGCACTCTATTTCTAGATCTGAAATTCTGGTTTTGTAGCAGATTTTTCTTGCAATACAAGGGTTTTGAGGTTGTATTTTAAGAGTAGACGCACCTTTTCCTTTTTTCTTGGACACTTTGATAACAAATCTAAGCTTAAATAATAGTAGATAGAAGCTTTTCAATTGATGCAATTTTCTACACTTTCCTTGCATCTAACCTTGTAATGCTTTGTATTTGAGACTCACTAAGTCTCAATATTTGAAGCTTCTATTTCTATTTTTGGTTAGTGAAGTTCTTCTCCAATTTTTTGAGGATTCTAACCTTATTGGGTGGCTTCTTTTGGCCACTATGAGTTACAAATTTCTATGCTTCAATAGTGTCTTTAGACACTTGATACACATCGGATTTTGTGCTCTTCAAAAACACAAAACTAATTTCCTTTTGAGAGTAGTATAATAGTGGAATTATTTCACTTTTAATGCACTAATATTACACATTATCACTCCAATCAACTCTCAAATTAATGCACTAACAATTTACTACAACTAATAAAGAATAACCTAAAATAAATCTTTAAGAGTTATTATGCAATTTCACTACAATCAGTATTGTATAACTTAGTCTTCTTTTTATTTTTCCAAAGTAGATGATAAGTAGTTTATAGAAGCAATTTTGAATTTAATAAAATCCTAATAAATGGGCAAATAAATCCTTAGAAATAACCTTTTTTCTTTTGCACTTTAGAAGATTGTAATCTAATTTTCTGCTTGCAACTTTAATCCAAATTAAGGTGCTCTAATAAATATTGATACGTAGTCCAATTAATGAATCTACTTGCACCAAAAGTTGCTTACCTTTTCCTGTAGCTCTTCTCCCACTTTTGTAGAGGATGTAGATCTTGATGTCTAAAATCACCAAGTTGTTGCTTCAACGAGGATATCCTGAACAACTCCTTCTTCATCAAATGATGGTCTCAAACTGATGGCAAGCCGAGATTCACACCACACAACTTGAAATTAATTCTCTGTAAATTGCTTAACACAGTCTTACAATACCGTCTCCCGACATAATTCTTCCCCCTCTCAATCTCAAACTCACCATCCCTTCCCTTACAATTTTTTAATTTTTTATAGAGGTCTCGACCCTCTAGGCAATTAATGCCCCACCTGATCGAATTCATGAAATAAAATATGAAAGTTTTCTTCCTCTGTCAAGTTTTAAAATTTTCTTCCATCAATGGGCAACTGCCTCGATCCACTATGGAAGTTTTCATTAAAGACCCCCTTGCCCTGCAATCACCGTTTTGGTCAGACTGTTCCTATGAACCGTTGTCTCATTCAAAATGCCCATGGCCTGTAGCTGTCGCCTTGTCAGAACATTTATCTACAACCGCTGTCTCTTTTCCTACACGTGCAGCCTGTCCACGTGTCCAATTTTGATTTGTCTTCAACTAGTAACGAAATCGTGACATGTCACGAAATCATGACATGTCACGATATCATGACATGTCATGATATCGCGACGTCGTGATATCGTGACATCACAATATCGTGACAGCTTTTGCTTTCACCTTGGTCTTCTTTCTGCCTCTGCCTTTGCCTTTTGGACGTCGCGATATCGCGATGTCACGATATCACGACAAAACTTCAGACTTGCCTTAACTTCTTTTAGATGCCACGATTTCGCGACAAAACCTTTGTCGTGGTAAAGAAAAGAAATAAAACAAAATACAAAGTACTTAGAAAATTTGGTTGATGCAAGATTGCCTTGTTGTCGCCGGATGCTCCTGCATCACAAACTTTCTTTCATGAGCCTAGGATTTGGTGGCTTGTTCTCCTCTTGTATTCTCCTCCTTATACTGTAGATTTGGAGAAGTCTTTGTCTCTAAAGTGGTGCCTTCTTTCTGTGAGAGGTAATCTTCAAATATCCAAGATTTGGTGAACTTCTTCTATCTTCAAGTCTTCTTGTTGAATTCTAACTTCAAGCAGGATCTTCTTCTAGGATTTGGCACTCCTTGCCAAATTCTTCTTCAAGGATTTGACACTCCTTGCCAAATTCTCCTTCACATATTTGGTACTCCTTTTCAAATTCTCCTCTTGGGATTATTTTTTGATGGCGATAATTGTCCCAAGTCCTTCACTATCAGGGACTTCACCTTGGTAGTGGATTTATCCAATGAGTTCTCCAAAGAACTCTCTTGATGATCTTTAGTAAGGCTCTCCTAGCATTTTTTTGGATGCTCGATGAGACCTTCTCAAGGTCTTTGATCTTGCAAATTTTGATGGTCTTCCTTGAGACCTTCTCTTCAACCTTCTTCTCCTGGAAGTGTTGGTGGTGAGATCTTCTCCTGGATCTTCTGATTCTACTACTTCTAGCTTCAAGCAGGACTCTCCTAGTCCTTCTTCTTCTTCTTCCAAGACTAGAAGTTCTTCAATGAGATCTTCTCCTAATATCTTTGCTTTTGCTTCAAGTCTAAGCTGATTCTAAAAAAATACTCTTCCTAAATTTCTTGTAGGAAGTTTCCCAACTCACTGAATCTTCTTTCCCTACAACAAAGATATTAGTACTAAAATATTTAGTCTACTTCTAAATCAAATATTCTTTTTGAATTATTCAGGATCAAGGCTTTTGTGGCCTTTTTCAATATCAAGGCTCCTATGGCCTTTTTAGTATCAAGGATTTTGTGGTCTTTTTTAGTACCAAGGCTCCTGTGGCCTTTTTCAATATCAAGGCTTTTGTGGCCTTTTCAATATCAAGGCTTCTATGGCCTTTTCAGTATCAAGACTTCTATGGCTTCTTATTCAAGGCTTATATGGCCTATTCTTCAAGGCTACTATGGCATTTTTGTATCAATATTCAAGGCTCATATGGTCTGTTCTTCAACTGTGGAGTTCTTCAATCCAACAATGGAGATCTTCAGTCTCCTATCTTCACCATGATCCTTCACTAGAAGTATTCTTCTACAATATTCTCCTCTTGCACAATGAACTAATATCTGCACTATGAGGGCACGCTAACCTTTGGGCAATGAAGTTGGAGTCTCCTAGATTTATATCGTAGGAGGAGTCTCAATCCTCTGAGAATTAATTTTCTACAACAAAAGAAACTTTAGGCACTAGTTAGAAAATTCCAAATAACCTGGATGATCTTCACTAGATGATTTATCAATCTAGTGGATTGAATGTTGAGTCCTAGTCTTCACGAGTTTTCCTTACAACTTTGTGGAAAAGACTCTAGACAAAAATGATCTCAGTATTTTTTGAAACTGAGATTTCTTTCAGTCCTAACTTTGTGACTCTCCCTAATTCTACCACCTAGATTCTTCTAAGATCTTTTGATAGTGGTTGGTCCAGTGGTGCATCAGTTTGACAAAACACTCAGGCTAAATGATAATGGTGGTTTCCCTATTGACCTACACAGACTAGATCTATCGTAGCTCTGATACCACTGTTAGCTTTTTATGAATGAGCATTGGGAGATAACAATCACAAGATGCAGAATAATATGAAAGAAAGTAAATCTGCTAGATGACTAAAATATGTTGTAAATAGAAATCATATAAAATATTACAATGTAGCTATGGAGGAAATGAACACTCCATTAATAAAGCTACTGAACTACATTGCACCCATCACCAATGGATGGTGAAGTACACAAAACTGTACTATCCCCTAAGCTACACTATCTGACTATGTCCCTCGACTCTCTATATCTCTATCTAACTATGAGGTCTTTCTTATATAGGAACATAGGTTCCTTGGCCAACACTCTACCTAGTTGTGCAAGGGACAACTTGCACATATACAACTTGCACATTGACACTTGTGCATTTATTACATTTCATGAAGTAACTAGATAACTTGCACATAAAGTAATCTAAGTATGTACCTTGGAATATAAATTTACATAAACCAAATTATGAAGAGACTCTATTTCTAACAAAAAATAGTCATTTCGATCTAAAATTTAAACTTTAAACTTTAAAAGAGGAATATTGCCTATAATGGTGATAAACTTGAGGTACACAAGTGCATGCCCACATTAGCATAGGACATTAAAGGAGGGAATTTTACAAGTTTATTTTTTAAATTTTAGCTACAACCCTTTCTCTCCCAAGTGTTGTTCTTAGAGGGTTGGATCGCCAAAGCCCTCTAAGCCATTAGTGTTAGTTTTTGATACTATATATCAAAGGAAATGCAACCACAAGATCTAAAAAGAGCAAGTAATATTAACTATATGATAATGACAATATAATATGCAGGAAAAATGTATAAGAAACTTCTGCAATAACTCAAAAAATAGCTATTAATGAAAGCTCACAAAAATAGTACAATGTTGTATAATGGAGGTCTCAAACACTCCAAAATTTATGCATGATCTACATTGTATCTGTGTTCCCTTCTCATCTCTATTCTATACTATTCTATATGCTTCACTCTATCTCACTCTATCAAAGACCTATATATAAGGAGATATATCCCTTGGCCTTTCACCTACCCATGACTCTTCATCTTCCTATTCTATGATTCATCTACATGTGGACTACATGCACATTTACATCATTGCACATTCTAACACTTGTGCATTTATTACATTACATAAAGTAAGTACTAATCAAACTCCTAATCTAGAGATGTACCCAAGGTGGTACATTAGCATGTACCAAATAATGTAATATATTCCAACACCCCCTTGTATTGTATTATTTGGTTATTGAAGACTTTAGTCTTCAATATGGTCTTCATCCTAGTTCTGGAATTTGAACTCTTCTTTTTTGTTTTCTTCATTTTGCTCCCTGTTTGTATCTTGATCAAGTAAATAGTTAGTATCTTCATCTTGTTCCTTTAATTCACTTTGATTTGTATTAATCTTGAAAGTATTTTCATTCATATTTATCTTTTCTTTTCTATCATGCTCTCGATTTTTCTTCTTCTTCTCCTTCTTCGTTTTTGCATTTTTACTAGTGATATATCTTCTTCATGATGAGTTAGTATATCATCATAATAGTATTGGTCAGGATTCAATATTTCATTGCTAATATGTTCATTCTATTTCATGTTTTGAGAAAATTCAAAAATGATTAATGATAGATATATCATCAAACATTCTTCTGGTGTAAATATAACTATATTTTGAGTATTCCACCAAGATTTGAAAAGTACTTCATGAAGATAACCAATTAAAGTCATAAACTTTCCTTCTTTTGCTTCCTTGAGAAACAAAGAAAATATTTCCTTTTTATTGGTAGATAGGTATTTGTATCCATCAAAAGTATCTATTAAGTTTTGTGAATAGAATTTCAATTCATGAAATAGTTCTTCATTATTGAATGCATTCCTCACTATTTCATCCATGCTTCTTCTAATTTAATATTTGAAGTGAAATTCCATATAACTCCTTAGTATTAGGTATTGAGAATAGTTTTGATAGAATATTTTATCTTTCAAGAAACTATTGAGGTTGACTACCTTATGACTCCCTAGTGTTTTGAGTATATGATCAAATACTATCTTTCCAATTCTTCAACTTTTGTAGTATGCTTTGTAATTTCTTATTTGTAATATTTCAAATCTCTAGGTAGTATTGCTTTTAGCTCCCTAGTATTTTGAGTAAATGATCAACTTTGATAATACCTTTTCAATTCTTAAGTTTTGTAGAACCCCTTATATCTCCCAAGTATTTTGAATGTGCTATGGTCTTGATAAAGTGCTTTATATTTCCTTTGAGTTGAATCCCTAATGTTTAACTACTATATTTCACCTTATTTCTCCCTATTTGTGAATAGAAAGCTAAAGTTAATTTTAATGCACTTTAATTGATGAAATTTTCTATCTTCAAGACTCTATAGTAGGATTCATTAAGTCTCATTAATTTGAGCAAGAGACTAATTCCAATTTAGTTTTCCAACTTTTCAATACTTTATGTTTTGCTTCATATATCCTTTAATTATCAATGATATAGTTTCTAAATTTCAAGATATTTAATTTGATGTTGAACTCCTTATATCTCCCTAATTAGAAATTTAGAAAATGAGAATATTTGCAAAAATAATGCTTCAATTTCAAAGTAGAAAACCTTATTTCTCCTAGTTAAATTATTTGCAAATATTTTGATACTTGAATCTCAAATGATGCAATTTTGAAAAAAGTTTAGAGTTATAATCTCCTTACTTTAATTGCCTTTCTAATCCATCAATGAATTATCTAAGGTTGTAATTTCCTTATATCTCCATGCATTAATTAGTTAAACTTAACCTTAGAAATAATAAACCTTATTTCTCCTTAAACTTGATGGAATGCAAATAATAATTTAATGTCAATATACCTTTCTTTGTGGTGAGGCACTACATATTGATTGGCTTCTCCTTTGACTGCAATTTCCAAGCTATTTAAGCGATGTTCTCTCCTTAGACTTCAAGGTATGAAACTGCATTTATTGCTCCTCTATCCTCTATGGCACACTTCTTCCACTTTAGACTATCCTTCTTATCTTTTTCAATGTTCTCTGACCTTGGAAGCTTGATATGCATGCACTCTTCAAGTTTGGGCTACTAATACTTGACTATCTCCTTTGCATTACATACCACATGGCATTTAATGTAGCCTTTGAATGTAGTTCTTCTCTGTTATATGGTGCAAGTGTTATAATATTTGGATGTTGCTATTAGGTGGTGTAGGCATTACAATATTTGGACATTGCTATTAGGTGGTACATGCATTATTTCAATATTTGGATATTGATTTTATGATGATATATTCCCTCCTTGCTTATTTGAGGTATTACTAAGCATTTTTGGTGCTCTTCTCCTTTGTGCCAAGTGGCATAGAGTTTCTTTATCCCTAATGACAAGTGGTGGCTTCTTCTCTTGCATGTAACCTATCCTTAGTGCTCAAAGTTCCCTTCTTTTACCTTAATGTACTTGCCAACTCTTTGCAAGTTGTTTGGTCTTCTTTTGCAACTGTTGCATGCTTCTTGATCTCCAACGTATGGTGGTGGTTCCTCTCCAATGAAGGTGGATCCTCCTTTGGTGGTGTTTCAATGCTTCTCTCCTTGGTGGCTATTCTACCAGATATTCAATCCTTTTCTGCTTGGGTAACACCTTGTTATTTTCTTTATTTTCCTTGCTACTTGCACCTTGTCTTTGCTACCCTTACTTTATCTTCTTTCTCTTGCTACAGGTTTATTTCTTTTGTTGCAGGTTTCTCTCTCTTTCTACAGGTTTTGATTCACTATGGATACTCTATTTGGTGTCTTTAGACACCTTGAATGAGATAACTTTGAGCCCTTATTTGGCTCTTTCTTCTTCACTCTATGGCTTCTTCTTTTCAACTTGATGGTATTACCACTAATAGCTACAATTTTTGTGCCTCCTTGATGTCTTAAGACACTTCAACTCTTGTTTTTATTTTGCTACTTTAGAAAATATAAATATGGTGCTATTATAAACTAGAAATAAATCTATTATAGACTAAGATGAAATACCTTTATTGCACCAAAATTTTGAGATCTTTTTAGTCTCCTTTTGTAGCTTGTCTTCTTGTCTTTAATGTGGTGGCACCTTCACTATCTCTTAGTGGTTGTACTGCTCCTTTGGTGGCTCCTCTTCACCAAGACTTGTAGTTTTTACCTGTGTTTAATGGTGTCTTTTGACACTCTAACTCAGATGTGTTCTTGTGCACTATTCTTCCTTCTCTTGCTTAATACTATTGCATTTTAGTAGCTCTCAGAAATAACATGTATTAAGCACTATCTACTTTCCTTATTACTCCTTTTAAGCAACTTTTAACACTAACTTGTGTTGATATATTTTGCAGGTTTCAAGATGATAATGCTACCTCCTTACTTAACTTGAAAACCTTTAAACTTAAAATCCTTTTTGCTACCTTTAATAACTCTTAATATGGTGTTTTCAAGGAACTTAAATAATACTTGGATAAGAAACTTTAATAACACCAATTATCAAACCTTATTTTGGCCTCCTTTGTAGCAATCTTTCTTGGTGATTTGGTTCACCTATTTGCTACCTTTAACCTTTAAAATTTGTAGCACCTTTCCTTGACCAAATGCTTTCTAATCCTCCTTGTCTCTTGTCAAATTTTGACTTAAGCCTTGGCCTATTTAGTGGCCTCCTTCTCAAGAATTTGAATATCTTGAGGTCTTCATAAAACCTTTCCAAAATTTGGAAAACTTCTTGCCAAATCTATATTTCTTTTGGGATTGTTTTCGGATGGTGATAATTATCCCAAATTATTCTTTATCAAGAACTTCTCCTTGCTAGAAATATTCTCCCTTAAGTTATCTTCAAATATCCTCCAATGGCCTATTTTACAACTTTTTTAAAAGGGCTTCTCTAGCCTTCTTTTTCTCCTCCTTTCAACCTTTCTTGAGACCTATTTTCTTGGGTCTTTAGTTTTTGTAGCTTCTGAAATCTTCAATAGGACTTTTTCTAGTCCTCTATCTTCAATATTCAATCTTCCAAATCTAGAAGTTCTTCAACATGACCTTTCTCTTGGGTCTCCTCCTTCTAGAGCTACTTTTTTCTTTCTTCACTCTGTAGTCTACAATATTCAATATTCTATGGAAACCTTATTTTTCCTTGAGTCTCTTCTTCCTTCAATCTACAAATCCTGCAATGGGACCTTTTCCTTAGGCCTCAAAAACTTCAATCTTCAACTTGTTGCTTCAAGTACTAGATTGATTTCGAAGAAGATATTCTTCCTAGCTATTGTAGGAAGCTTCTCAACTTTCTTTCAATCAAATTTTTCTGCAACAAAGTATTAGAAAAACTATAATGGAAAATCCTTCAAATCTAAAGAAAATGAACTTCATTAGTTGATTTGTCAATTTAGTGGAATCAATGTTGAGTCCTAGTCTTCACGAGTTTTTCTGCAACTCTGTGGAAAGACTCTAGCCAAATAGCAATTTTAGAAATTTTGAAAATGAGATTTCCTATCTCCTCTCAATCTCTCTTGTGGCTCTCTCTATTTCCTATCAATCTACCTTGTGCTCTAATACCACTGCTAGCTTTTGATACTATATATCAAAGGAAATGCAACCACAAGATCTAAAAAGAGCAAGTAATATTAACTATATGATAATGACAATATAATATGTAGAAAAAATGTATAAGAAACTTCTTCAATAGCTCAAAAAATAGCTATTAATGAAAGCTCACAAAAATAGTACAATGTTGTATAATGGAGGTCTCAAACACTCCAAAATTTATGCATGATATACATTGTATCTACTTTCCCTTCTCATATCTATTCTATACTATTCTATATGCTTCACTCTATCTCACTCTAGCAAAGGCCTATATATAAGGAGATATATCCCTTGGCCTTTCACCTACCCATGACTCTTCATCTTCCTATTCTATGACTCATGTACATGTGGACTACATGCACATTTACATCATTGCACATTCTAACACTTGTGCATTTATTACATTGCATAAAGTAAATACTCAAACCTTAATCTAAGACACTCTCTTAATCTAATGATGTACCCAAGGTGGTACATTGGCATGTACTAAATAATGTAATATATTCCAACAATTAGACCATGGGAGATCTCAAGTTTGATTCCCTCCCATGTCAATTCCTTTTAAAATATATTGATGGTGTCAACATTCATGATGTGGCAACTTGTGATGATGTGGCATCTTATGATAACATGGAACCTTGTGGTGATGTTGTATTAGATGAAATCACCCTTTTGGATAGTTATAGTGGTGGGGAAGAGCTATACAAATAACATATGGTAGTCTATATAATTGATATGGTAGTTTGTGTAACTGACATGGAAGTCCATACAACTAACATGGTCACTAATGCATGAATTCTAAGATGATACATGGTAGTCCATATAGATGATATCATAAACTATATAGGTGACTTGGCAATAGGTACACAAATCTTGAGGCAATATGTAGTTGCTAGTATGGTAGTCCATATAGCTAACTTGATGGATAATGCATGAATATTAAGGCAACAAATAACAATCCATAAAAGTGATGTGGCATAACACATGCTAGCTAGTGGAGGCATTCACTTAGTTGATGATGCAACATGAATCCTGATGCAACACATGGTAGATGATGTGGGGGCTAATGCAAGTGCTAATATAGCATGCTATGATTGCTCTAACATGGTAGATCATAAAACCTATGTGGTAGGCCATAACCACTAGTCACGTATAATTATATGTTAGGCTAATCACATTTTACCAACTCATCAAACTTTACAAGTAGCTTACATAGTCAACAACAGACTTGGTAATACATTAGACTTAGAGTGAATTAGAATGTGATAAGTGGTACAATATGGTTTTTATATTAGCTATAAAATTAGATCATGATAAATGACATCTTATGACTTGTTGATATGCTACATAGTCAAGGTATGCTTGGCACCCCTCAACCACTCACACAACAACATATTATGGCCTCTCAAATGCTATAGGTACTAAAAGTTTTTAAAAATATTCAAAGGTTTTGGAGGTATTTTCTATGATTTTAGGGAAAACATTTTGGGGGCCATAACATTTGTATGTGAAAGGAATTCTAGTTTTTATTTTTAAATGACATATTTTTTAGAATGCTACATTGGTGGTGTTCCTTTTGTTCATGGTTACATGTAGATTTTTGTATAATAGAAAAATAGTTATGTATCACTATGTGCCCTTGTTGAGTGGTCCTAAGTATACTTCCTGGATGATCAAGATTGAATATCTACTCCAAAGTAAGGGGTTAATGAAATATATGAATGAGGAGCCTTGTGATATTGATCCTGTAGAAGTGGAGTAACTCTATAGGGATAATAAGGATGAGGCTCATGGTGTCATTTCTCTTCATGTTGATAATGTATATGACACTCATGTTAGTAGCACCATAAATCCTAAAGTTTTATTTAAGAAATTTTATGGGCTATGTGATTGAATTGATTCCACACAAGTCAATAGAATGGAGGTTGATCTAATAACCCTACCTATAGACTCAATTGATACTATTGATGAGCATATCAGTCAATTCAAGAAACTATAAGAGGATATTTAAATTGCACAAGAACTTACCAAAGATAGAAGAGAAGGATATGAAACATTGGAGATGGAAAGGAACACCAAACTGCTTTAAAATATTTTTTAAAACATATGATATAGTTACTATTATCATTGCCAATGGGGTAGCAAGCTTAAAGGTGGAAGCCCTTGGTCCCGCTTATGTGGGACTCCTCACCCCTATTAACATCGAGTCGTGACATGTGTGTGGGGGGTAGTTGGCCCTCTTGCTTTCTAATTGGTTCATGTGATGTTGTTCCCATACAAGCTATTTATTTCCAATGGCATATTCCTATGTTGGAATTTTGTTCCACTTTAATACCTCTTCTAAGTACTTTTTTACACCATCATACTATAAGAAATAGCCATAATGGAAATTCTATTATTAATCAAGCTCATCCAAAGGAAGCTATTACCAAAGTTTAGAATGACAAGAAACCATAATAGAATGATAAGTAGCCCAAGACGTCTATCAAAAATTCTATTTGTGAGTTTTGTAAAACAAAAGGGCACAAGATAAAATTTTGATGTATTCAAATCAAGAAACTTGAGAAAGCAACAAGAAATAAGGTGTTGATGTTGCACTCTTATATGCACAAGGTGAGGATAACTTTGATAGAGAAACCTTATCAAATTATTTAGAAATTCATTCTACATATTGGACATCCACTTATTCAAATGATCGACTTACAAATTTAGGGGTAACTAGGCACATGAAAAAGCATAAATATCTCCTAAAGTCTATAATAAAGCATATATAGGGGAACATGTTATGATTGAAGATTATTCTTTATTATAGCCTGCAAGATGTGTAGACAT
Source organism: Wollemia nobilis (assembly GCA_028583015.1). Classification (NCBI taxonomy): domain Eukaryota; kingdom Viridiplantae; phylum Streptophyta; class Pinopsida; order Araucariales; family Araucariaceae; genus Wollemia; species Wollemia nobilis. The sequence goes on along the minus strand of JAQPPZ010015824.1, from coordinate 28,575,626 downwards.
CAACATTGTATCTTTATCTTTTGATGAGCTACTTCAAGTTTGTAGTGTTGGTCCTAACCTTTTTTCTATTTATCACATTACTCATATAAATAAGAAGGTAGAGTTTCATCCTGATAGATGGGTAATCAAGGATATAGACATTAGGTTCAAAACTATTACTTCTACATATTCTAATGAGATTGACCACATATAAAAGTTGAGATAAAGACCTTCATGTTTGGCTTCCTATAGGAAGAAAATATTTGTTGCTATGGTTGTACATGTAGATAATGAAAATTAGAAGTGACATCATAGGGTTGAGCATCTTAGTTATGGATCCTTTAAATACATGAGTCAACACCAAATGCCCCATTGGGATACCATGCATATTCCCTCCAAGTGGTGCATGTGAGGGGTTCATTATGGGGAAGCATCATAGGAAGACCTTTTCAAAAGGAGTGGTAAGATAAGCATCTCATCCCTTAGAGATCATACATAGTTATTTTTATGGACCTATGGGCACATCTCTCCCAAGAAATAGGTACTTCCTTCTTTTTATTGATGATTTCTCTAGATATGTATGGTTGTACACCATTTGCACTAAGGATGATGTTTTTGATAGGTTTAAGACCTTCAAGGCCCTTGTTTAATATTAACTAGATATGAGAATCAAATGTCTAGATAAATAAGGGTGGTGAATATGTTTTCTATACTTTTTATGGGATTTCCTCTTAATTTTTGGATGACATGTTCTTTTCATGCAAAAAATCATGCATAGTACTTTTCTTTAGTAAATTATGGGTAACAAGTGTATTTACATTTTTTGATGCATGAAGTAAGCCTTTAGCCAACAACATCCCATTGGAAGATAACATTTAGATGTCTCATGTATTGATTATATGACAACTTCATAATAGCTAACCTTCTTGTATCTTCAAATTATCTTATTGAAATATGACCTTGTCAATGGATGAAAGGGTCAAAGTTAACTTCATATGATAATATCTTATGATAAAAACTCTAGAAGGCTCTTATAGATGACAAGTCACATGATGATACAAATGTATTTAGATGACTCATTTCTTTAGATGATAAATTCTCTCTAAATGATAGCTCTTCTCCAAATGATAATAATTTTCTAAATAACAACTCTGGATGATAACTCATCTCCAAATGATATCTCTAGATGATAACTCTAGATGACAACTCTCTTTTAGATGGTAGCTCTTCTCCAAAAGACCCAATTTTATAATGGAATAATTAGATGGTGATAATATCATTAGACATCAACTTTTTTAAATGATCCTATTTCATGATGGCATGATCTTCATACAATAATTATCTTGTATAATTAATCTCGCTCCACTCTTATGCATCTCCAACATAAAAAATGGTAGAAAAATACAAATAGGATGATTGCTAAAATTATCTCTAGTGCAATGATCTATATGACAACAAAAAATTAGAACTCTAAGGTATCTTGTAGAATTAAAAAATAAAAACAACATTAAAAATGTGTCTTCTCCTATGTTCATATGATGATAATGATTCTCTTTACTCCTTAGCAATGCATTCTAATTAAATGTACTCTTCTTTACAACTTATATCAATCTTGTGAGCCTCTAGCTCCTCTCAACTAGAATGCTTGGTAATGCTTTTCCTTTATTCAAAACCTTCATCCATGATGGAATTTCAACACCTCAATCTGATCTTCCTTTAAATATCACCTTGTAAATTTGATCTATTATTTCTCATGCTCCAAGATAAATGATAGCTCTGATACCATATGTTTGACCAATAGGGTGTTGGATAGAGTTTTATTAATAAAAAATATGAATATATACAATGAAGGTGGGATAGTTAGTTTGGATAACAAATTATCAACCACCTATTTGGGTGCAAATCCTGAATATCTAACCCTAACTATATTACATGATATAATAAATTCCAAATATTTTTGAGGAACAAAAAATCATATGTATACCAAATATTGGCTACTTGTGAGCCACAATATTAGAGGAGGTACATTGTGCCCCAAATTCTAGCCATCTTGGTATGACTAAAATGATAGCAAACCTAGAAAAGTTGTTTTTTGGTCTAGGTTAAAGAAAGACTTAACAATATTTGTTGCTAAATTCTTGATATGCCAATGAGCTAAAGCTGAGTGTGTGCATCCAATAAGTATGTTGTATCCACACAATACACTAGAGTGGAATTAAAATATATTTAGCATGGATTTTATTCAAGGTTTGTCAATGTTAAATTATAAGCATGATGTTATCTTAGTAGTGGTAGATCAATTGACTAAAATAGCTTACTTTGTACTTGAAAATCTTAAATATAATATCCCTATTGTAGCAAAAAATGATTGTTTAACAACTACCCAGGTTGCTTAGGTACCACAAATGATAAAATATCCAATGGGATACAAAGATAACCTTTAAATTTTTGTAAACCTTAACTACTGCTTTAGGAACCAAACTAAAAATCAATTCCTCATATCATCCTAAAGTGAATGGATAAACAAAGAGGGTAAATCAAAATTTAGAAGATTTACTTAGAATATACTACATGGAATAGCAATACTAGTGGGAGGAATACCTACACTTAGTAGTGTTTATATACAATAACTATTTTTAGGCTAGTTTGAATATGGTTCCCTTTGAAGCCTACTATGATAAAATATATTGTACACTCTTTAGATGGGACAATATTGAAGATAGAATAGTAGTTGGACCAAATATGATGAAAGAGATGGAAGAGTGAGTAAATTAATAAGACATCAACTCAAAGAGGCTACAAATTATCAAAAGTGTCATGCTAATAAAAAGGAGATCTGTTCTTTCTCTTGGAGATTGATGTATTATTCTTGTTGTCAGATCCCTATGTTTCTCCTCTGGATCCACATCCTTGTTTCTCTTGGGGCTATCTTTTGAGGTTAGTTTATGTTGTTAAAGGTTCGAGAACCCTCAAAACCCCTTTGTAAAAGGTTTTGGGATCCTTTCAAAACCCCTCTTCCACCTAATAAAAAAATGAACACTTAAGCAATTTACTATAGGAGATAAATTATTTCTTAAAGATAAACCATGGAAAAGCTTAATAAAGAATAGAAAATATACTAAATTTTCTCTCAAGTATGTGGGAACATTTAAGGTGCTAGAAGTGGTAAATCTAGTTGTATATAAACTTGCCCTACCTCCTTGTCTCTCCTAGGTTCATAATGCATTTTATTTTTACTTGTTAAAAGCTTATAATGTAGATGCTTCATATATTTGAGATTGACATTCCTTTTAGGTCCAAGACCCAGGTATGATTCTAGTTGAACCCATCAAGATTTTATAAATATACAAGTTACAATTGAGAAATAAGAAAGTATCATAGTGCAAAATTCAATGGAACTAGTACTCTAAGGATAGTACAATTTCAAAAATTACTAAAAAATTTCAAAGAAAAATCTCATTTGTTGAAAAAATACTTACAGGTGAATGCAAAATTATGAGTCCTATTTTTGGGGGCCTTTATTCTAGTGAAACTTGTTTATATCAATTTAAATATTTTTTTACCATGACATGCACTTAAAATTTGACAAAGATAGTAACAAATTAATTGAAATATTATTAGTTTAGATTGCTTTTATAATTTTAAATGTAATAATTTTTAACATCTTAAAAATGTATAATTTTAAATGGACTAGAACATTAAAATGCATTTCAAAATAGTGAGTGGAAGCCCCATGAGGGATACTATAGTGGTATGTATTTGGGTTTTCATTCAAGAGATCCAAGTTCAAACCTTGATATAAGGGGATTGGGACCCCTTACAAAACCCATGTTATTAACTTAAAAATTTTAGCCAATGGGTCCTTGGTTCAATGATTGGGACAAATAGTTGATGTAGCCCACACCAAGGTTCAAATATCGACAACACCAAATAGCTCAATGTGACTAATTTGATGTAAATGGGAAAGGACAACCCTTTCAAAATCCTACTTTAAAAAAAAGTGAGTGGACAACTTGGGAGTGTGAGTTAGGAGGTAGTGCAAGCTAAGAGGAAGTGTGAGCCAGGAGGAAGTGCAAGCCAAGAGTGAGTATGAGCTGAGAGGAAGTGTGAGCTAAGAGGGAGTGTGAGCCAAGATTTAGTCATGGTGAAAGGGTATCGAGTTCATCTAGAGTGCATCAATGCTTCAAATCCTTACCACAAATATGTGGAGCATTGTTTCCAAAAAATTGTTGAATCAAAGGAATGTTAGAAAAAATAAGAGATAGGGGCTATTGCAAGCCAAGAGGGAGTGTAAGCCAAAATAGATTCCCATTAGCTAGTATGAAAGGAAATTCATATTTGAAAGCCCTAATGGGAAGTCAAGATGCCCTAGTTGGAAGTATGGAGGCACAAGTTGGAGATAAGCAGAAGAGTGAATACATGGTAAGTTCTATCCAAGTAGCATATGTTACACTAGAAGTAAGTATCATGGATGAGATGATTGAGCATGATATAATGGTTCTTAAAAGGAGAGGGTTAATATGTAAGTTCCATAGATCATGACCAAGGGTTTTGGAGATTCAAAATTGGATCAAGTGGAAGTGGGGATTAAATTCAAATTACTCTAACTTTTCTTCCTAAAGGTTTTTTCCTCATCATATTTTCTTGTTAAAAAATTAGGGATAAAATAATGGTTGGTGGCCCATGGTTTAGGGGAAGAGATGCACTTTATTTGAGACCTTGGAATGAATTTTTATTTGTTGAGATAGAAACTATTAAGAATCTTCTAGTATGGGTTAGGCTTTTTGGACTTCCATATCAACTTATAAATAAGGATGTTTTGAAGAATATTCAACCCTAGGGAAATTCATCAAGGAAGGACTAACTACTAAGGAGAGAAAGCATGCTATATATACTCAAATATGTGTTATTATGGATATTTCAAAACCTTTGCCATAATCTATTAAGATTAAATTTTAATCAAGAGAATGGGATCAACAAGTAGATTATGAAAATATCATATTTTGTTGCCACAATTATTATGATATTGGACACATGGCAAGAGTTTGCAAAGTGAAAACTATGAAGAAAGAGAAAAAAAATTCTAGCGATGAGATAAAATTTAAGACAAAGCAAGGAAATCATACAATAATAGAACCTAGATCAAATCAAGAATATTGCACTCTAAAAGAAGAGGCAAAGAAATCATATATGTAGTATCATTTGGAAAGTTTAGAAGGAATTAAAGGTATAAAAGAAGATGTGGAGAGAAATCCTAAAACAAAGATGACAAAAGAGGTCAAGTTTATTCTAATTCAAATCATTCATTTTCCTTGAGTAGTATATAATCCTCTCTAGGTAATAAAAGTGAAAGGCATGAAGATGTTATCCCTTGCACTTTAAGGTTTCAAGAGTAGAATAATAAAGGAATGAGGATGGAGGAAACCCATAAAAATTTAGGTTTTTTATGGAAGAATAAGAAGGTAATTACTAAACCAATTTTTAAAAAATAGGGTAATTACTATAGAAGAGTATCCTTGCACTTTAGGATTTCTAGGGAAACATAAAGAAGATTGTGCTTTTGAGGTTATTCCTTTCACTTTAGATCCTTCAGAACAAGGCAAACCTAAAGATGATAAGTCTTAGTATGAGCAATGTGAGAATATTGAAGAGATTGATGAAGATGAATGTATTGCTAGGAATGAAAAAAAGAGAGGAAGACCCAATAAGCAAAAACAAAGAGAAAAAGAAACCCAAAGAGATATTGATATGGGAAAACAAAAGCAAATATCACAAGTACTAACAAGAAGAGGGGCCAAACCCACAAATAAAAACAAAATATAATAATGAAAATAATATTTTGGAATATTAGGGGAATGAATAAGAACCCTAAAAAAAGGTATTAAGAAATTGTGAGGTTGTTATAGATAATATATTTATAGATATAGAAGCTAGGCAATAAATATTTTAGCCATTTGCAATATTCAATTTCATCTTGACAAAAGTTAAATTTTGGAAGGCATATGATATAAAAGGAGTTGATTATGGAAAATTAGTAGGTTGAGGAAGATGGAGAATATCTTTGATAGAAATAAAATGTTGGGTATGCTTTAATTAACTTGTTAGAAATGTAATGAGAATAATGTAATGTTTTGTTTTTGTAATGGGAGTGGCCCCCAATAGAAGCCACACATAGCTTATTAAAAAAAATATCTAGACTACAAGATCTAACTAGTTAAGTAGTTATACCATAAAAATAATATTTTTAAATGCATGTTTAAGGAATCCACATTAGAAAATGGTTATTATTTTATTTTAAAAATTAAATGTGAAGATAGGATTATGTCACACATAGGTGTTTGCCCGAAAATGGTATGTCTAAACTACTACCTTATGGCCAGAACTTTAGATTTGGCCAAGTTAAAATTATTTTGGTAGGACGGTTTATTTTATCCATTTTTTGTTTGTAAAGGTAGGGTTATGTGACACTTGTTTAGTCAAATGTTTCTTTATGGATGGATCAAATAATGTTACAATTATTTAGTTAGAGAGTTTGCAACTTGACTAATATGTTCTAGCTAAAATAGTATGTCATAGACAAAAGAGGGCTAAATTTGAGATCCTACATACCCAAAATTATTATTATTGAAATTTTATGAAGTGCTTTCTCAAATTCAAAATCAATGGTATTTAGGTTGCAAAAAGTGGTCCTTTTGAATCTCGTATCCAATTTGTTGATGATACTTTTCTTTTAGGTCTTTCTAGAATTAGTTAGGAAATGTAATTTAAATAAATATTATCAAGCTATGAGAAGATTTTTGGATTAGTAAACACAAAAAAATTCATGAAGTTTTTAATTAACACTATGCTTTATTTATAATGGATTATTATAGAAATTATAGGGTTTAAAATTTGGAAAAATACCATCAACAGATCTAGTTGTTCATTATTTAATAAAATAACTTAGGGCTTTAAGATCTAATTTTGAATAGAATGAAATCTTGTTTGGTTTATTGGAAATATAAGTTTCTAATAATGACAACTAGAAATCTTCAATTTATATATTGGAGTCTATCCCTACATATATGGCTCCAGTATAACATCCATATTTGACAAAATTCAAAGGGATTTTCTTTGGGAAGGGTGGGAGGAAAATTTTAAGTTTTCTCTTTGCAAAAGTAATAAGGTTTGAACAAGAAAAAATATTTGAGGGTCAAGCTTATGAAATTGTAGATTTATGCATTGTCCAACGTGGAGGGCGAAAATCAAGACCAGATCCATGCTTCTGACTAGTTGGGATGTTCTCCTGCCTATTTTGGTTTGGGTTTCCTTTTTTTTTTGGCTCTAGGCTGGTCCCTTTTTGTCTATTTTTTATGTTACTTGCTAGGCTTCAATCCTTGCCCTATTGTCTTTTTTGTTGTTCTTGGTTTAAGCTGATGGTTGAGGTCCTCCTGGTTTTGGGATCCTCCCTTATCTTGATGATGTAAAAGTTTTGGGGACCCTTTCAAACCCCATTATCAATAAAAAAATTGTAAATTTATGCATTTGTCATTAGAGGCAAAACTTAGATGAAGACTATTGAATAGAAAAAGTTTACAATAATTAAAAAAATATTGTGGATGGTCACTTAATGAGGGATATTTTATAAACATTTTAGCTTGATTCTTGGTAGAAGCCTTATACTCTTATTTCTAATTCAAAATAATAATTATTGGATTGGGTTTCTCTAGATAATGAAGGTTCATAAGTAAAAAATTATATTGATGTAACATTTCCATATCTTGGATACCTATTAACAATTTGGGTGAGGGAAAGATGCTCAGATTCTCTAGAAGATGTTTCAAGAGATCATGAATCTATAAAAAGGTGATGTAACTCTATCAAGTTGGGATGCAAATATTTAGATGAACCATAATCCCCTTATCCATTTAATTTTCCTTGGAAGAGTGTTTGGTCATTTGAGGCCCTTCCTAAGGACTCAACATTCCTTTGTTAGCATTCCAAAATAAAATTCTTATAGGTGATAATCTATAAATAAAAATATATCATAGAGGTTTCATGTATGTTGTTTTTTATGGAGTATTAGGGATACTAAATGATGAAGACAGTGGACAATGGAAACAATATTTTCACATAATAAGATTCACAATACACAATCACATGTTTTTCTCTTATTTCATTATATATTACAAAATATCCATTACAATATACCATATTCTACCAGCCATGACTTGCTCATAGCATGTATATATGGTGCAATAATATGTCTCTTCATCTTTGAGAGACTCTTTAGTTCTTGCAACTCTTGGCATTTCACCTTCAACTATCTTTTCATCTCCTCACAATCTCACAAGAGATGAATCTCTTTAATTTATCCATCTCCTAATAATATCAAATATCAAATGACTACATAATTCCAAATAATATAATAAGTTCTAACACCCCCTTGTATTACATTATTTGGTATAAATATCATCCTCCCCATGCATTTAGAAGTGGTACACTAGAACTATTCTCAAATGATGACTTTGGATATGGCTTTGTCTATGTAATTGAATGGTTGGATTTTACTTTGTTGGATCTATCTCAACTAAATCTAAGTAGCCTCCATATGTTTACCTCTTTATGTTATCTTTGGGTCTACCTCTAGGCCAACACCTCTAGTTATTTACCTTAGTATCATCATTATATTAGGGTTACCTCTAAGTTAAATCTAGATCATCATTACCTCTAGGTTGCCTTTGGGTTCCCTACCTTTGAATTACATCTAGATCATCATTATCTCTTGATCACCACTTTGTGCTCTTAGTCATTATCTCCTCTAGGTCACCATTTGGTCGTCATTATGTTTGGATCAGCTATTGGATAGTTTTCTTTGGAAATTACCTTAACTTATCTTTGAAATCATCCCATACTTAAATTTTCATACAAATATTCTTTTAAAGTCCTTATCACTATAGGTCTTTTTTTTCTTTCTGTCAATTTCCCAACCTTTCACCATGCAAAATCTATTTCTTCACATTCAACAAACTATTATATTCACCAAACTTTATCTCCTCCTATAGAAACCATTCAACATTTATTTTATCTTATCCCATTCACTCATTCTTATCGATCCACATTTCAATTCTATTTTACTGGTTACTTTCACTTTGTCCAACACCTTCTATTGGAGTGATTACTTCTTCCACAAATTTTATAAGATCTTCCAACACCTAGCTATCACATATCCCTTATTCCACATGACTATAGAACTCACTTAGAACTTATACAAATGTTCTCTCTTCCATTTTGTGTTATTGGCCTTGTCATAAATGTTATTCTTACTTCCTTCTTGCTTGTGTTTTTATTTTTGCAATGGTTCCCTTTTCATAAATTGAAGGTCTTATATCTAGTACTATGATCTTTCATACCTTACCCATTTCTCCCTAAAATTGTGCCACAATATCCCATTCTTCTCAACAATTTTAAACCAAATTCTTTTGCGTGCCTTTAGCAAAATTTAAATTTTGCATCACCATATTGATTTTTATCATTGTTTTCATAATGACCTTCCATACAATTTGAAGTGTAATTATCACTATATCTATCATAATCTTCAAATAATTTGTATCACAAGAAATATATTTCCCTTGTATAATATCCCTTTTATCACAAAATACATTAGCCATTGAAGGATCCAAATCACTAGTATCACAACTATGTACCATTATGGACCTCAAATCATCTAGATCACATTTTTTTCCTCTAAAGAAGATCACTCATACTTTTTTTTATTATTTCTTGACTCCAATTTTTTTATTACAACAAAATATTTCCTTTGTAGATCACTTTTGTCACAACAACTTTACCATCAAGGGCCTTCATTCAACCTTTAAATTGTTTTCTCTTGCTTTTTATTTTCTCCTAAGGACATTAAAAGTTCTAATTCTTGTTTTATCAACCCTATCTTGGTTCCTTCTGGTGGTTGAGAATTTTTTTCTTTTTCCTTCTTTGCTCTTTGAATCCTCTTGATTTTGATGGCAATAGAACTTCAACTAGCTTATCTTAACTTTTGATGATGTACACTTTTTAATGTTAGCTTGATTATTTGTTTATTTAATTGTTTCCTTTTCCATGTAATTAGGTGATGTGAGCACTTCGTTTTGTAGTATTTAAATTTAAATTCCTTAAAAAAATGATGGTTTGTTATATAATAAAATGGTCCCTTTTTCTTTATACCATCAATTCTATATATTGATCCTTTCGATATACTTACCCTTCCTATATACTTGTTTGTACATATCCATATATGAGAGAGACCTTAAGGTATTTATAAGAATTTGATACATGATACCAAGTTGATACGTGAAAAGGATTGGTTCTACCAATGACACCTTAAAAAACATCCTCATACATAGGCATAACTTCCTTATCACTTTTAGGTTTTATGTCGAACGATAGTAATGAATGGGATAAAATATAGAGTGAAATTAAATATTACAAATGCATAATCTTATTCCTCGTTGATGATTTATAGGGTTGATGCCCACATATCATTATGGTAGCTATATCAAGCATTATATATAGTAATTTGTTGCTACAGTGTTACCTATAAATGCAAATCAAATGTATTATTTATACCAAACATTGTAATTATGCAAAGCATGTTTTTTCTTTGTGCATAAAGATTTTCTTTTGATGCAAAAATTTTTTAACAATAAAGGTGTCATTCATATTAAAAATGCACCTTTATTACACATAATTATAATTTTTCCTTACAAATATGTTTACAAAATAATGAAACCTCTAAAAAATACTCAAATAAAATACCCCTAAACACCGTATAACTCCCTACAAAGTTAACTATACACCCATGCCTAAGTCAAATCAAAGATGATAAATGTCGATGGGTTGATTCATTGCTTCTTTGACTTAGGAGATGAGGACCATCTACCAGAGCATGGCTTGAGTAAATGTCTTAGATACTCATTTAAGATAAAGTATGGTGATGATAGTCTCAAGCCTGGCAATTACTATGGTCAAAGAGTACTTTTTTTAGTGACCCAAATCCCTAGGAAAAGTAGGTGAGATTATCATATTTAATCAAATGATTTTGGAGGAAAATTTTCCCTTACTATAAACTATAAATAATAGTGGCATATACTGTAGAATGGATCGTTAATTTTACAATTATATTCTTTTGTACACTTTCCTTTCTTTTCATTTTGTAAAAATTTTCAGCTCTTATATGGCTTGTGGGAAATCTCAAACACCTGCTTTTGGTACAATCTTTGTAAAATCTTGCTTGCATATATATACATGGGAGCCTATGTAAATATTTTGGTATAGCCATCTATGGCTTCCTATTGATCCATTTCTATGTATATGTATTTGTTTGTGACCTATTGCCTATTTTTATATTTTATTAAGTGTATGTATATGTGAGGAGCCTACATCTATTTATGGACTAGTCACTTATTTTGGCTTTCCTACAGGACCCACCTTCCTATGCATGCATATAATTGGTAACTCTCATCTATGCTTTATTGTGTCAAGGAGCAGAAGTGTTCACTACTAACACATAATATTTAGATCTATTTTTGCAAGAAGATCTTAGCGGATCTCTTGGAGCATTACCACCCCTTTTCTTTTATTGAGTTACTTTATTTTTATCTCTTGCACCCATTTTTCCCTTTGTTGAGTCTAAGTTTACCTTGAAGATCATATAATAATAAAGAGTTAGCTTTGCAAAAACTCTTGGAGGCCCTCTATTGAGTGGAACCCCATGCTCTCAATCGTGGCCTTGCATCACTCCCTATGAGGAGTGATTGCCCTTCTAGGTATAAATAAAATTAAAGTAGATTAATGGCATACCAAGTGGGATCCCAATGACATATCATTGGTACTATAATAAAAATGAATATAGATTAGAATTGGTGAGGGTATTTGTCTATTCCTACATTTTGAAGTGCCTCTTTACTCACTTGATGAATATTTTCTAGAATGAACACTAGAATAATCTGTTGTAGATATTAGATCAAGGTTTACTATATTTTATTGAGATTCATAAAAATACATTTACTTGGTGACACTGCATCAACAAAAGAAACCTAAAGTTATGTAGGTAAAACATGTTACCAAGGCTTATTGTTATATTTTAAAACATGGTTATCTCCTAAGTAAACATCCCTTTAGATGAGAAATGATAAAGCCCTCTAAGGCCCCAAAAACCACCTAATATATGGAGGAATCTACTTGAATATAAACTAAAGATATTACCAGAATATACCAATAAAGGCCCAACCACTCTGCTAGAGCACCTCAAAGAATTTTTATTTATATACCAAACACATAATATCATGGAACAAGATGTGGCCTTAAGGTTGTTAGTGATATCCTTCAGAGGAGAGATATTTAAGAAATATGAATAACTTCCTCCTCATTCAATAATAGAATGAGATTAGTTGGATTCATTACTCATGAATGACTTCAACATGAAAGTGACGAAAACAAAGTTGAAGTAAAAAATTAGCTAGCCCAGGAGAATGAAATTTTCCTTGCCCATCATGCTGAATAGAGTGGGTGACTAAATTCTCCCAATTGGAAAATAGCTAACAACATTGGGTCTATGATAATGAGAGCCTATCTGAGCAATCGACTAAGAAATAAATCAAGACACACAAACTAAGAGTTTTTGTCAATTGAGAAAAGGCCAAGAGCATAATCCTTAGAAGAAATACACTTTAAAAAAGACCAATTTCCTTCACTATAAACACCTCTAAAGAGCAACATTATAACAAGTTGTAACCCAAATTTTGATATGGAAAATTCAATAGAACTAATGAATCTAATAAAAGTAATAAGAATCAAGCCATCCTACACAAGCCTATAGAGAAAAGAATAGGGTAACACTAGCAATAAAAAATAAGTTGCCTAGAAGTATTGAAGATAAGGTTGACTAGGTCAATGACCCTAGGATAGAGAAGAATTGGATGATGCTGAGAGAAGAATAACATAAGAAACAAATAGAGGCTAAAGAATATTCTTTTTTGGCAAGGGTTGGTGAGCAAAAAATATGTTTATGAAAATAGTTAATTTTGCTTCCATTTAATTTTATCAATCTAGGAGTTTGTAAACTTGTTGAGTACCTATGCAAAATATATGCCTGTAGTAAACTGGAAGATGAGTCCTATGTGTCACTTTGGTTTGGTGGGGGTGTGTTGTTCGTGTAGTTTAAGTTCATCCAAACCAACAAAATTGAAGTGCAGGAAAATAAACACTAATGGAAACTACAGGAAAAGTAATTTAAACTATCATTATCAAACACATGATTGAAAGGAAATTTGTAGAAAAGTAAGCACACAACTGAAAGGAAATTGTAGGAATTTAAACACACTTGCAAAATTAAATAAAGCAAGAAATTGCAGAAATTAAACACATTGTGCAGAAATAAATAAAGTAGGAAAACACACTTGCAAAAATAAAAGAATAGGAAATAAACAACATAAATAATGACAACAAAAATAGGGGAGGAATATTGCCTAGAGTGGGCCCAGGCTCCCATAGACATCCACCCAACTAATTCACATGATCACTCTTTCAAACACGTAAATTAAAAAAACACTCGAGACTTTTATTAAAATAATGCAAAATAACAAATTATTGTTCAGGTTCGGGATCGTTCGCTTTAGGGGTGGCCTGCATTTTATATAGAATGTGGCCATCCCCTATTACAAAATTAGACTATGCTAAAATTAATCACTTTGACACGATTCACTATGGCGGGCGCATGCATAAATTTAATTAAACATCTAATAAAAGAGTGACCATGCTAAAATTAATCCTTTTGAGATAACTATAGTGCTCCCTATGTTTTACAACAATATTTGTCTAAATTTATGCACGGTCTTCAAGTCAAATAATCAACACGCACTTTATTCTATCGGATATAAGTGTTGATCAGCCTATCACTGGAATACAAGCACCTTTCCAACCTATCATCGGGATAAAGGCATTGCATATAGGCCTTTTCTATTTTTTTGTGAATTGTTACTTATTTTTAGTCATTGAAGGATAGGCACTCACTTTGTCATTGTAAGATAGGCATCTTTCGACCTATCATCGAAAGACAGATGCTTATACTGTTCACTAGAAGACAAGTGCTTTACCTTTTATTGGAAGAAAGGTTCCTTCCAACCTATGATCGGAATACAAGAATTGTACCTTAGAGAATATGGATGCCTTTTTCCAACACCACTATCTCCATCAAGCCACACATCATTCCTTTAAGCACATTACACGTGTTCCAATGCCAGGTCCATGTGGGACCTCGACTAAAAGGTGCAAAAAAGTAATAAAGTATTGCATCTACACATATTTTCCACTAAAAACACCCGTTAAGCATAATACATCATTTTCTATTAAATGCATACAATAATTTCACAAAAAATACATTTCTAATATAATAATGTCGCACAATTATCCCATAAAAACATACAAAAAATGAGCATTTTTGGTGCTCATCATCCCCCCATGCCTAATTATTGCCACATCCTCATGGCACCTATTGCTGATAATTCCCTATTTCAGCAACAGCCTTCCAATAATCCCTATTCCAATATTTTCTCTCTTTAGTTGTGGCCTTGTCTCTTTCTTTATCGTGCTTACGCTTACCATACTATTCTAGTTGGTTGGGACCTGCTCTAATTTCTGGTGCCTTCCTACACTAACTATGTCGTAGAGGTTGGCTGGACCCTTCCCCTATTTTGGGTGCTTTTCTTGTATGCATCACCCCTTATCTATTTTCTCCTTCTCCTTGAGTCCCATGAATGTGGTTGCCTCCTTCTAAAATGTAGGTTCAGCCTGCTTCTAGTAGAAATGATCTGCCAGAAGTCATTCTACGATGGAAAATTTTGGCATGTCCCATGGTGGAAATTAAGATGTGTCAAATACTTAGACTTTTAGTAATTTTGCTATCTCTAGGTCGAGTGTTGCACCTCATCTGTGTCATTCTCCTCTTCAACATTAGGCAACAAATATTCAGGTGCTTTAATTAGTGATGGCATCATTGGTTCCTTGTCGAATATACCCATATTCTGAAGATACTCCTGCATCCTTGAGGGATGTCCATCCACTAAACCATACAGGTTCTAAAATTGATCTGGTTAAGTAGGGTTGATGGTGATACTTGGCTCTCTAGTCATTCATTTGTGAGCCT
Source organism: Wollemia nobilis (assembly GCA_028583015.1). Classification (NCBI taxonomy): domain Eukaryota; kingdom Viridiplantae; phylum Streptophyta; class Pinopsida; order Araucariales; family Araucariaceae; genus Wollemia; species Wollemia nobilis. The sequence continues at coordinate 28,560,469 of JAQPPZ010015824.1, read as the reverse complement.
TTCTCTCTTTCTTAGCCTTCTTCAAGCTTTCCTTAAGCTCCTAGAATTGCTCCCGATGATTGGCAAAGACTTGCATGGATGCAACCCATTCTTCATCTGAGTTTGGGTCTAGTTGTGCCTTCTTCTTTTATTGGGGTGCCCTCCTAGCCCTAGTATTTGGCCTCCTCTATGGCAACCTATGTACCTTGGCTTTGGGTCATAACTTCTTGGTTGGTCTTAAGGCTTCTGCATCAACTATCGGTGTTGAGAGACCAACCACTACTTTCCTTTATGGAGGTGGTATTTCTTGGACCTCTAAAGATTCTGTATCCTTCACATCATGGTCCATTGGTGTGTCAATAGGAGGTTCGACTATGGGTTGTGCATCAGACTGACCAACTATAGTGTGGTCAACTAATGGCTGACCAGTTAATTGTGCAACCATTAAGGGATCAATTAACTCCTGTGATTGGTCCACATCATGTTCCTTCTCCTACCCTACAACTAACTAGATAATAGGGTCATATTTAGGTGATTTTTTAGTAGGTTGAGTGGTATCCACCTATGCTATAGACTCCCTAATTGATTGGGTAGTCCTTGCTTGATCAACTATTGATTGACCAGTTGATTGGGTAGCCATAGAAGTTTTGGCTGACTCCTCAACCTCGCTATCCACAATCTTGATTATAAGGGGCCCTTACTATGAAATAGGGCTCCCTTATTCCTAGAAAGTAGCCATCATAGGGGATTTTGATTGATCCCCTATCTCAATAATTTGGGCATCTGATGCCCTCTTGGCATCAGAATGGAATACCCCTATAGATGCCACCTTTTCCTCCAAGTCAATAAAAGAGATTTTTGGGTCCATGGCCTAGTCAGTTTGTATGATAATATCCACCTTATCTACTTTGGCAACAAACAACTACTGGACCCTATTTTCTTACTATCACACTGTATCCCTTAGCTACCGTAGAGTGTCATTTGATTCTTATTGCCTTGTTATGGTAGCCCATTGAGACTCTTGGAACTTGACCTTCTCCTTCTTATATTTCTCCTCCCACTAGGAGGCTTGCTCTTTCATGCTTTGTAGTTGGCCTTGGAGGTCTTCCTCCAGAGCATCATGGTAGGGTGCTTCACCAGTGGCCATGCCCTACAACACCTAGGTGACCATTTCATCTTCTATCATGGGTGCTTCATCTTCCCCTGATGAACTATAATCGACTAGAGACCCCATCATTGCTCTACTCCTGGTCACTAGTGGTGACATTATCTGAAATGGGCTTGAAATAACCTGTTCTACCTCCCAATTTGAATGTTGGGAGATAGGTGATGACATTGCCTATGATGGGCTTGATGCAACCTACTCTACCTCCCCTATAGAGTGGCTATGTTGGGAGGTATGTGATGGCATTATCTGAGAAGGGTCTGCCTACTTTATCGTTTCTTTAGTTTGGCTATGGTGGGAGACAAGCACTTCTTCTTCTTCATCCTCTTCATCTTCCTACTACTCACTGGCTGATTTTGTTGTAGCAACATCTTCTTCAATGGTCGGTGCAACCCTATGCACCTCAGCATATCGAATTAGGGCTAAAATCAACCTGTGATGCCCTAATACCATCACTATTCCTACCTAGTACCTACTGGCCTCATCCTTTAGGGCACACATTAGATAATAGGGGACATTAATGTAATCCCCATGTAGTAGGTGATTGAGAAATCAAAGGTGGTTGAAATTCAACCATGAATACTTATTAGTGCAAGTGAAAAATTATACCACTTGCTCAAATACTTACCTCCATAAGTTTGGGATATGTTATTTTGACAACCCAGATCATGTTATCTACTCATTGGGTTGCCCAAAAAATTTTTGAGTACACCATGCCACACTATCATCCTTGTATGTTTGGTCCCCTATGCATGGGAGGCTAGTAACTTCTACGATGTATTCTTCTATGACTGGTATGACCAGTCCATGCATCCTCACTACACCATCGTCCATAGAGGCTATAAATTTATGCACCACCTCGAGATCTTGATCTTGGATAACCAGGCGGTAGTAGTCCATCCATCTGATAACCTCAAACTGGTCCTTGATGATACCAATTATGCCTAAGAGATCCCTGGGCTCATACTTCTTGAGGGCATGATTAGTCGAAGGTCCTCCCATGGTGTCGTCTACTCTTTTCTACTAGATTTTCTCTATGTTGCAAATAGGCACTGTTATCTATTTTTAAACATGCTAAAGCATGTGATTGTATCCATGCATATAAGGCACCTATCTTCTCGTAATCAGTAGTAATTATGGGTATCTACGTAATTAATTCTTAAATCATGTGCCATATTTAGATGGGTACCATTACAACCTCCTTCCTTATGCTCGATTGGTACCATGTGGTAGTTTGTAGATTTGGGGGTTGCATGATTGGACAATAGTTTTATGGGGCATGTGCTGGCACATTACACATAAATATTTTCTTTATGATAATCATGCACACACATAACAAAAAATTAGTACATACCTAGGTGGTTTTTCGTGAATCATGATATGTAAATATTGGTGGTGCAATTTGATTGATCAATGCATGACAATAGTGTCTCTAGGATGAATGAATGGTGTGCATTTTTTCATGTGGGGAAATCACGTCAAAAGAACGTCATCGGGTACTATATTTTTATTAGTCTTGAGATCTCATGCAAAAATTGAAGAAAACATGAATATTTTATTTTACCATGGGATGACACACATCCCCCTTGGAAGTTGATTTATTTGTGTCTCGGGAGTATGCATGGGTCACCGATGGGAAGATGTGAACTTCGATGGTCAAAAACTAGGAAGAAAATAGATTTCATCATCGAAAATAAAAATAGGTATACTCTAGTTCATGAAAAAGTTTAACTTTGAACGTGCATGGATTTTGGCACCATCGTGGCTCTAGTTGCTTCTCGATGTCGAATATAGGAGCCATCACTATGTTGGAATATAAACACCTTTATTTGTGTGGAAGATAGGTGCCTTATCTTTGCTCCATGGATACAAGCCCCTTTTTACTGGAATACATGTGTCTTACTTTGACCCACTAGATATAGATGTTGTTTGTTAATGTGAATATAGGTATCGTTTATGCCTTCATTCTGAATTTTGGGATACATGCATTATCTGTTATTATGAATACAAGCACCTTTATTCTAAATTTTTGGATACTGGCACTTTTTTTAAACAATAATTTTTTTTATAATAATAGTACAGTCACCTATTGTATATGGGAGATAGGCACCTTATGTGGAATATAGGCACCTTAAAAATTTTATGGATATAGGTACCTTTGTTGTGTTTGGGATATAGGTGCCTTCTTCTGATGGAAATTCAGTGTTCATTAGATTGACCCAAAGATAGGCACCTTTCTTTGGTCCGAATATAGGCACTTCCCCTTGGTGAAAAAGTCAACATCCATTGCCTTGACCCGTATATAGGTATTTTCTTCTGTTAGGAAGTAAACACCTATACACACATTCGATTGTAAGTGCCACCCTCCTGGTGGGAGGTTGGCACTTTCTTCATTCATCTATCCTCCTAGAAAGCGAAAAAATATAGGGCACCATGGGCCTATGCTTGATAGGCCTAGTTTGACCCAGTTGCCTATAGATTGCATTTAGGGCTATGTGTCCTACAAAAATAAACATACAAAACACATGTAAAAAAATAGGAATTATGGCCTGTGCTTGATAGGCCTAGGTTACCCAAGCTACCTACATATTGCATTCAGGGCATGTAATCCTACAAAATAGTAAATAAAAAAAAAAGAAAAAACCTATGCTAATTAAAAATAATAATATATATAATATTTTTTTTGTGAATGCATACACATTCATCAACTACTGAAAAATAAATTTTATTGTAATGGGGTCTCCCCATGCCTACTTTTGATCCGATCACATGGATTGGAGGTGCATGATATGACCTTAAGCGGTGGTCATTGACTATCAACACGATGCCACTACCATCAATGGTTCTAACGTGGACAACACCATTGTTGATTATCTCGACCACTTCATACGGACCCATCCACCTTTGCATGAGCTTCCCTTTCCACTCTTGGAATCAAGAATCATAAAGCAATACCCAATATCCCTCTTTGAACTATTTTGGTCGTATGTGGTGGTCATGCCACCTAGCCCTCTACTTTTGCATGATTTTTGTGTGTTGCAATGCATCTTGACGGTACTCATCCAATTGGTTAAGTTGGTGAATACATTCTTTTTGCACAACATCCAGATTTAGGTTTAATTTTATAGCAGTTCATAGGGTTTTAATTTCAAACTCGATTGGCATCATGGCATTTTTTCGTACACCAATTGGAATGGTGTAAATCCCATGGTGGTTTTCTAGGTAGTGCGATATGCCTAGACTACTTTCGGTAGATGAGTTGCCTAGTCCTTTCTATGTTGTTGTACCATTTTTATGAGAATGTTCTCCAACTCTTAATTTGTGACCTCCACTTGCCCATTTGCTTGCGAATGATAGGGGGTAGTTTTGTTATGCTGAATTTGATACTACTTCATCAACTCTTGAATCATATTCGAGGTGAATTGGACCCCCTGGTTAGTGGTAATTTCCTTGGGAACACCAAACCTAGTGAAGATTGATTCATACAAGAAATTGGCTACAATTTTTTCTTTCGCATCCCATAGTGCCTACACTTCAACCCATTTAGTCACATAGTCAGTACAAACTAAAATATACCTTTTTTCACCTAACTGTGGATTGATTGGCCCAAAAAAATCCATTCCCACTTATCGAATGGTTCAATATGCACATGGGGCTGAAGTGGCATCTCATCTTGAAGAGTTGGTCTACCCATTCGTTGATATTGATCACATTGGCTAACATGTTTGGCTGCATCTTTAAATAAAGAAGGCCAAAAATACCCAACCTATAGAATTTTAAATGCAGTCCTCCTTCCTACAAAATTTCCACCACATGGTTCATCATGGCAAGCCTTTAGAATTTTTATAGTTTCATTTTTTGCAACACACCTATGCATGATTTGATCGAGCTCAGTTTTAAATAGGCATCCATCAATCCATGAGAAGGTTGCACTCTTCTCAATCAAAGTTTGAGCTTCTCGGGGTGAGAGTGTAGGAGATATTTTACCGATGGCTAAGTAATTAGCCATACCTACGTACCATAGAATCTGTTCATCAAGAGCAAAGAGATGCTCATCCAAAAATTGGTCTTCAGTGGTAGTGTGGTCCTGAGATATTAACCTGGAGAGAAAATCTGCAACAACATTATCCCTATCAGGTTTGTCAACAATGGTTACATCAAATTCCTATAAAAGTAAAAGCCACCTAATAATTCTACCACTCACTACAGGTTTATTCATCAGATACCTGATGGTTGTATGATCTATGTGCACAAAAATTTTATAACCTGTAATGTAGTGGTAAAATTTATTTATAGCATGAACTACTACAAGGAACTCTTTCTCCATGATAGTATAGTTGAACTCAACACCTGTAAGATGTTTACTGACATAATAGATGGCATAAAATTCATCTCCATCCTTCTATCCTAATGCTGCCCCTATAGCATTGTTGGATGCATCAACATAAATATGAAAGGGGAGGTTCCAATTTGGACCTCTCAGCATAGGAGCAGTCATTAGTTTTTCCTTTAAAATCTGAAATGCTTGCTCACACTCACTGGTCCAAATAAACTCAACATTTTTGGTCAATAATGTATGCAGTGGTTTGGCAGTTTTGCTAAAATCTTGGATAAACCACCTATAATATCCAGTAGAGCCTAGAAAATTATGGACATCTCTCTGAGTTTGGGGAGTAGGTAGATTTTTAATTACTTCAATTTTCTGTTTGTCTACCTTAATCCCTTCCGTAGAGATATGATGTCCTAACACTATCCCTTCTTGCATTAACATAAAATATTTTTCGTTACTAAGGGATAGGTTTGTTTCCTGACAATGCTAGAGTACTTTCTCCAGATTAGTTGTAGCTTCTTCAAAAGTTTCATCGTAAATGGTGAAATCATCCATATATACTTCTATAGTCTCTCCAACCATGTCTGAAAAGATACTAAGCACCACCCTTTGGAAAGTGGTAGGTGCATTACATAACCCAAATGGTAAGACTCGATAAGAAAAAGTACCCCAAGGATAGGTAAACGTGGTTTTGTCCTGGTCTTCATCCCCTATTTGAATTTGATTATATCCACTAAACCCATCAAGGAATGAAAAATATTTTCATCCTGCCAAGGTGTCGAGGACTTGGTCAATAAATGGTAGGGGGAAATGGTCTTTCCTAGTGGCTTTATTTAACATCCTGTAATCAACACAAATTCACCACTTGCCATTTTTCTTGGGCACCACCACTAAAGGTGATACCCATTGACTATCCGATATAGGATAAATAAATCCAGTTGACAAAAGTTTTTGTAATTCAGCTTTGACAATTTCTTTCATTATTGGATTCATTCTCCTTTGAGGCTATCTTACCGGTCTTACATTATCTTCCAAATATATTCTATGTGCATGTAGACTTCGGGTGCAATCCCCCTCATGTCTTTGTAGTCCCATGCAAAAGTAGTTTGATGGTTGACTAGTATTTCCTTCAACTTGTCCTCTTGAACAATTGACAACTCATTGTCAATGTTCAACATTCTGCCAGGTGCTACCTCTATCTGTTTGACATGATTCTCCTTGTTGCCTACAAGTGGAGATTCTAGAGGAGGATGTGAGGATTCCCCTTGGAAAATGTGTGTTATGACTTGATCTTCATCGATGTCATCCTCTACCTCATCTAGGGCCATTATTTGTTGAAGCATTGGCAAGGCATCAATATTTAAGACTTCACAATTTGGTTCTCCCAACATATCAATGGACTATGTAGGTGGATAAATGATTAAGTTTTTGATATTCTATCCATCCGAGATTATCATTTGTCCTATCCTACAACTTATATAAGCATCAACTATGGCCAGCCAAGGATGGCCTAATATAAGTGGATAACCACCCAATCCAGATCTAGATTGCAAGACTAGAAAATCTATCGAATACTCCCATGCATCCACTATTACAATCACATCTTCCAGCATTCCCTCCAGGAGTACTGTAGATCGATCAACCAATTGGAGAACTGTTTTGGTTGGCCTCATATTTGTGAGTTGCAATTTTTGCATGGTTTCTTGGGGCATGACATTTATAGTAGCTCCTAGATCTACTAATGTGTTGGGTAACTGTAAGCCTACAATTTGAACTATTAACACTGGGCTTCCTGGATCAGAGTACTTGGGATGGTAGGTGTTTCCTAACATGAGATCAGCTAACTGACCTACCACATTAACTACTTTTGATGATAGAATATCACTCTTCATGTCTTCAAGAAAATTACCTATTCTTCCTTGGTCATAGAGGTTGTGGTTTTTGTTCCTTAATGGATGGGTTTACCCTTTCTTCTTGAATAGTTTCAATACAACTATCAGATATCTATCATTTGATGTTGGTAAACATCACATATCGATATCAAATTTAAATCTTCTAAGGACTCATTTGTGATAGCCCTTAAGAATATGCTTCTCAAGGATTTCTCACCCAATTTTGCATGGGGTGATCATTGAATATTGAAGTTAAATATATTCTAATAATCTTCCAATGATTCTTCCTCTCTTTGGAATATATCTAGGACTTCTTCTCTAACATATCATGCCCTAAAAAAATCTTGATATTGTTCTAGAAATATTTTTTTTATATCCTTCTAGGTGGTAATGTGTGTGTTTCCCAAACTGATAAACCATCATAATGCTAAATCATCTAGTGTAGAGGGAAATGGTTTTAGTTTTTGGGCATTAGATTTATAGTCTACTGATCTGTAAATTACATCAAATTTGAAAAGAATTAGATCAGGGTCCTCAGTTAGTAGTCCTCTAAAAGTAGGAATACGAGTAAGAGAAATGTGTTTTATTTTGGTCTCTCCTTGTGATTCCTTAATTGGAAAGTCAAAATTGGTTCAAGGCTCCTCATTTTGTTCCATATATTTAGGTGATGTAGGGTCTATTCCAACTACTTCTAAGGAAACTAACAAGGCATCACACTTATTTTTCTTTTCTTCTGACAATATTCCTAAATCTGCATATGAAACAATTCCATGTTCAACTACCTTCTACCATTAAGAAGTCAATATATCTTCAGCTGTTTTCCACCTTGTGTCCCTAAATGTAGTTTTCCAAAATAATGGGTTAATAGAGCAAGGTCTTTTGGGTGGATAAAATGGTGTAGTTTTAGGAAGTGTTTGAGATGCTTCAAAAGGAATATCAAAATATATTTTAGGTATTTCTTGAGTTTTTACTACCTTTTTAAGAAAATATCTATCCGGTCCTCTTGATATTGGAGGGCTCATACACTCTCAGGTAGAGAATCTATGGGTAAGCTAAGCTAAACTATAATTTTTAGGTTTTACTGACCTATAATTTCTAAATACTATAGTTGGCACTCCCTAACAACAATGCCAAAATGGTGAGCAAAAAATATATTTCTAAAATAGTTAATTTTACTTTTATTTAATTTTATCAATATAGGAGTTCATCAATTTGTTGAGTACTTGTGCAAAATATATGCTTGTAGTAAATTGGAAAATGAGTCCTATGTGTCACTTGGTTTGGTGGGGGTGTGGTGTTCATGTATTTTAAGTTCATTCAAACCAACCATAATTAAGTGCAAGAAAATAAACACTAATGAAAATTGTAGGAAATATAAATTAAACTATCATTATCAAAAGCATGATTGAAAGGAAATTTGAAAAAAAAATAATCACACAACTAAAAGAAAATTGTATGAATTTAAACACACTTATATAATTAAATAAAGTAGGAAATTGCAGGAATTAAACACGCTATGCAGAAATAAATAAAGTAGGAGAACACACTTGTAGAAATAAAAGAACAAGAAAGAAACAACATAAATAATGACAACAAAAAATAGGGGAGGAATATTGCCTAAAGTGGGCCCAGGCTCTTGCAGACATCCACCAAACTAATTCACACAGTTACTCTTTCAAACGAGAAAATGAAAGAACACTTGAGATTTTATTAATGTGGTAAAAAAAATAACAATTGGTATCACGATCGAGATCCTTAAATTTAGGGGTGACCTATGTTTTATACATGATGTGATCATACCCTCTTACAAAATTATATTGTGCTAAAATTAATCACTTTGGTGTGATTTTCTATGGCAAGCGCATGTTGTAGGTAGCAAATCCACATCACAAAAGAAAAAGAAATGATTTTTGGATCTTCACAATTTTGTTCAGTTTTGTTAATTTTTGATTAAAATGTACAAGTGTCAAAATGCACAAATAGGTGTAAATGTACAAGGTTTGCAAATAATTTATTGATAGTTCAAGTGGTTCGTTCATTCATGGAGTTATTGATTGTTCATGATAGAACTGAATATTATTCATTGTTGATGTCTATTGTTGCTGAGAATAGGAATATTTATAATATGAATATATCAAAAAATTCTTTGATTCCATGTTTCTATGAATTTCATTGTACGTTTTAGTTATAGCAGGTTGTGTAGTTGATGTTTGGATGCATAAATTGTTATGTAAATTTGATGGAATTACATTATAAATGACTCTGATCATCCTACGGACCTAGTGTGAGGGTATTAAATGATTGCATAATGATTTTTGGCTATACAGATATGTTTTCATGCAGTTGTATAATTTTTAGAAATATCCTTGATGATTATAATTCATTGCCAGTGAATTAATTTTGCATGTTGGAAGGAAAGTAAGCAATTATCATAAGAAAACATCCCAAAACTTGTCTTGAAGAGAATGGTTGTGCAGGTTGGTGAATCTAAGTATAATTTTTAGAAAGGGTTCATGTAATCTATACATAGGTCGTAGCAAATCGTACAAGTGGTCATTTACATGATTTGGTAATAAAACTACAAGACAAAACCTACCAAATAAGGAAATTTTGGTGTTTAAGAGAAATCGATTACAAAACTGACCGATTTAAGTTGCAAAACATGTTCCATTGAATTGGCAAAGTGGAAAATAATACAAGAGATAGTTTTTTACAATTTGTATTGTACAACTGTACAATTTGGTGACCATACAAGCTATTTTAGCAAATTGACATATTGCACAAGATAAATTGTACAAGCTGTACGATTTGGAAAATTTGGTTTTGAGACTTTGGGGAATCATTTCTAGACATTCTAAAATCACCTCCTACTCTGGGAATACTACATCCCTATGCTACATTTGATACTATTGCATTAAATTGAGTCAAATTGACTCAATTGAGAACTCGTTGTTGTAATTGGAAATACTCATTGATCGATTAGGTTGCACCAAAATATGCTACATTTGGTACCATTGCCTTATCGAACTTTGGTATTTTTGTTAAAAATGGGTTAAAATTATTGTAGTCAAGAAGATCTTGTAAAGTGATAAATTATGAGTACCACTAAATTGGAGGTGAATGACATATACAAGTGTGCAAAGGCATAGGAGATGGTATCAAGGAGAAGATATCCCAATTATGAGGAGCACAAGAATTGCTGAAAGAGTGAATGTGAATAGTGTTGAACACAATACACATGAACCAGTGATAGAACAAGTATGGATATCTGATGAAGGACATATTGAGAGGTTGGATACATTGTTGATATAAACAGAAGAAGAAGAAGAGAAAGAAGCACCTAGATTCGAGGAGAACGTTGACGTAGGTAAAGATGTTAACAAGAAAACCATGCGAGGTTGAGGTGAGTGGATGGTAATAATTGATAAAGTGATAGATAGGTTGTAAAGGAGTGTGGTGGATGAGATTCAAGCACTAAATAAATAGTGCATAAGATCTTAGGAAGGAGAACCAAGGCCACAACCTACACACCAAATAAGACACACATGAGAGTGGTAGACAACTATTTGGTGATTATAAGATACCTTGAGTAGACACTTATAATGAGGACCAACATAGTGAGTCACCCACAAGGAGGAATCATTCAAGGATTCTAAAATATACCATATCAAGTGACAAGGAAGGTAATCCAACGATGACTAGTGTAGCCAAGAGAGTAAGGAAACAAAGGTGCCCACTTTTCATAGGATATGGGAAGGAAGACCCAATTTGACATTGGAGAATTTGTTGCATGGTGTGGAAAGCAATTGGGTAGACCAATGAGGCAGATTGGAGATGGTTGTTTCCTGCAATATTTCAAGAATTTACAATAGAATGGTATATAGAATTACCAGAATATAAGTACCAAATATGGGAAGAATTATGTGATGCATTTGTGGAAGAATTTTTATCATATGATAATGATGAAATTTATAGAGTACAAGGAGAGAATGAGTCTATTCATTCTTACAGTCAAAGGTTGAAGGTGTTGTTTGACCATGTGGAGAAAGACCACTCAAAGGTATCAAAGAAGATGTGGTTCATAAAATGAACATCTTCCTGTGTATCAAAGGAATATGAAGATATATTTTCCAAGATCATACCAAGAGGATTTGGATTATGCCTTGATTTGGGAAAGTGATGCAAAATCATCACCACAGGTATATGTAGCCCAAATCCAGGGTGTAAAGAGGAAGGTTGTCACTAGTGATGTAGTTTGTGACACTCCTCATAGAAATAAAAGAGGTAGAATATTGTATGATATTAAGCATAGACCAATTATACAATTGGAAGATGTTGTCATGGAAGATATTATTATGGAATATGTTTTCCAAATAGAACAACCGATCATACAATCAAAATTATGCAAAGATTAAGATTGTATAATTTTGCAAGAGAGAATTGTACAATTGTTAGGTGCAACCGTATATTTGGTATAAATTATATAATCGATGGGTGTCATTGTACAATTGCTACAAATCATACAAGCAATAAGTTAAATCATAGATTTGGTAGAGATTGTACGATTACAAGTCAAATCGTATAATGTGAAATCATTCACTATCAAATTGTACAAGAGTAAATCGTACAAGTGCAAACCGTACAAATGCAAATCGTACAAGGAGAAATTGAAGGTAAATTTACACAAGGAGAAATCATATAGTGTGAAATCATACAAAGTAGAACCATACAAGGTGTTCCATAAATAGTTAATATATGATAGTTTGAGAAGCAAAATGAAACCGATGGTGAGCTTTTTAAGTGGGTTAAGTAGAGGCCACCAAAGTGTCACCAAAGAGAAAAATTTGGCCATAAGGGATGTTTTCCCTTGACCCTACAAGGGGTCTCCCACCTCCTTGACCCTCGTCATAGGTGGAAACAAGAATTTCCCATCATGTTGATGATGTTGATCATCTTGATTATGTCTAAGGCCATAAGGTGGTGTGAGCTAGAAATTGAAGTAATTCCAACTATAGAAAACATATGGAGTAGGTGAAAGAGAAAGAAGTAGGATAAGTAATATATGTACATTGTTCATAAGTGGGTTGAAAACTAGCAATGACATCCCATTCTGAAGAAAAGAAAAGAAAAAGAAAAAATATATATTTTAAAAAAAGGCAATGAAAAGGATAAAAGTAATAAAAAGACAAAATCACATGAACAAAGGAAGACGAGTTGTCAATCATCCGTAGAAAAATATAAAATTACATGCAAAGGAGATTAAGGTGGAAGAATTTTATGCATTATGATGTTAGGTTTTCTAATGAGGGAACACTCTTAATAGACAACATGAAATAGCACAAAATGAAAACTGAGAGTTGCATTAATCAAAAACATATTTATAGGCATGTCTGCCTTTACAAGTCAAAATTTAATATACATGATCCATATGAGTATTAAATGCAATATATCATGATCCATGTGAAAATGAATAATATAATATAAATCCCTATCATTCCTCCCCACCGTAGAAGCATTGGTCTCCAATGTGCTCGAAAGAGGATAAATGTTTTTAGCCCTTTGAGTGTGATCTTGATGTAGAAGTTGGTGCAAATTGATGGAAGACAATTTCTAAGGATGGACTGCCAACGACTAAGATGCCTGCAATGTTGAAAATGTAGGATGCTGAGTATTGGTGACCTGATCTAGAGCTATAGTAGAATCTAGAACTGTAGGATGAGGAGGATCAGAAGTAGCAATATGAGTTGTTGTGGGTTCCACATAGATAGGCATTAGTACAACATGAAAAAATGCTGGTACAAACTAAATTGCAAAAACCAAGGCAGTTACCACATAGATAGGCATTAGTACAACATGAACAAATTTTGGTACAAACTAAATTGCAAGAACCAAGGCAGGTACCACAAGAACAAATGTTGGTATAAACTGAATTATAGGAACCAATGCTAGTACAAATTGAACTGGTGGAGTTGTAGTAGGTGTGTGATGAACCTGGTGTTGAGTTGTGAATAGTTCTCATGCTTGTGTGTCCACTTGCTGATGTGTGCTAAAAATTAAGGTAAATTTTTGTGCCTGATGCAAATTAGTGTGAGCTTGTTATGGACAAAATTGAAAACTTAAAATAAGAAAAGTGTGCTTCTCATGCTGATAGGTGTAGTCTTGTCATATTGATAAGTTTTTCCTAACAACAACCCACAACAATCCATAGGAGTTACATCACATGTGACAGTGTCTACATACTTAGGCCCAAAGGCAAAAGATAAAGTGCATGTTTTTGTGATCCAAGAAGTAGTAGTACTATCCTTCCAACCAAGGGAGTATGGACAAGGATGAGGATGGGTGGAAAGATGCAACTTATCAACAATGGACTGCACAATCAAGTTCTTCTATGAGCCATTATCGATGATACAATCAACTGAAAAACTAGGTGTTAAATGAGCATGAGTAACAAACAAGTTCTCACGATCTCCAATAAGAGAGTGATGGTTAAGTAAGGTGACCTTGTTTAGTCGACCTTCTAACTCAGGATAAACACAATCTTCCCCAAAAGTTTGGATGGGATTTTGGGGAGTCCCCTCCTCAAAAATTGACTCCTCAAAGGGTTCTATCATAGATGCTTGGACAAATAATTGTTTTTGTTGAGATTTATTTAATTGGGGATATTTTGATTTGTCATGTTTGCTTATTTTACAATAATTACAAAATTATTGTCTATGAGAATAATATGAAGCACGAAATGCAGAAGAAAAGAATTTAGTAGGAGCGAGAAGAGAAGAAGTATAAGAAGGGGAAGAAGACTATTGAGGTTGATGTGGTGGTGGCACAAAACCTTTTGAAGAGTGTCTAGCCCCTATGTAACATGCTAAGAGCTTCTCCTCGGTGAGCTATGCATGATTGAAGACCTCATCTAGTGTAGTACAAGGAGTATATTTCAACTCCTGATAAAAGTGTGCAAGGAGACCACTTTTAAATTTGGCAATCAAGACATCATCAGGATCTGACATGCCAAGTAAAACTTGAAGGTGGTTGAAATGATGAATGAAATATTGTATAGATTACCTCTTGTCCTAATGGAGGCATAGCCATTCATTCAATAAGTCCTCATAATTTTATGGATAAAATGTAGCCTTCAAGGCTTTGACCATCTCCTCCCATGTACAAATTGGATTTTGGTGTTTGGAAATGAGGACTTTGGCAATGTTGGAAATTTTGAGCTTTGCAAATGGAACCTTTTCATCATCAGGGGTGTGAGTATATTCAAACCAGATCTCCATGTCAATGATATAGCTATTGAGTATATCAGGGTCTTAAGAGCCTTCATATATTTTTAATTCACACCTTGGCTGAGGCAGACAGGAGGAATATTGAAAGTTTTGCAACATGGTAATCGTTTCAACCATTTATCATTTTGGATTGTAGTGATTTCAACCAATTTTTCAACAATGGCCATGTTGGTGACCATGGGTTTACTAGGAGTTGCCAAGGGTTTACTAGGAACCAAATTGAGATGCAAAATTAGGTCAAATTTGTGGGTTCAACTTATGAATGTGCCCTCCCTCTCTAATTAGACCAAGTATAGATTTAATGGTCAACAAGAGTTTTAACCAATAGCTCAAAATGATCAAAATTTTATGAGAATTGACTACCAAAGGTCAATAGGATGCACAACTACCAACGGGTAACCAACAGATGCATGAACCAATAGCCAACGAGTAGTAGTCAATGGTCAACAGGATGCACAGCTACCAATGGGCAACCAGCAGATGTGTAAACCAACAACTACAATAGCCAATAGAAAGTAGAGTGCACAATAGCCACAAATATTCAACATGATACACAAAAATCAAGGATATAGTAGATCATACAGTAGGTCAAGGCTAACAAAGGGATGATGAACTCAAGGAGTGGTAGGCGATAGGTGTATCAGATAGTAGGACAAGGCCAACAAAGAGGCAAAAAACTCAAGGAGCGATGAGTGACAAGTGGCAAACAAGTAGTGACAGATTGTGGCCAATTAGAGGGGGAAGGTAGCCAGTAGAAGTTGGATACCACAATGTGGTGGTCCTTTGTTTAAAAAAAATTCTACTTTGTGCACTATATGGTGAATGTGGGACAAAATGCGAAATGTGTTTGTCCCGCAACAATGTCTCTTTTGATTGATGCTTCAAACGATGATGTCGAAAAAAATTATTCATCAAAAAATGGTTCTAAAATTTAGCAAACACTAATTATTTACCATCAAAAAAATAAATGTTTATTGGATAATGTAGGAGGTCACCTAAAATCAATGAATAACTCCAAAAATGACTTATTTGTTCAATCTGTAGATAATGAATGATAAGAATCTTTAGATTTTTCGTATGGAGTGCTGAAAAAAATATTGTATCTATACTATGGATAGTAGAAATGGTAGGAGTCCTTCGTGCACACAGGGTGAGTTGTACTAATATTACAGGTCATTGTCACAGAGCTGGTAGAGCAAGCATTAGCAGTGAGCAGTCTTGATATGTCATCTTTACATCAATGGCGAAGGCTACGATTATCAACGATGGATAGTATTGCACCCAAGAGGCCAAACCAAGAGCATTGGTGGTGGATAATATTATTGTAGATATGGCAGATCTACGACCCTCGGTGGAAAACAAAAAGACCAAATGAAATGCTTAATTCATAGATCATCATCGTAGAGGTGGAAAAGCTTACGAGCGTTGGTGACGGACAACCTTTGCACCCAGAAGACTATAAAGCATGATTTTGCAGCCTTCAAAATGCTAGAGGATGATAAATCCAAGATGATTCTTAGATCAAGAGCTAAGGGTTGGGAGTCAAAGGGACCCCATATGGCTAAGATTCAAGATTCAGAGGGACCTCAGCTAAGAGTTTCAAACAATGAAGTACTTGACGGTGTTCTTGAAAGGAAAATGATGTTCACCTCTCAAGATCCATGGTTTGGTTTTCTCATTTCTCTCTAAACCAATCTGGTCTTAAGAAGAGGATACTCTCCAAACCCTTACACCTTGTTGTGATGTCAAATTATGAGGGAACACTCTTAATAGACAACACGAAATAGCACAAAATGAAAATTGAGAATTGCAGTAATCGAAAACATATTTATAGGCATGTCTAGCTTTACAAGTCAATATTTAATACACACGATCTATGTGAGTATTAAATGCAATACATCATGTGAAAAGGGATAGTATAATATTAATCCCTATAAGTTCAAAATTATAAAAAGTAAGGCACCATGCATAATTTATTTTCTCGCTTGCAAATCATACACATACAACACTAGGATTCAGAGGATTCAAAAGAAAAAAGGTGTAACCAAAGAGATTTTTCCACATGGATATTTGAAATTCACCACATTTGTGCAATTTTTGTGACACATTTTAAATCTGCATCACAAGAATTTTTTATTTTGAAAAAGCAATCCAAATTAGGAAAAAAGTAGCCAACACAAAGGTTTTACTCCGAAAAATCTAATTAATTTTAAAAATCGTGTTGCAGGTGAAGAAAATCTACTATAAAAATAAGGTTTTGAATTAGGGAGGTGCTCAAGAAAACCCTTATTGCAAAAAAAAGTAGGGCTAGGGTTTAATTTTATGGAAACAATAAAGTGTGAAAATTACGAGGTAAAATAGTAAACCTTAGTATAGGAAATCAAACATAAAAGCATAAAATGTTTTTTTGAATTTGCATGTGTGAAAAAGCATAAAATGATAGTCGTACATCATTGCAAGACTACCCAAAAAATTTGTCTTGGAGAGAAATTACACAGGTTGAAGGGGAACTTGCTCAACTACATCGAAATTGCATCGAACAAGAAGATTGCACACTTTTGACAAATGGGTATCCCACAAATCATACTATTTTGACAAAAACAAGGGTTTTTATGCAAGTTGAGTTTTCCAAGGCCATATATGATTTGGAGTCATGATTGTACAATTTTGGGATAGATTGTATGATCTCAGGTCTTCCAAGGACCCGATTTGCACATTTTGGAGGTGAATGTACAATTTGTTTTGTATTTGTATGGATTCTAATGATATTGTATAGAAGGGAGATGCCATTGTACAATTTGGGGGTTGTTTGTATGATTTAGAGCTCCAATTGTACAATTTGGTGAATCTGTACGAAATCGGGTGTATTTGAATGATTTTGGGTAGAGTTGTATGATTTGGCAATGGTAGTATAATTTTAAAATATACATGTAAAATTTTTTGAGGCATTGTATGATTTATGATAGTCCTTGTACATTTTGAAAGTAGTCATATGGATTTTTAAGCAATTTTATGCTGAGTTATCTGGATTTGCCAAGTTGACCAGAGAGAGTGTGTACATGGTTTCCACTTGATGATGGTAGAAGAATGAGCTCCAGGTAAAAGTTGCAATATCATTTTGATCACATTACAACAACTAGGGTGGAAATATCACCAGGACCACTACAACAGAGATTCATTGTAGGTAGAAAATCCACCTCCCAGAAGAAGTGACAAGAGGATTTACCTAGTTTGACAAGTTTGACAAGTTTTTGTAAACCGTACATGTAGGATAAAATAATACAAGAAGGAGGTAAACCGTACAAACTAAATGTTAAACTATACAATGTGCAATAAAATGAAATAAATGTAAGGAAAATGCAATTTTATTTGTAATGCGCATGAATTTGATAAATGATGTGTTTTAGACTTAGAAAAAGTTATAATTAGGAATTCCATTATGCATGGGTAGTTGTGAATAATTAATTGCCTTAGGAACCACTTTGGAACATCCTGGGAAACATTATATAAGGCCCCCTTTAATTTTTGATGGTTTGGTTAGTCTAGTGAATGCTTGTGAGTTTTGGCTATGTTATGGAGTGAAGTATTGATGCATACCTATGATTGTTGAGTACCTTTTAGTGATTGTATGATATTTTTGAAAATAAATGAAGAATAATCATAATTCATAGTTTCTCTCATGTACTGTATGATCTTATAATGGTAGAATAGTATTTTGTAGTTTATCATTGTTGCATGTACTTCTTTTTGGTTGTTATTGCTACTTAATGCATTGCTATGGAAGAATTGGATTAAACTAGCATTGGTGTGAACCTGATGAATGATATATGATGATGATGATATCAAGAAAGGTGTATTAAAGGCTTTTGTACAATTTTTGGATGTTGCCATTGGAGATAACTCTCTCAAACCTTGATAATATAACTTGCATGTTGGTAGAAATGGAATAATTACCATATTAAACCTTTAAAAAACTTAGTTGAGATAGATTGGTACATAATAATACCCAAAAATTCATCCTATTGTACTTTTGTTTCATACAATTCGTATACCAGAGCCCTTACAAATTGTAAAGAAGAAACATACCCTATTTGGCAGTTTATGTGATTGAGGAAAACTTACCCGATTTGGAAGCATTGGAAAATCATACAATCTGGTTACAAAACTATGTACAACAGCCTATAAAAATGAATTTGAAGGATTTTCTAAGTTTGAAAATGTACAAGCTCCATCACTGTATTATTTGGGATCATATAGTGGTACGATTTGGATTTCTTACAAGTTGTTTTGTTATCGTAATTTGACAGTTGTAAAGACTGTATAATTGTACAATTTGGTCCATTGATTGGAAATAGAAAAATGATCATTCTAAGCCCTTGGAAACCCCCTCCCCACTATTAATACTAAAACCTTATCCTACATTTGTCACCATTGCCTTATCGAACTTTGTTTTTTAATCAAAACGGGTCAAATTGACAAGTAAGAATATTACAAAACTAGAGGTGAATGACAGACACTAGTGTGCAAAGATGTAGGAGATGGGAAATATGAGATAAAATTCTAGTAATAAGGAGCATGAGAATTTCTTGAAGAGATAATGCAAGTAACTCAGAACATATTACACATGAACCAGAAATAGAGCAAGTTTGTGCATCTAAAGAAGGAGATTTTGAAACACTATTGATAGAGATAGAAGAGGTACCAGAACCATATAGCGTAGAGGAGAGAGTTGATAGAGAAGTAGTGCAGAAGGAAGGAGAGTGTATGGTGACACCTAAGAAATTGAAGGAATGGTTTCAAGGGAGTACAAAGTATGGGAGTCAGGCACTAGGGCAACAGGATGCAAGGTCTCACGAGGAAGGACCAAGACCATCTCCCTCACATCAGTGAAGGAAGTCATGGAGTGAAGGTGGACATGAGTTTGATAAATTATTGGTGGGATAGAATAAGATACCTCAGATATAAACTTATGATGATGAGTGTAGAAAAACACCCCCAAGGAGGAATAAGACAGATATTCCACAGGATACCTCAAGTGACGAGGATGATTCTCCAAAGATGAATAACAAGGTATCCAAATAGAGATGTCCACCTTTTATAGGTGAGGGTAAAGAAGATCCCACAATACATATAAAAACTTGTATAACCATTTGGAGGGCAAATGGTTCAGACCATCCAGATGACTGGGTAACTTTATTTCCTGCTAACTTGAGAGAATTGGTGATGGATTGGTATCTGAAAAGGGAAAATATAGTAGATTTCTAGACTTGGAATCAAGGGCAGGAGAAATTCATTGAAGAATTTCACCCTTTGAAGGATGATGAAGACATTGTTACTAAAATTTGTATAACGAAGAAAAATCATGACCAAGATGTAAAATCATACAACCACAGACTAAAGCAGTTAGTAGATAAGATGCAAATACCCTTGGTAGATGTAGTGGTGAAGTGGTGGTTTGTATATGGATTGCTATTGAAATATAAGAAAAAGATGAAGGTAGTACCATCAAAAATATATGAGGAAGCTGTAAAGCATGCAAATAATTTTGAAAGTGAATCAAAACATACCTACACAATAATTTTATCTCATCCCAAGTCCAATGATTTAGTTAGTGGAGAAGATGACACTATACATAGGATAGTAGAATCATTTCATCAAGAGTTTGAAAAGATCGTGAAATAACAAAGAAGAAATCCTGATAGGAATGACATTTGGTGCATAAAATACAAAACTGAGGGCCATTCAAATGTAAAGTGTCCATGAAATAATTACTATCATATCTATAACATGATGGAACACGAGGTGATGCTATGTTCATATAATGCAAGAGTACGTTCATAGGTCCTGACAATCTAGGAGCAGGAAGAGAAACCAAAGACCTTAGGAAGTAAGCAACAAGCAACAAGTGGTGGTTATAGAAATAACCGGTGAGATGGAAGGCAAAACCAGGGTAATCGAAAATGAGGATAGAGCCATTTGTAGTATGATTTGGAAGAGAGGTCGATCATACAATGTTGCAATTACCAAGAGTTGGGGCATTTCACAAAAAATTGTCCTTCACCTCAGAAACAGGAAACACAACAAGTGAACACTACACATATGTGTATGTGGTGTGGTTCGGGTAACCATAAGGAATAAAATTTTCCCAAGCATACGATTTCAAGTAACCCGTAAAATGTAAATTATTTAGATATTGAGGTTCCTCAAGTTAAGGAGAAAACCCAAGAAGGTTTAGCCATGACAATAAATCGGGCTAAAAAGGATAAGTATCCAAAGCCAAAAAAGGAAAAGCAGCACTAGCAAGTAGCAAAGAAAATACTACAAGATGAAGCACAAAAAGCTAAACAAGTGAAGTTAGCAGAAGAAAAGGAACTAAAAAAACCATTAGAAGAGAAGGCAATTCAGCAGAGTCTAGCAGCACAAGTTTTGGACACCATATTAGAGATAAAAATGGATAACCTATTAGAATCTATCCCATCATTACAGAAAGCGATGGTGGAAGAGATACAACTACATAAGGTGATGGAAGTGTAGAGTCAAACGATTCAGGAAAAGAAACAAAAATATCAATTCATGGATCCTACTATATTGATGATTAATGTGGGAAAGAAACATGCATTAGTTCATATGGATATCCTAGGGCACAAATTAACACAAGTTATTGTGGATGAAGGATCCAATGTCAATATGATACCTGAAAGGACCTAGCTAGAACTGGGTGCTCCATATCTATAGACACCAAGCTTTCAATTATATGGTGCTGACCAATATCACATTAAGATAAAAGGAGTCTTTATAGCACAATAATTAGTGATAGCTGACCAAGAGTTCATCTTGGATTTTGTTAGGATTACTATGCATAATCCTACATACGATGCTCTATTGGGAAGAGGATGGCTACGTGTAGCCAAAGTTAATCATAACTAGGGAAATAATAAGATCACTTTCAAGAAGGGATAGCACAAATATATGATTAATATAACTAATCAAAAGGTCAATGAGGATGTAGCCATGACCAACGAATCAAAAAATTTCTTAGGAGATGAAGGATATGAACCAGATGGAGAAGGAATATTGTACCTGGATGAATGTAGTGAAGATGAAGCTAGATATGATAGCAGACTTCTTCATTGGTAAATGGAGGAGTACAAAATTTTTCAGCCCAAATGCCTCTATATTTACTCATAGAATATCAAGGAAAAACAATATGAAACCAAAGTCAGCCAAGAACCTAATAAGGAGATGGAATAGAAATTGACATTTCCAAAGAGTTTTGCATAATATACAGTAGTAGATGCAAAAATTGATGAAAGAAATGCTTACTCAAAGAATATGGAGAAAGTAGCAAATGATCCAGAGAATATAAAATATGAAATATCTCGGGTGGTGGACATCAATCTAGGGACGAAGGATGAGCCTAGGATGATTCACTATGGTGATGATTGGAACCTTGACCTGAAAGCGATAACTTTTAAGATATTATTGGAATATAAGGATGTATTTGCATGGACATATAAGAACTTGAAGGGAGTACCACTTGAGTTATGTGTCCACAAGATTACACTAATTCCTATAGCACAACCAATGAGTAGGGGAATGTATAGAATGAACCCAAAATATGTTGCATTAGTGAATGCAAAGATAGAGAAGATATTGGAGGTAGGAATCATCTTCAAAGTTATGACCAATGAGTGGGTACAACCTATAGTGGTCACCTTGAATAAGGAAGTGGAAAAAATCAGAATATGTGTGGAATTTATGTGTCTAAATGTGATAGCTATTAAGGACCCCTTCTCTATTCCCTTCACAGCTTCCATCCTGGAGGAAGTCGCAGGACGCGAGATCTATTCATTTTTGGATGGATTTTCAAGTTACAATAAAATAAGTATAGCTGAGGAGGATAATATGAAGACCATATTTATTATGGATAATGGCATCTATGCATACAATCAAATGTCATTCAAGCTCTGTAATACCCTAGCTACATTTTAGCACATCATATTGTATATATTTGATCATTTGGAAATAGGGAACTTCAAAACATTTTTGGATGATGGGTCCATTTATGGGAAGATCAAGGAGCATATTTCTACCCTTAGTGAATGTATGACTAGGTGCAAAAATGAACAAATCTCATTAAATCCTAGGAAGTGTTACTTGATGGTACTGTATGAAAAGTTGTTAGGACACATAGTGTGTAGTGGGGGATTAAAAATAGATCTTTGTAAGATCCTTGTGATATGGCACATGGAAGAATCATATGATGTGAGTTCACTTAAAACCTCTTCCTTGGATCGACAAGGTATTATCAAAGGTTTATCAGGAATTATGCACATTTATCATATCCATTGGATTTTTTGACCAAGAAGAATGTTTCTTTCAAATGGAAAGAGGATCACCAAGGAGCCTTTGAGGATTTGATTGCTAAGATTTTTAGTAGCCCAATTTTAGTGTTCTCAAATTGGGATAAGGAATTTCATGTCCATATTGATGCTTCAAATTTTGCAATCAGATGTGCTTTAGCACAAGAAGGATAGTTCAGGCTGGATCAACCTATTTTCTTTGCTAGTCACCTATTATCAAGGGCAGAGAGAAATTATATTACAATAGAAAGAGAAGCTTTGGGAATGGTATATGCAATCCAAAATTTTAGGTATTACCTACTGATGAATCCATTTGCTTTTTACGTAGATCACCAATATTTATTGTATCGATGATACAAGTATGGGTCAGCAGATGGCTCGTCACCCTATAGGAGTTTGTATTTTGAGTAGTAGTGAGACCTGGTAAGAAGCATGTAATTATAGACCAATTTTCTTGGATACAATCATGAGCGCCTATAGGAATAGGGGTTTCATATGAATTCCTTGATGAGCAATTATTTTTCATCAATGTTGTTCTATTATGGTACAATTTTATTGGCTAGTACCTATCCATAGGAGATTTGTCATAAGAAAAAACAACCAAGAAAAAAAGTGATTATGAAGTCAAACCCTTTCCAATTGATAATAGGATTTATGTATAAGATATGAAGTGATGGTATCTTGTAAAGATGTGTGATGGAGGAAGAAGTCAAAGAAAAATTGAAAGAAGCTCATAAAGTCTTAGCAGGAGGGCACATGGGACCAGATACAATCACTAGAAAAATATTACTAGTAGCATTATGGTGGCCCACACTATATAATGATGCAAAATATTATGTGAAAGCATGTGATACTTGTAAAAGAACAGGGAATCCAGTAAATATGGACTTTATGCCATTGCATACATCACAACCCTAGGAACTATTTGAAATATTAGGATTGGACTTCGTTGGACCATTGAAAACATCTCTAAGAAGGAAGTGCAGGTACATTGTGGTAGCAACATAGTACTTAACAAAGTGGATTGAAGCAAGAGCATTACTTGAGAACTCAGCTAAAAGTATAGTAATATTCTTGTATGAGAAGGTAATTACAATATTTTGCATTCTACTATAGATAACGAGTGGCTGAGGAGGAAACTTTATCAATGAAATCATCAATACACTAACAAAAGAATTCAAGATTTTGAATTCATTATTTAGTCCGTACTATCCTAGAGTAAATGGGTAGGTGGAAGCAATAAAGTCCTGGTATCTACTTTGTATAAAACCTGTGGAATAGAAGGAGCAGATTGGGAGGAAAGGTTACCATCTATTTTATGGGTATATAGAAAAACTTTAAACCAACAACAGAGCATACACCTTTCTAGTTGATGTGTGGATAGGAGGCAATGGTGCCAGTTGAATTCTTGATATCAAGTTTGAGAGTCATAGTGGAGTATCACTTGGGTGATCAAGAAAGTTTGGAAGAGTGATTGACAACACTGATCAAGTTGGATGAAAGAAGATTCATGGCACAATGGGCAATTGAGGTAGCCTAGAAAAGAAGAAATTTTTAGGTATATCAAGAGACCCCTTAGGATTAGGAGAAACCTGTAGCTCTAGAATTATTTTTGGCCTTTTATTACCCATTGTACATCAGATATAGTATCCAAAAATATTACCCTCCCATACTGTCAAAAATCTAGGTAGTGTGCTCAAGGGTATGCGTGCAATCCTCCTTGAGTAGTGGCTTGAAATATTGGTTTGAAAACTATCATTTGTCACTGTGGTATATAAACGGGCCCATAGGTATTACATACACCCTGGATTAGAGTACCCAATTTTGTGAATGTTAAACCTGCAAAAAATTCCTATTCTATCAACTTTTAAAACATGTAATCAAATCCTACCAAAAAATGAGCATACAAAGGAGACTTATCTATCCTATAATTACTATATAAAATAGTTGAAATAAGTTGGAGAGAAACATACTAATCAAGACAAAAATAGTTAGAGTCAGTAACAGTTAGGACAGATTTATCAGTGTTAGTAACAATAGGATATAATTTTAGTTGGAGTTATTACATGTAATGATAGAGTTGCTAGTTGCCAGTGTCATTAATAATTGCCCGTGACAATCAAAATTCATAACAAATAGAGAGTTAGATAGAAAAATGTTAGTAATAGAATGGTGTTAGTAATAGAACAATATCAATAATAGAATAGTGTCAGTGACATAACAATGTCAATAATAGATAATGTAGAGTCTCATAAGGGGTTGTCCAACAAGAAACCAATTTTCTAAGTGAATCAAACCTCCAAGAGAAAAACCAACAACACTTTCCCTATAAATTTTGGGGTGCCCAAAAGCAATGTTGTGATATATAACTAATTGTGATTGTCTTGTCGAGTTGATCATTTTGGTATATAGCCTCCATGCATTTTTTGGGGGTGTCAAAAAATATAATTTTTGAGGCCTAGTCCATTACAATTGTCTTTTTGATCTGATCATTTTGATATATAGCACCCAAACACTTTTTTTGGTTCCTTACTAAAGATAGTATCTCCTAAAATAATACTTATAGTTTTAGTAAGTTAGTGGAAGTGGTTCAAATAATACCAAAATGGATAGCAAAACTAAAGGACACCAAAAGGAGATAGAACAAAATATTTTTTTGTAGGAAATACATACTGTCGTTTAGTACCCTTCTTAGTGATTTTAATGTGATGATGGAAACTTTTGAGAGGTGAACACATGATATCCAAAGATAATATGGAAGAACAAAATTTAGAGGTTGGGGAGAAACTTAGGGATAACCTAAAGGTGTTTGAGCATCATCATAGTGACCAACGAGGTGGTAATACCACCATAAGCATTTATAAGGAGAATAAAGGCTATAATTATATTTTTGACATAGATACTCCATTCAAGATATCTAAATTAGACTTTCCTAAATTCAATGAAATGATGTTTATAGGTGGTTATGTCAAGTAGATCCATTCTTCAAACTTTACAATGTACCTAAATATTTGTGGTTCAATATGGGATCTTTCAACTTTGAATTTGAAGCCTTATAGTGGTATCAATGGTTAAAAACATAATTCCTAAGCCTTCTTCACAAGATTTTGAGTTACAATTACTCACTTATTTTGGCCCTAGTGAGTATGAGGACTTTATAGGAGCATTAACCAAACTAAAAAAAAGCCTCTATGGTTCAAGACTACTAGACCCAATTTGGAAAACTAGCTAACAGGACCAAGGGGTTGAAGGAAGGCATTTTTTATAGTTGTTTCATTAGTGGCTTGAAAGTTGATATTAAGGCTAAGGTCAGGATATTCAAACCATAATCTGATGTAGGCCACAGGATTGGTGTGATTGACCAAAGATTTTTTTTTTGGATCAAAGGAGGTCACTTAAATTTCCATAGGCCAAACCCATATTTCTTTCCATGTTCACATCCAATACTAGAATAAATCTACCCATAAAGAACTTGACTACAAAAGATATGGGTACTTGATGTGCATAAGTATTATGTTATAATTATCATGAAAAATATTTACCAGGGCATAAATGCATTCAATAGAAGCTATTTTTGTTGGATGTAGAGGAGTCAAGTAGTAAAAAAATTGTTGATGAAGCAAAACCATCAAAGGATCCACCTCAAGATGAGGATGAAACACGATAAGAACCAAAACATAAAATTTCTATCCATGCTCTTACAAGAATTACTACCCCTTAGACAATGAAAGTAGTAGGCTTTTTCAGAGTTCAACATCTTACAATTCTCATTGATTCAAGAAGTGTGTGCAACTTTATTGATCCTCAAGTCATCAAGCAAACCAATTATTACATACATGCATGCAACTCATTTAATTTTATGGTGGCAAATGATAAAACTTTGCCTTGTAAAGGCTAATGCTTCATTGTTAAGTTGAAGATAGAGGATTACAAACTCAAAAGGGATATGTTTTCTCTTCAACTAGGAGGATGCAATATTGTAATATACCACCATGAGGATCATTGTGGGGAAGATGCGGGATAAAGGATCAATACTCTCATAATTTTTATCATAAGTTATTCAGGGTTTATGTGGGAAAGTATGATAAATAGAAAATACAAGAGTATAGAACTAACTCCAAAGCTAACATAGGATTGTTTTTTTTGTAGATAACTAACCCCAAAGATAACATGAGACTATTTTCTGTAGAGAATGAACCCTAAAATTAATATGGGTCCACAAGAAAAATTAATTAATAAAAAGCACATGTGGTAGAAACTCCACACTCACCACCATATAACGATGCTCCCACAATAGAGGATATAGCATATGGTTGGGATATAATTCTCCCATTTTAGAGGTTGGGTCATGATTCACCAACTACCACTTGGGAAATTCAACCAAATGCTTTCTTTCTAATTTACATAGCTCTAGGTGTTGGTTATGCTTTGTATACCATCATGAATACCATTATGGGATCCATGTGGGATAATGGTTCAAGACTCTAACAACATTTCTCAAAAGATATATAAGGTTTATGAAAGAAAGCACAATAATTAGGTAGTACAAGAAGAGTAGACAATGAGCTCCAGAGCTAACATGGGACTTCTTTCTTTGTAGATAATTGGCCCTAGAGTTAACATGTAGATTTTATTATATAAAATGGACCCAAAGGTAACATGGGGTCCACACAACAAATCAGCCAATGAAAACCAAAAATAGGGAGAACTCCACACTCACCACCATCAAGAAATTCTCCCATAGGAGTGGATGGACATATGATTGGTCCATGATTCACCCATTTGAGGGGTTGGTTCATGGTTCACTAAATACCACCAAGGCATTTCACCCAAAAGCCTACTTCTTGGTTTGCAAAATTCTTGGTGTCTATTGTGCTTTATATAGCACCATGAGGGCCATCATGGGAAACATGTGGGATAATGGTTCAAGACTCTCACAGTGCTTCCCATAAGATGTTTTGTAAAGAACTAACCCCAAAGTTAACTTGGGAGGGCTATTTTTGTAGAGAATTGACCCCAAAGTTAACATGAGGTCCATAAAGGAAATCAACCAATAAAAATCACACATAGAGAGAAATCCACATTCACCACCACTAAGTGATGTTGTCATAAGAGAGGATGGAGCATATGGTTGGACTAAAATTTACCTATTTGAGGGTTTGGGTTATGGTTGACCTACTACCACTAGAGTATTTCACCTTAAAGCTTGCTTCTTGATTGTAAAGCTCAAGGTATCTATTGTATTATATATACCACCATGAGGACCAGCATGGGATACACATGCAATAATAGATCAAGTATCTTATAGATCTGCTCATAAGGAGTTTAAGATTCATATGAGAAAGTAAGATACGGGCTATTATTTTACATAGAACTGATCCTAAAGTTAACATGGAGCTATATTTATAGAAAATGATCTCTAAAGTTAACATGAGGTCCACAAGGGAAATCAACCAATGGAAACCATACAAGGGGAGAACTCCACACTCACCACCATCAAGAAATACTCCCAAAGGATAGAATGGAGCATATGGTTGTGCCATGATTCATCTGTTTGAAGGGTTGGACCATGGTTTACTAGCTACAACTAGGGCATTTCATCCAAAATACTACTTAATTTGTAAAGCTCTAGGTATTTATTCTAATTTATATACCACCATAAGGGCCATAATGGGATACATGTGGGATAATGAATCAAGACTCTCACAGTGTTGCTCACAAGGTATTTAGGGTTTATACAAAAAAATATGAGAATTGTGCAATATAAGAGGGGCATAGAACAAACCCCAAAGGTAGCATGGGGCTATTTTGTTGTAGAGAATAGGTCCCAAAGTTAACATGGAATTTTTTTGTACATAATAAACCCAAAGTTAACATGAGGTCACAAGGAAAATAAATCAATGGAAACCACACATGGTAAGAACTCCACCCTCATCATCATCAAGTGCATAGGATAGGATGGAGCATATGGTTGGTCCATGGTTCACCCATTTTAGGGGTTGGATCATGGTTCATCAACTATCACTAGGGTGTTTAACCCAAAACCATACTTCCTTATTTTATGAAACTCTAGATGTATTTTGTCTTTTATATACCACCATGAGGGCCATCATGGGATACATATGGGATAACAACTCAAGACTCTCACAACACTATTCACAAGGTGTTTAGGGTTTATGCAATAAAGTACAACTACACAATATGAGAAGAGTAGCGAACCCTAAATATAACATCAAGCAATTTTTTTTGTAAAGAACTAATCCTAGAGTTAACACGAGTCTATGTTTTATAGAAAATGGACCCCAAAGTTAACATGTGTCCCACAAGAAAAATCATCCAACAAACAATACACAAGGGGAGAACTCCATAATCACCACCATCAAGATATGCTTCCACAAGAGAGGATATAACGTATGTTTGGCTCATGATTCACACATTTTATGGGTTGGATCATGGTTCACCAACTACCACTTAGTAATTCCACCCAAATATCTACTTAGTGATTTGCAAAGCTCTAGGTGTTTGTTGTGCTTTATATACCACCATGAGGGCATCATGGGATACATGTGGGACAATGGATCATAAATCTTATAACACACCTTGTATCGCTCCAAATTTTTTGCATCCTTACCTTCAGGCTATAGGATCCGTGCCCGAAAGGAGGATGGGAAAAGGATGGCACGGTACCTCGGACTGAGAGGCCTTGCGAAGGTCCCGCCTCTCGGGGGAGGTGTATTATGGTGATTTTTCGATGGATGGTGGGTTCACCAGGAAACGTTTGAATGGCAGTTTCCATGCCTAGGTTGGGAATGTGTTTAATGTGTTCAGTTTTATCTTTAAACATTCGAGTCCTAGGTTTGGCCAAATGAATCTAAGTTGTTCTATTATGAAAATGCAGACTAAATGAAATACAGAAAACAAATTTTAAACAGAAAATAGAGAGAAAAAGCTAAATTACAGAGCCATACCTGATCCGGATGTCTGATGGAGATTCTGATTTTTGAAGCAGTCCAGATCGTCTAGAATTTGACAGGATCATCTCCGACCTGCAGGATCGTCTGAGATCTGACGAATTCGTCAGACGAATTCATCAGAGACCTGCAAACAGAGAAATAGACACAAAATACAAAAAATACAACAATGCTAATAGAGGATAAAGATGTAAAATGACAATAAAGATGTTAACAAATAATCCTAAATAGGAATGCAAGCAAATTACAATGTTTTAATAGTTAATCATGATTTCATTATGCAATTAAACTACATGGGTGAACTCCAAGATGCAGAATAGCAAAAAATAATAAATAAACTAACTAGATGCAGAATAGAACAGGAGATGAAAAGAGAAAAATGCAAACTCTGGGCACTGATTGCCCCCAATGCAGACTGCAGTCGAAATCGTCTCAGATTGGTACGAAATCGTCTCGAATTGAACAGGATCATCCATGACGAACTGAGCTTGCTCCGGCTGAAAAATACTAAGGTTCCTGCAACAAAATTTGGATAGGACAAGTGCAGATGGTAATTCAGGATGTTTTAATGCGTGTAAAGTCAAGTTACAGGAAATATCAGCCAGGGGTAGGTTAAGGGGAGGGCCTAAGTTTAAATAGGCTTAGGAGGGAGGTTAGGAGGTTGGAGATCATCCCAATTTGGGAGATCTCCAATGGGGAGGGTCTCTAACGGTGCAGACACGCTTCTGCCCAGATTAGAGACGTCGTTGGAATAGAGGCTAATTGAGAAAAATCAGTTTTGGGACAAGATCGTCTGGACGTCCTAGTCCAGACGAAATCGTCCGATCTGAGGCGATATCGTCTGATCGGCGATGATATCGTCAAACGGTCAAAACAAACTCTAAAAATGGCGCGAGAAAGGAGGAAACGGGTTAAACGATGGTTTGGGAGCGGTTTTGGGGGTTGAAATTTGAATTTGAATATTTACTAGAGTAATTGTAATTATTAAGGTTTTACTGCGCCAA
Source organism: Wollemia nobilis (assembly GCA_028583015.1). Taxonomy (NCBI): domain Eukaryota; kingdom Viridiplantae; phylum Streptophyta; class Pinopsida; order Araucariales; family Araucariaceae; genus Wollemia; species Wollemia nobilis. The sequence goes on along the minus strand of JAQPPZ010015824.1, from coordinate 28,529,482 downwards.
TTTTAGGGTGCTACATTTTGCCCCCTCTTTAGCAAATTTTTCGAAGAAAATGCGTTAAATATGAGTTCTTCTCGATCTACGAGAAAGCAAAAATTATTCCCATTTTTAGGCGACGATTCTAGGTCGAATCGTACGACAACTTACTATGGTGCCCCCTCCGTGTTTTTACCCAAATCGAACGTTTGAGGTAAAAACGCGAAAAAGCAAAATTTTAAAATGTTTTTAATTGTTTTTGAATAAAATTAAGAAAAATAGGGTAAAACCCTAATTCATTATTCTTGTTCATTTTCCTAGTTTTTTGGTTTTTAGAGCTCTGGAGACAAGATGGTCGAGACAAGCGCACAGATCAACAGAGGTCCGGCACGGGCTACGGGTAAGGGTCTAAACTGAATTTAGAATGCTTTACTTTAGAATTTCATGCTTTTTAGATTAGATTTGATTGATTTTTGAGCATCGCGGCCATTTTTGGGCCGTCGACGTCGTCGAGACGAAATCGTCTCGATTTCATCGAAATCGTCTCGATATCGCCGATTTCGTCCAAGGGCGAAATCGACGATAGGGGGACGATTTCATCAAAAAGGGGATGATTTCGGCTCGTGCAAAATCGGAGACGAATTTGCTCAAATTTGGGACGATATCGTCCAATTGTGGATGATATCATCATTTATGAAATTGAACTTATTTTAACTTGCATTTTTAATTAATGATTTATTAATGATTTTTATTGTTGATTTTGTTTATGTTGCAGAGAGGATTACTAAAGAGCAGAGAATGGAAATATGGTGGGTTGAGGGATGACTTGGCCGCCCTGTCTCAGGCAGAGCGAGATCAGCTGGCATAGGTCGACTTGCAGCATGTGGCAGAGATGCCACAAGTTTCTACAGATATGGGGCTATTGACAGCCCTAGCAGAGAGGTGGTATCCGGGTTCTTCCTATTTTTGGTTATCGACAAGGGAGATGACTCCCACACTGGAGGATGTATGGAGGATTTTGAGGATCCCCATACAAGGACGGTTGATCACTCCCATGGCCAATCAGGGCCACGCGATGATGCGACTGTGTGGCGATCCGAGCTTCGCCCTGGAGAAGGGCAGAGTGAATATCGAGTCGCTACGCCAGATGCCTGGGGCATCTAGACTCACACGGGTTTTGGCTGGGGTGGTAGGTGGACTTCTGCTGTGCCACCAGAGCGGATGCAGGGTACCATGGGTACTGACAGATGTGGTCTGCGACATGAGAGACCACGGATATAGATTTTCTTGGGGGAGCTTTGTACTCTGTCGGTTGTATAGGATCCTTCATGGGGTCGTATACAAGGGCGGCCGATGTCTGGTTATGACATCACTACTACAGGTTTGGTGTTGGGAGCACATTACGATGCGGAGGTCGGTAGGGCTCCCACTGACAGGGATTGATGGGGAGAGGCCCCGAGTTTTCTACTGGTGGCTCCGGAGAGGGGCACAACGGTGGATAGATCTACCAGTGTCCCAGAGACTACTAGATGACCTCGTCTCCGACCAGATCACCTGGAGGCCTTGGAGAGATCATCCAGGGTGGGCCGAGGATGGACAGGAGCTGGCTCGCATCAGGCGAGTCTGCTGGCTGAGGATGGAGAGGGGAGAGGTGGAGCTCCATCGGTATGACCGAGTTTTGAGGCAGTTCGGTCTACAACAGGGGATTCCATCTCTGAGAGACTACGAGTTTTCTCGGACTATTCGGGATAACACTACAGTTAGCGGGGCTCCAGATATGCAGCGATTCTGGAGTCAAGACGTAGATGATGCCCCCATTCAGCCAGTGGATGGGGACGATGCTGGGGTAGCCGACGGCTATGATGCCTGGTACACAGGCATCCACCCTCCTCGGATGATGAGGGCTCAGGGTCCGATTCATGCAGTTGTGCATCGGATGGGGAGGCGGCGCCAGGCGGCCATTGAGGCGGCACAGGGTCACGATGGGAGAGAGCAGAGGAGGCCACAGGTGCAGCAGAGGCCACGACAGCGGGAGAGGAGGGAGGAGAGACCCCCTTCTCCATAGAGAGAGAGGCCACCATCGCTCGATAAGGGCAAGGGTGTTGACACTAGGGAGAGCAGCGAGATAGCGACTCTTCGAGTGGAGACAGTCCGTCTCCAGGCATAGGTGCAGACATTGCAGGATGAGGCTACACGCCATCGAGCTGAGGCTACATAGCTCAGAGATGAGGTTGCATGCCTCAGAGCACGGGGCGGAGGAGCGAGCACTCAGGAGCTGGCATGGTTGATTGCTCAGACCATGTTCTACCAGGGTATCTACTTCTAGATGGTGCCAGAGGGTCAGAGGGTACAGCTACCAGTCGGCATTGCTGACCCGATCAGGATTGGGTCATCGAGGACTTCATCTCGATCGACAACTAGGACTCATAGTACCACACATACTGCGATGGGGCCACCTCGTCCACCTCAGGGCAGGGGAGGAGATGAGGCTGAGAGCTCGAGGGGTTCTCGAGGCTAGGCTACTGCACTGTATAGACTGATTATATGATTTGAGAGGATTGAGTATGCCAAGATGTAGATTGTGGCATACCAATCTATTTTTGAGATGATGTACATATATTTGATATATATATAGATGAGATATTTTTTGATCATATGACTTGTCTTATGCGTTTGTATGATGCTTTAATGTTTTGAGTGTGATTGATTTAATGATTCATGTAATTATGTCGTTGGAAATATTATGGTTGAAATGTCATGCTTTAAAAATTTAAATGAAATAATCTGATGTAACAAATTGGTTGTTGGTGATGTGATAATTTGATAAAAAATAAAAGGGACTTTTAACAATAATTTCAAAGGACATTGTCGCTATTATAGACCATTTCATGGAGTCGTCGCTCACTCGGTCGTCAAGCTAATCCCAGTATAGAAATATTGTTAAAAAGTAAAAGAGTGCTTAAGAGACTGTCTTAAGACTTTGGTGTGATGATGCAAATGATGATGATGATGGTTTGTTTTCAGATTTCCATGAAAATATTATGCATGAAATATTGTTAAAATGATTTTTGCTAGGCATAAATTCCTAAGTGTGATAAAATTTTTGGATAATTCCCTAGGAATTATACCATCATTGCAAAATTTGAAGGTTGACATAATGACATGAAATAGTGATAATGTGCATGCTTTTTTAAAAGCATAATTGTATAACATAATGATTTAAGTCATATGGTTTTTATGATTTTTAAATGAATGGGGAATAAAATTGGTACAATGGTTTGCGCTAGGCATAGAATATGTAGGTATAGACTTATACCATCATCGCGAAATCCAAAGAAGAAAATAGATTGTTTTATTGCATGGTTGATTTTTAATTTTTTGAAAATATGAAGATGAGGACTTGCGCTAGGCATAAAATTCCAATTTTAGTTTTGGAACTATACCATCGTCGCGAAAGTCGACAATATATATATATATTTTGTGTGTGTGTGTGTGTGTGTGTGTGTGTGTGTGTGTGTGTGTGTGTGTTTTTATTGTATGGTTTGAAAGAAATTTTGATTTTTGATTATGCATGTAGTTGTCTTTATACTAAACAACTGTTCTCTAAAGAAGAAAATGAATTTATTCCAAACAATTTGCAAAAATATTTCAAAGTATCTTAAAGACAAAAGTTAGATTTATAAGGAATCCCATGTGCATATGTGAGTTCATTTCCAATCTTGATTTATCATAATGATACACAAAATCTCTCAAATACAAAATGTGTGTGCAATTGCTATGTTCGTTTACCAGTTTTGAGCAAGATAATATGATACAAGTGATTTGAATGAACCAAATAAGTGTTCATTAACCATGATTTAGATGCATATAACCATACCAGACTACTATGTAAGTCGGATTATCAAGAGCTAGCTAATCCATAAGCAGACATAGGTCTGTACAAAAGAAGGTCGCTAATGTGACAGACATATCGCCACGCTAGGAGTTACCCAAGGCCAAGCGGGTTGGGCACAAACCACCTGTTATGGGGCTTACCTCACAGTTTTTGAATAATTGAGAATTCCAAGGATTCAAGCTCATCAACCCTTCTTTTCTTTTCAAAGGGTAGGGAGAGGGATTTTATTGCTTTTGCTTTTGCTTTCTTTTGCTTTTCTTTTCTTTTCTTTTGTTTTTTTGTATTTTTGCTTGATAATGCTTGGAACATTGTTGTAATGATATAAAATAACATTTTTTTTTTCTCTTTTTCTTGAACTTTGCTTTTCTTTTTCTATGCTAGGGATACTTGCTCGGATTAGCTGTAGAGCAAGGGATTTTTATTCCAGGTAGGGGTGAGCTTGTCCTTTTGCCAATTCTCAAAGATTCTAGACCATGTGCATGATAGGATAGTGGGGAAACTTTTCGCTCAAGAAACCACTTCTACTATGTAGCATAGCATGGACATTACAAATATAATCATTTTATTGTGAAAGGATGTGCTTGGTTTAAGTAAATAACAAGATCAATTCTCTGTGCTCAAACTTTATTTAATTGAATTTTGTGGACTTTGATATAAGAGAGATTAGTAATCATGCCAGATAAAAATCAAGATATTTATTTTGTGTTTGTGAAAGTGAGGGATTCCAAATAAATGCTAATTTATCCAAAATAATTTGAAATATATAACTGCAACATTTGTAAGAAGAAATATATACAAATACTTTTTGAGAAGTTTGAGAATGTTGACTCTCTCTTTCTTCTTTATTTTGTTTTGGTTTCGAAAGAGTCAAGAGTATTGTTGTTTTTATTTTTATTATTTTTGTTTGTTTGTTGTAATTTAACAGTGCCATAAATCAACAATATTTGATATATTTTATATTATTTTGTTGATTTATAAATTAAAGAAATACAACATAGCGATTTTGAAATATGTACAAATATATAAAGATGAAATGACTAAATTTTTGTTACGCATAGTAACGTTTAAGATGCAAAATGTTCATGGGTTCTTTAAGTTCTTTACCATCTAAGGTAGATAATTTATATGCTCCCGATTCAAATTTAGCAGTGATAATGTATGGTCCAAGCCAGTTGGGCTCAAATTTACCTTTAAGGTCTTTAGTTGCATTAGTATTTTTTTGATTTTCTTTTAAAACAAGGTCGTCGATCTCAAAGGATCGATGACGAACTTTTTTAGCATATGATCTTTTAAGCTTGTTTTGGTAGGCACGGAGATGCTCCAAAGCATTGATGCATTTTTCATCTAGGAGTTCTAGTTGACTGAGTCTTCCAGCTCGATATTCATCTCCTACTTCGGTATCTTGAAGTAGTAGAGCCAAAGAAGGAACTTCTAATTCAAAGGGAAAAATGGCTTCAGCACCATAAACCAAAACAAAAGGTGAAGTTCCAGTGGGAGTTCGAACACTAGTTCGATAGGCCCACAAGGCTGGATATAATTGAATGTGCCGATCACGGCCAGATTTATTGACCAATCTTTTGAGAATTTTGATTAAGGTTTTGTTAGATGCTTATGCTTGACCATTACCCCGAGGATAATAGGGAGTGGACCAGCGATGTTGAATCTTATATTTTTGGCATAATTTCTTGACATCTTTATTTTTGAAACAAGTTCCATTATCTGAGATGAGATTTGCAGGAATTCCGAACCTACAAATGATTTGATTAAAAATAAATTTAGAGACTTGTGTGCCAGTGTAGGAAGCTAAAGGCATAGCTTCAACCCACTTCGTGAAATACTCGATGGCGGTTATGATGAATTTGTGTCCATCAGATGACACAGGATTGATTTTGCCAATAATGTCTAAGCCCCATTTTGAAAAGGGCCAAGGAGATGAAATATCCTGCAGTTCTTATGCAGTCACATGGACAAGGTCAGCATGTTTCTGGCACTTGTCGCAATGGCGCACATACTCATGTGATGCATTTTCCATGTAGGCAAAGTATTATCCTAAGGAGCTTTTTAGAATGACACTACCATTGAGTGTCCTCCACAAGATCCATCATGGGCTTCACTCAAGGCTAATTTGGGCATTCTTCTAAGTTCAAGCATTTAATAGGATACCTTCAAAAGATCTACTATATAAAGTATTGCCAATTATTACAAATCGACTTGCTGTCTATGTCAATAAAACATGGAGCTTCATATTATTACGGATTGCATGTATTGCTCTTATTTCTCTTGACTTAATTCTGATCCAATATTGATTATGTGAGGATTATCCTCGGTCCAATGTTAACTTTAATGACGTTTGACTCTCCATGTGTAGATCTCTTTCAAAATTAGGTGGGGGGGTGAGACGCCCAATTCTTGTAATTATTTTAAGGTTAAGTTGGATAATTCATCTTGAGGATTAGTGGTCTCAAGTTGGGCTATAGTTGGTATAGAACCATCAAAATAAAATCCATTGTGTAAAATCTCTTCAACGGAGACATCGTGGAAGATATCTCCTTCCAACTCCTCATCAGAGTCAACAATCATTTCGGGGTAAGCTATGGATAGCATGTTACATGTAAATGGCTGATTTTTTAGAGGCAAATCATCATGCCTATCCAAATAATCTTGATAACATATGAGTTGATCATCATCTTCAAAAGGAAAGGGTTGACCCTTACTAGGAAATAGGCCCACACCACAGCGGGCAGGCCACGGTTCTACCTCGAAAGGTTCTTTCATGCCATTTTGGAAAGGTCCCAAGCCTTTCCCTTTATATCCCATTTTAAGCATTATGGGTTTAGCTTTAATATACTCATTAGTAAAATAACATCGAGCATATCCATCATGATGAGTTTTGATATTTCGAGGTATTCTTCCCCAGTCATATCCTTTATAAATGAAGGCACAACTCCCGACTTGGTAAGTACTTCCCATAGGTTGTGGGAGGCCCAAGGTACGAGGAGATGGCGGCAAGTTATTTAAAATAATTGAATCTTGCATGAAAGCATTTGTTTTTTCTTGATATTAAGATTGTGGATAAATCTGGTAAAAGTTCATCAGAAAGAGCATAAGATGTAGAAGGATCATTCCCTATATCTTTAGATGTGGAAGGTATGATAGATGTTGATAATGTGGAAGTGTTAATAGATGGGTCTATAGGTTTTGAAATTATAGGGATAGAACATGAAGGATTGGTTGTGGATTGAAGATCTTTTTGAGGTTCTAGAGTGGTTTGTTTAGAATATTGTTGATCTATATATGAGGGTGAAATTAATGGAGGAGAAATAGGTGAAGCTATGGGTGTGTGTTTCACAGTTTTAGATGAAAAATAAGAATTAGGATGTGTGGATGATAGAGCAGGGCAAAATTGCACTCCAACGAGTTCTATGCCAAAGCACACATATCAAAGGGTCTAGGATCACCATGGATAGTGACCAACTGATTTTTAAATTTGAATTTAACACATTGGTGTAAAGTGGATGGGACAGCCCGCATTGCATTGATCCAAGGACGACCCAAGAGTATATTGTACGATGCGGGGCAATGTACAATAAACACGATCGTATCTAGGGTTCTAGGACCAACTTGCAATGGGATGGTAATAACTCCACACGTTTCTTGTGTTTCGTCATTGAAAGCTTTGATAATCATGTCAGTTTTCTTCATTTCATCACTTCTAAAGCCAAATCGTTGGTAGAAGTCAAAAGTGCAAATGTTTAGAGATGAACCATTATCAATCGGGACTCTTTTAACAGCTACATCTCCAATTAGAGCAGTAATATATAAGGGATTATCCTTATGTAAAGCTGTGTTGTGGGATATCTTTATCCCGAAAGTCAATACAATCGACTTCTCTAGTGATGATAGTATTGGCCATGGCTTCAAGTTGAATGTTTTGAGGTACCATCATTTGGCTTAATGTAAGCATCAACTCATCCCTATGGGTAGGAGAAGATCTTAATAAATCCAAAAGGGAAATTCTAGCTGTAGTATTAGATAATTGCTCATTAATATTGTAAGGGGGTTTAGGTTGAACATTGGGAGCATGATTCCCTTTATTGGGATTTTTCAAAACAAATGGAGCTGATCCATCATTCTGGTTTGGTTCTTGTTGAGAATTTTGAGTCTGTTGTCGGGTAACGACTCCAATGGTACCTACAATGTTATATTGAAGACGTTGAGCTGGTCTCGGTTGAGCGTTTATGGCTTGTTCATTAGGGAGGAATTGATTAGAAGAGGGTCGAGTAGTAACTCTTCTAGGAAATGGTTCTTCTGGAACCATAGCATCTGTGATGGGTTGAATAGGATCTGATTCATTTTCAGAACTATTCGATTGGTTTGAAGTGATGTCTATTTCACTTTCGGTATCTGATTCTATATCACTAGGATCTGGAGTTTGAAAATTATGTAGGGGCCTGGTCGTGACCAGGGATAAGGTTGTGTCAAATTTTTGAGGATCCTGAATAGGTAAATGTCCGCTAATAGTTCCTACATATCGGGTAGGAGGAGGAACATTATGATGTTCGATTTGATTGGCCACCTCTTTACCATGTCTTGGTAAAGGGTGTTGAAATATGTCTAATGATTGATTAGCATTTTGATTTTGATTTTGGGGAATGGTCTTTTGAGGATTATTAGGAGCATTTTGTTTAGGTTGGAAGGCTTGCACCTCCATTTCATTATTATCAATCAGATCTTGTATTTTATGTTTCAACCTTTTACAAGCATTGGTAGAGTGTCCAGGTCCTCTATGGAAATCACAGTGTAAGTCAACTCTGTATCCGGGTATAGTTGGATCAGGTTCCCGGATAGCTGGTAATTGGATCAAACCTCTTTCGAGTAATTGAGGTAAAATAGTTGATAATGGTTGATTCAATCTAGTAAATTCTCGAGGAGGTTTATCGGGAGGTTTCAATATAAATTTTTCTGTTGTCTTCGTTGCATTGATATTAGCAACATTTCTGCTATCAGTGACTCCGTCACCTACGACTTGTTTGTTTTTATATTGATTTCTGGATGTTTTCTCATCATCCTTCTTCCTAAGTTGGCCTCTCCTAATGAGGGCATCTTCTACTCTTCGAGCTAAATCTATAGCTTGATCGAAGGTAGTTAAAGTAGAAATTGATAACTCATAAGATATTTGTTCTTGCAAATTATTGATAAAAATGTCCAACATTTCCCTATAAGGTAGCACAAAGTGCAGTTTTCCTGTCAACTGCCTCCATCTAGCTAAGAAATCAGCAAAACATTCATCTTTGTCTTGTTTTAAGTTGTATAAATCTTTAATGGTTACATGCCTCTCGATGTAGGCACTAAATTGATGGACAAAAGATTCAGTTGTTTCTTCAAAGTTTCTCAAAGAATGAGTGGGCAATTGATAGTACCACTCTAATGCCATTCCACCTAAACTTTTTGGGAACATTTTTAGTAATAGCAAGTCATCATGTGATATATCATGACATGCTATCCTAAACATGCGAAGATGCTCTATGGGATCTTCGGTTCCTTTATATATAGGCAGGATGGGCATGGGAAAATGCTTAGGGTACGGTTGTGCTACAACTATGGGATCCAAAGGTTGACTACATATCTCTCGATAATTGTACGAGGGACGGTAGGGATCTATCTGGTCCATGCGGGAAGCTAACTGCTTCACCATGGCTTCCAGATTACTAGTTTGCCCACCATATTGGTTCGGTAGGGCATTAATATGGGATTTGTGAGCATATGATGGAGGGACATGAATATTAGATGCTATATTGCTATTGTGTAAATTGTTGGTAGGAAAGGTGTTATGAAGGAATTTTGAAGTTGTATTATGTTGTATTCCAGATTGTTGAAAATTGGTGTTTGGCTTCATTTTAGGTTTTTGTTTACTTGAAGCATATTGATCAATAGTTTGGCGAAGTAAAGCAGTGAAGGAAGTTTTCTTTTGTGTGGGAATGATTTTAGGCTCAATAACAGGTTCCTTAGGAGGTTGGGTAACCTGTTGTTTTGGCATGTTTTGAATCATAGTGACCATATCTCTATTGGATGGTCCAGCCTTATCACTTTCTTGATCAATGAAAGACAAGGGATTAGTGTGCACATCAAACATATGTTCCATGGCTGCTTGAGTGTCACTAATTTGCCCTTTATCAATATGAACTGCCATATTAAGAGCGCCAATGTTATTATTGAAAAATTTCCAGAAATGATCTAAGTTATCAAAAGCAATAGTTCCATCTGGAGCTACTCTAGGGGATGAGGATCCATCCTCTTTAACATTTTCTTCTTGTTCATTGTCTTCACCTAGGTCATCTTCTGGTTGATCTAGAGTTTCTCCTTCCGGAATTGGATCCTCAGGAAGGACATTTGGGTTTCTAGTTTTATCTTCTAACCAATCTTCTTCTTCTCCTTCGGTTTGTTTACCATTCCTAAGTTTAGGCATTGTGCTTAATTTAGATTTCAGCAAATATATATATATATATATATATATATATATATATATGCAACAAGCTTAAGAGGTATATATTAATTATATACCTACTACAATATTTAAAATGAAATGTTTTGGTTTTTGTTATGTTTTTTAGTTTTTCTTGTTTTTGTAATAATATTGTAAAGATAACAAACAACACAATAAATGCAAGAAATAATACTGAAAGCAATGATCTAGTTTTCTATAAATAATTTATAAATGTCATTAATGGGCTCAAGTTCTTCAGGAGTCATGAAGTGTTCTTCTTCAAATTGAAAATTTTCTTTCAAGAATTTAATGAAAAGGGCTATAGTGATATTATCTATCTCAGATTCTGGTTGATAGAAGTAAAGCTCATGGCAATACTCTCGATATAACACAGCTCGAGGAACTCTATTCCATATTTCCCTATTCGTAAGAACGACCTCTTGGTCTTCTACACGACCTAGGAACTGGTGTATAGTGGCTGCGTTCTCGAGGTATTCCTCGAAGGTGAACAATTTTGAAGACACAAGAGCTCTCCTATAAGCTAACCATCTATGGCAGGCTCTCTGAAGTTCATGATAAAAGACGAGTTGATGAGGATCCGGGATTCTATCTAGGACAAGCCTCTTGATTTGTTTAAGTTTTGTTGACCTAGATGAAATGACACCTAGTCTTCTATCAAGTTCGTCCCACAAAAGTTGATTTCTATCTGTTTCGGGCACACTAAGCACATAATTGATTTCTATGGCTGCTAATTGGTTTTCAACATTTATAGTAACTGCTAATATTTTCTTAGGAGCTACCATCTAAACATGATATGCAACTTATTAGTTTTAAATGATTTGAAATGCATCTATGTTTTTGGTTGTTTTATTTTTTTGTTTTGTTTTCAAAAGGTTTTAAATGCATTCACGTCGGGTTCACCAAAATGTATCGCTCCAAATTTTTCGCATCCTTACCTTCAGGCTATAGGATCCATGCCCGGAAGGGGGATGGGAAAAGGATGGCACGGTACCTCGGACTGAGAGGCCTTGCGAAGGTCCCGCCTCTCGGGGGAGGTGTATTATGGTGATTTTTCGACGGATGGTGGGTTCACCAGGAAACGTTTGAATGGCAGTTTCCACGCCTAGGTTGGGAATGTGTTTAATGTGTTCAGTTTTATCTTTAAACATTCGAGTCCTAGGTTTGGCCAAATGAATCTAAGTTGTATCTATTATGAAAATGCAAGCTAAATGAAATACAAAAAACAAATTTTAAACAAAAAATAGAGAGAAAAAGCTAAATTACAGAGCCATACCTGATCCGGATGTCTGATGGAGATTCTAATTTTTGAAGCAGTCCAGATCGTCTGGAATTTGATAGGATCATCTCCGACCTGCAGGATCGTCTGAGATCTGACGAATTCGTCAGACGAATTCGTCAGAGACCTGCAAACAGAGAAATAGACACAAAATACAAAAAATACAGCAATGCTAATAGAGGATAAAGATGTAAAATGACAATAAAGATGTTAACAGATAATCCTAAATAGGAATGCAAGTAAATTACAATGTTTTAATAGTTAATCATGATTTCATTATGCAATTAAACTACATGGGTGAACTCCAAGATGCAGAATAGCAAAAAATAATAAATAAACTAACTAGATGCAAAATAGAACAGGAGATGAAAAGAGAAAAATGCAAACTCTGGGCACTGATTGCCCCCAATGCAGATTGCAGTCGAAATCATCTCGGATTGGTACGAAATCGTCTCGAATTGAACAGGATCGTCCACGACGAACTGAGCTTGCTCCGGCTGAAAAATACTAAGGTTCCTGCAACAAAATTTGGATAGGACAAGTGCAGATGGTAATTCAGGATGTTTTAATGCGTGTAAAGTCAAGTTACAGGAAATATCAGCCAGGGGTAGGTTAAGGGGAGGGCCTAAGTTTAAATAGGCTTAGGAGGGAGGTTAGGAGGTTGGAGATCATCCCAATTTGGGAGATCTCCAATGGGGAGGGTCTCTAACGGTGCAGACACGCTTCTGCCGGATTAGAGACACCGTTGGAACAGAGGCTAATTGAGAAAAATTAGTTTTGGGACAAGATCGTCTGGACGTCCTAGTCCAGACGAAATCGTCCGATCTGAGGCGATATCGTCTGATCGGCGACGATATCGTCAAACGGTCAAAACAAACTCTAAAAATGGCATGGGAAAGGAGGAAACGGGTTAAACGGCGGTTTGGGAGCGGTTTTGGGGGTTGAAATTTGAATTTGAATATTTACTAGAGTAATTGTAATTATTAAGGTTTTACTATGCCAATTTTAGGGTGCTACACACCTCATAAGATGTTTAGTTTTTATCCAAGTAAGTATGGAAACTAGGTAATATGGGAGGAGAAGATAATAAATCATATAGCTAACTAGGACTACTTTTTACAATGAAGTAGCCTAAAGTTAACATGGGAAGTTTTTAGTAGAGAATGGACCAAATAGTTAACGAGTCCCACAAGGTAAATCAACAAATGAAAACCACTCACAAGGAAAACTCCATACTTAGAACCATCAAGAAATTCTCCCACAAGACAGAATGGAGCATATGGTTAGACCATGATTCACCCATTTGAGAATTTGGGTCATGGTTCACCAACTACCACTTGGGCATTTCACACAAAAGCTTACTTCTTGATATGCAAAGCTAAAGGTGTATGATGTGCTTTATATACAACCATGAGGGCCATCATGATATGGATGTGGGATAATGGATCAAGACTCTCACAATGCTGATCATAAAGTATTTAGGATTTATGTGATAAAGTATGAGAGTAGAGAACAAACCCTGGAGCCAACATGAAGCTATTATTTTTGTAGAGAACTAACCCTAGAGTTAACATGAGGTTGTTTTTTGTAGAGTATCTAACCCAATTTTGACATGGGATACATAAGGTAAATCAACCAATAAAACCCATACATGGAAACATCTCCACACTCATCACCATTGAGTGATGCTCCCACAAGGGATAATGGAGCATATGGTTGGGCTATGATTCATCCGTTTGAAGGGTTGGGTCATAGATAACTAACTGCCACTAGGACATTTCACATAAAATCCTACTTTCTAATTTGAAAAGGTCTAGGTGTTTGTTGTGCTTTATATACCACCATGAGGGCCATCATGGATACATGTGGGCTAATGGCTCAAAACTCTCATATCACTTCTCATAATGATTTTAAGGTTAATGTAAGAAAATATAAGCACAAAAATTAGTATGAGGAGAAGATAATGGACCCCATAGCAAACATGGGGTTGTATTTTTACAAAGAACTAACCCTTTCGTTAACATGTTAGGATATTATATTCTAACCTTCATTATTACTAATAGTATAGTTAATAACATAATAATTAATTATTATATTATTAGGGTTAGATAGTCATAATGTAAACATATTAATTATTATGAACCAACATATTGAATTGACGTAAGGTTAGGGTTAGGGTAGGTATAAATCCTTTTCCAATCATTCATTCGAAGACATCCATGATGAAATAATATAAAACATATATTTATTTGAAATAATTGAAGGGATACCCTTACCAGTACAATAATGATTCTTTTAATTTAGATTTTATTTTATTTATTTATTTATTAAATATATTGCTAGAACCTTCAAGGTTCTACCATTTGGTATCAGAGCCATGTGGGACCCAGCCATGTGGGAATTGCTTAGGGTTCTTCGTCAAAACACTTTTGTGCGTGAATATGAAACTCGGTTTAAGGATATCACCAAACTCAACATAGATTTGGATGAAGCATTTCTCATATATTGCTTCATCAATGGATTAAAATAGGAAATTAAAATGGTTATGAAGTTCAAACCCTATACCATGATGCAGACCATAGGATTGGTCCAAATAGTCGAAGACAAATTAAATTCTCAATGTGGAATAAGATGGAATGAACCATATTATAATAAAAGCATGAAAATTATTTTTGACCGTATTTGTAGTGGTTTTGAGTATTTTATAAAAATCCAAGTGGAAGTAGATGCAAGTGAAGAAACTCAAACCATTAAGGAAGAAATAGGGGAGGAAATTGCAAGTGAAGAAGTTGCTCCTAACCCTAGAATTTTTTTCCTTCGAAGGAGCCCATAGCCATAGAATTCCAAGTGGTGCCTATTGCACTTCTGAAGAAAGAATAAAATAATTTAAACCCTAAAAATCCAAAATTTTCCATAAAAGAAGTGTATAAGGAAAAGAAGGATAGCTCCCCCAGAGAAAACATTGCTAGAAAAATAGAGGTTTTTTCCAGCAACAATGCACAGATTTTGAGGTTTCCAAGAGTGATCAGGTTTATGGAAGGAGAACAACTTGAGAAAATTAAAAAATTCTAGTTCACACTAGAGGAGTCCTCAGCCATCAATGAAGCCCAAAAAAATGGAGTTTTTATATACTATTATTGCACAAATTTGGGCCTCAACCCACTTCATTTTGATCAGTTACAAGATAGCATGGATTGCTGCTCTTGTCATGATATAGAGTTTGAATTTCCTCTTAGCATTCGCCCTCCACATTGGCCCCCTCCTGGGATCCAAAAAGACACATCTAAAGCTCAACATATGCACCAACCTCCATCGCCCAATTTCACAGGGTGAAATAAACCGCTGCATTAACTAAATTTTTAGTAAGAGATATTGTGTAAATGAAATATCTCGCAAGGTAATGCAGTCAAAAATACCTTGTCATTTACCCAATAAAAGGTAAATTTTCCCAAGTACGATCACATATATTGCCTACAATAATATTTCTGGCAAGCATATGCTTGACTGGTTTTTCTCAAATCAGATATGATAACCTAAAAAAGTGTTTTCCTCTCTCATTATCTTTTGAAAACTCACGATATTCGATACAGGTATACAAAAATTATCTTCAATATAATATCAAGAGTAAAATCAAATGGTTTCTATAAAGTAAATTATTCTTGTCATTATTTTCAATGGTACCACAGAGAAATATGCCCTCAATATCAAAAAGAAATGACAATAACAGATTCTATACCTATCCCCTGTGACAAATATCTTTTGCATATTGGTTGGAATCATACATATATTTGTAAGAAATATACTGCCTCACTATATTCATCTCTATGCCTTTAAGGCATATTATCCGCAATATATCTTTGGGTTTCCCACTCTACTCCCAAGTTCTAAATAAATAATCCTTATGCTTGGAATCCAATATGCACAATCACCTGAACAAAATACAACTTTGTAGTGGGAATTAACATGCATGAGTATAGATGGATGCTTACGGATGATTGGTAGAAACATATGGAAACCAAAAATGTGATAGTATATGACTATCCCAATACTTAGTTGTCCTCAACGATGTATTTGGCATTGGTCATAGGATAGAAGGGCTTAATATTGTCATCAACCCACTTGTTTGTCATGTTCTAGTTTGAGACGATGCTCTCTGGATCGGTATTCATAATTCTCACAATCATCTTGATCTCAAAGTTTGCAAAGGCCTTAAGTACATTCAAATTCGGTGATCAAATCCTATATTTCTTGATGTTATTGTTCTTCAATAGGGTTACCACCTCATTTGTAGGTGGTAAATTACATCCCATCATACCATTGTTAGCTCCTATCTGTGTAGCATTTAAACACGCTATAAACATAGTTGAATAGTTATTCACAAAAATTTAGGCATGAAATTGTAAAAATCACAATGGAAAATGATGATATTAACTTGCCTCTAGGGATTGTGAAGCAAAGAATGGAAATAAATGCAATAAAAATCATCTTCATCACTTTCAATTTAGGGAATGTTGACAAATGTGGAGACGAGATTACAGTCCTGGTGAGCAACTACAAACCGATGTTGTAGGGAAACCCTTCCCCTATGGCGTATTACGGACTGATAAGAACTACCTATATGTCATCCATATGTTCAAAGATAACTCCAAAAATCACAACACTGATCAATGTGCCCTAGAGGTTAAGCGTCATCCAAAGCTACAAAAGAAACATTTCTCATCCTGCTTTGTTTCTTGATAACACTGTGAATGAATGTGAATTTTTTTTACAAAGACGTGTTAAAAATGATAGGGATGTTGGTCGATGATATGTCTTACCCATAATTAGAATCTAGGTTGGTTATGCTTGCAACCTTCAAATTTATACCCAGTATCCGAACTCATCCAATTAAAGTGTAAATATATCCAAATGTTGGACTGACAGTGTTGGAACCCATGGACAATACACGAAATCATAAAAATCAAACAATTATAATTTTTAGACAAAAACGTACATGATTTAACCGATAAAAATTTTTTGTCTTAAATACATTTATGGTTATTTAAAGGTGTGTATCCATAAAATACTTTGTCAGGAAGACTAATATCATGGATTGCAATTGGAGCAATAATGTTGTAGCACAACATATTTCAATTTTTGGATAATTAAAATCATAAAGCAGTAGAAAATGATGGTTAATACTTTATTCCAGAGCACTCATATTACTTTGGGTAAGACATATCATCCATTTAAGATGTCGGATCATGGTTCACCAGTAAACACTAAGGTATTTTATCCAAAATCTTACTTGTTGATTTGTAAATCTCTAGGTATTAGTGGTCCATTCTTTATTCCAGAGCAAAAGGATGGTACAAGAGAAGTAGAGAATAAACCCCAAAGCTAACATGGGGTGGTTTATATTTTAGAGAGTTGACTTCAAAGTCAACATGGGGCCATTTTTTGGCAAAGAATGGACCCTAGAATCTACATGGATCTCACAAGAATATCAATAAATAGAAACTAAACATGAGAACTCCACACTCAATAAAGGATGATGCATATGGTTGGACCATGATTAAGTCATTTGAGAGGTTGGGTCATGGTTCACAAGGTACTGCTAGGGAATTTCATCCAAAATACTTCTTCTTGATTAACAAAGCTCTAAGTGTCTATTGTGCTTTATATGCCACCTTAAGGGCCATTATAGGATAATGACTCAAGACCCTCATAGTGCTACTCACAAGGTGTTTATGGTTTATGCTAGAAACTATGAGAACCAGGCAATTAAAAAAGATCAAAGTACAACCCTAGAGCTATTATGGTTTTTTTAGTAGAGAACTGGCATTATATTTAACATGGGACCATTTTTTATAGAGAATGGACCACAAAGTTAACATGGGCTCCACAAGGTAAATCAACCAATGAAACCCACAAATGGAGAGAACTCTACACTTATCACCATAAAAATACTTCATAAGAGAGTATGGAGCATATAGTTGGGTTATGATTCACCCATTTGAGAGGTAAGGTCATGGTTCACCAACTACCACTAGGGCATTTCACCAACTTCTCAATTTGCAAAGATCTAGGTGTCTATTGTATTTTATATATCACCATGAGGATCATTGTAGGATACATGTGGGATAATGGATCAAGACTCTCACAATGCTACTCATAAGGTGTTTAGGTTTTATGAGAGAAAGTATGAGAGGATTAAAAAATAAACACTAAAGCTAACATGGGGTGATTATTTTATAGAGAATTAACCCCAAAGTTAACATGGGATTGTTTATTTTGTAGAGAATGGACCCCATAGTTAACATGGGACCAAAGAGAAATTGACAAATAAAAACTACAAATGAGGAGAACTCCAAAATCACCACCATTGATATAGGCTTCTAGAGGAAGGGATGAAGCATTAATTTGAGCTATGATTCACCTATTTGAGGAGTTGGGTTATGGTTCACCAACCACCACTAGGGCATTTCATCCAAAATCATACTTCTTGATTTGCAAAGCTCTAGGTGTTTGTAGTGCTTTATATACCACCATAAGGATCATTGTAGGATACATGTGGGATAATGGATCAAGACTCTCATAAACTTGCTCACAAGGTGTTCAATGTTTATGCAAGAAATTAAGAGAACTAGGCAGAATAAAATTTGTAGAGAATGAACCCCAGAGCTAACATGGAATTTTTTTTGTAGAGAACTAACTCTAAAGTTAACATAGGACCATTTTTACAAATAATGGTCTCCAAAATTAACATGGGGACAATAAGGAAAATAAAACAATAGAAACCACACATGGGGAAAACTTCACACTTATCACCATCTAGTATGCTTCCACAAGAGAGGATGGAGCATATAATTGGGCCATTATTTTCTTGTTTGAGGGATTGGACCATGGTTCACCAATACCACTAAGGCATTTCAACCAAAAGCTTGCTTCTCGAACTACAAATATCTAGGTGTATATGGTGCTTTAAATATCACCATCAAGGCCATAATAGGATACATGTGAGAAAATGGCTCAAGAATCTCATAACATTGCTAAGAAGGTGTTTAGGGTTTATGTGAGAAAGTATGAGAACTAGGCAATGTGAGAGGAGCAAAGAATAAATCCTAGAGATAGATTTTTATTGTGCTTTATATATCACTATGAAGGCCATTGTGGAATACAAAATAGATAATGGATCAAGACTCATAGCCTTGCTCAAAATATGTTTAAATATTATGCAAGGAAGTACAAGAACTAGGTAGTACAATAGGAGCAAATAATAAACCATAGAGCTATCATGGGATTATTTTTATTCACAAAATTGACTCTAGAGTTAATATGGGGATGTTTTTTGAAGAGAATGGACCCTAGAGTTAACATGGGGCCCACAAGGGAAATAAACCAATGAAAACCATAAATGAGGATAACTTCAGACTCACCACCATCTAACAATTCTCCCACAAGATATGATGGATCATATGGTTGGGCCATGATTCATCCATTTAAGGGGTTGGACCATGGTTCACCAACTACCTCTAGGGGGTTTCACCTAAAATATTGCTTATTTATTTGCAAAGATCTACGTGTTTGTTGTGATTTACATACCATTATGAGGTCCATTATGGAATACATGTGGGATAATAGATCGACTCTCACAGTGTTGCTCACAAGGTGTTTAGGGTTTATACAAAAAATTACAAAAACTAAGAAGTACAAAAGAAGCAAAGAACAAACACCAAAGCTAAGATGGGATTGTTTATTTTTACAAAGAACTAACTACAAAGTTAACATGGGGCTAGTTTTTGCAAATAATTGACCCTAGAGTTAACATGGGTCCTACAAGGAAAATAAATCAACAAAAACCACACATAGGAATAACTCCACAATCACAACAATTCAATAATACTCCTACAAAAGATGATGGAGCATATGGTTGGGTCCAGATTCACCCATATGAGGGTTTTGGCCATGGTTCACCAACTACCACTAGGGTATTTCTCTAAAAGCTTACTTCTTAATTTTCAAAGCTCTAGGTGTCTATTGTGCTTTACATCCCACCATGAGGACCATCATAGGATACATTTGGTATAATAGCTAAAGAATATCACAACACTAATCATAAGGTATTTTAGGTTTATGAAAGAAAGTATAAGAGCAAAAACAAACCCTAAAGCTAATATTGGGATGTTTTTTGAAGAGAATGGACTCCAAAATTAACATAGGGCTATTTTTTGAAGAGAATAGGTCCCAAAGCAACATAGGGAATACAAGGAAAATAAACCAATAAAAATCGTACATGGAAAATACTCCACATCCACCACCATTAAAGGATTAGGTCATGGTTCATTAGCTACCACTAGGACATTCCACCTAAACACTTGATTCCTAATTTGCAAAGCTCTAGGTGTCTATTGTGCTTTATATACCACCATGAGGGCATCATGGGATACATGTGGGATAATGTATCAAGACTCTAACAACATTTATCACAAGGTATTTAGGGTTTATGAAAGTAAAAGAACTAGATGGTAAAAGAAGAGTAGAGAAAATACCCATGATCTAAATCGGGAATATTTTTTTAAGAGAACTAGCCCAAGTTTTATCATAGGGCTATTTTATATAGATAATGGATCCCAAAGTTAACATGGGACTCATAAGAGAAATCAACCAATGAAAACCAAATATGAGGAGAACTCCATACTCTTTATAATTTAGTAATACTCCCATAATATAGGATGGAGCATATGGTTAGGCCATTATTCATCTATGTGAGGGGTTGGATCATGGTTTACCAGTGACTTCTAGGAAATTTCACCCAAAATCCTACTTCTTGATTTACAAAGTTTTAAGTGTCTATTATTATTTATATATCACCATGAGGGCATTCATGGAATACATGTGGGATAATGGATCAAGACTCTCACAATTTTTCTTAGAAGGGTTTTAGAGTTTATACTAGAAAGTATGATAACTTGATAATAAGAGAGGAGGATACAATGAACCCTAGAGCTAACATTAGACTTTTTTTCACAAAGAACTAATGTCAAAGTTAATATGGAAATATTTTTTGTAAAGAATTATCCTAAGAGTTAACATGGGGCCCATATGGGAAATCAATCAATGAAAACCACACATAGGGAGAACACACTCACCACCACAAAGCAAGCTCTAGATGTTTATTTTTCTTTCTAGGTAAAATTACTCAATAATACCATACATGTAGAGAATTTCACACTCACCATAATTGAGTGATACTACCACATGGTAGGATGGATCATATGGTTAGGCTATGATTCACCTATTTGAGGGGTCGGATCATGGTTCACTAATTACCACTATGGCATTTCACTTAAAACCTTACTTCATGATTTGCAAATATCTAGGTGTATCTTGTGTTTTATATACCATCTTGAGGGTCATCATGGAATACATGTGAAAAAATAGATCAAGACTCTCTTAATGTTTCTCACAAGGTGTTTAATGTTTATGCAAGAAAGTATGATAATTAGGCAGTATGGTAATATTGAATAATGAACCCTAGATCTAACATGGGGATAATGTTTTTTAAATAGAACTACCCCAAAGTTAACATGGGATTGTTTCTTTTAGACAATAGACCCTAGAGCTAACATGGGACCCACATGGAAAATCAAACAATTAAAACCACACATGAGGAGAATTCCATATTCACTACCATAAAATGATGCTCCCATAGGAAAGAATGGAGGATATGGTTAGGATATGATTCACCCATTTGAGGGGTTGGGTCATGGTTCATAAGCTACCACTAGGGCATATCACCCAAAATCTTTCTTTCTAATTTACAAATCTCTAGGTGTCTGTTGTGCTTTATATACCACCATGAAGGCTATTTTTGGATACATGTGAGATAATGGCTCAATAATATCATAGCACTATCCATAAGGTGTTTAGGATTTATGTGAGAAAGTACAAAAACTAGGCAAAAATAGGTGTATATAATTAATCCCAAATCTAACATGGGATTGTTTTTTTGCAAATAATTGACCCCAAAGTTAACATGAGGCTAGTTTTTATAGAGAATAGACCCTAGATTTAACATGGGATCCACAAAATAAATCAATAAAATAAAATCACAAATGGGGAGAATTTCACATTCACCACCATCAAGTGATGCTCCCACTAGAGAGGATTGAGCATATGGTTGGGCCATGATTCACCCATTTGAGGGGTTGATCATGGATCACCAAGTACTAATAGGGCATTTCATCCAAAAGCTTGCTTTTTTATTTTCAAAGCTCTAGGTGTTTGTTGTGCTTTACAATGAGGGCCATTGTGGGATAATGAATTAAGACTCTCATAATATATTTAGGATTTATGCAAGAAAGTACAAGAACTAGTCAATACAAAAGGATTAGAGAACAAACCCCAAAACTAACATGAGGCTTTTTTATAAAAAATAGCTGACCCCATAGTTAACATGGGATTGTTTTTAAAATAATATGGACCCTAGAGTTAATATGGCACCCACAAGGGAATTCAACCAACAAAAACCATTCATGGGAAGAACCCCACACTCACCACCATCGAGTGATGCTCTCATAGAAGAGGATAAAGCATATGGTTGGGTTATGATTCACCTCTTTAAGGGGTTGAATTATGGTTCACTAGCTACCACTAGGGCATTTCACCCAAAATCTTGATTTTTAATTTGGAAAGCTTTAGATGTCTGTTATGTTTTATATACCACCACAAGGACCATCATGGAATATATATGGGATAATGACTTAATACTCTCATAATGTTGCTTACAAGTTATTTATAATTTATGTGAGAAAATATGATAGGAGAGGAGAACAAACCTAGAGCTTACATGGGGATATTTTTTTGCATAGAACTGGCCCTAGAATTAACATGGGGTTATTTTTTTAAGAGTGGTCTCCAAAATGAACATGGGGCTAATTTTTGTAAAGAATGAATCACAAAATTAACATGAGTTTTTGATTTGAAATGCTTTAGGTGTCTATTATGTTTTATATACCATGGGGATCATCATGGAATATATATGGGATGGTGGCTTAAAACTCTCACAACGTTGCTTACAAGATGTTTAGAATTTATGTGAGGAAGTACAAGAGAAGAGGAGAACAAACCTAGAGCTTACATGGGGCTATCTGTTTACATAGAACTGGCCCTAGAATTAACAAGGGGCTATTTTTTTTAGAGTGGTCCCCAAAGTGAACATGGGGTTGATTTTTGTAAAGAATGGACCCCAAAGTTAACATGGGGTCCACAAGGGAAATCATCCAACAAAAACCACACATGGTAAAAATATAAATTCACCATAATTTATCAATGCTCTCATAGGAGAGGATGGAGCATATGGTTGGGCTATGATTCATGTATTTAAGGGGTTGGGTCATGGTTCACCAACTACCACTAGATAATTTTATTCAAAATCCCACTTCTTGATTTGCAAAACTCTAGGTGTTTGTTGTTATTTATATACCACCATGAGGGACATCATGAGATACATGTGGTATAATGCATCAACTCTCATAGTTTTTCAAATAAGGTGTGTTGTGGGACAAACAAAGTTAATTTCTTTCCTACTTTTGTCACATGCCCGTGCATTTAATTTATCAACCCAGGGAGATTCGTAAACTTGCGAAGGGTCTTGAAAAATATTGCTTACAATACCACTTGAGATGAGTCTGCTACTTATACTATTGTGGGGTGTTTCAAACGGTTGTCAATCATTCATGCACTCCTCAATAATTTACGTAAAAACAATTAAATCTACAGAAAGGAAATATTCACACATTCCTAGAAGTAAAGCTACTATAATACTAGAAATAATAATGTGATAAACAATATTATAAAAGTGGTAAACTAATATAGAAAACATAGGAAAAATAGGGGAAGAAATATTGGCTTGGAGTGGGCCCAGGCTCTAGCAGCTTCCTCCCAGCTGAACACGTACTTAGAAACTCTTAGAACTGTATTATAATTATCAAAGTATTACAATACTTATTTTGTATATCTCTCTATAATTACTATCAAAAATATTCTATATCCTATATATCCTTAGAGAGGTCTGCATTTTTTTATATAGCACACCCACATAACTTCTATTACAAAGAAGTTATAATAGTCGATTCATTCCAGACTAAACTAAGACAGTCTGGTAAATGTGATCGACATCTGCTAAAACTGGCATTTGGTTCTAACGATGGCATGTTCACTAATTGGTTTTTACTTCACCTAGCTTTAGTAGGATGTTCTCATACATCGATGCGATCCTCAATTTAGCTCTACATGAAGTAGATTTGGAACTGCACCAGTCGTTGTTGTCCAC
Organism: Wollemia nobilis; assembly: GCA_028583015.1. NCBI lineage: Eukaryota > Viridiplantae > Streptophyta > Pinopsida > Araucariales > Araucariaceae > Wollemia > Wollemia nobilis. The sequence continues at coordinate 28,505,517 of JAQPPZ010015824.1, read as the reverse complement.
GTCATGCTTGTCTAGTCAACGGGCGAAGAACAGGGGTGCCTTCCCTATGAGGAAGGTGCCTAAGTATGTTGGGCACCTTCTCTATGCGAAAGGTGCCTTACTACCATTGGCACCTTCCTAGAAGAGGAAGGTGCTTATATTTTGTTGGTGCCTTCCTATGAGAGGAAGGCACTTGCCTTCTAGTGGCACCTTCCTATCGGTGCCTTCCTTATGGGAGGAAGGTGCTTGCCTTCTAGTGGCACCTTCCTTATGATAGGAAGGCACTTGCCTTCTAGTGGCACCTTCCTTATGATAGGAAGGTGCTTGCCTTCTAGTGGTGCCTTCCTGTTGATGCCTTCCTTATGAGAGGAAGGTGCTTCTTTTCCTTTGGTGCCTTCCTGGAAGAGGAAGGCACTGGCCTTCTATTGGTGCCTTCTTGGGAGAGGAAGGTGCTTGTCTTTACTTGGCGCCTTCCTGGAAGAGGAAGGCACCTATCTTCTCTGCATTGATTCTAAAAGAAACAAAGTTCTAGGTCCATGAAAAGACCTCGACTGATCCAAATCTAACTATATCAATTGTGATTCCACAAAAACACACTAAAACACATAAATTAGATAACACGCATAATTTCATCAAATAATTATATAATAATTCATAAACATATGCAATCCTTATTATACAACCATATAATAATCAAGAAAATGTATACAAAATATGAGCATTTTTTATGCTCATCATCCCCCCATGCCTAACATATGCCATGCCCTCGTGGCATCAAAATTGTAGGTAGCCCTGTTGACCCCTCATTGTTGTTGTTTCTTGGTGGATCTAGTTGTACTTGTAGCCCGTGTTTGCCTCTTCTATGCATTGGCATCTGGAGGTGTGGCTCTTATTTTTCTACATGGAGCTGAGGGTGCTACTGTCGGTTGTGCTTTCCTCATCTTGGGCACTATCGAAGGTGATCAAACCAATGTCGTCTCTACTACCTAAAATGTAGCTTTTGTAGCTTACCATAGGTTAGCGCCTGAGGGTTTGACCACTACAATAGAGAGATCTGAATTATCCCTCCTGAGATGAACTACTTGGGCTTTGTACAATCAAGTTGCTTTAGGAGTAATCCCTGCGTTCTCCCTTGCAATGGCAGTAGCATCCAATTCGGGACCATATACCCCCCACCATTCAAAATACCTTCTTATCATGGAGGGCCATCCCTTAGATGACCCGTAAATATCCCAAAACTGGATGTCCTCTGCTGGATTGACACAGATACTAGAATCCCCCTGCATCCTCAAGGTTGCCTTCCTAGTCTCCTTAGCTGTTGTCATCTCTTTGAGTAGTCCTTCGAACTATTTTTGCCTCTCTACGAATGGTTGCATATCCCACTCGTCTTCTTTTGGATTGACAAAGGTCACCTTCACCTTATTTCGAGCCATCCTGGGCCCTTTTCCTTTGGCCTCTATAGAAAATGCGATGGCTCGAATAGGGGTTTTCCCTTTCTCTCTCTGAGGGACCTACTCTACGGTCCCTGGAGCATGTTCCTCACTCTTGGGGACCTATGCTGGCATCCCTGGGGATGCTTCTTTGCCTCCTTGTTTTTCCTATGCTGACCCCTCAGGTTCTTCTCTTCCTTCCTCAGGTTCGGGGAGTTCTTCCTTATCCCTCGGTCCTATCTACTATTGCTGGCCCTCATCCTACTCTGCATCACTCAAGATGATGATAGAGGATGTTGTGGGACTTATTTCCCCTTCACTCTCAAAAATAGAGGAATTCTCCCCTGCATCTGGACTACTCTATCGGGCGTCCGATCAAAATTCTCCTGAATAAAATACTCATTCTACAGATGTGGGAGAGTTCATAAGGACTTATTTTGCCCAATCAGTGTAGATCGATGTGTCTCTTATTTATGTTCCCTTATCCTAGAGTAGCTAGTTCTCCTCCCACAACTACCAGACCAGTTGCTCGAGTTGGACGATTCATCTTTCTCGCTCTTTCAATTCCCCTCTATGCTTGTTCTAGTAGTCCTCCAAAATTTTCTAGGCCATCTAGCAATTGGTTTGCCACTCCAGTGCTTCCTCCAAGGCTGCATCGACCTGATCATTGCTCTCAAAAGTCCCTACATCTTTTGGGCTCTGATTTATCAATTCCCAGAGGGTTTGGGCTGCAACGTTGACTTTTGGGTCACTTTATTCTTCTTCTACCAAGGAGGAGTCATCGCAGGTGTTTCCTCCTGGGTACTGGTTCTGGAGGTCAGAACTCGGCCTCACTGCTAATAAGAAGTGCTCCTTCCTATTCATACTCAGGCACTGTAGAAATGCCCTCTTTCCTCTATGCATTTGGGAACTAGTGAATTCCCTCTTTCTTACATGAAATAGGGAAATGCAAATTGTTTGATACTTGTCATATCCTCTATAGGGCTTCCCTCTTCTTGCCCTACTTCAACAATAGCATCTTGTTGCCTTCCTTGGCTGCCATCTCCCTTTGCATTGGGGTTCTGCCTCTGCACTTTTGCATGGCAGACCAGTGCTAATATCAGCCCATGGTGGGCCAAGGCGGACAGTGCTCCCTTATGGTACCTAGCCACTTTGTCCTTCAGAGCATTTGATATGTAGAAGGGCACATTCAACTTCCTTACATGCACCAGGTGATTGAGAAACTACACATGGTTAGCGTGCAGATGGGTATACTTCCTAGTGCATGTAAAGAATCGAGCAACCTGCTCGAATATCTTCCACAGATTCATGGGAAGGCTACTTTTGGGTAGCCCTTATTTGTCTATCTACACATTTTCCCCTGGTAGTAGCACTTTGACATATGGATTCAGTAGTCCACCTTTGTATATGCATTCCCCTGTGAGGGGTAATCCAGTCGCCTACGAGATGTATTTGGGGGTGACTGGAATTTCTACCCCTCGCACCTGAGCTACATCACCCCTCAAGGAGGCAGTGAATTCCTTGGCTGCATCTATATCCTGGCCTTGACTGACCAGGGTATAGTATTCGAACCATCCCTCGGCCTCGAACTATGTTTTTATCGCTCCCCTGATTCCTTCCATATCACTCGGTTCATTATTCTTCATCGCATGATTCTTCGACCTTCCTCCCATGGTGCCTTCCCTTACTACTCCATTTTTTTCTATCCTTCCTTCTTCAATAAGGTGCCTTCTTATATGAAAGGTGCCTAACCTTAGCATCTATTTCTAGGGTACATATTTCGACCCATATCATTGGCACGCAGTTCCGACTATGGGGGGATATGATTTTTATGACGAAAATATTTTTTTTCGGTACTGCATAATTTATAAATAATTATATAAAAATTTGAGTTAGTATTCACGTACCTTATTCGGTGTTTCATGCATTATGAAGAGTGTTGATTCACTGATTTGTAACATGGGGAGGGGTATGGTCATCTGGTGTCACTCGTTCATGTGGTGATTTCATTCCAATCGAGGCATATAGGAGACGTAAGTGTTGGCTATACATGGAAGGCACTCTTTGGTACCTTCCCAATGTGGAAGGTGCTTATGTGGTGCCTTCTCAATGTGGAAGGCACTTATATGGTGCCTTCCTGATGTTTTCGGTGTTCTTTGATTGGATGCGCCTTCCAGTGTTGGGAGGCACCTTTTTGATTGGATGCGCCTTGGTGGAAGGCACATTTTTGATGATGGCACCTTCCTACTATGAAAGGTGCTTCTGAATGGGTGCACCTTCCTGATGTGTAAGGCACCTTGGTATGTATGTGCCTTCTCGATGTGGAATGCACCTCAGTCTGTATGCGCCTTCTCGATGTGGAAGGTGCCTCGAGCTTTTTTTTTTCTTTTTCTTTTTTTATTTGTACGATGCCTTCTAGCCACGGAATGCTCCTATTTTTTTTTTTTGTGCGCCTTCTCTATAAGGAAGGCACCTTCTTTATAAGGAAGGTGCCTTCTTTATAAGGAAGGTGCCTTCTTCTTATTGGGTGCCTTCTTTATAAGGAAGGCGCCTTCTTTTAGCTGGACGCCTTCTCTATAAGGAAGGCACCTTCTTCTGGCTGGGTGCCTTCTCTATAAGGAAGGTGCCTTCTTCTGGCGGGGTGATTTCTTTATAAGGAAGGCACCTTCTTCTGGTTGGGTGCCTTCTATATAAGGAAGGTGCCTTATTCTAGCGAGGTGCCTTCTTCTTGGAATCATGTTGTGATTGACTGGGAAAGGGTGATCAAGCCTTCTCTGTCTCACTTCACGCTGCCTTAGCTTCTACCTATGAGTGTCAGTGTCGGAATGCTAAGATGAATCACGTCTGGTTTTCCAGATACCTATTCCTCGTGCTGTCAAGTCTTCCACCTACAAAAATTAAATGAAAAGAAAGAAAAATAAAGGCATTTAGACACATTTCATGCCTGTTAGGCCCTGGATTAGGATGCCTACAACTTGCATGCAAGCATCATCCCTGCAAAACACATCGTAAGAAAAAAAACTAAATTAACTGATTTTGGTGAGCACCTCCATGCCCATCATTTTTCCTGTTAAGATTTTGGTCTATATCTAACAAGATGGGGTCTCCCCCACGTCTATTCTGGATTCCACCTGTAAGGTTTCAAATGTGTTATAGGGGCGCAATCGGTGGCCATTGACCATTAACATGGTGTTGCTGCCATAAATTGTTCTAACATGCACTACCCCATTCTTGATGAGCTCTACCACATCATACGGTCCCATCCATATTTGCATTAATTTACATTTTCTTTCTTGGAATCGAGAATTGTACAACAACACCCATTCTCCTTCTTGGAACTGCTTCAATTTAATGTGGTGATCATGCCACCGCTTTCTTTGCTTTTGTATGATTTTCATTCTCTATAGAGCGTCCATTTAGATTTCATCCAGCTGATCTAGCTACTGAATCCTTTCTTCTTGAGCATCATCCAAGCTCAAGTTCAATTCTAAAGTCATCCTCAATGTCTTGATTTCAAATTCAATGGGCATCATCGCACTCTTCCCATAGACTAGTTGGAAGGGTGTGAAGCCTGTGGTGGATTTCCACGTGGTATTATATTCCCAGACTACCTTTGGAAATTGTGTATCCCAATCCTTTATGTGTTGTTCCACGATATTTTTCAGGATGTTCTCTATTTCTTTGTTCGTCACTTCCACTTGCCCATTTGCCTGCGGATGGTAGGGTGTAGTTTTATTGTGCCAAACTTTGTATTGCTCCATTAGCTCCTTGATCAACCTGGAGGTAAATTGAGGCCCTTTGTCTATTGTTATCTCTCTAGGGACCCCAAATCATGTAAAAATGTGGGCAAATAAGAAATTGGTGACTATTCTTTCTTTTGAATCTCTCAATGCTTGAAATTCAACCCATTTGGTGGCATAATCTATACAGAAAAAAATAAACATCCTCCCTATTGAAGGTGGATTAATTGGTCCCACAAAGTCCATGCCCCACTTATTGAAGGGTTCCAGGTGTACCTGAGGGTGGAGGGGAATTTTGTCTCGATGTGTTGGTCTTCCCATTCTTTGGCATTCATCGCACTTGCTAGCATACGCAACTGCATCCTTGAACAGAGTGGGCTAAAAGTACCCAGCCTATAGGATTTTATAGGTAATTTGTTTCCCTACAAAATATCCTTCGCATTGTTCATCGTGACATGCTTTGAGTACTTTTGAGAACTCCTGCTCTACTACACATCTCCTTATAATATAGTCACATCCTATTTTGAATAGGAGGCCATCAATCCATAGGAATGATGCACTTTTCTCTATGATCGCCTGCTTTTCTCAAAAAGAGAGAGCAGGTGAGGTTCTTTTGGTGGCCAAGTAATTGGCTATATCTGCATACCATAGGGTTTTCTCACTACTGGTGAATAAATTTTCATTCGAAAACTGGTCTTCCACTGTTGTATGGTCTATCGATATCAATCTGGATAGGAAATTTGCTACGACGTTGTCCTTTCCTAGTTTTTTGACTATTGTAATGTCGAATTCCTATAGTAACAAGAGCTACCTAATAATTCTTTCACCAATGGTTGGCTTGCTCATCAAGTATCTAATAGCTGCATGGTTCATGTGTACAAATACCTTATACCTAGTGATATAATGGTGGAATTTTTTTATGTCATGCACAACTACAAGGAACTCCTTCTCCGTCACTGTGTAGTTGAGCTCGGATCCTACCAATTTTTTGCTGATATAGTATATGGCATAAAATTCTTTGTCATCCTTCTATCCTAGGACTGCTCCAATCGCACTTTTGGATGCATCACAGTAGATATGGAATGGTATGGCCCAATTTTGTCCTCTTAAAATTGGTGCATATATCAATTTCTCTTTAAGCAACTAAAATGCTTCTTCATAGTCTTTTGTCCAATTGAACTCCACATATTTAGATAATAGAGTGTGTAGTGGTTTTGCAATTTTGTTGAATTCGGTGATAAATCACCGATAATACCCAATTGATCCAAGAAAACTCCTCATCTCTCTCTGCATTATGGGGCTAGATAGGTCTCTAATGACCTCAATTTTCCTTTTATCAACCTTTATTCCTTTTGTGGAGATGTGGTGTCCTAGTACGATGCCTTCTTGCATCATCATAAAGCATTTCTCATTGCTCAGGGACAAATTATTTTCCTTGCTTATTTCAAGCACTCTTTCCAAGTTTGTCATTGACTTGTCAAAGGTTTCTCCATAGACGGTGAATTCATCCATGTATACTTTGACCGCATCTCCTATGATGTCTGAAAATATGCTAAGCACTACCCTTTGAAAGGTGGTAGGTGCGTTGCACAATCCGAAAGGTAATACCCGATAGGCAAACATTCCCCATGGGCAGGTGAACGTTGTCTTGTCCTGATCCTCTTCTCCTATCTGGATCTGGTTGTATCCACTAAATCCATCTAGGAAGGAGAAATACTTCCTCCCTGAGAGTGTATCCAAGACTTGATCAATGAACAGGAGCGGGAAGTGGTCCTTCTTGGTCGCTTTGTTTAATGCTCTATAGTCCACATAGATTTGCCATTTCCCATTCTTTTTAGGGACTACCACTAACGGTGATACCCATTCACTATCAAAAATTGGATAGATGAATCTAGCAGTCAAGAGTTTTTGCAGTTCTTCCTTGACAATGTCTTTCATTGCTAGATTTATTCTTCTTTGTGGTTGCCTGATTGGAGTTGCTTGATCATTGAGGTATATATGATGGGTATAGATTTTTTGGCTTATACCCTACATATCTGAGTAATCCCATGCAAATACTTGTTGGTTTCTAACCAGGAGCTCTTCTAATTTTTTTAATTATGTGGGAGTAAACCCACTAATGACATTCAACACTCTTCCTGGCCTGACGTGTATCTGATGAACATGGTGATCTTGAGCGCCAACCAATGGTGATCCAGGTATGGAGATGGAGGACTCCCCATGGAGGAACTCCACAATAGCACCATCTTCATCTTCTTATGCCAAATCATCCAGTGTCATCACCAGTTGGATCATAGATAGCTCAGGATTTTCATGCTCAATCAACATGGGTTCTCCTACTGAGTCGACGGACTGCGCTGGGGGTAAAATAGTTAACCTTTTAATGTTTTGCCCATCAAATATGGTCATCAACCCATCTCGGTAGCTGATGTAAGCATCAGCTATTTCTAGCCATGGCCTTCCAAATATGAGCGGGTAACCACCCAGCCTAGTTTTAGATTGCAAGACTAAAAAGTTGATTGGGTATTCCCATGCACTGACTGTCACTATTACATCTTCCAACATTCTTTTCGGTGTCAGGGTTGATCAATCGGCCAACTACAGCACTATCGTAGTGGGTTTCAGGTGCATGATTTGTAGCCTCTACATGGTCTCTAGAGGTATTACATTGATGGCTACTCTGAGATCGACCAACGTATTAGACAGAGAATGCTCCTCAATTTTTACAGTCAGCATCGGGCTGCCCGTGTCTGCATACTTCGGATGGCATGTTTTGCCCATCATCAAATCTTCTAGTTTACCCATGACATTGATATTTTGGGTTGCTCTTCATCCTGGCTTCCTTAGACACATCTCTCTTATCGCCTTGGTATATATCGAAACATCTCTAATGGCTTGAAATAATGGAATTATCACGGTGAGGTTCTTCAAGCTAGAGAAGATATCAAACTCTTCCTGTGTTACTTTCTTCTGTTCTTGCAGCCGGTTGGGAAATGGAGCCTTTGCTCTCTCAAGAATTTCTTCTATCACCTCTTCTATAAGAGGCATCTCTCCTACCTCTTCCTCCTCTTCTACCAATGGAGGCGTTCCTACTCCTAGCTGTCTACCAGACCTAAGTTGAATATGGTACATCGGATACATCTCACCCTCCACGTTGTATGCTAGCTGGTTCACCCTGTTATTCATATTTATTGTCGATTATGCGGGTAGCTACGTAGGTCTCACTACTGGAAACACCGATAAATTCTATTAGGGGTGAGCTGGTGCTACATTATGTGGAGCCTAATTCCACGTAGTGTGGCCTCTCCACTGCTGCCTAGGATATGGATATGGCATCCATGGCTACTGGTTCGGGAATGCTGCTGGGGGTGTGTTAGACCAGGGTGATGGCCCCCACCACCCCATTTAGGTGGTTGAGGTGAATCTTGGTGCATGTATGGTCCTCCCCCATATGACGGAATTCTGGTTGGCATATTCCCCGTACGGGTTTGTGGCCAAGTCTTCTGATTGCCTATGAAATAGGCATCTGTGCTTTCAACATCCTCCTAATTACTAGGCAATTTTTGGCCTAAAAACTATGCATACTCTAACTTTGTTCTTTGGGCATGCATTCTTTACATGCTTCCCTCTACATTTTGGATAGAAATAATCCAATGCTACTTTGTTTTCTTGCTTCTTTTTCTCTAACAACAATGTATCCATATACAATGCTAGATATGAGAGCATTTCGCTCTTTAAATCTTCCAGTATGTTATCTATTTTTGTCTTCATGACTAAAGCAGTCGCTTTCATGGTTCTAGAAGTGGCATTGCCTCTCCTTCTTGAGTAGTTCTGGAATAGTTATCGAATGTCTTCCATAGCGTTCTGGTAAGCATCACCTCCATAAATCATGTTAAGAGCCTCCAGTGATTCATTGGTAAGTCCTCTCAAAAATATTCTTTTGAGGGACTTATCAGATATTTTCATGTGAGGAGATCATTGAATATTGAAGTTGAATCTCTCCCAGTATTCCTCAAGAGACTCATCTTCTTTCTACGTCATGCTTAGGACCTATTCTTTGGAGTCTTGCTCTCCCAAAATCTTGGTATTGCTCTAAAAAGAGCTTCTTCATTTGATCCCAAGTGGCAATGTACTTGTCTCCCAGACTGATGAACCACCATAGAGATGCATCATCCAACGTGGAAGGAAAGAGTTTCAGCTTCTGCGTATCATATTTGTAGTCCACAAACCTGTATAAGACATCAAAATTAAATAAAAATAGGTCAGGGTCCTCAGTTGGGTATCCTCTGAAGGTCGAAATGTGAGCAAGGGATATGTTTTTCGTTTTGGTATCTCCTACTCCTTCCTTAATCGGGAAACTAAATCCAGATGAGACTTCTTCATTGTCAGCCATTTTTTTAGGAAATGTGGTCTCTAATGCAGTATTTATGGCCTTATGGTCATTTAAGACTTTTTGAGTCAAGGCTCTAAGGTTGTCTGGTGTTATCATCTGATCTTCTATAGCTTTCCACAACAGGGCTTCCTCTAAGGGTGTCCTATTAAACAGGGGATTTATGATGATTTTTTCTTCCCCACGTTGATGGGATGAGGAGGCATTTTGCACAAAGTGTGGCTCCTCACTCTAATGGATTTTTGGAGGTGGTTCGGGCGAGTCTAATTCAAATTCAAAATGTTTGGCTGAATCAGGTTCTGAAGGATTGGTTTTTATAAACCAACTGTCAGGTCCTCTTCTTCTTGAAGAACTCATACAAGGTTAGATGGAAGGTTTCTAGGTATTGTAAATAATCTAGTTGAGATGCTTCCTCGACAACGGTGCCAAAATGGTGTGGGCCAAACAAGGTTAATTTCTTTCCTACTTTTGTCACATTCTCATGCATTTAATTTATCAACCCAAGGAGCTTCGTAAACTTGCAAAGGGTATTAAACAATATTTCTTACAATACCACTTGAGATGAGTCTGCTAGTTTTACTATTGGGAGGTGTTTCAAACGGTTGTCAATCATTCATGCACTCCTCCATAATTTATGTAAAAACAATTAAATCTACAAAAATAAAATATTCACACATTCCTGGAAGTAAACCTACTGCAATATTGGAAATAACAATGTGATAAACAATCTTATAAAAGCGGTAAACTAATCTAGAAAACACAAGAAAAATAGGGGAAGAAATACTGGCTTGGAGTGGGCCCAGGCTCTAGAAGCTTCCTCCCAACTGAACATGCACTTAGAAACTCTTAGAACTGTATTATAATTATCAAAGTATTATAATGCTTCTTCTGTATATCTCTCTATAATTACTATCAAAAATATTTTATATCCTATATATCCTCGAAGAGGTCTGTGTGTGTTTATATAACACACCCACAAAACTTCTATTAAAAAGAAGTTATAATAGTCGATTCATTCCAGACTAAACTAAGATAGTCTGGTAAATGTGATCGATGTTTGCTAAAACTGGCATTTGGTTCTAAAAGTGGTATGTTCACTGATTGGTTTGTGCTTCGCCTGTCATTGGTAGGATGTTCTCATACGTCGGTGCGATCCCAAATTTAGCTCTACATGACATAGAGTTGGAACTGCATCAGTCATTGTTGTCCACGTCGTGCTTGTCTGGTCAATGAGCAAATAACAGGGGTACCTTCCCTATGAGGGAGGTGCCTAAGTATGTCGGGTGCCTTCTCTATGCGGAATGTGCCTTACTGCTGTTGGTGCCTTCTTGGAGGAGGAAGGTGCTTATATTCTATTGGTGCCTTCCTATGAGAGGAAGGCACTTGCCTTCTAGTGGCACCTTCCTGTCGGTGCCTTCCTTATGGGAGGAAGGCACTTGCCTTCTAGTGGTGCCTTCCTTATGATAGGAAGGCGCTTGCCTTCTAGTGGCACCTTCCTTATGAGAGGAAGGTGCTTGCCTTCTAGTGGCACCTTCCTTATGAGAGGAAGGTGCTTGCCTTCTAGTGGCACCTTCCTATCGATGCCTTCCTTATGAGAGGAAGGCACTTCTTTTCCTTTTACTCCTTCCTAGAAGAGGAAGGCGTTGGCCTTATATTAGCACCTTCCTAGGAGAGGAAGGCACTTGTCTTTCCTTGGCACCTTCCTGGAAGAGGAATGCGCCTACCTTCTCTATGTTGATTCCAAAAGAAACAAAGTGCCAGGTCCATGAAAAGACCTTGACTGATCCAAATCTAACTAAATCAACTGCAATTCCACAAAAACACATTTAAAACACATGAATTAGATAACACGCATAATTTCATTAAATAATTATATAATCATTCATAAACATATGCAATCCTTATTATACAGCCGCATAATAATCAAGAAAATGTATACAAAATATGAGCATTTTTGATGCTCATCAAGGTGTTTAATATTTATGCTAGAAAGTATGAGAACTAGATAGTACAAGAGGAGTAGAGAATGAATCCCAAAGCTAACATGGTACTGATTTTTTTGTAAATAACTAACCTCAAAGTTAACATGGGACTACTTTTTATAAATAATAGGCCCTAGAGTTAACATGGGGTCCACAAGGAAAATCAACCAATGAAAACCACACATAGGAAGAACTCCACACTCACCACCATCAATCAATGCTCCTATAAAAGAGTATGAAGCATATGGTTGGGTCATGATTAATCCATTTGAGGGGTTCATCGGTTATCACTAGGATATTTCACCCAAAGTTTTCTTCCTAATGTGAAAAGATCTAGGTGTTTGTTGTACTTTATATACCACCATGAGAGCCATCATGGGATACATGTGGGATAGTGAGTCAATACTCTTACTACATTGATAACAAGGTATTTAGAGTTTATACAAGAAATTAGAAGAGCTAAGCAATACAAGGAGTAGAAAATGAACCCTAGAGCTAATATGGGGTTGGCTTTTTGAAGAGAACTAACCCTAAAGTTAACATGGTAATATTTTTTGTAGAGAATGGATCCCAAAATTTAACATGGAGCCTATAAAGAAAATCAACCAATGGAAACCAAAAATGGGAGAACTCCACACTTACCACTATCAAGAAATGCTTACATAGGAGAGGATGAAGCATATGGTTGGGTCATCATTCATCCATTTGAGGGATTAGGTCATGGTTCACCAGCTACCACTAGGGCATTTCACCTAAAAACCTACTTCTAAATTTGTAAATATTGAGGTTTCTATCATGACTTATATACCACCACAAGGGCCATCATGTGATATATGTGAGATTATGTATCAATAATCTCATAATTATGCTCCCAAAGTGTTTGGGTTTATGCCAATAAATATGAGAACTAGGTAGTACGAGAGGAGATAAGGAACCCTATAGTTAACATGGGGATTCTTTTACAGAGAACTGACCCCAAAGTTAATATGGGTTATTTTTTGCAAATAATAAACCCTAAAATTAACATGGGGTTATTTTTTTATATAGAGAATGGACCTTAGAGTTAACATGGGACCCACAAGGGAAATCAACCAATGAAAACCACACATGGGGAAAACTCCATATTTACCACCATAGAGTGATGCTCCCATAGGAAAGGATGAAGGATATTATTGGTCCATGATTCATTGGTTTGAAGGATTGGGTCATGGTTCACTAGCTACCGCTAGGAAATTTTACCCAAAAGCTTGCTTCTTGATTTATAAAGCTTTAGGTGTTTGTTGTGATTTATATACCACCATGAGGGTCATCATGGAATATATATGGTATAATAGATCAAGAATCACAACACTGCTAATAAGGTGTTAGGTTTTATTTGAGAAAGTATAAGAACTAAACAGTATGAGAGGAGTAGAGAACAAACCCCAAAGCTAACATGAGACTAATTTGTTGTAGAGAATTGACCCTAGAGTTAACATAGGGTTGTTTTTAATAATTAATGAACCCTAGAGTTAAAATTTATATTCCCTTGAAGGTCTTGTGAAGGTAACTATGATATGATATCTTGTAGATCATTATGTTTAATGTTGACCCCAAATATATTTTGCTTAATTATATCAATTAGATTTAGTTCATCAAGCTTTTAAAGTTGTTGAAGAATGGTGTTTTGAGTGGAGTGGAGGTTTTGGATTTCCACATCCATTTTCTCAAGTGACAGGTCTTGAGATCTTCTATCAATTGCCATATAAATCACTTGGAAGCTCCTAGAATTGTCAATGATCATATGGAACTTGATGGAGAAAAATCTAGCAATGGAATAGGCCCTAGCTTGCAACTTCCTAAAGCTTAAGTTAAATCTCACTATCCATAAAGGTTTTCTAAATGAATATCATTCTTTAATTACCAATAATATTCTCACCAAGGAATAATGCTAATAAATTAGCCATGGGTTTAACTCCAAATAACAATTCTTGTATACACTCATAGGGTAAAAATACTACTAAATAGAGTGTGGGGTTGTTGACCCTTTATGCTAGTGACACACTCAAACCAGTTACTTGTGGGGTCTTAGGGTACTCCTCATAATGAGTTTTAGGAAAAATGTTAGCCTAAGTACTTCTCTTAATTTAGTGGTCAAAAGTTGCATCCGATCCTACAAGAGGTTATTAGCCTAATGAAGGCGCTTATTAAGCATTGAAAATAGGATCTTGTAAAATAAAATGAGAGGAATTTATTTTATTTTATTTTGATACCCTAAATGGTTCACCACTTTTAGATCACCAAGATCTTATAAGGGGGAGGTTAGAGCATACAATGATGAATATGGACCTAGAAGGGGATCTGATATCAAATGTTAAAAACCTAAATGTAATTAGACAATTGTACTATAACATGCAAGCAATAGAGAGGACAATATGCAAGTAATAGAGAAAACATAATTTTTATTAAATTAAAAAAGAACCTATAATATCGTGGGCCATTTCGAGGAGCTTCCTCCTCATAATACAACTCTTGTATACACTCGTAGGGTAAAAACACCACTAAATAGAGAGTGGGGTTGTTTACCATTTTCATTGGAAATACACTCAAACTAATTACTTGAGGGTTCTTAGGGTACTCCTCAATGATTTTTAGAGTAGATGTTAGCCTAAGTACTTCTATCAATTCAACAGTCCAAATTTGCACTCAATCCTACAAGAGGTTATTAGCCTAATGTAAGTGCTTATTAAGCATTGAAAATAGGATCTTATAAAATAAAATCAGAGGAATTTACTATATTTTGATACCTTAAATGGTTCACCACTTTTTTATCATCAATATCCTATAAGGAGGAGGTTAGAGAATACAATGACAAATATGGACCTAGAAGGGGCTTTGATACAAGATGTTAAGAACCTGAATGTAATTAGACAATAGTACTAGAACATGCAAGCAATAAAGAGGACAATATGCAAGTAATAAAGAAAACATAATTTTTATTAAATCATAAAATATAACTTACCCAAGTACTTCTCGGGAGTTCAACAGTCAAGACTTACACACAATCTTGTAATAGGTTATTAGACTAATGCAGACGCTTATTAAACACCAAAAATATGATCCTACAAAACAAAAAATAAGAGAATTTTTTTATAAGGTTAAAATTTTTTAACTAAAATATATATTATAATTATTATAGCTATAAAAATAAAATAAAAAAAACATATTTATTTATATATAGGATTGAAAAGACCCCACCAGGCTATATTATGCCCAAATCATAATGTTATTATAACAACTCAACAATTGTGTATAGCATAAACAAGATTTAAACCTAAATTTCCACCTTAAAAATTAAGAAATTAACTTATTGAACTAATATCATTAAATTTAAAAACATATTTATTATAATAAATAATTTAAACTTTACATTCTCAAACAATTTATATAAGAAAATTTTATAACAAAAAAATGAAAAAAAAAACGTATATTTTTTTCATTTGTTGTTCGCTTTACAATGATACTATAAAACTACAATCCATTTTATTTCATTGAGAATCTCTTGAGTTAGAATATATATATTAATATATATTATTATCAAATTCATTTAAATTACATAGTTAAAAATAAAAAATAAAAATCTTATGCAAATAAAAAAATAAAAAACATTGAAAGATTCTGAAACAACTAACAAAATAAATGAGAAAAAATTACAACATACACTTATATGTGAGGCTAAGACTTGCTTTGTCTGGTAATAATGAAGAAGGTCTCAAGGGTACAATGTGTATACACCTTTTGAAAATTTTCAACTGTACACTTAGATTTGAGTAGTTGACATCCTCTATGGAAGATAATTTAACCCTTGGAGAAAGGAAACAGATAAGATCCTGCCCCTCCATGGCCATTGATGTTGTCTTAAGTAAGCATGTAAGTGTTTTTTCACTCATAGAGAGTAGAGTACTCCCATTGTACTAACAAAACTAGGATTCATCCTCACCACTTGTGCATACATACAAAAATACCTATGCATACCTCACGTAAGTCCCACTAAAGGAGTAGTCGGTACATGCATAGTATGCATTGAGTCACACCATTCAATAGAGCTCCTACCATGGGTGGGAGAGAACTATCAAGTGACTTGTGGTCTATCAAGAGATTAAAACATAAAACATAGCCATGTAGGCCACAACAACCATAACCACTCGAGATGGCAGAGAAACATCGAGTACCCTATGGTCTATCTAGAGGTTAAACCATAAAATGTGATCATGACAGCCACAACTACCCAATCCAAATGAGCCTTTACCTAGGATGATAAAAAAACATTGAGTACCCCATAGTACATTGATATATTAAACCATAAAACATTGTCACGCAGGCCTTGATAGCCATAACTGCCTAATACAAATGAGCCCCTACTCGGGGTGGTAGAGAAACATCGAGTACATCATGGCTAGTTTAGATATTAAACCATAAAACATGGCCATGAACACCATGGAAACCATAACCACCCAATTCAAACAAGCCCTTGCTAGGTGTAGTAGAGAAAAATCAAGTGCCCTATATATTAAACCATAAAATGAGGCCATGCGGGCATGATAGTGATAACTACCCATTCCAAATGAGCCCATGCCAAGAGTGGCATATAAACATCGAGTGCCCCACATATTAAACTATAAAATGGGGCCATGTAGGGCATGACAACCACAACTTCCCCATCCAAATGAGCCCCTACCAGGGGTGGCATATAAACATCAAGTGCCCCACAGTCCTTCAAAATATTAAACCATAAAATGTAGCCACACAATCCATGGTAGCCATAATCACCCAATAAAAATAATAAAAACTTGTGATTCAAAGGTAGGTGCAGTAGATTTAGAAGCCGACTGTAGTCACCTACGTAAATATATCCTTGACGGAGTCCTCCTTCATGAAATTATGGTATCTTATTCTCAAAACATACTCTATGTTTATGGGGTTGGTGGTTAGAACCTTGGCTTTCTAAAGGGCGTCAAGCCTGAAGGTTTTGTCATTAAGAATGGTCATATTTGTAAGCTAGTGGTGAAAATATTTTAGATGGGAGAGTAAAGAGGGAAGATAGACCATTATGGGCCAACATGTAAATCCCCTAGAATTTGTTTGAACTTTATAGAGCTAAATGAACAAGGTCAAGAGAGCTAGGACCAATCACACATGGATCTCACAAGTAATGTTGTAATCACCATAGAAGTCCAACATCTCCTACATTTCCTTTATTCCTCCTATTATACTTCCATCGATCATTCATCTCCCTACAATCAAAACTTGTAGTATAATATTAGCCAAAGCAACTATCAATAACAAATAACTTTGCAGATCGTAAGATCTTAATGCTCTTACCGAAGATAAAAGGCATTATAGGAAGCTCTAAGGGCTTTTTGGGTGCTCAAACCATACTAAGCTTATCATTGAGTTTGAGCATATTTAAATGAGGATGCACATCTCATGCATGGCAAAGAGACTCTTTATTGCTTCCTATAGAAAATTGATACAAATAATTAAACAAAACTTGTAATCATGAGGATAAATTTAATATCTATCTAACTGGTTGGTGATTACCATGATTACCTATATTTGTTGATCATTTTTGCTAAGAAGAAAGTAATTGATGCCAAGAATTTCCTTGATCTCCTTTTCTTTGTGAGTGGATGTGTTGATTACAATCACCTTCATACCAAATGCTTTTCCAAAACTAATCACCATGTGATCGAGGTATCCCAGACCAACAATGCCCAAGTGCTCGACATTCCTTCCCACAACAATCACAATACCAGCAATGTCATGCATATATTTCAATATAGAAAATAGTTAGTATTGGTATTTGATATAAAAATACCTAGGAACAATGGAATAGACAGTGTTTCCCCACTCTTTTATGGAAAAATGGAGGTTAGAATGAGAAATACCATCTCTTCAATAAATCTTTATCAATATCTTCCTTCCAAATCTTCAATGGCTAATTCAAATTTTATCGTTCTTACAACTAAAGCAAACCTTCCCAATTAAGTTTTTTGACCAAGATGAAAAAAAAGCTTTTGCTAGCAAAAATAATTCAATTAAAATATGATTCCCACTTCTCGTTCCCATTTGAATATGTTTGGAAAGTGACCTAATGTCATTTTTGATGGGTGGAGGTAATCGACATTTGGTAGGGACTTAGGAGGACTCTCTATAATTTAATTTTAGCATTACCTTGCTATAGGAGTAGAAATTATTTTTACGTACTCAAATTAATCGTAGTACTTGAAAAGATATATTTTATTTCTTCCTTTTTATCCCTCATTTATTTTATTTTTTAAATTATATCGTATAGGGACAAACAAGGATCTAATAACTGAGTTATTTTTAAATAATAATTTGTTCTTAAGGAGATGCATGTTTTGAAGATAGTAATCAACTTTTAGATACACATTTTATTTTAAGAGAATTTTGATGAAGATGACTTTAAAGGTTAAAATATTTTAAAATATAGTAAGGTCATGTAGAGTCTTGATTAACTTAAGATTATAATATAGGAATGTGACATTTTTGGGACATGGCTCTATGTCTAGAAACCTATTTTTATTCTAACCACATTCTTAGGGTCATAACTTTGTACTTGGACTTTTGTTTTGATCCATCTACAATGAGAAAATAACTTTTATACTCTTGAAATCTTTATTACCTATTCAAAAGCCCTTAAAAAATAAAATTGTGTATGATGTACCCTCGAATGTCTATTATGTTATTTTAGGATAACCATTTATATGGAGGAGACATGGTGTTGATGAGTTTGCATCCCAAAGTGTAATCCTCACTAGTGATAGTTTGTGCTTTCAGATACCATAGGTATCTTCTCCTACCTCTGTTTTCTTAACTAGTGCTAAACAATATAGAAAGATGATAGCCAAAATAATAAATTTTAGTCTATTAATGATTAAGTCACAAAGTAGGAAGAACATTGTTACATCTATCATAGACTTTGCATAGTAGAACCATATGGACCAAAATGATAACAAAATATGATGACTTATTCAATTTTCTAATTTGGCTAAAATATTTGATTATAGACTTTGCCCTTGGATACCTTAGGCCTCAAAATCATTAGATATTAGATCCTTAGAACTTAGATTATAGAGACCTTCATCCATTAGGCCATTGATTATGGAGCATATTTCCTAGGACATCTTAAGCATTGTTGTAATTTTACATCAAATATTTGAAAGATGTAAACCCGAATATCCTCGAACCTAGATATTAAAGGCTACAATATTTAGAGTATGAATCTAAACCAAGGATGATAATTTTAAATGGGATAAAGGGTGAAAAATATCCCTTCCAAACCAAGGGAGGAGAAATAGCATCTTCCCCAAGAGAATGGTTATAACAAATTGGAGTTTCCTGATCAAAACCCCATATCGACGGATCCGAGATGTCGCAGAGCGGGAAGGTCGCGTCGGGAGGGCACGGGAGCGGGAGTACCAGCGTATTGAACCAGGGGCTTAGCAAAGCGGAGGGCCACAACAAGGCGGAGGGAGGCCAGTCAGAGGCCGGAGGCTCTACGGAGTCAACCGAAGATGATGTCAGCCATGGGAAGGATCCGCCTGACAAGCGGTGGGTTGGTCAACAGAAATCGTATGCTCAGGCAGCGGCTTCTAAAACCCTCAGTGGTTTATTCACTAAGGACCTATTTCCATCCGGGGATGAGTTGGACATCCCGGAGGAAATCCTCTCAAGTTTCATGGATTTCGAAAAGTTTACCCTAATCGGTAAGTTTATTGGGGGCCGTCCCGATATGGAGACCATTCGCAGGTGGGCGGCAAGAAAGTGGCGGACATCGGGTCACATGGAGTTGGCTGCCCTATCCCGAGGTTTTTTCGCAATTAGACTGAACAATGCAGAGGACTATTGTAGAATTTTGGCTGGGGGTCCTTGGTTTTTGGGACGCAGGAGTCTCTTTCTCAGGAAGTGGGGGATGGATTTCAACCCCGAAACTCAGAATATTAACATTGCCCCAATTTGGGTTAGGCTCCCGAACCTCCCCCTTTTTTGTTGGCATGAAAATGTTATCAGAGGCATTGCTCGCTCCATTGGGGAGTTAGTCACCATTGACCCTCCCACCCGAGCTCGAACCAGATTGTCCAAGCTCGCTTCTATGTTTTGGCGGATTTGGAGGCGAACCTTCCGTCCTCCATCACTCTGCGGTCTGGAGGGTCCTTTCTTCACAAGCAAGTCATTAACTACGAGAATAGGCCTGCCTACTGCCCTCAGTGTAGTTCTCAGGGGCATCTTCAGTCTAATTGTCCTCTTCAAAAGTCGAGGAAGAAGAGGGGGGATTCCTGCAACCCCCTGGAACATGGTGAAGGGCAACTGAAACACCCTGTTGCGACAGAGCCTGTGTCGTCAGATCCTTCTAGGGAACTCCCCGAATCTTCCATCCCTGATGAGGGATTCATCCTCCATTCAGGCGCCACTCAGTGCGGTGCAAGCTCCCAACCAGAACATCAAGCGAAAAAGGAACAATCCCCCTCCCGTACTCCAGCTCAGGCTGATTCACCAAAAATCCATAACCAGAACCCTCCCGAGGCCCAAAACCTGTTTGAAGATTACTTGCTGGGAAAGAGGGGCGAACAACCTGGCAATATTAGTCCTCGAAACACCAGGAGCCGAAAGCAAGGGGTGGATTTTGGTTGTGAAAGGAAGCAGGGGCGTCCTCCTAACAAAGAAAGGAGGGACAAGGAGACGGCAGCAGATGTTGCAAATGGCACTCAGCGACTGCTTTTTCAAGAAGATTCCGACTCCCTGGTGGGTGATTCGCTTGTCCCAAAACCTCCCATCCAGCAGGGAAAGGGAGGTAAGAAGTATCTTAAAGTGTCCAGATGAAGGTCCTCTCATGGAATGTGAGAGGCCTTAACGGAGTGGCCAAACACAGGGTGGTGGCCGATCTCCGAAAGAAGTCTAACCCCTCCATCCTTATTTTGCAAGAGACTAAGTCTGATGCTATTGCTTCTGCCAAGGCTGCTAAGGCCATTTGGGCCAAGGGAAAATTCCTTTTCAGTCCTGCAATTGGTTTCGCAGGCGGCCTCATGGTACTGTGGGATCCTGACAGTGTCGAGGGCAGCCTTTTATCAGTTTCCAGCAGGATTATCAACGTTTTGTTTCATTCCAAAGTTGATAATTCCTCGTGGATTTTGACCAATGTTTACGCCTCGAACTCTGCTTCGGAGAGAGCAGAGATGTGGAAAGCTATTTCTCTGATGAGGGATAATTTTAGCGACTTTTCATGGGTTGTAGGAGGGGATTTCAACTGCCCTCTTCATCCTTCAAAAAATAAGGGAGGCGCTGAACTTCCCAGTCGTAGCTTGGAGGACTTCAGAGACTTCGTATCTTCCAATAACCTGCTTGACATTGAACTCAAGGGGGCGTCCTTCACTTGGAGCAACAGGAGGATTGGGAGCAATCTTATCCAGGTCAAGCTTGACCGGTTCTTCATTTCCCATGAAGCTATTCCCTTCCTCGGTGCTGCAACTCTCTCAGCTTTGCCAAGGATCGGGTCTGACCATAATCCCATTCTCCTAGAGGTCACTGACGGGCCTGGTTTTAAGACCCCCTTCAGATTCGAGTCCATGTGGATTTCCCACAAGGATTTCAGAGAGGTGGTGTCGGCTTGGTGGCAGGTGAAGGTGGCAGGTTCAGCATCCAAAAGACTGGCCCTAAAACTCAAGCTGATTAAAAAGAATTTGAAGTTGTGGAACAAGGAGGTTTTCGGCAACATTTTCGAGTCTAAAAAGTCCATTTCAGAAAACTTGAAGATTCTGGAGGAGAAGATGGAGGTCGAAGGGTATTCTGAAGCCCTCAGAGAGGAGGAACGGAGCCTCCTGGTGGACTACCATTCCATTCTTGCTAGGGAGGAAACGTTTTGGCGTCAGAAGTCCAGAGATCTCTGGTTGAAGCATGGAGACTCTAATTCAAAGTTTTTTCACGCGTCTACCATGAGGCACAGGGGGGCCAATAAGATCAGGGAGGTGGTATGCAAGGATGGTCATACGACCAGGGAGATTGAGGAAATTCGTAGTGAAGCTGTCGAGTTCTTCCAGGATCTGCTGGGTGTTCCTCCTGACAACGATCTCCAAGTCCAAAAATCCCTGCTTGCTAACTTCCCCACCAAAGTTCCCCATGAGGTGAGTATTAAGCTCCTGGAACCGTTTTCCCATTTCGAGATTAAGGAAGCTCTCTTCTCCATGCAACCAGATAAGGCCCCCGGGCCCGATGGTTTTCCCCCCCATTTTTCCAAGTTATGTGGGATGTTGTAGGGTCTGATGTCTGTGAAGCAATTCTGGAAATCCAAGCCTCTAGATCCATCCATCCGAAGCTCAACTCTACCTTTCTAGCTCTCATTCCCAAGACGCCTGCCTGCAAAAGCTTCTCTGACTATCGGCCCATCAGCCTGTGCAATGTTTTCTACAAAATTCTTACCAAGACTATTGCCAATCGTCTGAGGTCCCTCCTCCCTTCCTTGGTTGGTCCTGCTCAGGGAAGCACCGTTAAGGGCAGAAACATCCTTGACGGTGTCATCACAATCCATGAGACCCTCCATTCTGCCCACTGTTCCAAAAATGTTGCGCTTTTCCTTAAGCTTGACATGAATAAAGCTTTTGACAGAGTCGACAGGAGGTTTCTCTGTGTTGTCCTCTGCAAGTTTGGCTTTCACCCTCATTGGATTGACCTAGTGAGCAGCTGCATTTCCACTCCTTCCTTTTTGGTTCTGATCAACGGGTCCCCTGCTGGGTTCTTCCAAAGTGCGCGAGGCCTCAGACAAGGTGATCCTCTGTCTCCTATTTTGTTCATTCTTCTGGCTGAGGTTCTAAGTTGGTCCTTGAATGAAGCTCTCCACCGAAACAAGATTTTTGGCATTTTGCCCACTTCCAGAGTTGATCCTGTCACTCATCAACAATTTGTGGATGACACGCTCATTTCCACTGGAGCGTCTGTCACCCAGGCCAAGTCTATTAAGCGCATTTTGATCCGGTATGAGAAGGCTGCTGGCCAAAAAGTTAATTATATCAAGAGCAAAATTTATTTTATTAATACTCCATTGCGCAGGCAAATTCGCATTGCCAGAATTCTCGAATGCACTATTGATTCCCTGCCTGCAACTTATTTGGGGTTACCTCTGGCCTGTAATGGACGTGCCGACGGAAACATGTGGAACATGATCCTGGAACGGCTTCACAAGAAACTCAGCACCTGGAAAGGCAAACTTTTGTCGCAAGCTGGGAAGGCCACCCTTACCAAAGCCTGCCTTCAAGGAATTCCCACTTATTTCATGTCTGTTTTCATGCTTCCTGTGTCGATTCATTCCAAGATTGAGAAGATACAGAGGAATTTTCTTTGGTCTGGCAGTGAAGAAAGATCCATATTTCCTCTTGTGGCCTGGGACAAGGTTTGCCTACGAAAAGATCAAGGTGGCATGGGAATGAGAAGATCCAGACTCATGAACACGGCTTTGATTGCCAAACATGCTTGGAGGATCCTTACTAATGAACCGGCGGAGTGGGTCAAGCTGGTTAAAAGGAAGTATCTTGGCCGAAATTCTCTATTCGAAGCTGTGCCTCCGCCCGAAGCTTCTGCTTTTTGGAAAACTGTGCTTCAGGCCCGTTCGTTGATTAGCAGGGGAGCTCATTGGATCTTGGGTGATGGATCCTCTATCCTTTTCTGGAGAGACAGGTGGGCTACAGATGAAGCTCTCGAATTGAAAGTGGACCTGGCTGGTCTGAGGGCCCAGATCGATCCAAACTTTCAACTCAAGGTGGCAGAATTCATTGACCGGAGTTCTCTTCCCCCTCGGTGGAAACTTTCGGTTGTTGATGGCTTTAACAATGAGTTGGCTTTTTTGTCTAGTGTCCTTCAATCTGTTTTAATTCCTTCGGTCATAAGGGAGGACAAAATTATTTGGCGCGGCACGCAGGATGGTTGTTTTTCTGTCAAGTCCGCCTATGACCTTCTTACGTGTGAGGTTGCCTTGGATCTCCGGTGGAAGGCGATTTGGAGGAAAGGGATTATTCCTAAGGTGAACTACTTTGCTTGGATTGCCTTTCATAATAAAGCCCTAACCATAGATAATCTGCACAAGAGAGGCTTTGCAATTCCCAACAGGTGCTATCTATGCTTAGCTGATTGTGAATCGTCGGACCACTTATTCTTACACTGTCCCTTTTCCCACTCGGTCCTCAACTTTGTGTTGTCCTCCTTCCAAATCCTTTGGTGCACTCCCCGATCCCTCAAAGACGCTTTCCTCCAATGGCCCAATCCCTTCAAGAATCCCAAACTCCGCTTTCTTGTTGAAGCCTCCTTCCACCATTCCATCTGGCAAATTTGGCTTGAGAGAAATGCCAGAGTCTTTGGCAAGACCCCTAGGGTGGCACCCTCTGTCGCCCAGAGAGCCTTATCTTTCATCGTCGAGAATTCAAAAATTATTCCCAGTTCCCGTCCTCACCTTCCTGGGGAAGAAATTATTTTCAAAAGGTTGGACCTGTGCCCATCTTCCAAGGTTGGTTCTGTGACCGGTCGTAGGAATGCCACTTGGACCGCGCCTCCTGTGGGGTGGATCAAACTTAATTTTGATGGGGCTGCTAAAGGCAACCCGGGGCCCGTCGGATCCGGAGGTGTGGTTAGAGACCATAATGGTGAGCTGATTCTGGCTTACTGTGAAGATTTGGGCTCTCAGACGAATCATTTTGCTGAAGCCCGAGGTGTGTTGAAAGGCTTGCAGGTCCTATCGGATGATCCTAGGCCTCTAATTATTGAAGGCGACTCTCTTAACATTATCAACTACCTCCGTGGCTCCAAAGACCCGTCCTGGCGGGTCTTAAACATCATTCTCGAGGCTAGAATGCTTCTTTCTCAGCGTGTCAGGTGGGAGGCGGGGCACATCTTCAGAGAAGGTAACCGGGTGGCGGACCACTTGGCCAACAAAGGACTTGTGACCACGTGTCCGGTGGTTTGGCGATCTCGTTTTCCATCCGAGGTAGATAGCTTGGCCAGGGCGGATTTTCCCTCATGATGTTTCATCAGTGTCAGGTGTTTTCTCCTGATGTTTTTGTGGGTCGGGTGGCGGGCCCCTCTAACCTCGCCATTCGCACTCCTTTCTTCAAAGATGGTTGTTTCCATGTTTCCAAGGTTCATGAGGATCAGGAGGATCCCGAATAGCTTCCCCTCTGCTTGGATGGTTTTTGTTTGTTTATTGTCTTGTTTATCCGGCTATAATTTTTGTTTGAATGTCTTTCGTAACCAGAATATTCAGGACTGTCTGCCTCATTTGGTGCCTTCGGGCAATTAGCAACTCCTTGTTTTTTCTTCAATCTGGTTTACTTACCCAGCCACGTGGCATGAAACATCATCTGGCAAGGCTGATTTTGTATATAAGGTTTTGGGATCCTCTATAAAAACCCACTGTTAATTTATTATAATAATTACCAAAAAAAAAAAAAAAACATCTTCCCCTTGGAATAAAATAATAGTTTACCAAATTAACCCTTCTCCCAAATTAAGGGAGGAGGATTGGTATCTTTGCTAATGGGAATTTAATATTGATTAAATTAAGGCATCTTACTAATTCAATAGTAGACCTTTTGAATTAAGAAAAAGGATCAAAAAGAGAAAGGGTTAATGGATTAGGACTCCCCTCCAAATGGATGGAGGAGGAAGGCCTAAATGGTGGCTAGGAATGGGCCAAATAAGATAAAATAATAAATGAAATCTCATTTCTTGAAAGACCTTTTAATAAAGGAAATAAAATATTATAATAATATTATCTCCACCCTACCAAAAAGCTGAATTGGGTATCCAAAATCCAATTGATAATGTTGGCAAGGGGTACTGGGCGCCCCGGGGGTTTGTGGGGGGGTGAACCCCACCCGGTTGGTCTCCTCCGGCCGAGGGCGCCCCCAAAGGGGGTTTTGCAAAAAAAAATAATAATAATAATATGATATATTATATTATTAATATTATAATATTGAGCCACCTTCATGACTCATAAAGGTAGATAATTGGCATAATTAGCTTAACTTATTAATGATGTTTAGCATTAATAAGAGGGTTTAATTAATTGTCATAAGGGATTGTGCGATGACAAAGACCTAACCATACCTATTAAATCCCTATTTTTATTCAAGGGTAGAGAATTAGAATCTTTCCTTAGGAATTAAATAATGTTTTTCAAAATATACCCTCTTTCCAAACCAATGGTGGAGAAAGGGCATCTTAATTAAAGTGTTATTAGAATAGAAGGCATAAACCCTTTTGATGGCAACCTTCTTCAAATTAAGGGAGGAGCATAAAATGGGGCCATAATGGAAGATATTTCTATAATTTAATATTAACTCACCTTTATGACTCATAAAATGGAGAAATTAATAGTTTAATAAAGGCATATTTCAAGAAGACCTTTATATAAGCCTAAGAGGGCTTAGTTGGGAGTTAATGAAGCACAAGGAGAAGACTAGGCTAAGAAGAGCAAGAGGAGGACTTGGAGGCTAACATGAGAGGGCAAATAGTAGGAGGTAATCTTGGAAGGCAATATTAAGAGTATTAGAAGGAGGCATATTGGAGGAGAAGGAGAATTCAGGTGGACTCCTTTCATGATTTTAATTTCCTCCTAATTGCTTTCATATCTAAAGGATTGTCTTTCCTTCTATGCTCTGAATGTTTCCCATTAATACATGCTTTGTCTTTGAGTAACTAGGTGATATAGAATATCTTCTCCTTTAATACATGCTTTGTATGTGATTACTTTCAAAATCTTAGTAATGAATGATTTTTTTAGAGGATAAATAGACTCCATTAATGGCAGATTTTATACTCTATTTATGCAATATGGTATTATAGAAAATTATTTACAAGGAAATAAAAACCCTATTTTTTTAGACTAGTTGGTATCTAAATATAGGAAATTGTTTATAGAGAAAGGAAAACCCTATTGTTTGAGACTACTTGGTCCCTGAATATAGGAAATTATTTATAGGGAAAGGAAAACCCTATTGTTTGAGACTAGTTGGTCTCTAAATATAGGAAATTGTTTATAGGGAAATGAAAACCCTATTGTTTGAGACTAGTTGATCTCTAAATATAGGAAATTGTTTATAGGCAAAGGAAAGCCCTATTTTTTGAAGACTAGTTGGTCTCTAAATAGATGGAATTAATTTTAGGGGATGAAAAACCAGATTATTTAAGATTAGTTGACCTTTGAATTAAATGGACTAATATCTTCTTTTAAAATAATTAGAGATTGTGTAGACCAATTGGTTCATCCAAACCCCATAAGGGGGGGCGGAGGTCCAAGGTTCAAATCTCGAGCCTCTTTAGACTGAACGCTTGTCCCTTTCCTTGTGCTTTCAACGGTGTAAAAGGTTTAAAATGATTGTGGCATGATGGTTATAGGGACAGACTACGCAAAGATCTGTGTGGCGACTTCTGGGGCAAACAACGCAGAATACTGTGGCGACCATAAAAAGCTGGGCAGCCTACCCGGATTCATGGCGGCTACCAATTCCACCATGTAAATTCAAAAAATAATAATAATAATTAGAGATTAAATGGACTAATATCTTATTTTGGAATAATTTGAGATTAAATGGATTAATCTCCCCTTTTGGAATAATTAGAGATTAAATGGACTAATCTCTTATTTTGGAATAATTAGAGATTAAATGGACTAATCTCTTCTTTTGGAATAATTTGAGATTAAATGGATTAATCTCCCCTTTTGGAATAATTAGAGATTAAATGGACTAATCTCTTATTTTGGAATAATTTGAGATTAAATGGATTAATATCCTCTTTTGGAATTAGAGATTAAATGGATTGATCTCCCTTTTTGATTAACCTCCTCTTCAATTTACTAAGAAATTATGTGATTAAATCTCCCTTTTGATTTAACAAATGCATATTTTTGAAAGATAAGATATATTACCTTTTGGAGCTTTTAATAAGATAAGTATGAGATTCCCTTAATATGCATTTTGAAAATTTAATAAGAGAAGTATGGGCTTATCTTACAGTGATTTGTTTTTTATATTAAAGGATAGATTAAATGATTTATCTATGAATCTTGCTATATGCAAACTTGGAAATTATAGGAAAGAATGGAAGAGGAGATTCATTCTTGAAGGGATTATGGGGTTCCTTCCTGAAATTTATTTTATACAAAATGATTGTGGAAAACATGATACTATATTTGGTGAAAATATATTGTTAAATGCATTTGGGAAGAATTGTGGAAATTCTTATGATATTATTTGGATACTTTTGGAAAAACGAATTGTGGAAATTCCTTAATTGATTGTATTGAATAAATTTATGATTATGAAATAAAAGAGATGTCTTTGAGGTTGGGTTTTTCCCTTCGGTGTTTCCCAGGATAGATGTGGTGTTATCTTTGAAACTTGCATATTCCATTTTTAATTTATTATATGCTCTTCAATGGAAAGTTATTATTATTATGGATATGAATTGAACCAAGAGTTTCTTTGAAATGCAAGAAAACTTATTTATGATGTTATGAAAGGAAAATGATATATGCATAGTCTTTTACTAATATGGAATATGAATGAAATCATGTCTTGTTTATATGATGGAATATTTTATATTCACTTAAGAATGCTTTAGTTCAATATATTGTCCATTGCAATAGTCATGGAATGTTTTAGGAAAAAGTATTATAATATGCCTAGAGAGAGATGGCAAATCATATGTGGTTTAGTTAAGTGGGGGTACTTGGGAATACAATGCTTTAGACATCTTGGTCAATACCTTTTCAAGATATTTCCATGATTTGGGATAGTCATGAGGAGATGACTACCAAATCGATTGAGGAAATACTTTCTAAGTTGTAGCTCAAAATTACATTTTGGGTTGTAGCCCAAATACATTTTAGTTGTAGCTCAAACAAGTTCATATATTTGATTGCAAGGAACACATTTTTAGTTGTAGATCGAATGTACATTTTGGGTTGTAGCTTGAATGCATTGAGGTGTATATCAAATGAGTTCCTACATTCTAGGTTGTAACCTGAATGTGTTTGGGTTGTAGCCCAAATAATAGTTACAAGGAGGTAACTAGCAATCATTGGCAATAGAACATTTTGGGTTGTAGCCCAAATGTGTTTGAGTTGTAGCTCTACATTCTAAGTTGTAGCTTGAATGTACATGTTGGGTTGTAGCCCACATGTGTCTGGGTTGGAGCCCAAAATATAAGAACTCTAAGCTATGGGACATTGATCAGTCCTATCCACTTGAGTGTCATAAATTGCAATCAATCTCAAAAGTGGTTATGCCTTATGTGAAATGAAAATAGAAATAGAAATCTTGCGAACCTTACTTGTGTAACCTTTGCATTTGAATTTTACAGCTTAAAAAAATTATTCTCTTTTGGATTATTTTGAGTTAAGTAATAAGTGGGGTTTTACATCTTGGGATTGTCTCTTCATATTCTCATCCTCCATAGGTGTCATCCTATATGTTTTCTTGTTCAATAAACTTGATCCAAGAACTAAATCGTATGTGGTTTAGTTACATTCAAGTGGGTGTACTTGGGAATACAATGCTTTAGCCATCTTGGTCAATACCTTTTCAAGATATTTTCATGATTTGGGATAGTCATGAGGATATGACTACCAAATCGATTGAGGAAATACTTTCTAAGTTGTAGCTCAAAATTACATTTTGGGTTGTAGCCCAAATACATTTTAGTTGTAGCTCAAACGAGTTCCCACATTTTATTGCAAGGAATACATTTTTAGTTGTAGATCGAATGTACATTTTGGGTTGTAGCTTGAATGAATTGAGGTGTATCTCAAATGAGTTCCTACATTCTAGGTTGTAGCTTGAATGTATTTGGGTTGCAACCTAAATAATAGTTACAAGGAGGTAACTAACAATCATTGGCAATAGAACATTCTGGGCTGTAGCCCAAATGTGTTTGAGTTGTAGCTCTACATTCTAAGTTGTAGCTTGAATATACATATTGGGTTGTAGCCCACATGTGTCTGGGTTGGAGCCCAAAAAATAATTACCCTAAGCTACGGGACATTGATTAGTCCTATCCACTTGAGTGTCATAAGCTGCGGTCAATCTCAAAAGTGGTTATGCCTTATGTGAAATGAAAATAGAAATAGAAATATTGTGAACCTTACTTGTGCAACCTTTGCATTTGAATTTTATAGCTTAAAAAAATTATTCTCTTTTGGATTATTTTGAGTTAAGTAACAAGTGGGTTTTTACATCTTGGACTTATCTCTTCATCGTCTCATCCTCCATAGGTGTCATCCTATATTTTTTCTTGTTCAATAAACTTGATCCAAGAATAAAATCCATATAGAGGTTTATGCTTCTCATGGGTGGAAACCCATCCAGCAACTCCTTTGATAAGATATCGGTATCCTCCTCCAACATACTTTTCACTTTAAGTGGAATTTCATCCACTTTATATGTTACCCCAAATTTTATGGATTTAGCTATGAAAGTAATGTAAGCTTATTTTTTGTGCATCCCTCTTAGAAACTATTTTTTTGAGATTAAACATACTTTAGGACTTGTTGGCAGTTTTGACATCTTGCCACATTGTAATTTTTGTTGGGATTTTTATCTACAAATTAAATTGTGTAAAAAAATGGTGAAATATAATGGATGATGCAACAATTTCGTTGATGTATTTTTTTGGAGTTATTTTTTTGTTTTAAATCCTCTTCCTTGGATTTTCGTGGACTCTGTGTTGGGAAAAAATGGGGTTTTAAGGCCATATTTCATACAGTTAAAAGAAACAAATAAGTGGGGGTGAAACGCCTTCATTTTTACAAGAGCAAGCATAGGCAAGTCAAAGATTGTTGAATGGAGAAGTTAAGGGTGAATTCACCCCAAAGGAGGGGTGAAAATCCCATTCGCCTCATTTTGAGGTGAACATCATTTTAAAAAAAAGGTAGTAAAAAATTAAAGTGAATGGCCTTAGTTGAAAATTCAAAGGCGCTTTCATCCCAAGTGAGGGGCGAAAATCCTTTTCACCCCTCATTGGGGCAAAACCACATTTTAAAAAGTTAAAAACTTGTGGGCCCATCATCAAACAACCAAGGAAAAATTAAAATGTGAGTTCACCTTGGGTGGAGGTGAAACTCTCTTTCGCCCCTCTTGGGGGTGAAAGCATAGTAAATTATTTTGGAAAGCACGTGTGGGGCCCGATGTTGAAAAGTCAAACACGGTTTCACCCCAAGTGAAGGGTGAAACTCCTTTTTCCCCTCCTTGGGGTGAAACCATAGTGCAAGTGGAAATACGCATCGTGGGTCCCATTTTGGTGAATTAAAGGTGATTTCAAAAGGGTTTCACCTCAAGTGAGGGGTGAACATCCCATTCGCCCCTCCTTGGGGTGAACATAAGTTTCAAGGCAGTGCAAAATATTGACAAGTCAAAGGGTGTTTCACCCCTAGAGAGGAGCAAAACTTTATTTCGCCTCTATTTGGGGTGAAACACAATTTAAAAGGTTGTAAGATGGCACAAGTTATGGGTTGTTAATTGGGACATCAAAAAAGGTAAGTAAAAGAATATTTTTATCCCAAGTGAGGGGCAAAATTCCACTTTTTCCCCTCCTTTGAGTGAAATGGTATGAAATGGTGCAAGCCACAATTCAAAGGTGAATAACAAGGGATTTTCACTCCTCTTGAGGTAAAAAAAATGGTAAGGCACCAAATATTGCTATGAACAAAAAGTGAGTTCACCCTCAGAGGGGATGAAACTCAATTTTTCCCTCTTAGAGGGGCAAAACTATATGAATTGATGATTTTTATATTTTTAGCATTGTGTTTAAAATATGGGTGCACACTCTAAATGAAAGGAAGTTTTGGTGAAGAAAGGAAAGCTTTGAACATAGAATAGATGACAAAATATTGAAGAAATGTGCACAGTGTGTTTTCACCCAATTTTGCTCCAGAAGGGCTTGTCACCCCATTTTTGGGCGAAATTAATTTTAATAGCAAAGGAGATTTTTCAAAGACACCAATTGTGCAAATTTTTTTGGGAAAGACCAAGGGATAATGAAATTTAATTTTTGGGGCAAAAAAAATAGTTTTGGGCTCGAATTTTAGCTAAAGATCTATAGGGTTAAATGTTAAAAGGTGATTTTGATTATTTCCAAGGCATCACCCACCTACTTCACCTCTTTTCAAAATGACATTTATATCTAGTGGACTCTCTTGGCAAGGGTGAATTTCCAAGGCACAATGGTGACATAGATTCAATGACCAGATTTCCTATTTTCATGCACCGACATCCAAGCTTGCTAATTTCCCAAGAATTTTTCCTCCGAAGTT
The DNA here is from genome assembly GCA_028583015.1 of Wollemia nobilis. Taxonomy (NCBI): domain Eukaryota; kingdom Viridiplantae; phylum Streptophyta; class Pinopsida; order Araucariales; family Araucariaceae; genus Wollemia; species Wollemia nobilis. The sequence continues at coordinate 28,473,643 of JAQPPZ010015824.1, read as the reverse complement.
GGATCACTGCTCCCAAAGGAATATTTTAAAGGAGAAAATTCCTCTTGTTGGTTCCTGATCTATGGATATTTTTTCCTCATATGTATTAAAAGAAAGAGGTGAAATCCTCTATAAATACTAGATATTTTCATGTAACAAGGAGGATGGAAACTCTGCAAAAAAACACTTTGATTTTTTTGCATAAATAGAAGGATACTCGGTTTTTGATTCCTTGAATGGTTTTGTGTGTGATTTCTTTCTGCTTAACATTTTTGCTCATATTCATGTCTATTATTGGCTAATTTTAAATTCTGCATCTAGATTTAACTATTGCTAGTGAGGGAGTGAATACCATAATATCCTTTGGAAGTTATCTCTACAAACCATAAGTGGTTATTCTATCTTTCTTTCTATTATATTCTTCTTAACACTTAATTTCAATTTTTGTTGCTAGTCTATCCCCATACTACATCATTCGGCTTATAGCCATATTTCTCATCTCTTTTCACCATTTCCCATTTATCTTCTATAACTCTAAGTTTAAAACTGGTGTAGGATTAGTAAGGGAGCCAACCCTTTCTGGAGATTGGCCCGAAGGACGTTTCTCTCCTTTGGCCTTTCTATGTTGGTCGTTTCTAGGATGCACAAATATATTTTTGTATTTTAGGCAGATATTTAACCAACAATTTTTGGCACGTTGGTGGGACTCACAAGTCTCATATTGAGAAATATACGCAATATTAAGGTCTTGATGTTCACCTTTTTATTGTTAAGCTACAACATCTGGAAACTCAGCTATACCCAAAATCCTTTGAATGTGAAGTTGGTGAAAGTTGTACTTTATGATAACAAGATTAAAGGACAAAAATCTTGAAAACCCCATTGAGTTCTTTGATCTTGACACCCAAAAATTAGGAGAACACCCTAGATTATTCACCTTGACTCTTACATCAGTCGTGATATCTTCACAAATAGCTGGTGTGTTTTCCATTCCTTCAAGTCCAGCTAGTACTGCTACTAGCGTTCCTCCACCTCAAGAAAATTATCCAATCAATATGGCTCAAAATCCACCACCACAGCCACCAAGATAGTTCCCAGCATGGAACAGCTCAAGAGATTTGAATCTACAAGCTCAAAATCTAGTCCCTCAAGTAGCATTAAAGGCTTTGCCCACCTAGGAAGGTACATGTAAGATTGCTTATGAGAATGTCTAGGATGTGGCTTCTCTGACGATAATCCACAACATAACAAATGAAGACATTATGGTAAGAATGCTCATGTTGTCCCTTAGAGAAAATTTGTTGTATTGGTACCGATATTTACCGCCCACTACTATCACCACATGGGACCATTTGGTAGAACTGCTGATTAAGATTTTCCATGACCAAGATGATCCTTTTTTCTTGCTGCACCAATTCACAAACATCTGAAGGCATTCGTAGGAGGAAATAGTGGATTTCAATTTTAGGTTCACTCAAACTTGGTGGAGAGTTCCTGATGGTCTTTGGTTGACAATTGAACAAGCCATGTTCTACTATATCTAGGATTTCAACTCTAACATTGGTATGTTCATTCGACAAGACAATATCAATACATTCCTAGATTTGTACATGTAGGCACAAATGGCCAAAGTGGATCTGATTGCCATAGGTAAGCTGCCTCCAAAGGTAACAATGCCTATCTTTCTCGATCTTCCACAACATTTGTACTCTAGTGCATTTTCATAGCCCATGCCTTCTATGTATCTTGTTCCTTCATGGGGCTCGAGTTCACCTCAAATTGCATCAATTCCAGCTTTGCAATTACCCACTCCAACTATTCCATAACTACCTGCTTCTTTTCCTATTCCAGTATTGCCTTCTCCACCAGTACCTCTACCTTTTCCAGTACCTCTAATACCCTCAAATCCCAATCCTCAAATTAAATTTTTGCAGGAGATGTAATCAATTAATTCATTAGTGAGAAAAATGTCAAAAAAAATCATAGCCATTAAGAAGAAGCAAGATGAGAGTGACTTTCAATCAAGGATATTTCAAACACCATCTATTACTAGAGAGCAACTAGCTTCGACTAGAAAAGGTTCTGAGAGAAATACAATCATATTGGTAAATGAAGAAGCTGGTACATTAGAAAAAATATATTGGTGTTGTACTTATAACGACCCTCATGGTGAAGATATGTGCATAGTTCATTTGAACTATGTACAAACATTAGTAGAATTTTTTTCTGGTGGATAGATCAATATGATCATGGAAGTTGATCATAATTTCATGGTCCCTTCCTTGGAGCAAGTCTTATTTCTTATGAGGGTTGGGAAGAAGCTAGTAACTGTTGATCAGGTAGATATGGAGCTATTGAAGATCCTTGTTTAATAGAAGGTACAAAGTGAAAATGTACATCCATAAGCAAAAGCACCTGGTGCAATTCCTAAGTAGCAAGATTATGTCTTGTTGAAATATCTCTTGTCCACATGAGCTCAAGAGAGGTTGTAGGCAAAGGCCTTAACTTCACAACCTATAGATACTCAAGTACAAGCTTAGGTGAAAGAAAAAGCCAAAGAATAACTCAAGTACCCATCATTGACCAAGCATCAAATGGTAGAAGCTACTCAGCAGTACCAAAATAAATATGAGCCAGCTAGTGAAGGGAAAGACTCTGGTACCTCTGACTATAACATTGTTGAAGAGATAAAGAGAATCCCTGCTAAGGTGAGTTTGCATGATGCATTGCAACTCTCTGGACAGTTTGATCTATTGCAGGAGTATCTCAAGTATATAAAGAATAAAAAGAAAAACCCCACCTAGATAGTGCTAGCATAGACACTGGCAACTTCTACCACTAGTAAGAATAGACCACCCCCATTCTATCTGTCTCTCGGGATGGAGAGGTGGATTATGCATAATTGCATGATCAATTTTGGTGTCGCGACTACTGTCATGCCAAAGGTAGTATGTGAGGTCATGGGAATGGAGTACACAAGGAGCATTCCAAGCATCTTACAGTTGGATAGGACCCTAGTCAAAATGGTGGGTGTGAAAATATATTCCCATTGTTCTACATAGCACGCCATAGATTATCATTATTCAGGAAGTGGTGGTAATTTATTTAGAACCATACTTTAGCATGTGCCTTTTGAGGGAATTTATGGTAAAGTTGGAAGGATATCTTTCCCTATACTATTCACACTTGGATATTCCTTTCAAGGGAATTATAATACAGATCTATAATGAAAATCCTTCCACTTTTCATATAGAGAAACTTGAAGAAGAAGAAAATTCCACAAGCTCGATCAACATGATAACAAAAGAGTTGCAAGAAATGAACTTTATGGAGGAAGCTCTTGTTGAGCTTCATTTGGAAGATGAATTTTCATTGATGGATTTTAATGCAATGGTGGAGACTGATATCGGTTGCTACACCATAACCAAACATGAAAAGGTTGAAGCTGAAGTAGTTATGAAAATTATATTTCAATGGTGCAATATGCAAGAATGGCGTAAGAGCTAGGACTGTTCTTGTTGCTCCTTCAGGGGTACAAAAAACATATACCGATTAACCTAGAGTTGTACAAACAATGTCATCGAATATGAAGCATTGTGCCTTGGCCTAAAGAAAACGAATAATTTTAGAATCAAACAATTGCAGATTTTTGAAGATTTTGAGCTCATTGTCAATAAGACTATTAAAAAATGCATATCAAAGCAACATTATTTGAAGGCCTATCGCAATAAGGTATGGGATTTGGTTGAGTCTTTTATAGCACTAAATGTTCAAGTAATTTTATGAGAACAAAATAAACATGTAGACATATTGGCATCCCTTGGTGCTAACTTCTCTCCCATTGAGCAAGTGGTAAGGAGACCAAAGGCCATAAGGGTTATTTTTAGACCTTCGATCCTTGACAAAAACCTCTACTGGAAGGTGTTCGATAGCGATGAGAAGATAGTCAATTTTTTGATTAAGAAAGCCAGTAGTGTAGAAGAAAGAATACTAGTTGAGGAGGAAATTGAAGGGATGATCCAATTAAAAAATAATCAGATTCCCAAGGGATTAATTTTTCTTGAGAGGTTGTTTGACTAGAATGACGGATCGTAGAAGCAGAAGATTAAGGTCAATGATAAGGAGTATAAATAATTACAATTGAAATCTGATAAGATGATCAAAATCAAAACAGACTGTACTCCAAAAGAGCATGAGGAAATTAAGAAGTTGTGTTATGAATTCCCTGACATTATTGCATGGAATTATCATGATTTGAAAGGGTATGATAAAAATATGATTTAGCACACCATAAAATTGTAGGAAGGGGTAAAACCCTTTTGACAAAAACAATAGCCTATTAATCCAAAAATTGAAGTACTGATGAAAGCAAAACTACTAAATATGCTAGAGGCAAAATCATTTATCCCATCAAACACTCAACTTGGATGGCAAACTTGGTTCCAATACGAAATAAGAATGGAGATATTCACCTATGCGAATATTTTTGTAATCTAAACTAGGCGTCTCTAAAAGACCATTATCCCTTGTTGCAGAGTGACCAGATCCTCCACGTTGTTGCTGGAGTGCAAATATTTTCACTGCTTGATGGTTTCTCCGGCTATAATCATATTTGGGTAAAGGATGAGGACTAGCATAAAATAAAATTTACTACCAAGTGGGGCACTTTTGCCTATCAAATAATACCTTTCAGTCTTTCAAATGTTGGTGTCACTTTTCAAAGAGTAATGGATGTCACCTTTGGTGAGTTGTTGAATCGAATCATTGTGATATACCTTAATGATATGACTATTTTTTCACATCATAGGGAAGAGCATGGATCTCATCTAAGACATGTGTTTGAAAAGTGTCGATAGTTTGGTATCTCCATCAACCCGAAGAAATATATCTTTGTTGTCAAGGAGGGAAAGCTCTTGGGACATGTCATTTCAAAGGAAGGATTAGCCATTGATACTGTGAGAGCTAAAGCTCTCTTAAAATTGCCACTGCTAGCCAATAAGAAGGACCTGCAATTATTTTTTGGTCAAATCAATTTTATCTAAAAATTCATTATTGATTTTGCTAAGGTAGTGAAGCCAATGACTGAAATCCTAAATAAAAACGTAGATTTCAAATGGAAAGAGAAGAGGAGGAAGGTATTCCAAGAGATTAAAGAGAGAATATTCCAAGCACCAGTATTGATCAATATGAACTATTTAAATATTTTATCCTTTATGTAGTGGGTGAGTAGGAAAGTTATGCCACCGTCCTTAAGTAGAAGTGAGATGATGGTGATGAACATCCAATCACTTTTTTAAGCCAATTCATTCAACCACATGAAGAAAAATATAATTTTATTGAGAAGCAGGTTTATGCAGTTATGAAGTCCTTGAAGAAATTATGACATTTCTTCTCACAAAGTAAGACAATTGTTCATGTTATTCATCCAGATGTTAGAAATTTTATCATTCAAGGAGAGCTTGGTGACAAAAAAGTAGGTTGGATCTCCAATATTTAGGAGTATGATGTAGATATTCGACCAACCAAATTGGTTCGTGATTGGGCACTCTGTTAGAAGTTGGCTAAAAGTGTAGCTTCTCAGTCACTAGTACCATCACATGATGAGGTTATCATTAAGAGCAATCTTGCTAACCAAGTAACAAGCAATCGCAACTAGACAAAGGACCTAGTTAAATTTTTCACATCTATAAGGTGTCCATCTCACCTCAATTTCTCATAAAGGTGAAATTTTAGACTACATGCCCTTAGATATGTCTTGTTGCTGAGTGGATTGTTTCACAAGAACATATATGGTGCATTAAAGAATCTAAAAAATAGAAGATTTGTGAGGAGTTCCACTCTGTGTTAGGATCCTCCATCCTAACATTATTAGTTAATATTATTAATCTTTTAATTATTATATTATTAACTCATAAAGTGAACCATCACATCTCTTCCTAACGTGAACCATCACGTATCTTCACCAATGTAGCTTTAGGTTAGATATATATATTAGGTTGGCCATTCACACAAATCATCCATGAAGAAGAATATATAATTTTTTATTGAATGCATTGGAGGGACCTTCCTACCAATGAAACAGTGATTCTTTATAAAAGTGATTCTTTTAATTTAGATGTTATTTTAATTATTTCTTTATTAAAATTGTGCTAGAACCTTCAGGGTTCTACCATTTGGTATCAAAGCCATGTGGGACCCAACCATGTGGGGTTTTCTCAAGGACCTTCATCAAAACACTTGGGACCTTTGTCAAAACACTTCCGTGCATGAGTATGAAATTTGATTTAAGGATATCACCAAACAATACATAGGGTTGGATGAAAAAAAATTCATATATTGTTTCATCAGTGGATTAAAGGAAGAGATTCGACTAGAGGTACAAATGTTCAACCCTAGTACCATGATGCAGACTATTGGATTGGCCAAATTAGCCAAAGATAAAATCAATGCACAACATCAATTAGGGAAACCACCTATGGGGAAATCTCAAACCACTTACATTGCCCCAAAATATATACATAATGGAAAGGCACAAAGCACTTACACAACCCCCAAAATTAACCCAACCCTACCAATTAAACATCTTAGTTTTGAAGAAATGAAAGAACGACAAGCAAAAGGTCTCTGCTATCATTGCAATGAGAAATTTATTTGTAATCATCAATGTATTACACCTGCACTATATATTTTAGATGCAACTATTCCTTGTAGTTCTTCCAATGACGAAAATATGATTAAGGTAGACATAGTGACAGATACACCTGAATATAGCACTAAATATGGAAATGATGAGGAAGGTAAGGAAGATGAGGAAGCCACGGAAGATAAGAAAGAGGAGGAAGATATGGAAAATAAGGACAATGAGCAAGAAATATCCCAAATACCTGATCACAACAATAAAGGCAATACGGTTGATATGCATAAAGTTATTAATGCATCAGGTAAGGATAAGGTAGACATTCCCGAAATGACCCATTATGGCCAAAATTACACTCTATAAGAACTACACTTAAATTTCTCCCCAATTGTGATTTCTTGCCATTTAACCAAGTCTATTCGAAAACAACACAGAAAGGTGATTACACACTCATTCACTTTTGGCTCTCCTAGGGAACAACAAAAGGATATGGAAGCTTTACCACCACTTTTTATGTATCCTTCTAAAGTGTTTGAGGAACCCCAATGGTTTCCCTCCCATCATCATCATGATTATCCTAAGGAAGATTCTACTATTGTTCTTGGAAACCCCCCACTAACACTTCGACCTTCAAGATATCCCTGCCTTCGAAAAAGTGACATTAAAATAGTATAAGAACTTGCAAAAATTCTGCTTGGAAAACAAAAGATAAAGCTCCTCACTTTGAGCTTTGAGGACAAAGCTCTTTTTAAGGAGGGTGGCATGTTAGGATCCTCCATCCTAACATTATTAGTTAGTATTATTAATCATTAGATTATTATATTATTAACTCAAAAATTGAACCATCACATCTCTTCATAACGTGAACCATCACGTCTCTTCCTAACATGAACCATCATGTCTCTTCACCAACGTGTATATATATATATATATAGATTAGGTTGGCCATTCACACAAATTATCCATAAAGAAGAATATATACTTGTTTATTGAATGCATTGGAGGGACCTTCCTACCAATGAAACAGTGATTTTTTATAAAAGTGATTCTTTTAAATTAGATGCTATTTTAATTATTTCTTTATTAAAATTGTGCTAGAACCTTCAGGCTTCTACCACTCTGGCTTGTTTGGTGGATACTATGCAGGGAGGTCTATGGCCTTGAAAATCATCCAGGCTGGATATTTTTGGCCCACTCTTTTTGCAGACACACACAAAGTGAGTCAAAGCTATGATAATTGTCAGCAATATGTTGACAAGAGTAAGAAGGCATCCTTACCTCTACATCTGATCTAGGTAGAAGCTCCATTTCAATAGTGGAGCTTAGACTTTATTGGGTTCATTGATCCTCATTCTTCTGCTAAACAAAAATATGTTTTGACAGCAACTGACTATATTACTCGGTGGGTGAAGGTCATCCCAACAAAGAAAGTAGATCAAGTGATAGTCATCTCTTTCCTTGAGGGGATAATTACCTGTTTTAGTGTACCAGATGCCATTGTTACTGATGACATGACTCCATTTGAGTGAGGATTATTGAATTTATGGGAAGGTATAGAATTTACCTCAAAACATCTTCTAATTATTACCTGTAGAAAAATGGCTTAGATGAGTCCACAAACAAGAACTTGCTTCGGATTTTGAAGAGAACACTCGAAAGCAACAAAAGGAGTTGGCATCTGCTTCTAAATCAAGCTCTATGGGTGGATCGCATATCAATTAATAAGTCCATTAAAACTTCTCCCTACTCCTTGGTGTATGATAAGGAAGCGGTTTTGCCTACTCACATTGAACTCTCGGTTCTCCAGACATTGCAGATGATCAGAGATGAGGATGATTAATCTAACTCCATGAGAGTAAGGTTAGCCCAACTTCTACAACTTGAGGAAGAAATAGAGAAGGCATATGTTGCTTTCATTGAACATGCCAAGATTATGCATAAGTGGTTTGACAAAAGGATGACTGAATAAAAGTTTAAGGTCAAAGATTCGATACTTAAATGGAATGAGAACAAATCCAAGCTCGAAAAGCACCATAATTTTAAGGTAATTTGGGAATTCCCATTCCAAGTTTCAGGAGTAAATTCAGCCAATGCATACCACCTTCAGGATATGGATGGTCAGGAGCTATCAATCCCAGTTAATGGTCTTCATATGAAGGCCTATTTTCGGTGACAAAATCAAGGATACAAGTATGTAAATATGTACATAGTTTGGTTGACTATTTATTTTTCATAAGTATTTTTATTACTTTTGTCAATAAAAAAATCATATTCGCCCCAAAGATGTTTCTTCTTCCTCAAAAAATTAATTTCGTCCCGAAAAGCCTTTTTATGGATAGTATTATGAGTTTTAGAATAAATTAGAATTAATTATTTTAAATTTTTCAGTAAGTGTTTGAAGGTTCCAAAGTTAAAAAATGATTTATTTTTAAATCAAAGGGGCAAAGAGATGGAGAAATATTAAAAAAGGAAGAGAGGAAGTACTTAATTATTTTACCCCCCCAAAAAAAAATGCAATAAAATTAAAAAAAAGGTTAAAGTGAGAGATTTTATTTAATTTTGCATGAATATTATAAAAGTGGAGGGCGAAATTAAAATTGGACCAAAAGTAAAAAGCAAAGTTTTAATCGCAACTCCAAGAAAAAAGCTTTTATAATAACTCCTTAGACAACGTTTTGATGTCCCCAATGAGCAAGATCTCTCAATTTCACTAAAAAAGCGCTCATTGGTCCGTATGTGATAAATTTATTTCTTGAAAGTGGTCATTGAAAATATAGGGTGTGCTTTTCAAGGGTTAATGCGGTGGAGCATGACTTCCAAAGAAGATTTTGGGTGAAAGGAGGATTAGAAACAATTTTTTTTTCTTTAAAGCGAAAAACCCCTTGTGGGGCCGCCTTGGTCTAAGAGACCACGAACAGGGGGTTTTACACCATCAAAGTCACCCGAGAGTCGCACCCAGACCTGCTCGCACCAACATTATCAATTGGATTTTGGGTACCCAATTCAGCTTTTTGGTAGGGTGGAGATTCGAACCTGGGACCTCCCTTGGAGGATTTCCCTCTCCTCTCCAACTCACCTACAACACCTGGGTGATTAGCAACAATTTTAAAATCATTGATAATCATGCCAGTTGAGTGGAACGAGGCCCATATTTTCTTGACTTTGCCAAGAAGATACGATGCATTTACTCTAGTGGTTGGAGGCACCATCTATAAATAAGACGCAGGTAAATTTGTTCAAAGAAGAAATTTTTAAAGTTTTATTGGTGCATTTTCGAAGCTGGTGGTTGTAGAATTTGCAAAGCGCTCCCCAAGTTGCCAGAATATCCATGATGGGTAAAAAAGTTGCAGAATAAAAAGGCATCGCTGAACCAAAACAATCAAAGAAGAAAGTAGAGGGTGGTAAGAAGTCCAAGAAGGCTAAAAAAAAATGAAAATATTGATTTGGACTTGTACTCTGATGCCATGGCAGAAATTGGAGATTGCATCATCACCAACAAAGGCGTGGTCAAACTGTGCTAGGAAATGGAATTTACAATTAGGTAGAGATTGATACTGGAGAGTCCAATAACTATAGCATATTAGGCACAGTTTTTCTGGTACCTATGCACACCTGTCCATTCTTGCCCATAGTTGGTGAGAGTAATTTCTAAATTTTATAACCTGGTTACCAGGATTGTCTAAAAAGCAAATGGGGAAGTGTTTTTCGTCATTTCTTCCAACATAGTTCAGGAAGCATTTTCTTGTGGGGTGAAGCCTCCCTCTAACGTGGTCTTTAAAAAAATACATCTCAGTGAATAGGAGGAGAGGTATTTTTCTATAGTGTCAATGTGGCAGTTTATGGAGATGTAGTTAATAAGGGAGTCGCAGTTAGGGTAGTTGCCAAATTTACTGAAACCACTCTTAGATTTTAAGAGCCTAGATTTATTTTTGATGTTGGTGTGAATTTTTTGCCTCCCTAAAGATTCCATAATTTTCAAATGGTAGGCAGTGTTGGTGCAGTGCATCTCACAGGTTGAGTTTTATGCCCCAACAACAATGACAGTGGATAAAAATCTGATTTATTTTGATTGGGTTGATTATATAGCATGAAATATGCATATTCAGTTGGAGAAGATAAATACTGGATATGCGACATCATTCAGGCACACATCACTTTTTGCCTGGTATTTATTTTTCCATATGCACCAGTACTTTTCCTTTGTAGCTATTAAGCAGGTTGATGAAGCGAATAAGGTTTTGCTAGTTTACATGTGGACTCCTAGTCTATCAAGGAGGGAGTCATTTTATAACTTTAACCGCTTGTTTTTGGGTCCTACCATTGAGCTAATTTATGACAAGTGTGAGAGAGTGCCATGGGAAATGAGAGAAGCATTTATCGCTGAGGAGAAGGATGGTGTTTTCTTTTTGACATAGGGTGTAGTTGTGCGAATCTTTGGCTTCACTAGCAAGCCATTTTTGATCCTATACTTTACCACAAAGTATGTCTTTGTGATGGAGGTGGTGCACCATAATGACTATATCAACGATTTTTATGGGGTAAGCCAAGGTAAAAGGACAACATGCACATTGCCCTTTAGATTTGGTAGTATTGAGGTGAGCTAGGTAGGTCAGAACTAGTTGGTCATAGAGGCTCTCAAATATCTTGGCTTGGTGGAGTTACCTCAAAGGTGGAGGTATGACCCATTGGGTAATTTTACAGCTTTGATCAAGATCAAATAGTTTCATTGTTTTCCATGACCTGATATTTAGTAGCATCACAACAATCTCGAGGGGTATGATTTGAAGTGGCATGTTGAGGCCATGATGTCACTTCCATCGTGGTATGGTTTTTATGAGAAATAAACTGAGTATAATCCCGCAGTGCATAAAGAGCATATTCATCCTTTGGGTCTATTCAACTAGATGAAAAGCTAGATACCTACGTGGTCTAAGGAAAAGATCACAAATTGGTGGATTATAAGGGTCCATCGAGGAAAAACTACATTAGCTTATGGGTTGAATATGGATAAAGCATTCTCCAATACATATGATAAATTTTATGAAATTTATAAACCCATCACTTTCTCAAAGGTTGTACCTCAAAGTTTTCAAAAATCTAACAGTGAAGAAAGTGTGGCTAAAGAGGATTGCCCAATAGTTGAAGAAGCGACACATGTGGAAGAGGAACAATTGTTGTTGTTTAAAAGAAGGCCTCATCAAGCAAAGAGAAATGTAGAAGAGGCATTTCCTTTTTCCAAGGCCATAAATAATCCAATAACTAGTGCAGTTTATTCATCTACAGTAAATCCCCCTTTGCCAATATCAGTTGCTTAGGCTAACATTTTCTAGGATCTTCCATTGATTCAAGAGAAGCAGCTAGACCAACAAATGGGGGTCATAAATCTCAAAGCAAATATGGATAAACAACAAGCCCAATAGGAAATTTTCTCACAAATGCCTCCATATTTGGCTCACATGGAACCTAAGCCCGAAGGTATGTTTCTTTTTCCTTCTTCCACTCAGGAGCAGTTATTGACTATCACTCCTCTTCATGTATTCTATTGCTTCCCCATTTAGCATACCTTCTACTTCCATTTTGCTCCCCATTTCTTAGCCACCAGTCACTATTGCTCCATACTCTATTCCCTTCTCTTCGATATCCCTTTCTTTTAGTTCATTCACATCTATCCCAAATCCATTTTCACTTCTTTCATCTTCCATTCCTATCACCTCTACTATAGTTGTAAGTACATAAGCTCCTCCACGAGTGAGTGTAACTACAACTGAACCTATCACTTCCATCTCTTCCACTATTTCTATTCCACCTCCTATTTTTGTTTCTACTTCTTCCTTTGATCCAAACCTTTCACAGGCTTAGTTCACATTCTCCCATTCTTGGAGTTGTAGGTGTTTCCCAAGTTAGAGACAAAGGTGGTGCTTGAACATTCAATTGTAGCAAAGATTAGTTGAGCTCGTCTGAGTTCATCATAATGGTTGAAGAGCTACAAGAGGAAAGAAGCGCAAGCTCTAATGAATATACTTAATAAGGTCTCATTTGATCCAGAAACGATGGAGGCCCACACCATCAAGATGATTCCCCAGGTCTGGAAGCCACAACAATAAATGAATCAAGTGATTATGCTTACGAAGTCGTAACAGAGAATATGAAAAATATTGATACTATTGAGAAGATGGGGAACATTTAGGTTGACATGAGCTCAGTCTACTTGCACAATGAGTACTACAAGAATAGATTCTATGAGGTCAAGGTAAAGCTTTTTGAGCTTGAGGAAGCTCTAGTTGAGAGTAGAGCATAGTAGGAAAAGATAGCAAAGGAGGTGGAACAATGGTGACAACGAGCAGAAGCCTACCAAAAAGCAAAGGAAGCAGTAGAGTAGTAGGTGTGAATAGTGAAAGTCCAACTTGACTCTGTATAGAGTCAGCTATTAGAGAAGGCTACATAGGCTATATAGGCTTATCCAAAGAGAAAATCAAGGAGGCCCACCATTGTTTGGCTAGAAGTTGTGTGAAAATGGTGGTAAAAGCAAGCCTGGTCTTGTAGTGTCTCTATGAGGCCCAAATACTAATTTTACTAAGTGAGAAGTTGGTAGAGAATATGGAGAATTTTCTAGAGCCGCATTTGGATTCAGCAATAAGGATTCAATATCTTTCCCAATCTGACATTCGTATTCACCCCATGAGTAGGATGGATTGAGCCTGGTCTAGTGCCAAGGTTACTCTATGCAGTAATTTTTATATATTGGACCTGGTGAGGAAGGGCAGGAATCTGCTGACCATAGTTGAACATGAGCACTCCATTGCACTTGTTCATTTTGATGCCCTTGTTGACATGGGATTCTCAAGTTTCACAAATGATCAGGATGGGCCCCTACCGAAAGAATAGTTAGAGGAGGCCTAGAAAAATTTTGTATAGGATACATCAAAAATTGACAATTGGGTAGAGCCAATCATAGAAGTACAGGTTTTGTTGCTCATGAAAAGGCTCACCTACATGGAGTCATCTTTGTTTGAATTGGATCAGAGATCCAAGTGCATCATCTTGGAGCATATTGAGACTCTACGGTATATCTTTGATTCGCTTAGTCTTCCTTCCCTATTCACCATAGATGCTTGGACTGAAATAGTTGTAGTTTATGAGACCACTTGTGTGAGTTTGTCAAAGCAATAGGAGTAGGCACAAGAAAAGAAATTTGAATTAGAAGCATCAACTGATGTAGGCCATGAGGAGGACCATTGAGATCCCAATGGATAAATGCCTGGGATTTATTGCATCCATACAAGTTGGTTACCCCGAGAGCCGCTAGAAATGTTGGCAGTTTTGACATCTTGCCACATTGTAATTTTTGTTGGGATTTCTATCTACAATTTTTATTGTGTAAAAAAATGGTGAAATATAATGGATGATGCAACAATTTCATTGATGTATTTTATTGGACTTATTTTTTTTGTTTTAAATCCTCTTCCTTTGATTTTCGTGAACTCTATGTCGGGAAAAAAATGGGGTTTTAAGGCCATATTTCATACAATTAAAATAACAAATAAGCGAGGGTGAAACACCTTCATTTTTACAAGAGCAAACATAGGCAAGTTAAATATGGTCGAATGGAGAAGTTAAAGGTGAATTTGTCCCAAAGGAAGGATGAAAACCCCATTTGCCTCCTTTTGAGGTGAACATAATTTAAAAAAAAAAAAGGGGCAGCAAAAAATTAAAGTGAATGGCCTTAGTTGAAAAGTCAAAGGTGCTTATGCTCCAAGAGAAGGGCGAAAATCCTTTTCGGCCCTCATTGGGGTAAAACCACATTTTAAAAAGTTAAAAACTTATGGGCCCATCATCAAACAGCCAAGGCAAAAGTAAAAGGTTATTTTGCCCCAGGTGGAGACAAAAATCTCTTTCACCCCTCTTGGGGGTGAAAGCATAGTAAATTCTTTTAGAAAGCGCACGTGGGGCCTGGTGTTGAAAAGTCAAACATGGCTTCGTGCCAAGTGAGAGGCGAAACTCCTTTTTGCCCCTCCTTGGGGTGAAACCACAATGCAAGTGGAAATACATGTCGTAGGTCCCATTTTGGTGAATTAAAGGTGATTGCAAAAGGGTTTCACCTCAAGTGAGGGGTGAACATCCCATTCGCCCCTCCTTGGGGTGAACGTAAGTTTCAAGGTAGCACAAAATATTGACAAGTCAAAGGGTGTTTCACCCCTAGAGAGGAGTGAAACTTTCTTTCACCTCTCTTTGGGGTGAAACACAATTTAAAAGGTTGTAATATGGTGCAAGTCATGGGCTATTAATTGGGACGTCAACAAAGGTAAGCAAAAGAATATTTTCACCCCAAGTGAGGGGTGAAACTCCCATTTGCCCCTCCTTTGGGCGAAATGGTATGAAATGGTGCAAGGTGCAATTCGAAGGTGAATAACAAGGGATTTTCACTCCTCTTGAGGTAAAATGAAAATGGTAAGGTGCCAAGTATTGTTATGAGCAAAAAGTGAGTTCGCCCTCAGAGGGGATAAAACTCATTTTCGCCCTCTTTGAGGGGTGAAACTATATGAATTGATGATTTTTATATTTTAAGCATTGTGTTTAAAATATGGGTGCACGCTCTAAATGAAAGAAAGTTTTGGCGAAGAAAGGAAAGCTTTGAACATAGAACATATGAAAAAATATTGAATAAATGTGCACAATATGTTTTCACTCAGGTTTTCTCCAGAAGGGCCTATCACCCCATTTTTGGGCGAAATTAATTTTAATAGTGAAGAAGATTTTTCAAAGACACAAATTGTGCAAATTTTTTTGAGAAAGACTAGGGGATATAAAATTTAATTTTGGGGGCAAAATAAATAGTTTCGGGCCCAAATTTCAGCTGAAGATCTGCAAGGTTAAATGCTAAAATATGATTTTGATTATTTCCAGGGCATCACCCACCTACTTCACCTCTTTTCAAAACAACATTTATATCTGGTGGACTCTCTTAGCAAGGGTGAATTTCCAAGGCACAATGGTGACACAAATTTAACGACCGAATTTCCTATTTTCATGCACCGACGTCTAAGCTTGCTAATTTCCTAGGAATTTTTCCTCCGAAGCTGGATCACTGCTCCCAAAGGAAGATTTTCAAGGAGGAAATTCCTCTTGTTGGTTCCTGATCTATGGATATTTTTTCCTCATATGTATTAAAATAAAGAGGTGAAATCCTCTATAAATACTAGAAATTTTCATGTAACTAAGAGGATGGACACTTTGCAAAAAAACACTGAGTTTTTTGCATAAATAGAAGGATACTCAATTTTTGATTCCTTGAATGGTTTTGTGTGTGATTTCTTTCTACTTAACATTTTTGCTCATATTCATGTCTGTTATTGGCTAATTTTAAATTTTGCATCTGGATTTAACTACTACTAGTGAGGGAGTGAATATTGGAATATCCTTTGGAAGTTATCTTCGCAAACCATAAGTGGTTCTTCTGCATTTCTTTCTGTTATATGTTGCTTAACACTTAATTTGAATTTTCACTGCTAGTCTATCCCCATCCTACATCATTCAACTTATATCCATATTTCCCATCTCTTTTCACCATTTCCTATTTTTTTCTTGTAACTCTAAGCTTAAAACCGGTGTAGGATTAGTAATGGAGCCATCCATCTCTGGACATTGGCCCGAAGGATTTTTCTCTCCTTTGGCCTTTCAATGTTGGTCATGTCTATGGTGCACAAACGTATTTTTGTATTTTAGATAGACAATTTACCAATAGGACAATTATCCACTTTCTTCCCCTTTGCTTTTCAATGGACTCAATGTATAGATTTTCCATCGTTCATAATAGCATAAGTATTCATTCTAGCATCATAAAAAACTTATTATCAAATTGCCAAGGCCTTTCCAACAAAACGCAACAAAAATCCATGGGCATAATATCACATAATATCTCATATTTGTATGAACAAATTTTAATATTTACTAAGCATTGCTCATACACCAAGATTTGATGTCCTTTTTTGTTCATGATATTCATCCCCCTTCTTTGATCTAGATTCAATTATATTTTCTCTTCAAATCTATCTTTATGAAATACTCAACACTAGTCAAGTAATTTATTAATTCATTCATTTGTGGCAATGGAAATCTATATTTTATGGTTATCTTATCAATGGATTATGAATCCATGCACATATACCATTCTATATTCTTCTTGGTTGTTAGTATGACTGGTACTATATATGGGCTCAAACTCTCTCTAATAAAACCCTTGCCCAATAGTTCTTGGACTTGTCTCTTCATCTTCTCATCCTCCATAGGTGTCATCCTATATGTTTCCTTTTTCGGTAAACTTGATCCAAGAATAAAATCCATATAGTGGTTTATTCTTCTCATGGGTGGTAACCCATCCAACAACTCCTTTGATAAGATATTGACATCCTCCTCCAACATACTTTTCATTTCATGTGGAATTTATCCACTTATCTATTGCCCCAACTTTTGTGGATTTAGCTATGAAAGCAAAGCAAGCTTCCTTTTTGTTCATCCCTCTTAGAAACTATTTTCTTGAGATTAAATATACTTTAGGACTATTTTCCACTTTCTTCCCCTTTGCCTTTCAATGGACTCAATGTATATTTTTTCCATTGTTCATAATAGTATAAGTATTCATTCTACCATCATAACAACCTTTATATCAAATTACCAAAGCCTTCCCAATAAAACATGACAAACATCCATGGGCATAATATCAAATAATATCTCATCTTTATATGAACAAATCTGAATATTTACTAAGCATTGCTCATACACCAAGACTTGATGTCCCTTTTGTAACCATACAACTTTATATATATTTGGGTGTTCAATCCTCTTCAATACAAGCTTCTCTACCATTTCATTAGACACCAAATTATCCATGCTTTTATTATCAACAATAACCTTATAACATTTAGCTCATGATTTACATATAGTTGTAAACAAAATCTTTCTTTGTATTGTCTCATGCTCCACCTTAGCTAGTTTCAATAACACTCTTTCCATCATGAGATATTCTCCTAGCTCTAGTTCTTCCATGTGTTTTGGTGAAACAATACTCTCTTCCTCTACTTGAACAATGTGATTTATCACTTTATTTCCTCTATTGTTATCATATTGTACTTGTGGACACTCAAATACCCTATGACTAGCTTCTCCACACCTATAATAAGTTTCAGTGAATCCTCTACCTTTTCCTCTACTATAGTAGCCTCTTCCTCTTGAGGAATTTCTTCTCCCTCTTGTATTTTGATTGAAATTACTATTTTGAGAAGTATTGGCTTCTCCTTCTTGCATATGTTTCCCTTTACCACTATTTGATTATCCTCTTCCTCTAGAGAACCATCCTCTTCCTTTGGAATTATTTTTTTGCCTTCGAGACAACTTCTCCTCTACCTTCAAAGCACATTGATAGGCTTCTTCTATTGACCTCAATCTTATCATACTAAACTCATCTTGAATAGATATGCAAATTCCATTAACATACCTTGAAATTTTCTTTTCATTATCTTATCTATGGCTAGTCCAAATAGTGAGTTTGTAAAATCCCTCAATGTAGTCTCTTGCATTCATCCTCTTTTGCTTTAGGTTTTGCAACTTCTTGACTAGACTCATCTAATAATTTTATGGAAATTTTTTTCTTCAATTTAGTAATCATTCAATCCCAATATTTAATTTTTTCCTTACCTTTTCTTTGTCTCTCTATTTATACATGATCCCACAACATGGATGCATAACCCTTTAGCCTAGTGCAAGCAAACTCCACCTTTTTTAGGTCCTCCATAAACTCACAACTAAAGTATTTTTTCATGTTCGTGACATAGTCTACAAGATCCTTAGGATTATGAATTCCAATGTAGAAAAAAATATCTAA
Organism: Wollemia nobilis; assembly: GCA_028583015.1. Classification (NCBI taxonomy): domain Eukaryota; kingdom Viridiplantae; phylum Streptophyta; class Pinopsida; order Araucariales; family Araucariaceae; genus Wollemia; species Wollemia nobilis. The sequence continues at coordinate 28,455,149 of JAQPPZ010015824.1, read as the reverse complement.
CTTTGGTTATTACTTGTCTTCAAAATTACCTTTAAAATTTTTCTTCTCAAGTTCATCCATGTGGTCTTCTTCTTTAGGCTCCTAACTTTTAACTTCCTCATTCACTTACATCCTCAACATTTACTCCCCTTCTTTGTGTTGTCTCTATTGCATCCAATCTAGCTATAATACCTCTCAACATATCAGGTATATCAATATTTCTAGGTGCCCTTAGTCTTTCTCTATGCACCATGTTTTCTCCTTGTTGGGCTTTGATACCAAATAATACAATCTAGATGAGGAAGTCTAATGAAAGGGCTCCTCATCTAGTAGCTTGAATATCTCACAAGTTCACAAACCAGAAAATGAACAATAACAAATTACTCAATTTTTTTTGGATATATTACAACCAACACATCTACGGAGGGCTCTTCAATTGCCTAGAGATGTCTCAAATGGTTACAAAATAATCTTTATACAAACCCGATAAGAATATTATAAAATCATATATGGATAAACCATTATTTTTTTAACATGGATAACAATCTGGATAAAATATTATTTTTGTTGACATGCATTGCAAGTTGATTAAAATATTATAAATTCAAATCCAAATAAAATACTATATTTTTTTGACATGCATTGCAATCCAAATAAAATATTATAAAATTGAATCTTGCTAAAATTAGAAATTCTTTTTTCAGCTTCGAAATTATCTTCTTCTTTTTGGAAATGCAAGATTGTTCATGAAACCAAATGCTCCTACATCATTTATTCAAATTTCTAGTGGTTAATTTATAAAATGTTTAGGCTTAGTATTGGAGAAGGTATATAGTTAAAGGTTTGTGTGATTAGAATATAGTTTATTTGTAGATAAGTTAATATAAAATGTTAGATATTCATATTAATACAACCTATGATAATATCTCGATAACAAAATTATAATGTAGTAATAGTGGGGCCATTTCAACCCATATAATAAAAATTATAAATATTATTAGATATTTTACGAAGTCATTGATAAATAAAGGATTCTTTCAGTTTGAAATGGTATAAAATAGGGGTTTAAAGCTTTTAATTAGAAATAAAAATTCATATTTAGATGAGAAATATTATTGGAATGTTAGAGGGTTTATCTGGTTGGTCTTATTTGCTTTGTACAAATTTATATTTAAATTTAAAGATAAACCTTAGAAATATGAATACTATGTCTAAATCTACATCAAATAAACGTGAACCCAAAATCATTTGAAGTGCATGTATGGATGCTATATGAACTATATTGCTAGCCCTTTAATATTTGAATAATGACTCTAGATTACATACTATCCACACCCCTTATCAAGGGTTGTAACACACCAACCTGGCTTTGATATCAATTTTATATTATAGGCTAACTAAGACTTAAACTTAGAATTTTTCAAAGTGTGTATATGGATTGGCACAATCTCCATTACATTACTTGTTCAAAGGCTAGACATTTTCACTTCACCATGTATATATATTTTACATAGATATTGTTTGAATATTTTACTATCTATTCATAGGTAAATTATTTATATCTATGATGGAGATTCATAAGGACAAAGTCAATCTTAATTTTTTTTTAAATAAAAAGATAAAATATATTCTTTTAAAATAAATGTATCAAGTATGTTTGTTTTCTTATTATGATATCCTTGATCTCTTCTTTATTAAAAATAGTAAGATATTCTTTTTCCTCTATAATTTTTCATTATAAAATATTACATGTAATAAAAAGATGACTTAGTATATTCAAATAGATTGTATTTTGAAAGTATTTTCAATAAGCTAGATAGATCAATGATTATTTAAAATCATTTAGATTGTTATAATTGAAGTTTAAGCTTCTTATAAATATGAAATTGTATTAGGTTCCTTTTAGAAATTTTGTTGGTTTTATTTAATTTATAATTTTTTTCCTCGAAAAAAAGTCGTAATTTTATATTAAGTAAATATGAAATTACATTCTTCATATGCCTCTTTGGCATTTCTTCAAAATTTCAATAGTGACCTAAAAATCAGGTCATTTATACATCATAACTAGCTATCTCTATCATGCTAAGTTCTATCCTTAGGCACCTTCCCAATTTATCAAACAATATCCTTTAAATCACTAACTTCTGAGTTTTTTGAAAAAGTTGCTTTATTTGTGCTTGCTTTAACTAGAGTGTATTAATCCCCCTAGATAGAGATTTGGACCAGTTGCAATGCATTGCCCTCATTGAATTCTTGTACTAAGCACATACCTGGATCAATCTGAAGTGCCTCCTTTGAGAGTTCATCTGCTTCCCTATTTAGTTCTCTATAAATATGCCAAAAAGTAAAAGCTTCACTTCGATCCACAACTTCTTTTATTTGAGAGAAGATGGGTTGTAGAATCATGTTTTCCATCCTAAAAACACCAAGCATCCAGTTTATTACCACCTGTGAGTCTCCGTAAATTTGAATTTTTTGTATTCCTTTTGATTCTGCCAACTGAACCAACAATTTGAGGGCCATAATTTCAGCATAATTATTAGAACCTTCTCCCAATCCAGCCTTGAATTTAAAATAATGAGAGTAAAAAATATATAGTAATCCTTCTCTCCACAAACTCTAGGGACCCCTTGTCTAGCCCCATCAAAAAACCCTAGGTCCCTTGATTTATCAATCTTTGGAGGGATGATTTATCTGTTTACCTTTGTTGTTGCCGAAACCTTACAGTTTTTGAAACTTCCAATGATTTGGGAGGAGACCTGCCAAGTAGGCTTCTCTTGATCCTAAAAAATTAATGCATTCCTAGTTAACCATACTCCCCAAGACACAAACAATGGGAGAGCTATAAAACCTTTGTAAGACCTATTTTCAAACCAATATTTTAAGCACTCTCCTAAGGAATCTTCTTGCCATCCTATAGGAAGCTTTAATTGTGCTATAACCTCCCTCCAAACCTATCTAGTAAAGGAGCAAGCAACCAATAAATGATCAATTGTTTCATTGTTTGACTTACATAAATGACACCTTCCTGGACCATTCCAATTCTTCTTCTGTAAAACCTCCCATGTTAGAACCTTATTTTTCATGGCAAGCCATAGGAACAATCTTGTCTTCAATGGGGCTTTCTGCTTCCAAAGTGTCTTCCACCACCATGTTGGATTGTCATTGCTATCTTCCAATAGAGTCTTATACCCCAACTTTGGAGTGTACTCCCTCGTAGCTCCATTCTTTGTCTAGACCAATTGATCAGTTTCCTCTCGCAACTTGATATGTCCAGCTTTAAGTCTCCCCACATATTCTTCCCACTGGTGTGCCTCTTGGCCCTGAAGCCCTAACATTGTTGCTTCCTTCCATCCCTGACTCCAATTTGTAGAAGATTCTGGGTTAGCTACTTGGGCAAGATTTCCAATCCCTTGTGCTCTTAGGGTCTAAATTATATTATTTGGCAGTCTATGCATATCACCACAACCAATCCAAGGGTCTAATCCTAGTCTTATCCTTGAACCATCCCCTATTTTCTAGGTAAGCCAATCACCAACAATATAAAAGGCCTGAATCATTGCCTTCCAATAGATTGAAACATTATGTGTTTGCTTAATTGGGGCCCTTATCCACTCCTCAACTGTGAGTGGCTCTAAATACTTTTCATGTATAATCTTATTCCATAAGCCTTCCTTTGATATTATCTTCCAAACACACTTTGTTGCTAGAGCCTTGCTAAATAGGAAGATGTTCTTAAGTCCCCATCCTCCATTTTCCTTGGGCTTGGCTAAGGATTGTCATTTAACCAAGGGAATACCTTCCCTTTCCCTTTTCCCTATCCATAAGAATCTATAGCTTAACTATCTAATTTTTTCCAAAACTCCTTTTGGTATATGAGCCAAAGATTGCCAATATACTAGTATTGCCTCCAACACAGACTTGACCAAAGTCAATCTCCCCCCAAAGAGAGCCATTTGTTGCACCAAATATTAATTCTTCCTTCCACCTTCTTTATCAACCAATTCCAGTCTTGTTTAGTGTAGTCATTGGGTTTCAAAAAGAACCCTAGATATTTAAACCCCTCTTGAAGATCAAATTTGTTAAAGGGAAAAAGTTGACCTATTATTATGGTTTGATTCTGATTCACATAGTTAAAAGAAATGCTTGACTTCTGTGCATTAATCTGCATACCTGTTGCTAGACAAAAAATATCTAAAGATTGTTTTAACTTCTCTGCAACTCTTATTATTCCATCTGTGAAAAGGAGAACATCATCTACAAAAAGTAGATGGGTGACTTCCATTGTTCTACCTATTTTAATTCCCTTTATTGCTCCTTCCCTCTTGGCTTCTATAATACACCTACTTAATCCCTCAACTACCAAAAGAAATAATAATGGTGACAAGGGGCAACCTTGTCTAATACCCCGAGAAGCTTTGAAGAACTGAGAGGTTGACCCATTAACCAAAACTACAAAAGAAATAGAACAAAGACATCCCATAATCCAGTTCACCATCTACACATAGAACCCAATATGAGTAAGTATCATTCTTAAATATAGCCAATTTACTCTATCAAAAGCCTTGGAGAGATCCAACTTCATCACCATTGCTGGTAGTTTCTTTGATTTTATGGTATGAAGACTTTCCTGAGCAACACCAATTGCTTCATGAATTTGTCTACCATGTAGGAAACCAAATTGCTCAATAGATATAGAAGCAGAGAAGAACCTTTTAATTCTTGAAGCAATTATTTTTGCTATGATTTTATACACACAATTACACAAAGAAATGGGCCTAAAATCATCAAAGGAAGAAGGATTATCCTTTTTTGGAATAAGAGCAATGAAGGTAGAGTTGAAAACTGCATTTACCCTTCCTTTTAGCCTAGATTCCTCCACAACCTTGAGTAGGTCAGACTCCAAAATATCATAGAGCCCGAGAAAGAATTCCATAGTCCACCCATCAGGTCTTGGACTCTTATCTTTTTGGAAGGAGGTTAAAACAACTTTGAGCTCCTCCTTTGAGACTTCCTTAATCAACTCATCATTGGCTTCCTCATCTATAAATCTAGGAAAGAGAGAAGTTATTTTAACTATTTCAGCTATATTAACTTGACTAGGATCCTTGTACAGTTGACCAAAATGCCTTACACCCATGTCTGTTATTCCTTTAAAGGAGGAGACTTTACTTCCATCTTGTCCTTGTAACTCCCAAATTGTATTTTGTTGTTTTTTATGGTTTGCAAAGCTATGAAAAAATTTAGTGTTCTCATCCCCATTTGCAATCCATAGTGCTCTACTTTTGAGCCTCCATCGTGCTTCTCTCTCTACCAACAATCTACTCTTCTCTTGTTCCAAACTTTTATACTTAAGCCTTATTTCCTCATCCATTTATTTTTCAAAGTCATCTGCTAGAAACACTGCAAGCTCCTCCTCAATCTCCCTCAATTTTTTCTCATCCATCAGTTTTTTTATGGGCCCACTGAGCCACTATTGCCTTAACCCTTTTTAAATTTGCTACAAATTGTATACTAGCAGATTCTCTTAGACTAGAATCAAACTTCACCCATTTTGATTTGACTAGAGTTACAAAGTTATCCTCTTTTAGCCACTCAAAATTAAATTTAAAAGGACAATGTGGTTTTTTCTCCTCTTTTGTTAAAATAAGCATGATAGGGGAGTGATCAAAGTCACCTCCAACTTCAATCCAAGACTTCAATCTGTAAGTGCCATTTACCAAACTCTCTACTACTAAGAATCTGTCTAGTCTCTTAGAAATTCTATCAACTCCTGTCCTCATGTTTCTCCAAGTTGGGATAGATTTTATAGGCACCAAGTCTACCAACCCCTTGGATTCAAACTTTTGGATGAAGTAATTAGCTAGTGGATCAGTTCTAGCAACAAAACCCCACACTTCACTCCTCGAGAGAGTTAAGTTTAAATCACCTCCTAAAATTAAATTATTAGCTTCTAAAAACTTTTGATCCATAAGCTTATCCCAATACTGCATCTTGTCTTTATAGGGGCCATAAATGTTCACCATTGTCACTGTTTCCCCAAGCTCCATTGAAAAGAATTTGGTCCCTACTCTTGAGTCAAGCAATGCAAATTTGGTTAGCCTAAACTGATTTACCTTCCACCCTATAGCCACTCCTCCTGAGGCTCCTACAACATCAAGGGCCAAAAAATCCCATCCTTTAAGCAATTTACTGAGATCTTCCATCACTTTCATAGCTAACCCTTTTGTCTCTTGAATTAGCAAAATCTTTGGATTATGAATTTCTACCAACCTGCATAGAGCAACTTTTTTTGCACAACTTCCCATCCCTCGAATATTAAAGGAAAGTACTTTCATTGATTAATTGTGTCTAGGATCATCCCTGCTCTAAGGATCCCTTTTAAGGATGGTTGCTTGCCTTGTTGAACTTCACATAGGCTTTTATTCTTAGCCAATAAAGTAAAAACTCTTTTGCCCCTCCTACCAGTAAGACTTCTATCCCCCACATCTTTACTGGGGCCTCCCCCAAATCCTTCTTCTCTTAGTCCTATTCTACCTTTTAGGGATCGTAGGGGATACCTATGAGTTTCTGGGGACACAAAACCTTCCTGACCACAAGAAAATTGAAGAGAGGAAACAATTTCAAAGAGATTTACTTGTGAAGCATTATTAAAAAATTTACCAGAGTCTAATCCAAGGTCTGGATCTACTTCCTTCAAGGAAGAGGAATTTAAGGGTCCTCCTTGCCCCTCAATTGCACCCTTACCTTCTTCTAGTGGAGACTTTGTATGAGATTTGGTAGTAGATTTGCTTTGAAAGCTTGTATCTGGGTCCAAGAGCATGACATCCAACTTTTGCTCTAAGAATCCTAGCCTTACTTTAATATGAGATGATTCTGAATCCATCACTTGATCTGGCACAAAAATATTTGTCTCCACCTTCTCTACATTTTTTATTTTTTTCCTTGATTTCTCTAGCTTGTGTTCCTTATGCAATGATTCAATAATATAATCAAACTATAAGTTATGTGCTTGAAGAGAAAATGCATTTCATTCTCACCCTTAAAGATCCCTCTGTCTTCCTTATGACGCCAAACCTTCCTTGAAAAATTAAGAGAACAATCCCTTGCAATATGCCCATAATTATGACAATGTGCACACCTAAAAGGCACACCAATATAGTCTAGGGTTTGAACATGCATCCTTTTGTTATACTTCAATACAATTTCCCCCACTAATCCATCTCTCTAGTCCACATCAACAAGAATCCTGGCCATTGTCCTCATGCATGAGGATTGATACCTCTCATCCACCTCCAAGAAAGAACCAATGCAGTTTCCTATGGCTTGGAAAACATCTCTAGACCAAAATTCTAATGGCAACCCTACTAGTAACATCAACATTAGCATTTTTTACTTTCTAATTTTTTTATATTTTAATATTCTCAACTCAATACATTTGTAATATAATCAAATTTTCTAATCTCATTAAATCTTTGATATTGTCATGTTTCTAATCTTGCCATATTTTTTAAGAGGTTTAAAATCGAAGGAATATCAAGGGCCACCCTTCTCGTGAATTGAACTTGAATCTCAAAAAGCCCAACGACTTTTGCTATTGCAGTATCCATATTAAGACTACATATCTCTAATCTTGTTTTTTTTTATATACATAGGGGAGTTGGTTACATCCACACTATTTTTAGCAACTGCCAAGTGTAGGGTTCAAACCACAAAGGTTGTCCCTAGCAAACCTATACCACCTTGTTATTTTATAACCCAACGTGAAGAGGACCATCGATCATTCGAAATTTATACACTCATCGTCAATCTGGCATGCACTCAAATGACTTGGATTAGACTACTACCTTTGCAACATGCATGTCCCTAAGGTTTGGACCTAGGTCTCTTTTGGATAATGTTTGGCTAGATAGACAATTACCAATCTACCTAGCCCTTGGAGGCCATATCTCTAATCTTGTGAATCATGTTTTTTTATTGTTGTTTGACGTGGTTTCTTTACTTTATGCGAATTTTTATAGCTATTTCACTTGCCAACTTCATAGGATTCATTATTTTTATATGATTTTGTTACACTTATGCAATTTTTCAAATTACCTAAACTTATAAATTAGTGTACTTCTAAAACCAACGAATGTTTTATAATTCTCTTAAGGATTGATAATAATATAAATAGTTGAATGTTGTAACTCAATTCTATATAAAATGAATTATTGTTCACTTTTTATTTACTATTATTTGGTGGACCTAATGGTAAAACTTGGAACTCTAAACAGGAGATGCAATGTTCGAATCCAATAGAGCAAATTTTTGTTTCCAATTGGTTATATGGCATTGAAACGAACCGCACCTATATTACATCATCACTAAATCACATAGGGATATTATAACAAATCTTTCGAATCCACATCACATAGTAATATTATAACAAAGCTTTCGAATCCAATAGAGCACAGTTTTTTTTCCAATGGGATATATGAGATTGAAATAGCCCCACCCATATTACATCATCACCACATGGTGGTATTATAATAAAGCTTAGATATTATCCTTGTATCTTTTGGTAAGATTCCAACATGGGTCTTCTCCTTGAAATGTTGAGGATTTTAATTAGTTGAGCTAATGTCACTTGATCAAGAGGAGAGTTGTATAACCGGAATTTGATTGAATAAATATATATTAGGTAAATAATATCCTCTATAAAGGTAATTATGTGGAGCATATTTTATAAGCAAATTTTAGTTGAATAAATATATATTAGGTAAATAATATCCTCTATAAAAGTAAATTTGTATAGTAGATTTATATAAGCAAAGTTTGGTTGAATAAATATATATTAGATAGAGATTATTTCCTATGACCTATCATATCCTTGAGTGAAAGTGTGTAATCTATTTAATCTAAAAATTAAAGAACTCCAAAACTATTTATACTTTATAAAATATTATTTGCAAAATTAAATTTTAAATTTAATTACTATTAAAAAATATTTTACATTATAAGTTTTTTAATTCATTTTTTATATGCAAATTTTAATATTTAATTTCGGTGGGTGAAAGTTGGTAATCTATTTAATCTAAAAATTAAAGAACTCCAAAACTATTTATACTTTATAAAATATTTTTTTGCAAAACTAAATTTTAAATTTAATTATTATTTAAAAAATATTTTACAGTTTTTCAATTCATTTTTCATATGCAAATTTAAATATATAATTTATATGGGCATAAGTAGTAGGCAGTAGACCCAACCCATTGATTTTTACTGAGTGTTTGTCAGCTTGAGGTTGGTGGTTCCAATCTTGAGCCCCTCCAAGGTCTTTCTCATTTCGAATAAAAATCTTACCAAGGTGAGGTGGAGGCTGTAGTGATGATGCAGAGACAATGTGACAATAAATAAATATATATAACTGAGTTTTGGATTTAAACTTTGGAGCTGCCACTATAACCCCTACCTTGCTTTGTTATTAGCGATCAAATGTATAGTTGTGGTCATTAGCTAGCTTACACTCAACCGAGTTATTACCTTTACTCCAAACAAACTTAACTTTATATCAATATTATATTTTTTTTTTAAAAGAGGGGTAAAAATTTATTAGATCAAAGAAACCTTACAGCAGTGAACAAACAACTAGCAAAAATAGCCAACAAAAACCTCAAACAGACATATCCTCAGCAAGTAAATTATGAAGTTGCTGAGAACAGTCTAAAGGGAGGTTATCCCAACCCTTAACAGACCAATTCCCCTGAAACTGAGAAGCCCATTTGGCCAAACAGTCCGCAACCCTATTCCATTCCCGAGGAATGTGAACAAAAGAGATAAACTCCAAATTACAACAGAGTTGAAGAATCTGTCGAACAACCAAAGTCAACCTCCAGTGAACATTATCAAGATGGTGAGTCCTTAACAAATTTATAATAATCTGTGAATCAGACTCACAGATTATCCTCCGCCAACCCATAGCCAACCCTTGTTCCAAAGCACAACAGATAGCAAGAGCCTCCATATAATTATTAGAGTGTATCCCCTTATAGCATGAAAAAATGAAACAAGCATTCCCAAGACTATCTCTCCCAACTCCTCCGATACCAGCATGCCCAGGATTACCTCGAGAAGACCCATCCGTATTGATCTTGAACACCCCTGGAGGAGGAGGATGCCATCTCCCATCTCTCTGCATTTTTTTTCCATCTCGGTTTCTAGATGAAATAACAGGACGAGGACCATTCTCCACAAATCCCAAATTTTGCATCATCAAAATCTCCGACTGCACCAAAGGAAGACTAATCTGGCATGTGGAAGAGACAGTTTCCTGGATCATACCAATGATTCGTTGCCAAAGCTGATGAACAGTAAGCTTGTTATCATGAAAAATTCGTCGATTTCTTTCCAACCAAATCTGCCATAGAATGCAAGAAGGACCAATAGTCCAAGCAACCTCGGAGAAAGAAAGACTTAGCGGGAGGTCTCCCTAAACTCCTCCAGAACTCCAAAAGAGAAGAAGCATGGGCACAAGGCTGCTTCCACACCTCCCACCAAAGATGCCAAATATCCCGTGCAAAAGAACACCGAAAAAGAAGATGACCCTGAAGACTCTTCACTGTTCGCACATAAAAAACAAAAAGAAGGTCCTTGAAAACCTCTCTTTTGCACATTATCCCAGGTAAGGCATCTATTGTGAGTAGCTAACCATAGATAAAAATTGCATTTAGGCCAAGAGAACTTAGACCACACTTGCTTCCACCAGGGCACCTCATCATCCCCAAAATGTTGTCGATCCAACTCCCTGTATCCTGAAGCCACCGAATAGACCCCTCTAGGATCCAAGCCCCAAGCCAAAACATCATCATCCTGTAAAGAAGAGCAGGCCCTACAAGCCAAAATACGAGTCAACTCCTCTCTTTCCTGAAAAGTACCCCCTACTGGCCAATCTATAGGATCCTTCCAACGAACAACCTCAACCTGCCCAACTCTTTCAACAAATTTGTAGTCCATAACCCGATTCCAACCGGCATCCAAAAAGACTTTGCACAAATTCTGAAGATGAGGATACATGGATAAAATGGCAGGGAACCCATCCCAAGCATCCTGCCAAAAGAGAGCCTTGGAACCCTTATGACAAATCCAGAACAAACCTTGCTTAACAAGATTCGCCCCCTTCTTAAGAGTGTTCCAGATGAAAGATCCCCTACCAGACAAACTGTATCTGGGAATCTCAGAGCCCTCAACCCCATTCAAATATTTATAGGACAGAATCTTTGCCCAAGCTTGGTCTTGAGAAGTACACCATCTCCAATAAAACCTAGCTGCCAAAGCCTCTCCAGAAAGGGAAGACAAACGAAGACCCAACCCCCCTGCTTGCTTTGGTCTACAAATAGTTTCCCACTTAACCAAACTCCACTTTGAAGACTCCAAATTACCAGCCCATAAAAATCGTCTAGACAAAGAATCCAACTCATGAATAAAGCTAGCAGGAGCAACTTGAATCATGCACCTATAGATGCAAAGGGCCTGAACCACAGACTTAAGGAGTAAAACTCTACCAGCAGAGGAGAGCCATCTAACAGTCCAATGAGAAACATGAGCACGAAATTTGTCCAAAATGGAGTTCCAGATCTCACGAGGCAAAGGACCTATAGAAATAGGAATACCCAGATACTTCAAGGGAAGAGCACCAATCTGAAATCTTAGAATCCGTGCAATACGGGCCTGTATAAGCGGATTAGTGTTAAAGAAGAAAATGGAAGATTTTCCCTCATTAATATTTTGCCCTGAAGCAGCCAAATAGATATCCAGAGCCCTTCTGAAGTTGGTAGCTTCCCGAATAGAAGCAAGTCCCATCAGAGTCGTATCATCCACAAATTGAAGATGAGAATAAGCAAGCAAACTCATACCCCACCTCCAACCATGAATCAAACCCTGAGTAACATGTGAATTTAGAAGTCTACCCAAACCTTCAGCCATAATGATAAACAAATAAGGGGACAAAGGGTCACCTTGCCGAAGACCTCTTGAAGCTTGAAACAAAGAAGATGGATGACCATTAACAAGAACTGAATATGAAGGTGAAGTAATGCAGCTCATCACCCAACTTACCCAGTTGGAATGGAAACCAAAAGCTAGAAGGACCTTTCTTAAAAAAGACCATTTAACCCTATCATAAGCCTTAGCCATATCCAGTTTCATAAACATAGCTTTCTCCTTAGAAATGCACATAGAGTGAATGGTCTCAGTAGCAATAGTCACCCCATCCAGGATTTGTCTGCCCACCACAAAAGCACCCTGTTCATCAAAAATGACCTTTTTAAGCCAAGGCTTAAGACGCTCAGCAATCAACTTTGTTATAATTTTATACACCACATTACAGAGAGCAATAGGTCTGAAATGATCAAGAGAAGTGGCTCCTTCACTCTTAGGAATAAGCATCAGGAAAGTAGAATTTAGAGCACGCAACATTTGATGAGAGTTGAAAGACTCTTGCACTACATAAAGGAGATCCAGTTTAACAATTGACCAAAATGCTTGAAAAAATTCTATCGAAAAACCATCAGGTCCCGGAGCTTTCCCTTTCTTCATTTGGAAAACAATACCCTCAAGCTCATCAATGGAAATAGGACGCATGAGAGCATTATTCATTTCATCAATAACCATAGGAGGAATACAACTCAACACACTATTTTCTTCAACCTCTCGCAGATGGAGAATCCTCGTAATACGAGAGAAGAGAAAAACTTAACAACCTCATCCGAAATATCCCGATCTCGCAGCTAATCGAACCCCCTGAGATGAAGTAAGAGATGAAATGATAGAACCGTGTCTTCTAGCCTTCACTGAATTGAAGAAGAACGTTGTATTTCTATCCCCTTCTTGTAACCAATCAATTCGAGCCTTCTGTTTCCAATAAATTTCTTCTCTAAGTTCCCACTCTGCTACCTCCTTTAGGGCAGCAGATTCCTCTTGGAGATTTCTCTCTGTAAGACCATAATCTCTAATCTGTCGTGTAATAATATCCAACTTCTCTTGAGCATCCAATTTAGCCCTGAAAAGATTGCCAAAAGTCTGTCTATTCCACTTCTTTATCTGATATTTGACATGCTGAAGTCTCTTAACAAGAGAATACATAGTTGTACCATGATGAGGCTTACCCTGAGTCCACCAAACCTGCATAAGGTTATGCAAAGAAGGCTCTCGAAGCCACATTAATTGGAATTTAAAGGAGGATTTTTTGTAAACACCACCACAACTGACCATCAACTTGATGGGCCAATGATCAGAGCCTTTCCAGTCCAAAATAGCAGAACTAATATTCCAGTTAGAGCTTACCCAGAAGGAAGAAACCAAAAACCTATCCAATCTCTCTGCAATACCCTCAGACCCACATCTCCTGTTGTTCCAAGTAAAGATGCCATTACCAGGTTTAATGTCAATCAGGTTATGCAACAAAATATTATTACTAAAAAGCAAAGAAGATGGACCAAGGGAACCCACCCCTCCTCTTTTCTCCTCCAAACTGGTGATAGCATTAAAATCACCAGCAAGAATCCAAGGATACAAAGGAGCCATCAACCGAACCTCCCGAATATGATGCCAAAGAGTAATTTTCCCAGCCATATCAGAAGGGGCATAAACATTAGTTAATAAAATCACCTCACCCGACTCTTTGGAGGAGGCAACCATAGAAAGAGAACAACGATTAGAAACCCACCATAAAGGAGAAAGCTTCTGAGGATTCCAAAAAGTAACAATACCTCCAGAGCTTCCATGAGACCCAATGCACTGATATTGACCACGAGCCCATAATTTAGAAGCAATATTAACCATACAGTCCACAGATAATTTAGATTCTTGTAAAAAAACAACATCAGGATTATGCAGCTTAATCAAATCACGAATAGCTTTTTGACGAGGAGAGCTATTCAAACCTCTCACATTCCAAGATAGAACAATCATTGACAAGGAGTAGCAAAGTGAGAGTCAAGAGGCCTTACCAACCCTGACTCAACCAAGGACTCCCCCTGAAGTTTAAGTTTCTCTACATCTTTCTTCCTCCCCCCCTTATTAGTCTTGTCAGGGACCCCTTTTTTATAATTCTTTTGTTGTATTCCCAACCCAAGACTAGCCTTAGAGCCCTTTCCACGGCTTGAGGTGACTAAATCCACCAAAAGAGGATCTTCTGACATAGCCCCATCCCGCACTACTAAATTCTCCATAGGAGGGATAGGAGTACTAAACTCCCCTGAGAAAGTCAATTCCAAAGGCTGAACTGAAGATTGCACCACACCATTCTCAATCCCCAAATTTGGAATCAAAGCATCCACCTGATCCATGACACCAACCTCTTCCTCATGTTCTAGAACCTGGCCATTCACAAGATGATCGGTAGGGAACCCAACTTGTTGTTCTAAATCTTCAAGAGCATCAAACCTATTGTGAAGCCCATCCATTTGCCTATCAGTTAAAGTTCTCTTTGGCCCCCGACCTTTATTTCTAGGTTTGACCTGCATAAAACCCTCAGAATCTTTACCACTATCCTGAACATGAGCCTTCCCTTTATCAACTTTGGGCCCGGAAGATTGAGGTTTAGGAGTCATTTTACTCACTACCTTAGGACACTTTTTCTGTAAATGCCCATATTCATGACACAAACGACATCTAAATGGTATGGTTTCATAATCAAGCTGTTGGACCCATGAGTAAGACCCAAAACGGATTTCCAAAGAATCGGGTAAAGGTTTATTCAAATCAAGTTCAACACATATACGGGCACAAGAAATTACCTTTTTATCCTGTGTGAGCTGTGAAGCCCCAACCGGCTTTCCCAAAAGCAATGCAATTGAATGAAAAACATCGTTCCTCCAGAGTTCCACAGGTAACCATGGAAGCCGCACCCATACTGGAACTCGAGACGGGATCTCCTCTGTCGGATTAAAACATGCATGCCATGGTTTGATGAAAAGTCCAACCTGATTATAAAAATACGGGCCACCCTCAAAGGCCTTGCAACGATCCTCCAAGCATGAAAAAACAACCAAAAAATAATTATTGGCCCCCATCATAATATCCATGTCTCCCACGGGATTCCAAACATTGCGCGCCCAAGACTCCAACGCCATAATCGGAACCCGAATACCAAGAAATTTACAAATTAGAGCATGCTTTGACATGTACTCAATATCATCTGTAAGTAAATCGGGTTGAAGAACCAGAACCGGTCTCTCCACAGCCTTCTCCAAACAGCCATTCACCTTCTTAGCTTTAAAAAACCCAGATGGGGAAGAACTCCCATTAATCTCGAAACCATCCCCAGATGAGGACTCACCAGGCCCCATGAGAGCCTCTTGAAACGATCGTCCATTCACACCAATGGCCCCTCCGAACGAAGCCATGTCTTTAAGCTCAAAAGTGAAGAAATACTCTCCACCAAAACCCCTTCGTAGACCACCACAAAGCAGTAGAAAAAATAAAAATAAAAATTACGGCCCCAAACTACAGAAATAACCCGCCCCCAAACTTCAAAAAACCCCCCCCACACCTCTGCAATCACCCACGCAACAAAAGAGAATATAAACAGAGACATGCACCAGCATGCACACCTCACGGCGATGCATGCAGGCCATACACACCATCCTCAAACCCTTGCAGCGCCATCCTTATATCAATATTATATTATTATTATTTTTAAGAGAACGTTTACAAATTACATCAACAATCACCCTTACGGAGTTTGAACACAAAACCACTTAAAAAACAACCATCATCTTTAACCACTAGAGCAAATATTATATTTTTTTATATCTTAAAGATATTTTTTACTTTATTTCTTTTCACACATCTATATATAAATATATTATAATGATTATATAAATATGTGTCCTAATGGCCGCGATGGTTGAATTATTTGTGGCCATTAGGGCTTTCACCTAAATTTGCTTGCATGCATTTATCTCCGTCCATTAATCATTGTAGGTATAATTAAGAGTCACATGCAACATCGAGTCTTGCGCATTGCGTGACATATCACCTGAAAGCTACTCTTTTAGGTAGAAATGATTTTTCTTAATGTTGAGAATAGAAATAGAGGTTAAGTTAAAGGTGATTGATTGTATACTGCATACTAGGTTTTAAGGTAGAAATAACATTTAAAAATATTATAAATTTCTCTATGTACAAATAAATTATTATTTTTTTGGTTAAGAAAAAAGCTCTTCAAAGTGAGCGTCCTACTCGTATTATTATAAACAAACTATTATTACTTATTGTATATCTTATTACACATATTTTTGTTTGAGTTTAAATTGGTGGATGGATTGTAAGATATATATTAGAAAAATCTTAATAAATTTACTATTATTAAAATATAAAATGAAAATAATTTTTATTTTTTATAATATTATTATTTTAATATTTAAATAAATGAAATAATTTATATAATATATATTAATTTTTAGTTTTTTAGTTTAAATAATGTCAAAAAATATCTATAACATACATAATAATTTTATTATAATATATAATCATACTTGATATTTTTTAGATTTTTTATAGTTTAAAAAAATATTCCTAAAGTTTAAGTGATGCAGCAAAAAGGGATTAGATATGTTTCAAATAGAAAAGATGGACGACATTCAACTTTCAAATGGTGACTTCTCTTTTTGATGGCAAATTCATTTTTTGGATTACAACTCAAGATGACGTTCTTAGTCGGCAAGCTCTAGAACGACATGCTACTTGTTGGCTCGTTCTATGACAACACCTAAGAAGACACCAAATTGTTAAACAACATGCTCCAAAACAAGAAGTTATATACAATGCTCTTGGCTCAAATGACTTTCACTCCAACTCTCTACAAGATGGCAGGACTTAAGCCACACTTTAGATGGGTAAGCTTCATGTCGGCAATCTCCTCAATGATGATGGTGATATTTCAGCAGCATGCTTGGATGATAGTATGCTTATGGTAATGTTCTATCGACAATACTTCCTAGTCAACAACTTCTTTAGTCGACAATACTCGCATGGCCAAGTTTTGTCGGTAGTGCTCAAATGATAGTATTCTTGATGATAATTTCTTGATGAAAACCTTCAAACAATGCTTTTCGAAAAGAATTTTGCATTCCCTTGTCAAATCTACCTATAACATTTGTCCATGTATTTCTACCTACAACACAGTTATCTTGATAACAAGCAAATTTTAAACATCTATACAAGGTGCATCAAAACACAACATAAGATAGAAAAAAGTATTATATTTCTTACTTTTATTTCCTAGATTACATTTGTCCACTAGAAATATTTTGATGCAAATCGATGGGGGTAGTTGGCCCTCTTGCTTTCTAACCGGTTCATGTGATGTTGTTCTTATACAAGTTGTTTATTTCCCAGTGGCATATTCCCATAAGGAATTTCGTTCCACATTAATACCTCCTCTAGTGTAGTATGTGTGCGTTAATAATCCCACATTGATCCAGTTGTGGTACTTGAGTGGTTTATGAGCCCAAACACTTGCCATACTCCTTGCCAATGGGGTAGCAAGCTTAAATGTGTAAGTCCTTGGTCCCACTTATGTGGGATTCCTCACCCCTATTAACATCGAGTCGCGACATGTGTGTGGGGGTAGTTGGCTCTCTTGCTTTCTAACCGGTTCATGTGATGTTGTTCTTATACAAGCTGTTTATTTCCCAGTGGCATATTCCCATGAGGAATTTTGTTCCACATTAATACCTCCTCTACTATAGTGTGTGTGCGTTAATAATCCCACATTGATCCAGTTGTGGGACTTGAGTGGTTTATGAGCCCCAACACTTGCCATACTCTTTGCCAATGGGGTAGCAGGCTTAAAGGTGTAAGTCCTTGGTCCCACTTATGTGGGATTCCTCACCCCTATTAACATCGAGTCGTGGCATGTGTGGGGGGTAGTTGACCCTCTTGCTTTCTAACCAGTTCATGTGATGTTCTTATACAAGCTATTTATTTCCAAGTGGAATATTCCCATGAGGAATTTCGCTCCACATTAATACCTCCACTACTGTAGTGTGTGTGCGTTAATAATCCCACATTGATCAAGTTGTGGGACTTGAGTGGTTTATGAGCCACAACACTTGCCATACTCTTTGTCAATGGGGTAGCAGGATTAAAGGTGTAATTCCTTGGTCCCACTTATGTGGGATTCCTCACCCCTATTAACATCGAGAAGCGACATGTGTGTGGGGGGTAGTTGGCCCTCTTACTTTCTAACTGGTTCATGTGATGTTTTTATACAAGCTATTTATTTCCCAGTGGCATATTCCCATGAGGAATTTCGTTCCACATTAATACCTCCTCTACTGTAGTGTGTGTGCGTTAATAATACCACATTGATCCAGTTGTGGGACTTGAGTGGTTTATGAGCCCCAACACTTGCCATACTCTTTGCCAATGGGGTAGTAGGCTTAAAGGTGTAAGTCCTTGGTCCCACTTATATGGAATTCCTCACCCCTATTAACATCGAGTCGCGACATGTGTGTGGGGGGTAGTTGGCCCTCTTGCTTTCTAACCGGTTCATGTGATGTTGTTCTTATACAAGTTGTTTATTTCCCAATGGTATATTCCCATGAGGAATTTTGTTCTACATTAATACCTCCTCTCTCTCCCTTTCCTCATCCTCTCCTCTTCTACTATCTCTCACATTTATCTGCTTTTTTACTTCTCTTCTACACCCTTATCATCTCTCGAACTCCATCCAATTTAAAGGCTCAAGAATCAGTAACTACTTAACTACCTAGATGGTTTTACAAGTACCCAAATGGTTGGCCTTCCAATTCTCACACATTAGTTCCCCATGTGGATGCTCTTGCATCATACTCATCAGGTATTAGAAATGTTTTGTGAACATTGCTAGAAATCTTCAATAGATACTCTAAATTCAACGATCTTAGAAGCACTCATCCACATTGTTGCATCAACTTCTTAGTTCTTCTATTTAACCAAATACTCATAATATGTCGTACCTATTTTCCTTCTTGCCACTCTAGAATCTATGATTGCTTCAATTTCATCTCATTATTTCTCTGGTAGCTAGGCTATCCATTTTCTACTAAAATATCAATTGTAAGATCTTCATAATTATCTTTAGGTTGGTCATCGTGCGGGTACAAGTTGGCTACATTAAATATTAGAGATAAATCTATGCCCTCTAGGAGTTTAATTTTATACGCACTAAATAAAAACTTCTTCAAGACCCTACAAGGTCCAATCTTATTCCAATCTAACTCATTATAAGTGCCTTTTAGAAATTACTCCTTCCACAAAAATACCAAATCCAAATCTCCAACCTAAAACTCTTGCATTCTTCATTTATAATCAACATGTTGTTTGTATTTTATGGTACTCTTCTCTAATTCATTTTCACCTTCTGATGTAAATCATGAATGTAGTCGACAAAGTCTTCTGCTATAGCACTTGGTCTCTATAAATCAGTTGTCTTTCACAACTCATCTACTCCTCTTGGGCGTATTCCATATACAATTTGAAATAGGCTTCTACCTATACTACAATTTATGGAGTTGTATGCAAATTTTGCCTATGCCAAAATAGTAATCCCATAGTTTTAGTTTCTTTTCAACTAAGCATCTCAACAAATTCCCAAGGCTCTTATTCACAACTTCGGTTTGTCCATTCATTTGAGGATGATATACCAAATTGAAACCCAACTTAGTACCCAATTTCTTCCATAAATTTTGCCAAAAATGACCCACAAATTTAGCATCTCTGTCTAAAACAATACCTTTTGGTAATCCATGCAATCTTACCACTTCATTGAAGAATAATGTGGCAATGTGAGTAGCATCATTTATTTTCCTACAAGGTATGAAATGTGCCATCTTCAAGAATTTTTCAACAACAAAAAAATAGAATCATTACCCTTTTGTGTCCTTAGCAACCTAAGAATAAAATCCATGTTTATGACTCCCATGGTTGTTCTAGAATTGGTAATGGTAGATATAGTCCAATGTTTTGACTTTCCTTTTTGCATGCTGACATACTCAACAACCTTACACAAATTTTCTTACATCCATACTCATTCCAAGTCAATGATAACTTTCTTCAAGTTGCCTTAGGGTTTTATCTATCCCGAAATGTCTTACAAGTCCTCCACTATGTTTTTGTCTTATCATTTTTTCTATCATTAAAATTTATTGGATTCATAATCAATGCCCTTTAAACAAAATTCCTTCTTGGAATAAATAATCGAGCCATGGCATCCTATCTTTTATAGTAGTATTACATGTTGCCCAAGATTTCTTAAAGTTTAAATCATCAGCATAAAGCTCCTTCATAGCATCAAAACCAATGACTTTGATTTACATCGTGTTCATCAAAAAATTTCTTCTGCTCAAGGCATCAACTACTCAATTTGAGGTTCCACTTTTGTGTTTCAAGATAAATGAATATCCTTGTAAAAATTCCACCCACTTCATATGCCTTTGATTCAACTTACTTTGGTTGTTAATAAATTGTAAAGCATGATTATTTGTGAATAAGACAAACTCTTTTGGTAGCAAATAATGCCTCCATTTCTTTAGGGCTTGAACAATGGCATAAAACTCTTGGTCATAGACCAAGTATTTTCTCTTTGCCTCATTTAGCTTCTCACTAAAATAGGCAATGGGCTTGCCTTCCTGGCTCAAGACTCCTATCATTGTCCCACTTGCATCACAATCCACCTAAAAGACCTTGTTGAAATTTGGTAAAGCTAGAACTAGTTGTTCTGTTATCTTCTCCTTTAGGATTTGAAAACTCCTTTCTACTATGGCTATCCACTTAAACTCATGCTTTCCTCCTTTCAAGGTTTTCATAATTGATGCACAAATCCCACTAAATTTTTTGATAAAATTCCTATAAAAACTTGCTAGACCATGGAAAATCCTAGCCTCAAACATACTTCTTGGTGATGGCCAATTTACAATGGCCTTGACCTTCTCAAGGTCCATCCATAACCCTTCTTGTGAAATCACAAAACCTAAGTATACCAATTCCTCTTTCATAAAACTACATTTCTTCAAGTTGACTAACAACTTTTCTTCCTTCAATATTTGTAAGACCAATCTCAAATGTATCAAATGGTCTTCCTTACTTTTACTAAATATCAAAATGTCATCCAAATAGACAACCACAAACTTACCAAGAAATGGTTTCAACACTTCGTTCATCAATCGCATAAAGGTACTAGGTACATTTGTCAATCTAAATGGCATAACCAACCACTCATACAATCCGTCCTTTATCTTGAACATAGTTTTCCACTCATCTCCTTCCCTAATCTGGATTTGATGATAGCCACTCTTCAAATCTATCTTCATGAAGTACTTTTCTCCACTTAAGCAATCCATCAAATCATCCATGCATGGCAATGAAAATCTATACTTTATAGTTATCTTATTAATAGCCCTTGAATCTATACACATGCATCATTCTCCACCCTTCTTTGGTGCAAGTACAACTAGTACTATACACAAGCTCAAGCTCTCTTTGATAAACCCCTTATCCAATAGCTCCTAAACTTGTCTCTTCATTTCCTCATTCTCCATTGGTATCATTCTATATGCTACCTTATTGGGTAAACTCGATCCAAGAATGAAATCTATGTGATGGCTAATACTCCTTATTGGTGGTAATCCATCCGATAATTCTTTTGACAAAAATTTTGCATACTCCTCTAGAAAATCCTTCACCTCACTTGGAATCTCCTCCTTCTTGTCTACCATTCCACCCTTTGTGGGTTTAGCAATCAAAGCAAAACACACCTTCTTTATCATCTCCTTCAAAAATTATTTTCCTAAAATCAAACATACTTTAGGACCATTGTCCTCTCTTTCATCTTTGTCCTTCAATGGACTCAATACATACTTCTTACCATCTTTCACAATAGCATAGGTGTTTTCCCTACCATCATGTATTGCCCTCCTATCAAATTGTTAAGGTCTCCCCAACAACACATGACAAGCATCCATAGGCATAATATCATATAAGACCTCATCCTTGTAAGATCCAATTTGAAAATTCACCTTGCACTATTCGCTTACTAAGATCTAGTGTCCCTTTTGTAGCCAAGAGACCTTGTACAAATTGGAGTGTTTTATCCTCCTCAACCCTAGTTTCTCTACCATCTTGGTGGATACTAAATTATTCATACTCCCACTATCCACAATGACTTTGCAACATTTGCCTCCTAATTTGCATATTGTTCTAAAAATATTTCTCCTTTGAACAGGTTCACATTTCTCCTTGTCTAGCTTCAATAGCACCCTCTTCATCATAAGATATTCTCCTTGTTTAGGTTCTTCCAAATGCTTTGGGAAGCAACACTCTCTTCTTCTACTTGTGCAATATGGTTCTTGACCTCTTTTCCCTTATTGCTACTTTATTGTGTTGTTGGACATTCAAATACCCAATGACCATCTTCTCCACATCTATAACACTTTTCAAGGAATCCTCTATCCCTTCCTCTACCAAAACTACCTCTTCCTTGTGAGAAGTCTCCACCTCCTTTGGTGTTCTGGTTGAAGTCATTGTGAGAAGTACTAGCTTCTCCTTCCTGTTTTTGTTGTCCTCTTCCACTACTTGTTTGTCCTCATCCTCATGAGAACCATCCTCTTCCTCTTTGATTATTTTGTTGCCTTTGCGACAACTTCTCCTCTGCCTTTAAGGCATACTGGTAGGCTTCTTCTACCATCCTTATTCTCATCATACTAACTTCATATTGTATGGATAATTATAGTCCATTGATATACTTTAAAACCTTCTCCTCATTGTCTTCCACATGACTAGCCCAAATGGTGAGCCTATAGAATTCCTCCATGTAATCCTTCACACTCATATCTTTTTGTCTTAAGTTTTGTAGTTTCTTGAAAAGACCCAATTGGTAATCCAACGAGAGGAATTTGACCTTCAATTTGGTGACCATTTTCTCCCATGTCTTAATCCTTTCCTTTCCTTTTCTTTATCTTTTGGTTTGAACATGGTCCCACCATAAGGACACATGCCCTTTTAGCTTTATACAGGTAAATTTCACCTTCTTGGGGTCTTCTATTGATTCAAAATCAAAATATTTCTCCATCTTCATGATCCAATCAAATGAGTTCCTCTGGATTCAAAATTCCATTTACAATGGAGTTTCTATCTTTGGATTCAGATCCATATTAGAAATTTCTTAAATTAATCGTTCCTTTGGTTCTTCCTCTCGCTCTTCATCTCGAGCTTCTTGTTGACCAACTTCTTCTTCATTGTCACTCATGTCTTCTACTTGAACACCTCTCCTTTGGGAAGTTTTGATTGCATTAAGTCAAGCGATAATTCCCCTTAGCATTTCAACTATGTTTGTAGGTCGAGGTCCTCGTGGTCTTCCTCTTCCACATTGTGCCATTATTTCTTAAACATACTTCATAAACTCTCAAGTGCAAAATCCTTCTTTGATAAAAAATAATTTAGCGAAAATAGGGTTGGATGTATTTCAAGCAACAAAGGTGGACAACATTCAACTTTTAGATGACAACTTCCCTTTTTGACGGTAGACTAATTTTCCGGACTGTAACTTAAGGTGGCATTTTAGTCAGCAATATCTAGGATAACATGCTACTTGTTGGCTCATTCTATGATGGTACCCAAGAAGATGCAAACTATTAAACAACATGCTCCAAAATGATAAATTATGGATAGTGCTCTTGGCTTAGATGACTTCTACTCTATCTCTCTACAAGATGATAAGACTTAAACGACACACTTTAGATGGGTAAGCTTCATGTTGACAATCTCCTCGACAATGACAATAATATTTCAATGACATGTTCGAACAACAATGTATTGACAATAATATTTTATTGACAATACTTCTCAGTCAACTTCTTTAGTTGGCAATACTCACATGGCTATATTTTATTGACAATGATCAAACAACAATATTCTTGACAATAATTTCTTGATGATAGCCTTTAGATGGTGCTCTCAAGAAGAAAGTCTACATTCCCTAGATGACGTCTACCTGCAATATTTGTCTATGTATTTCGACCTGCAACACAATTACCTTTTATTGAAAGCAAATTTTGAACAGCTATATGAGGTGCATCAAAACACAAAATAATATAGAAAATAATATTATATTTACTAATTATATTTCATGAATTACATTTGCCCAATAAAAACATGTTGGTGCAAATCGATTTAGTTTCTATCACATACAAAATATTCTTCCTTTCCTTGCCCTCTTCTCGTCTTCTCATCTTCTCTCTATCACTTCTTCGCTCTTTCACTTCTCTTCTACACTCTCCTCCCTTCCTTTCATCTCTCAAACATAATCCAATTTAAAGGCTTGAAAATCAGCGATTGCCTAACTACCCAGATGGTTGACCTTATAGTTCTCATGCGTTGTTCCTCATATCAATTCCCCAAGTGGATGCTTCTGCATCATTAAGGATTTAGGAAGTGATAATATAAGCATAAGCATTTTTTTGTTTGGCATTGTATAATTAAAAACAATATAATAAATAATAATAGCTTTAATTCTCCTTTCCTTCCCTAGTTCAAATAGTGTCGTATTATTATGAGAATGCTTACCCATATTATAATCATACGTAAACATATTATAACAAGTACTATGTACTAAATTTTTTTGGAAAAATAAATTAAAAAGTTTGACCAATCATACTTATTAAAGAAATATATTCTAGTAATTAAAATAAAATGAAAAAGCTTATAGTTTATAAGTTTTTTAATTTTTTTTTTTTCTTGAAGATGTTATAGACGAGGACTTAGACTATAAGGAATATTTTAGAATGTCCAGAGCTGAAACTTTGACCTTTTCATAACAAGCACCCCACTCCACTATGCAGTCCAAAATTTGATGTCTTACAATAAGCTATAATGTATAAATACTGAAAAGCCTTAAATCTCTATTTCATTTTTATTTAGATGAAAATAAAAGTAAAATACACGTTCAAAACAAATTTTGACCACCGGATTTATTTCATGTTGGGTTATAAACAACAAGGTAGAATAGGTTTGGTGGATGCAACCCTTGTGGTTTGTACCCTACACTTGTCAACTACTAATAATAATGTGATTGTAACCAATTCTCTATCAAACAACAAAAAGAAAAGTAAAACATAACAAATTATTTTTAAAAAATATTAAATTCAAATAAAAACTTGTTTAGATATATACACATATAATAATCAGGAGATATTAAACTTTATAGGATTAAAATTAAAAAAAAAATTATAATTACTAAAATAAAATACAATAAGGAGATTTACCAACAAGAAAAATTACAATATATAAATAACAAAAAAATATCTTAAATAATTGTAAAACATAATAAGATTTTTAGAACAACATAAGTTCAAATAAAACTATTTTTTTTTTGTTAGTGTGAGAAATCCTTACAACCAAGACACAACCATGACTCTTCTTAAAGCAAAGAACTATACTTATCAATAGAGAATTTAACACACAACCACTATACACCCGCCCCCTCACAGGCTCATCCATGTCGCGGTTTGAACCTTAGACCTCCCGAAGAAGAGCCAAAGCCCATACCGTTGCGTTGTCCCCATGGACAAAAAAATAACTAATTTAATTATATACATACAAAATAATATGAGGGGATAACAAAATTAAGGTATCTGTCTTATATGTTTAGAATTAAATTTTTTAAAATAAACACTTGAAATTTGATCTCTTATTTTAATAAATATATATTTAAATATGTAAATATTTTATAATTTATTAAAAAATAACTAATCTTATAAAATAAAGTAAATTTTAATCTACATGAGGCTACAGGCCATGTGTTCCTTATACCTATCTCTTTTGAACCTTGGAAAGTTTTAAAGAGCAACATAACATACAACCTTACTTGAACCTTCTATTTGAAGTCCTAAAGTATTAACCATTAGGACCCTTTAAATATATTCAATTTGATGAATGTTTACAAATTTTATATTTATAATATATGATGAAAGTTATTTTTTATTTATTTAGTGTATTTTTGAATTTATATAATTATATCTTGTTTATAATATACAACTAAAGTGTTGTAATAGATAGTATGTGGCAATCCAAGTAATATTCAAGAACACAAGGTTTATGAGTTTCAACTAATTGTATAGTTCATTTCATATGTTTTATAGCTTTTTATTTTTTATTATGATAAAAGACATTTATTGATGAAGTGTAATAGGTTCGTAAACAATTTATTCCAAAAATTCTATCTGCATTTCACTTCCTTAAAAGTAAAGTGAAATTTTTGCATGATATAATAGTTCTTAAAAGTAAAGGGTTGACATGTGAGTTTCATAGATCATGACTAGGGTTTTGGAGATTAAAAAATGGATCAAGTAGAAGTGGGGATTGAATTGAAATTACTTTGTGACAATTCTTCTTAAAAAAATTTCCTTATATTTTCTAGTTCAAAAATTAAGGATAATATAATGGGTGGTGCATGGTTTAGAGAAAGAGATGCCCTTTAATTGAGATTATGGAATGTTTTTTTGTTGAGATACAAAATATTAAAAAGCTTCCCACGTGGGTTAGGCTTTTTGGACTTCTATATCAGCTTATTGCTAAAAATATTTTTAAGAATATTGGCAATACCTGGGGAATATATACCCGAATATGTGTTGCTATGGATATTTCAAAAACCTTTGCCACAATCCATTAATATTAAATTCGAATCAAGAGAGTGCGATCAACATGTGGATTATGAAAATATTGAATTTTGATACCACAATTGTTATGATATTGAACACATGGAAAGAGTTTGCAAAGTGAAAACCATGAACAAAGAGAGAAAAGTTTGGTCATGAGATAAACTTCAATATGAAGTAAGGAAATCATGTAGTAATAGAAGCTAGACCAGATAAAGGATATTCCACTCCAAAAGAAGAGGTAAAGAAATCCTATCTACAACATCATTTGGTAGAGGCCATCATAGCTCACTTGGATCAACCATTAAAAGAAGCAAAAAAAGATATAAGGGATGAGAAAGTACAATATGTAAGTTCAAGTTCAAAAGGAATTAAAGGTGCAAAGGAAGATGTGGAGAAAAATCCTAAAATAAATACAGGTCAAGTTTATTCCAAGTAAATCATCTTCATTTTCCTCGAGTAGTATAGAATCCTCTCTTTCTAATAAAAGTGAAAGTGGTGTAGAGGTTATCCCTTCCACTTTAGGGTTTCAAGAGTAGCATAATAAGGAAATGAGGATCAATTTAGACTTTTTATGACATAATAAGAAGGTAATAGCTATGAAAGAGCATCCTTGCACTTTCGGGTTTCCAGGGCAACATAAAGAATAATGGGATTTTGAGGTTATTCCTTGCACATTAGATCCTTCAAAGCAAGACAAGCCTAAAGATGTTAAGTCATACTATGTGCAGTGTGAGAAGATTGAAGAGATTGATGAAGATGAAAGTATTGGTAGGAATAAAAAAGAGAGAAAGATCCAAGAAGCAAAAGCAGAGGAAAAGAAACCCAAAGAGATATTGATATGGTAAACCAAAAGCAAATATCTCAAGTTTTAATAAGAAGTAGGGCTAATTACACAAATAGAAACACAATATAACAATGAGAATAATATCTTGGAGTATTAGGAGCATGAATAAGAACCCTAAAAAAAGTATTAAGAAATTGTTAGTTTGTCATAGACAAGATATTTATTGATATGGAAACTAGGCATCATATAGTTTAACCATTCATGGTGTTGAATTTTATCTTGACAAATTTTAAATTTTCATAGACATATATATGAACGAGATTTTATCTCTTAATAAAAATGATATAAAGGAGTTGAATGTGGAATCTTAGTAGTTTGAAGAAGATGGAGATATGTTTGATAGACAGGCAAATGAAAAATATCTTTGATAAAAATACAAGTTAGATCTAATTTAGTTAACTTGATAGAAATGTAATGAGAGCAATGTAATATTTTGTTTTCGCAATAAGAGTGGTCCCCAATAGAAGCCACACATGGCTTATTAAAAATAAAAAATGTTTACAAAAGTTTTAGTAAATAATAAGTTTTGTTTTTCAGTATCAACTAAAACTTGTCTAAGTCTATTTATTAATGAAATTTAACTAAGTTTTAAAGAATATATTATAAACCATAACTTACATATTTAAATTTTGGCCATTATTCTACTAGTTAAAATTAACAATTTCTCATCCAAGTATATTGAAAACCTAAATTTCTAGGTTTAATTCTCACATATTTACAATAATCCAAGATAATCCTAGAGAAAAATGATATAATCTTTGATAATCTTAGAGTTGTTAAAATATATATTTAAATATATGTGAAAAACTTACATATTTAAATTTTAGCCATTATTCTTCTAATTAAAAAGTATAAGTTTTTAGTTAAAATATGGAAAACCTAAGTTTTTAGGTCTAACTCTAACACACTAAGAAAAAAATTATATAAGCTTGATAAACTTGTTAGATTGGATTTAAATATTTATTTTCTAAACATATATATATATATATTTTTTATAGATAAGAGGGTTTTGAAAGGACCCTAAACCTTTTACATCATAAAGGTCGAGAAGGTGGCAAAACCACTAAGAACAGAAGAGGAACTCATCCTCAAAACCAAAAACAAAAGGAAGTCAACCATGCAACAGAGAGGCCATGGAAGACTTCGAAGAACAAACCCGGGTGGACAACCCAACAACGAAAACACAACCAGACACAAACAAAGAAGGAAACTACGACATCCAAGCGAGCAAGCATAAACTAAAACTAGATTTACGTAAACCAAATAAACTTACGTAAATCAGATAAAAACAGAGAGCCTACAAACTTACGTAAATCTAACAAAAGTAGAGAACCCACTAGGCCATCGATCTTCAATATTATCTTGCTCTGAGGCTTCTGTAGTTATTTCAGGGCCAATGTCGTCATTCATAGCTGCAATGATCTTGCTCGCTTGGAGAAGGGTGAAAGACACAGAGCTCAAAAGCTCAACCATGCAGATCCAGGGCTTCTTCTTTAGCTCTTTGCTAGCCTTAGTAGGCCGAGTGCGAGTGGAGACACCTTCTACCTTGATTTTCTTTGTCGATGACAAGGTTGCCTCAGCACCAGAATTCGACAAATCCAACTCCATCTTGACCTTCCCAGAAGTGCTCCTATGGGACGAGCATCGACGGGGACCTTTTTTCACAAGGGAAGAGGTGTAGGCCAGAGAAGCCTCACCTTTGACCTCAATGTCAAAATTCATTTCTTTGTCATCGCTAGGGGTCTCAATTCCCTTTTCTTGGATGCAGATCACTGCAAGATCTACTTTGTCTACTTCCTTTTGCAGGGTGAACCGATACAGGAGCAAGTGGAGCCCTTGATGTTTAGAGTTTGTGGACGAGCCTTCACGAACATTATCAATAGAAATCTCGATGGACTTGTAGAGGTACTCCAAAATGTTTGTCCCTCACTGATCACAAATGGTTCAAGAAGGCCATATGGAAGCTCCCCAGGGGACTTTTAATGTTGTCTACCATAATGTATTCCATAATTGGAACCATAATCTTATTCCAGGGTGCAAGAAAACATTTTCACGCAATACCCCCTTTCTCTCTCACAAGAGGCAAATAAAAAAGATTCAAAAATATCTAATCACAAATTTTCTCAAAATTAAGGCCACAACCCCTTATGAAATTATTCTAGCTGAAACTCGAATGTTCCCTTTAGAAGCAATTGCTATGACCAAGTTGTTATGTTACTTGAAAAAAATAGAAAACACAAAATATGATAGATGGCCTAGGGCAGCTAGGGACGAAGAGTTGCATAGACAACATAATACATGGATGAATCAAAATAAAAAATGGATGAAACGCTCAAAAATCAACGTAAATGAATGACCAAATGTCAACAAAGACATACAAAATTATGTGAATGAAAAGTTCAGAAGTGGAATGTGGAAAAATGCAAGCAAAAAAAGACAATATTATATCGCATATTTTTAACCCAACATATGACCACAAGGAAAAAGCGTATATAGACACTGAAATCAAGTGGAAGGAAAAAATCCTCTTTGCTCATATAAGGACTAGCTCTCATAGGCTTAGATGTGAAACAGGGAGATGGACAACACCTAAAGAACAATGGGAAGAAAGGATATGTACTTTATGCAACATAGACAGAGGAACACTTCATCTATAAATACCCGAGTTTTTCAGATATCCATGAGTGACAGATTTATTTGAAGACAGTAAAATAAAAAAAGTTAGAGAATTGCTAACCCAAATCAACAAGAGAAGGAACAACCTTCTCAAATATATTAAAGATCATATGATATGATTTGAGTAATTGTACTTCCATATTTGAGGTCCCATAGACAATATTTGGGTCTCGCGGACGTAATTAACATCTTTCATTTCATTTCACAAAAGTGAACAAGCTCACTAGTCAAGGTATGCATAATATTTTTTAAACATATTATTATTGTCCTAAGTAGCATAATTGTTCCCAAAATTTTCAAATTTTATTATTTTAAATTAGATATATGGGATTGAAACGACCTCCAAGAGTATTACATCATGGTCACATAATGATATTACAACAATTTAGTAATTATGCATACACATGAATATTAGAACTAGGATTTATGTGAAAGTTGAAGAATTTAAAAGGTTGAGTTTATGTCATTCAATAAAATTGATTAAAAATTAACTCAGAAGGTTGAAGAAAAACTAAATAGGTTTATATATCTCACCTTCTACTATACAATTTAGAAATCCTCTCACAATTTTTTTTAAGAATAAAATGTTTAAAAAATTATGAAGTCACAAAACTTTTAATTCTTTTTGGTAATTAATATTTTTAAACTTTAATAAAAATAATCTCTCATATATATGAAATTTAAAAAAATTGTGAAAATTTTATTAAAAAATATACCAAGTTTTATCAAACTAAATCTTTTATTTTAATTATAATATTTTAGTTTTTAGCTATATATATAGAAATCCTAAGTTTTTCTTATCTTAATTCTAAAAGAGTTAGACAAATCCAAAATAATCTAAGTAAAAAAAAAGAAAAAAACATGTGCATAAGTAAAAAAAAAATTAATTAAATTAAAATTAAAAACTCAATTTTACAACTACAACAACTAGTTCTAGTTCTTGATATACATATGCTATTAGCTCCTTTTTGTAATTAGATTAAAATTAAAGATTTATTTGTGCTAATCAAATACTTATTTATGCATGTGATGTGGTTTACCGGCAAGGATGCTACTTGCATTATCGGTTATGTGACCTGGGTTTAATCTCCACGTCGGATATGTATATGTATAAAAAATATTTACTCAATAAAAAAAATGAAATACTTATTTTTCAAATGTCCTATTGACTCGTCTAGCAATCCCACAAAAGTAGAATTATAAAATTCTTTGTGTTGTTCTCTTTATTGAAGCTCCAACAACTTTACCAAGGTTGAATTATAAGAGAGATAGGTGTAATATTATAAATTTACCTAACTAATATGTAACATGAATAGTCCTTGTTTAAAATGTTCTATTGGTTCCTCCAACAATCCCATAGAAGTGAAATTATAAAATTCAATGCGAATTGTCCTCTTTATTAAGGCTCCAACAATTTTACCAAGGTTAAATTAAAAAAAAAATGTAATATTATGAAATTGCTAAATATTATTACTAGATTTATGCATTCTAAAGATCACGGGTAGACAAAAAAATTTTAAAAATAATTTTTTATAATATATTAAAGATAATTTTTACAACTTATCTCTTCCTTGTCAACTTTTATTATAGACGTCTTTGAATATAATAAATTAATTTTATTGGTTTCATTTACATCTAACATTAATTAAT
The DNA here is from genome assembly GCA_028583015.1 of Wollemia nobilis. Taxonomy (NCBI): domain Eukaryota; kingdom Viridiplantae; phylum Streptophyta; class Pinopsida; order Araucariales; family Araucariaceae; genus Wollemia; species Wollemia nobilis. The sequence continues at coordinate 28,423,319 of JAQPPZ010015824.1, read as the reverse complement.
TTTTTATTATCTAAAAACATTAATTTTTGAAAAAAATAATAAAAATATATTTTTTTTGATTGGTGGAAGGGGTTTTGAAAGGGTCCTCGCACATTTTACAAAGCGAAAAAAACAAAGGACAGTGCTCAACTACATATGGAGAGCAATACCGAGCTAAACAAGAGATATTAACAAAGAAGATCAAGAGAAAGATAAGGTACACAGACCTGAAGCTAGAAACATCACAACTCTAAAAGGAAAGGGTACGTAGACCCAAAATCAAAAAACAACAAGAAACCAACACAACGGGCCTCAGGAAACAATTTCCCTAAACAACAGAATAAAGAAACAAGAAACTCGATTTATGACTTTTTACCTCGTCTTAAAATTTTTTCTTCATCGAAGAAAGGAGTTCACAATCCAGGAGAGTTCATCATCAAATTTTTGAGAACACCCACTCACCATATTTACCTTCACCTGATGAGTTGATACCATGCAATTTGGGCATTTGCATCTTGGCTCCAACCATATTTCAAACAAGGTTTGCCACTCAGATCCTTTAGAACTTAGACTCTTTTTGGATAAGCATCATTTCTTCTTAAAACTGGCAACATCAACCAAACATTTCTTCTGAAGCAGCTCATAAGCCAAAGTCTCGAATAGTAAGCGATCAACATGGGACAAAGCCTCAAGAGGAAGAGACTCATCACTCACAAGATAAGAGACTTGATTAGGATCGGTGGAAGCTTCTAGACTATTCAAAATATGTCCAGGGCTATGAGAGGGCCAACCTTTCTTTTTTATTGTTACCCACGTTAGTCTCAAATTTCTCCTGACTCCCAGTGTTGGACTGAGAACATGAGGGACTAGACCTAATGGGGGATGGAGGGGCATCACAATTTTTTTTGAGTCTTTAGTAGGGATACTATGGGCACAAGGGATCCGAAAAACTTGTAACTATGGTTTTGGTGACTTGGTCACTTAATGGTAAGAAAGGATTAGGACTCTCAATTAAGGGACGTACCTAATTGGGAATGTCCTCAGTATGTGTGCTTGAGGCTAAGTGGTTTCTTGCTTACCTTTATCAATCTGGTTCTTTCTCTAGAAATGTTACACAGTTTGATCACTTTATGGGCCTTTCCTATCATAGAGTTCATAATTTTTCATTTCTTTCCTCAAAGATGGGCATAGAGATCTAAGGTGCCCCTATTTTGGCATTCAATGCAAAATACTGGTTTATTCTCATATTCCACTACTTGTCGCCTACGATAGGACTTTGAAGTGAGATCAACCTAGGTGGGAGCTCTGAGTCCAGATTTGTAGTGATACAAATGTGGGCATAAATTAGTTGGGTTCTTGCTTTAGTAGCCAAATCTATGGTAACCAGTTCACCAATGGTTTGAGTTATGCCTTTAAGAATCCTAGCGTGTCAAAACTGATCTGATGGACCAGGAATTCTGATCCAAATTGGTTTCATATTTATACTCTAAATCTCAGGGTCAAAATCCTCTCCCCACCTTCTCAAGAAGAGACTTCTTCGACCGAAGAACGAGGGCCCACTAGTGAGGATTCGACATGTATCATGAGGGTTATTTAACCTAATCACGAAAAAACCTCTAGGAAGGGCAACCACCTCCAGATTACCATTGGATCACCATTTTGTGAAATCCCATTTTCGAATAAACTCGATGTCTGGACGTGCACCAACTAACTTCCCGACCAAAGATAGGGATTCTTGAAAAATCAAAGGTGACATCACCTTAGGTGGAATGATAATCTCTCTGCGAATTTTTTTGAAAGAGATTGAGTCTTGATTTATGGGTATGGATGGCCTTGAATCGAATTTTATCTGCAAAGGAACCAGAAGGGGAATTTCAAGGATGGTTTGACGAGAGTTTCCTCCCAGCCTTGAAGGTTTCCAAGTCCCCATCCAGATTTTTAGCATCTTCTCCATCATCGAGATCCTTGTCATTGATTGAAGGTCCACCATGGTTCTCAGCCCCTCTAGGTTGCCCACCTGGTATTTTTCATGATTTCCCACCCTCAAAAAAATCAATTTTTCGAGAGTCCTTGCTCCTCGAGAACCGCTAGACATGCTCGTCGCCCTAAATGATTCGTGAAAGTATTTGTGATATAGCATTTGAATAAATTACAATATTATGATAGAAAATTATATTACTACATGTTTTCTTAAAAAATAATAATAATAAATATTCATAATAATAAAATTATTTATATTTATATCAAGTGACATTAGCTCAACCAATTAAATTCTTCAACATTTCAAGGAGGAGACCCAAATCTTGTCAACCGATACATGGATAATATCTAAGCATTGTTGTAATATCACTATATAGTGATGATGCAATACAGGTGGAACCCATTTCAATCCCATATAAACCATTAAAAAAAATTATTTATTATATTTTTCATCATTTCAAATAAACTTAAATTAATTATAAATAATATTTTTAATCTTTTATTTTTTTTAATGTAATTTTATTTTATTATAAATGCATCTAAATTTATAAAGTAGATTAATAAATTTCATTATTATCATTTCATATACCATTCTTTAAACATAATAAGCTTTAATATTTCAAAAATTAATTCATTTATGACATCTTCTTGCCTTTAGTTATTGGTATATAGATATATATTTTGTTTGATTCTTAAAAGGTGAATAGAGATATATCCATTTTGATTTAAATTTTTATTGATATTGCTTTAAATAACATAATTGTTTTCAAATTTTATTATTTTAAATTAGTTATATGGAATTAAAATTACCTTTATCGATAGTGATATTATAACAATTATGCATCTATCTTTTTGTAGGCTCTCCTTAAAAGTTGAGGAATTTAGACATCCTCTCACAATTTTGCTTGGGAATGAATTGTTTAAAAGATTTTGAATTCACAATATGTTTAAATTTTGTTTCATAGTTAATATTTTTTAAAGTTAATAAACACTTTATTTATATATATATATATATATAATTTAAATGATTTGTAAAAACATTATTCAAAAATATATCAAGTTTTGTAAAATTAATTTTTTTATAATTTAGTGATAAATTTTTAATTTTTAGCTATTATATAGAAAACATAAGTTTGTGGGTTTAATTTTAAGAGGGTTGCACAAATCCAAGATAATCTAACCAAAAAGAAGAAAATAAATAAATATATAAAATGATAAATAATTTTAATTCGATTAAAATTAAAAGACTTAGTTCTATAATTACAATAACCACTCCTTGTTATAAGTTATGCTATTAACCAGTGTGGTAAACAACTTGTAATTGGATTCAAATTAAATATTTATTTTATGCAACTGCAATACTAATTCTTCAAGTGTCTTATTGGTTCGTACAAAAATCCCACAAAAGTCAAATTATAAAATTTTCTTTGTATCATACTATTTATTGAGGCTTCGTACAAAAATCCCACAAAAGTCAAATTATAAAATTCTCTTTGTATCATACTATTTATTGAGGCTCCAACAATCTTGGTGAATTAAAAAATATGGGTAATATTAAGATTTTTTTTTTTTTTTCTACTTAATAAAAGAAATTTTTGGGCATCCTCATCCTTTCCTGTAAGAAGAGAGTTGAGTTTATCAATAAATAATTTAATAGAAACACTGTAGTTTGAACCCTGGACCTTCCAGACCAAAGTCCTAATAGTTGCATTGTTTCCAAGACTTGAATTTATTTAATATTTTTTATGTGAGAAACCTTTACGACCGACCATCAGGGCTGGGCATCTTCTTCCCAACCATAACCTTTCAAAAGGGTGAGAGTTGAACTTATTAATAGGGGCCAAACACACAACCATACACACATCCATCCTCTCACATCCACCCTCTCACACACTCGCCCGCACAGCGGTTTGAACCTTGAACCTCTTGAAGAAAAGCCAAAGAACACAAAACTTTTAGGGTAGAAAGAAACCTCGAGAACCACTCTTAAGTGGCCATCAATATCGTCCCATCCGAATATACCACTACCTAGAGGTAAGCCACAAGAGAATTTTTTGTCTCCCCCTTTGTAAAGATTTGAACCATAAACCTCTTATTCAATGGGACTAGGCTCACCTTCTCTACTTGCGCTACAAAGGCAAACAAACTTTTAGGTTAAAAAGAAACCTTGAGAGCCACTCTTAGGTGGCTAACAATGTTGTCCCATTCGGGTATATCACTATCTAGAAGGAAACCATAAGAGATTTTTTTTGTGTCCTTTGCATCGTAGAGGTTCAAACCATAGACCTCTCATTCAATGGGGTTAGGCTCGCCTTATCCATTTGAACTGCTACAAATTCATACTAAATTTATTAAAATTACTCTTAGGTTTATGCAAATGTAATAACCATTCTTCAAATATCCTATTGATTCCTCCAACAACCATATAAGCCTCAAATTATACATTATATATTGACTACATGTTATTCCCTTTATTGAGGGTTCCAAAAATATTTTTTTATTTTTTATTTTGGATAGTGTGATAAACCCTTATGATCGATAAATAGGACTGAAGCAATCTCCTCCCAACCATGACCCCTTGTAAAACTAAGAGCTACACTTATCAATAGGGAATTTAACACACATCCATATAGACACCCACCCCCTCACACTTGCCCACGTCGCAATTTGAACCTTGAACCTCCCAAAGAAGAGCCAAAACCCGAACCGTTGTGTTGTCTAAAACATTTTTTAAGGAAAATCATTCCCCGTATTCCTTGGGGACCAATAAATTTTGTTCTACGAGGCCTATCCCATTCGGATGAAATCCTTAGGCCTTTAAAAGTGCTCTATCCACAATTCGACCTTTGAAGCAAGGCAAAGCAAGCCCTTGGGTTATTATCGGGGTTGGACCCCCCCCCGCTTCTAAACCCTCAACTTGAAAGAATCTCAATTGCTTTACTTGATCGTTTTACTTGTTAGAAAGCTTATATCCCCTTTTCTAAAATAGATACGGGCTCCTAGACCCCCACTTGAAAGCATCTCGATCGCTTTACTCGATCGCTTTACTTGTTAGAAAGTTTAGATCCCCTTTTCCAAAACAGAGAGGGGGCCCAACCGAGCCCAGTAATGGCTTTCATAGTTCATAGTTCCGAAACCGCTCCTCGAGAATAGGTCCCATCCCCCGGGTCGACAAGATCATGATCGGGTCGACCCCAGACTTAATAGGGAATCGGAAACGTACATTGTCAGGATTTTTTTGTATCAAACACAAGCCATCGGGCTTGAACCTTGGACCTCTTTTAGAGGATTGAGAAAACTTGCCAATGAGGTACCTGGTGAGTTCCAACAATATTATGATAGGATGCGTATAATATTATGATTTTTTAATATTATTATTAGGTTTAAGTTTTTTAAATGTTATAGATAGAAAAAAATAAAATTTTATAATATATTAGAGACAACATATTAGGGTAGTACAATGATTCGGGGTTTGGTTCTTCTTCGAAAGATCCAAGGTTTAAACCACAGTGTGTATGGGGTTGTGTGTTAATCTCCTATTGATAAACACAACTTTTGCCCATAGGAGGGGCCATGGATGGTAGGCCCTATGCTTAGATCATAAGGGCTTATCATACTACTCGAATAATATATATATATATATATATATATATATATATATATATATATATATATATATATATATATATATATATATATATAATATTTAATGATCTATTGGCAAGGACGCCACTTGTGATGTGATCCGGGTTCAACCCCCACGATGCGATATGTATATGTATAAGAAGTATTTACTAAATAAAAATAATAATTTTTACAACCATCTCTCCGTTTTTAGCTTTCATTATCAACATCTTTAAATATAATAAATTAATTTTATTAATTTCATTTACATTTAATACCAATTAATTACATACTATATATAACATTATCCTTTATAAAAAATATTCCTAACAATAAATATATTTAAATTGATTTTATTCTCTAATTTTAAAATAGTTTTTTTTTTTTTTTTTTTTCTCGAAAAAAGTCATAATTTTATATTAAAAATACATAAAATTACATTCTTCATAAGCCTCTTTGGAATTTCTTCAAAATTCACTAGTGACCAAAAAATCAGGTCATTTCTACATCATAACTAGTTATCTCTATCATGCTAAGTTTTATCCTTAGGCACATTTTCAATTTATCAAAAAATATCCTTTAAATCACTAACTTCTAAGTTTTTTGAAAAAGTTTTTTTATATATGCTTGCTTTAACTAAAGTGTATTAATCCCCCAAACAAAGATTTGGATAAGTTGTTTTATCTATGTTTGCTTTAACTAGAGTGTATCAATCCCCCCAAGTAGAGATTTGGACTAGCTACAGTGCATTGCCCTCATTTAATTCTTGTACTAAGCACATACTTGGATCAATCTGAAGGGTCTCCTTTGAGAGTTTATCTGCTTCCCTATTTAGTTCTCTATAAATATACCAAAAAGTAAAAGCTTCACTTTGATCCACAAATTTTATTTGAGAAAATATGGGTTGTAGAATCATGTTTTCCATCCTAAAAATACTAAGCATCTAGTTTATTACCACCTATGAGTCTCTGTAAATTTGAATTTTTGTATTCCTTTCAATTCTACCAACTAAACCAACAATTTGAGGGCCATAATTTTAGCATAATTATTAGAACCTTCTCCCAATCCAGCCTTGAATTTAAAATAATGAGAGTCAAAAATATATAGTAATCCTCCTACTCCACAAACTCCAAGGACCCCCTATCTAGCCCCATAAAAAAAACCCCAAGCCCCTAATTTATCAATCTTTGGAGGGATGATTTGTCTTTTTACCTTTGTTGTTGCCGAAACCTTACAGTTTTTAAACTTCCAATGATTTGGGAGGAGACCTACCAAGTAGGCTTCTCTTGATCCTCAAAAATTAATGCATTCCTAGTTAATTATACTTCCCAAGACATAAACAATGGGAGAGCTATAAAACCTTTGTAAGACCTATTTTTAAACCAAGATCTTAAGCACTCTCCTAAGAAATATTCTTATCATCCTTTAGGAAGCTTAAATTGTGTTATAACCTCCCTTCAAACATGTCTAGTAAAGGAGCAAGCAACTAATAAATGATCAATTGTTTCATTGTTTGATTTACATAAATGACACCTTCTTGGACCATTCTAACTCTTCTTCTGCAAAACCTCCCATGTTATTACCTTATTTTTTATGGCAAGCCACAAGAACAATCTTATCTTCAATGGGGCTTTCTTCTTCTAAAGAATCTTCCACCACCATGTTGGATTGTCATTGTTATCTTCCAATATAGTCTTATACCCCAACTTTGGAGTGTACTCCCCTATAGCTCCATTCTTTGTCCAGACCAATTGATCAATTTCCTCTTGCAACTTGATATGTCCATATTTAGGCCTCCTCACATATTCTTCTCACTGGTGTGCCTCTTGGCCCTAAAGCCCTAACATTATTGCTTTTTGCCATCCGTGACTCCAATTTGTAGAAGATACTAGATTATTTACTTAGGAAATATTTACAATCCCTTGTGCTCTTAGTCTATGAATATCACCACAACCAATCCAAGGATCTAATCCTAGTCTTATCCTTAAACCATCCCCTATTTTCCAAGTAAGCCAATCACCAACAATATAAAAGGTTTGAATCATTACCTTCTAATAGATTGAAATATTACATGTTTTCTTATTGGAGCCTAACTTATCAACTCCTCAATTCTGAGTGGCTCTAAATACTTTCATGCATAAGCCTTCCTTTGATATTATCTTCCAAACAAACTTTTCTGCTAGAGCCTTGCTAAATAGGAAGATGTTCTTAATTCCACATCCTCAATTTCCCTTAGGCTTGGCTAAGGATTGCCATTTAACCAAGGGAATACCTTCCCTTTCTGTTTTCCCTGTCCATAAGAATCTATAGCTTAAATATCTAATTTTTTCCAAAACTCCTTTTGGTATAGTTACAAATTTTATTTTTGATATTTTAATTATTTTTATATATTTAATCTTATTATAAATAAAAAAGGTTAATAAATCTTTTTATTACTATCATAAATTTTCTATATCATTTTCTAAACATGATAAGCTTTAATATTTCGAGAAGTAATCTATTTATGGCTTCTACCTTCAAAACTTTTATAATTTGGTTAAAGGATTTTTATTTGGAGACATAAATTCAACTTTAAATTTGTGAATACTATGTACGCATAGACTACTAATGATATTTCTCATAGATATGAAGTGTTTCATTACTATAAGAATGATCCTAATCCGGAATAAGAACCATAGAAAAAGAGACCTAGTAAACCAACCACGATAATACCAATTAAAGTACTTGTCAACCAAAGAGGGATCCTTCCAATGGTATCGACCATTTCTTTTACTCTAGTTTACATCACATTTTTTTTAAGTAGTCATGCTCAAGACATAAACAATCATAGATTTGAGTATTAGATCTCCCCAAATAGGGTTATAAAGAAGATTTTCACTGTTCCTAATTAAAAAAGTAATTAGAGAATAGAACAGCAAGTACAAAAATGAGTAACAGCCCCCAGTAGAGGCTGGTACGATTCAATTCAACATTTTGTTCATTTGGGCTTTACCATAGAGGCCAATGATAGATAATTACTCCCCCCGAACACAACACACAACTTTCATCACTTGAATTAACCATAAATTTATTCATATTTTACTCCAAAAATTATCACATTTGTTTGAACAGATGCGCATATTATATATCCATCTACGGATATAATAGATATTTCCCATCTATTCGATTCCTTGAATGAAATCTGGTTCTGATCAAATACGATCAAATCAAGTCTCATCAAGTCAAGATTGTTAGAACGACATGTTGATTCCCACACGTAGTGCTTTTTCCTCTATGCGTGCCTATCAGATAGGTGGGTTTGACCATTGAGACCTATTACAATGAGGAATTGCTTTTCATCCCACATCAAGGTGATTGGATTTGCACCAATGGAAACCATAAATTTCATCCCCGGTAAGGTTAGATGATAGATCTGTACTTTGCCACAACAGAAAAGAACAGCTCTTCTGTTAGAAGAATCTCCTAGTCCATTTCAGCTTCTGATCCAAACGAGTCGCACATACACCCTAGCACATACTCCTCTACGCTGAGGACACCCTCGAAGAGCAGGGGATTTTGTTCTATTTTTTATTGGCTGTCTCGCATTTCTAGTAAGTTGTTGAATAGTCGGCATTCTCGATTCTATGTGAAATTGACTGGTTTGGATTGATCCTAACCAACCATATAAGGTCAACTAAAACTTGTTCATTTGAACAACCTATGGAGAGTAAGAGGGATTAAAATAATCTTTCTATTTGAAACTATTTACTTGAGTGAGATAGTGGGGACTGGAATCATGTAGAACTAGTAGAGTGCATGCAAAGGTGGAGCAAGATGAATAGGCCTTGGAGGACCGAACCTAAATTAAGGGTTGAAGGGGAAATTATTGATGCATCATTGAACAAGATCCCTTCATGGTGGACTTGACCACCTCTCAACCCCAACCCCCTCCATCATCACCCACACCATCCCCTCCATTATCATCTCAAAAAATTCTCGTCATCTCATCTGATCAAACCTCAACCGCCATCTCCACTCAAACCTTAAAATAGAGAGGGTCCCTTACCCTTAAAATAGAGAGGGGGGACATTCCTTCCATTTTATGAAGCAAATCCCATGTTTGAAAGGGCTTTTAAAAATCCATCCTTTTACCCTTTTAAAATGGAGGGGAGGGGGAATCCCTTGTATTTTAAAAGCTAAGGGGAAGGTAGCCATTACCATTATGGATCCCCCTCTAATGAATAAGTGCAAACCTTTACATCTTAAGGTGTTGGCAATCCTTAAAATTAAGAGGGCTTGGTTCAAGATGCTTGCTTAGTAGAGAGGTGAAATACATTGAGATAAAAAAAAATATCAATGATGAAAGCAGTTTGCTTGACCAAAATTGACACTAAGAGACGAAAGCTAGGGGAGAAAATGGGATTAGAGATCCCAGTAGTCCTAGTTTTAAACAGTGTATAGAGATCCCAGTAGTCCTAGTTTTAAACAGTGTATACTAGGTGTTGTGTGTATTGAATCGTGCAGTGTTGCAACTAATGTATTAAGTATTCCACTAGGGAGTACATTTGCAAGAATGAAACTCAAAGGAATTGATAGGATCCTACACAAGCAGTGGAGCATGTGGTTTAATTTTATGCAAAGAAAATAAATTTACTAGGGCTTGACATGCCACGAATCCCCTTGAAAGAGGGGATTTACTACAGAATCACGAATATAGGTGGTGCATGGATGTCGTTAGCTTGTGTTGTAAGGTGTTGGGTTAAGTATTGCAATGGGTGCAACCCTTTTGTTTAGTTGCCATCATTTAATTTGGAACTCTAAACAGACCATGAGTGATAAGCCATAGGAAGGTGAGGATGAGTTCAAGCCATTATACCCATTTTACTTGGGTGACACATGTGCTACAATGGTCGCAACCCTACAAGGGTAAGCCAACCTCAAAAATCCAACCTCAATTTAGATTGCAGGCTATAACTCGATTGTATAAAGTAGGAATTGCTAGTAATCATCAATCATCCATACACCAATAAATTCATTCTCATGCCTTGTACAACCGTCTATCAAAATATTTATATCCTTTATTTTATTAGTTAATATGGATGGAATAAAAATCTTCCTTGTTAGAATAAAAAATAATAGATTAATGCAGATATTAATACACAAAATAAAGACCTGAATATATTGGAAGATATAAGTCCCCCCTAAATATCTCATTCAATCACCTACAAAGAGACCTAAAATACCTACTCTATTTGGTATTCCATCAATTGCCCATTGATCAAATGATTTACTTGATTCAATTAATCCTCGTATACCTCTAGTCAATATTATGTCATAAAATATGTCTATATAAACTCGATGATATTACCAACTATATATGATATAATTTCTCATTCCTTCACCTACAACAAGACCTAAAATACCTACTCTGTTTGGTATTCCATCAATTACCCATTGATCAAATTATTTACTTGGTCCAATTAATCATCGTATACCTCTAGTCAAGATTATGTTATTAGAAATGTTTATATAAGCTCGATGATATGACCAATTATATAAGCTCGATGATATGACCAGTTATATAAGCTCGATGATATGACCAATTATATAAGCTTGATGATATGACCAAGATTATGTCCCAAATACTTTTCATCTAAGGATATGTTCTATATTGTACATCTTGTGGTAAGAAATGAATAGATCTATATAGAACATAAACCATCAATATACTAGGAAATGGTATACCAAATGAGAGGATTGCAACTGTGAAAGATTCAGACTAATTCTCCAGATGGTTCTTATAGACATGGTTCATTGAAATAAATATTTGTATTCATTATCGCTTTCATTGCAGCTCCTCCATTAGATATTGATGGTATTCATGAGCCTGTTTTCGGTTCTCTTCTTTATGGAAATGATATTATATCTGGTGCTATTATTCCTACCTCTACAACTATTGGTCTACATGTATATCACATATGGGAAGCAACTTCTATTGATGAATGGCTATACAATGACGATCCTTATGAGCTAATCATTCTGCACTTCCTACTTGGTGTATCTTGCTATATGGGTCATGAGTGGGAGATTATCTTCTGTCTAGGTATGCATACTTGGATTGTTGTTGCATACTCAGCTCCTATTGTAGTTGCTACTATTATTTTCTTAATCCACCCCATCAATCAATTTCACGATCGTATTTCAAGCCAAGCACAATATTCTTATGCATTCATTTCACATGTTAGGTGTAGCCAACATAATCAACAACTCTCTATTTAATTTCATGCATGGTTCCTTGGTAGCTTCGAATTTTATTAGGGAAACTACTAAAAATGAATATTGTTTTTGATATGGACTTCATGGAAAATCAAGTAAGCTAAGTTTGGTGTTTTTGATTCCTGAACTATTATGCTTCCCATGCAGGAAAAGTATAAGAACAATCCCAAGGCTAAATATATTATCTATTTTTTAATACTCTATTTATGTCTAGACCTCTGCTTATCAGTAGCACTAGAAACCATCAAAAAATTAATAGACATACTCAACAGTGACAGACCAATTAAATTTTGGCTCTCAGGCTAAATACAATAGAGTGGTCTATTCTTAGTCTATTCTTATAGAAAATGAGACCTTTTGGAATTTTTTATAGAAACTTTATACTTCCTAATATGCTGAATAAATATGAAGTGAATGGATTATAAGTGGAGGGACCCAGAATTAAACCACCTGCAAACCCTTAACTATATAATTGACCATTAAGAATATTGAACCAAAACAACCAACCTGCAATTATTGACCGTTAAGAATATTAAACCAAAACAACTCATCTCAATTACTGAAGACACCTTTTGAATTCTTTGCAAATGGTTGAAATTTCCTATACCATGGAGAAAGGTTGTGATGAAAAATGACTATGGTTCACATTGTGGGTTGGTAAGAGGGATTGAATCGTCATTTATTTGATATTTATTTGGTTAATGATGGGAGTGGACTTTTTAGGATTTGGTTTTTATATGTTCATGGAATGTTTGTTAGTGGACTATATTTTTTCAAAGGTTTGAAATTTTATTGATTTTAAAGGTAGGCCAACTGTCAATCTAGCCCTTGAAGATTCAGATTCTAGAGGTGTTATGTTTTGATTTAAATGATTGAGAAAAGTGAATCAAACTTCCATGATTACAATTTTCATGACCTAAGATTTTAAGGGATGACTAGATTTTTTTGGGGGGGCAAAAGAATAAGTAAATGTATATTGGTGGTGGTGGTTAGATGCTTTTTTTGGTTAGATGTTTTTTTCCAAGCATCGTTAGGAATAGAATGTATATAAATATATAGTTTGGTGAGTGGTATAGAATGTATATAAATACAGTTTGATAAATGGTGTTATTTTACTATCATTTTCATTAAATTAATTGTATTTATATGTTAAGAAAAAAGTCACAATTGTTATCTCAAATTTTTTTGAAAAGAAATAATCCTTATTTAGTGATTAGTTATATATAATAATAATAATTTTAATAGATTATTGTCCACCAACCAAAATAGTAATAAAGGTTTATTAGGATAAAGCTAAACAAAGCATAATATTAATATTACACTTAAAAATAAATAGTTAGTTTATAAAAAAAAATGACTAGTAATTATTATTTTTAGTTAATTATTAATTTATTGATTAATAGAGCATTTAAAAGTTGTTAAAATAGAGGTAACATGTGTTATGTGGTGTTCAAAGTTGATTTGACCTTAGCTATTGTTATTGAGAACTTCACCATTTTGTCTATCAATTGTGATGTGGTTACATGTTGATCATGGAGTTGTTAATGAAATCCATTGTGCAAATGATTAATCTTCTCCATTGCCAATTCCACATCATTGTTCATATTATGCACATGTGAATGAATGTTGGCAACCTAGAATAAAATATTAGATAATATAATTTTGACATAGCCACCCCTAAGGAGGAGTCAAACCAACAAACAAATGCATACATATTTACTTTCATATGTGTTTGAGGGCAAGGATTCCACAAGGTTCCCACAAAGGAATGTCATAGTCATGTATGGATTTTCCAAGTAAAGTTAATTTCTAAGATAGCTAAAAGGTTGGAAAGCTTACAACTAAGACAAACCAGATGCTTTTAGCAAAAACATAATACCAAAATAAGAGTGGAATAGTCTCATCATTAAAACAAAAAGTGTAGCAGGGAGGACATTCTAGAATGGGTGCCAAAATAACAAAGGTGGGTAATTTAAAAAAGGTAGTCTCCAACCAATAATTTAACATTTTACTTCCACTTTGACCTTCTACATTTGTGATATAAAGTGTGGTCATTCACATTCAAAGAAGGCCACTTACCATTTAGAGTTTAAGTCCATCTAAGATGGGGATGGAAGTAAGCAAACAAGGATACACTAGATGAGATTTGAAATCTTGTATATGTGCTTCATTAGTCCATTGAGAGTCCCTTACTATATCAGCAAGTGGAAAACCCATTTTAATAACGATAATATATGGAATTAGAGAACAAATTTGATTAAATGTAGAGTATAGACTAGTTCGAGGGTTATGATACTTTAGCAAATTATCAAGTGACCAAAGAGCAAGAGTGGCCCCAAAAGTCAATGATTTTTTTCATGTAATTTTAAAGGAATTTAAACCTTTAAAATTTAGAAATGGGGCTAGTGGTTTATGGTCGAAAAGAACAAGTTAATTCCACCATATATTAGACCTTCTAATATTGATCCCATGACACAATGTATCATGCTTCCATGCCATCGTAGGTGCTATCTCTTCCCATGCCTCCCAAATATTCTTTAAGATTAATGCTCCTTTGACATAAAAATGTTTAGAATTCAAGATATTATCTTCCCATGGAGTAACCTACCACTTACCTTTATAGGAAGTAAATTTGATTCTATGTCTAAAAAGTATTTTCATGTTTCCATACCCTAAAGTTATCTAGAAAACCATGTAATTATCAATAATTTACTTTATTTCAAGGGATCTAGTATGATGAGGCATCCATTTTTAAGGACAAATGCATAGGTTTTTTAGATATTTCTACCATACCATACAAGCCACCACATTTAGACCATAAATATTTTACAAAAATTAGAGTTAAGTGTTGATATGAATTTTGGGATGCTAACCAAGTATAAGAATAGTATACATGTGATGCAACTAACCCCTTACTAACCACTTGAGTTTTGCTAATCAAATTTAAAATTTTGGAAGGTCAAACCTCAAAATGTCTTTGGAACTTAACCATAACATAGTCCTATATGGATCCAATAGAATTATTAATTCCAAAAAAAATACCAATATACCTTATAACCTATCCATGTTAGATAAATTTATAGAAAAGAGAAATATTGACCGACCCTACTACGTCGTAATATAATTGCATAAATTCTTTAGATAAATTTATTTCTTTGTATTTTTGAAGGAAAAACATAAATTTATCTATAAAATAGGATTTCAAAGTAGAATCCTCATTAAATAATCTAATTTCCTCTAAAATATTATCATAACAAGCTTTCTTTAGAAGATGCCTCAGATCGTTGGTAGTTATGACATATAGAAGAAGGATAATAGACATCCTTGTTTGATGGACCTTTGAAGTTAAAATATAGCAAACAATATTCCATTAACTAGATGGGTGGGGGGATGACTTCTAAACTTGCCTAGCTAGATATATACAAATTTTTATTTTAGATTGGACAAATTCAACTTGAAAGGAAGTTCCATATTATTGTTAGAAGCTAGTGAAAAGTTCATGGAGAATGAAAGAGGAAGGTGATTAGATAAAAATTATGCATGGGATAATGGCCTATCAATGATCACTTTTTTAATAAGATCTTTAATCATATAGGACCTAAATAATCTACTTGATATTTTGTTAAATCCAGAGTGACCATTACACCAAGTAAAACTTTTGAATTAGTTAGTTGATGTCTATTAAATAGGGGATCATTTATACCTAAAGAGTTTCTATAGTATAGCCCACTACAAAATTATTCCTTATTAAGAGATTTACAACTTTTTCAACTCTAATCACCAAAGTTTTAAACCATGTTAAAATAACTAGTTAGGATCCATTGTGTAGAAGGTAGGTAGGTGGCTAGTCATTCCTATAGGGAAATACAACCAACCTAATCATTTGGAACACATATTGAACAAAAACAAGTCAAGACATTGTCAATCATAATAGTGATCTAGACACTTCTATTTTAGGGATCATGACTTGAAACAACTACTATAGAAATAAGAGGAGGCAACACAAAGGACAACACCACCCTTCCCAACTTCATGCTTGGTAAAAAAACTCTTCCTCAAGCATGCAAATGAGAAAGGCATTGCTCTAATAAAACTCCAACAATCTTAACTTTATGTAAGAAGAACATAAAAGTTATATTTTAATTTAGAAACCTTCACACATGAAATTTATGCATGGGTAGGGTTAACACTCTCACATTCTAGATCATGTAGTTAAATTTAATTGATAACCATTTTGAATGGACTACTTGACTAGATTAGATAATCATGGAATTAGTTATTTAGACTAGAACCTTTGAATAAGATAATGGTAGGGATAAAAGGGTGTGAAAGATTTTTAGCATTGTGAGTGAGGGAGGAATGAATAGGATGATGAACAAAGATAGTGGAAAGGGTGAATGTACATAGGGGGAGGAAATTTTTGGGCTAGTTCCTTTACAAATCTCTTACTTTGCATAGTTGAATGCTCAACTTAGTTAGTCAAGGAGAACAATATTTTTCCTAGATAGTTGTCATCCTTGGATCATTTTAGTATATGTGGGGTAATTTTTATGAGCATAATCTATCTAAATATTCTCTTTACTATCATAAACAAGTTTTGTAATAGGTTTTATAGTGATAGGATTGAATTTCATCTATGGGCAACGAGTATTTACAATAACAATTATGAGGGAAGCAATTCTAGTGGTTGTTGCTTCTATTTGCTTCTTTTTTCAAGGTCTTTTGGGTAAATCTCATATTAGATGACCTACATCTTGATAGAAAAAGCATGCATTACATAAAAATCCATGGACAAGAAAATAGGTTTGGATATTTCCATTTCCATACACACCTTAGGATGATTTTTTAAGCCAAATATTTTCTCCCTATCAATATGACACCAAAAAACCATGACAACTTGAGCAATAATTAACAACAAAGAGGAACTTAGAGATAAATTGAGAAAATGAATATTCACCCAAACAAAATATCATGACTAGAACTAACCCTCAAGGTAAAAATCAATAATAAAACTATGTAGGTAAGCTTGTTGGCTTCAAATGAACCAAGTGTCATAAAAAGTGGCTTCAACATGGTCAAAGTTGAACAAAGTAATAGAAATACATCCTCTAACTATTTCCCAAATAACTTTGATAATCCACCCTCTTCCTAAACCCCTTAATCCACCTAAATAAGTTCAAATTTATGGGAATTCCTCTTTTAAAAAAAAGTACAATAGTATTTCTAGATAAATATTGATAAAATGACCAAACTTAATAAGAAGAGAGAAAGTGAGTAGTTTACATATTTTGTTAGTTATTGCAACTAAATATTTTTGTTATGTTATTGGTATTGAGATGTCTCCTCTTGTGTTCTTGTCCCCTATCATGTTAACATACTATGTCTTTATGGTATTTTTTAGAAGGGATAGATTTGTTTTAAGATTTAGGGTTTTATAAAGAAGGAACACTAAAACCCTCATGAGTATAAGCTTTAGATTTGGATGTATTAATAGTTATATTGGTCTTAAGATTATCAAAAGTTTCTAAGATATAGAGAAATCCTACCCATGAGATTGCACCACTAATTTACAACTTTGGCATAATGGGGAGGGAAAATTCAAGTAGGCATTAGTCAAATTTCATGGAGGTTCTATGTAGAGGGTGAATGAATTTTAGAGTAGGAGGGTTAGATTTGGATGGTTTTATGAGTTTACTAACTAGTTTTTCATTATTCTATTTGTCATTATAGGGGTGATTGACTTTATTTTTAAGGGTTCAAAGAGGGGTACCTTGAACACCTCACTTACATCTTGAAAAGGAAAAGGAAGTGGTTGGATCATCCCCTAGGGCCAGTGATGTGTAAGGGAGCTAGAATACCTAAAGAACAATTAGTGAATATAGACAATGTAAGTATCTCATAGTATTTCCAAGGCCAAGTATCCAATCATAGTTCAACTAACACCATCAAGACTGAGTTTCTTACATCACATTCTTGATTGCTAGAGCTATTTCACTAGGTATATTTGGAGATATTGTTATCTCCACTTTAATTTAACAATTATTCCTTTGTATTAAAGTGTATGATTATAAATTGTATTCAATATTTACAATACATTAAACAAATGACAAGTATTTTGTTAGGTACCTAAGTATATGAATGTGGGAATATAATATTGTATTATGACATGGGTCACACATAAAATTATAATAATATATAACATAGTGCCATATTATAATATTATGCACTTTGTAACTCATGAAAGGTGAATCACCACATGGGTAACCTTCTAATTCATGGAAGGTGAACCATCACATTCTTGTATAAAGAGAGATGTAACCCTAATTACAAAAGCAAGTCATATGAAGTATTATTTGTAAGAGTCTTGGCTCGTGGATCTAGAGATCTTGTGGAGTGATTCCTTCCTTAAGGAGTATTCTTGGTATTTTCCTACCTCAAGGGTATTATCTATCTCTATTTTATTGTGTGGATTATTATTGTGGAATTTATTATGGATGCATGTTTGTATATTTTTGCATATTGGTGAATTATTTATATTTAATAAGAAGAGAGGTTCATTAACTCAATTTTGTACTATCATTTAAGTATTACTCCTTTATAATACATGATGCTAAGCATGAAAAATTTGTGTAGTAATAGATATAGTGTGGAAAATATTATGAAATTGATTGATAACTATTATTATTTTTAAAAATCAATTAAGACAATATTTATCCAATTATTATATGTTCACTATGGATATAAACTTATTGTCATCATTTTAACATGTATAGGTACCACTTTTATTGTTTGCACAAATTTAACATGATTTTATGACATTTTTCATTGACACAAACCCATAACTTCCCTATCTTATAACTTAAAGCTTCAAGAAATAGGACAAAGAACTCTCTTCTCTTATGATTAAGGAATAAAACTAGTAATTTTATTCTTTTTCTAATAGAATTGGGTCTTTGAGATAAACTTAGCATGTGAGACACCAAAATAGTTGGAAATGGTATAAATGATATATCTCCTATTTATTAATGTTAAGCAAAGATATTTTTTGAAAATAAGAGAAGAAATTTTATTAACTATTCAAAGTCAACAAGTTACATGTATAATTTCATAAATTAGGTGGAGAAACCCTTTGTCCACTAACAAAAGAATAAAAATAGAAGAACTAGATGATAGGTTTGGAAGTCTCTCACTAAATCCATAGAATTTATTGTAGTCAATTTACAAAAGCTATAGAAAATTTTTTCTCTAAAAATGTATAAGCTATTATAATACTTGCATAGATGATCAAAGCACTTGACTGCTAGTACAATAGATAAAATCTTTTGATTAACTACCCTAATGTTATTAACTAAAATAAAAATACAAGATAATTATTCATTTAATTTACTTTTTTAATGTATATGATGGTGAACTAATGGTGAAGACAATTCAATTGTCCACCTACATCTCAATAGCATTAGAGATGTTGTGCACATGATAGTAGATGCTAGAATCCTACAATATTAAATCTATCAATAAGTCTAACATAAACAACCTACATGGAGAATTTAAACTAGTAAACACACTTTGACACCTCAACTTCCATATGTGTTTGAGAACAAGTCGATAATATTTATATAAGGGACTATCATTACCAAGTTTGGATCTTCCAAGGAGGGTTATTTTCTTAAACATTTTTAGCATAAAAAACACCAAGCCTATAATAGGCTAGAAGCTTTGAGCAGACCTAATACCAAAAAAGGTGATAAATATTTTTATGATACATGAAGAAAGCACAACAAGGAGAATAGCCTAGAATGGGGTCTAAAATAAGACATATTTCCAATTTTAAGTGGAGGAGTCTTCATCCTAATAATTGATATTTAGCTTGTATTTTGATTTTGTAGATTTTGGAAAGTAAGGAATGACCATTCATGTTCAATAGAGAAACTTTACACTTGGAACTAAGCTTGGATTAGAGGGAAAAATATGTAAGTAATTTGAGGTAAACAAATCAAGACTTGTACTCTTGAATGAGAGACCAATTGGGCAAACACCATTCATGTAGGATGATAACAATAGAAGTTACCAATTTAATGAGAAACTTATTAGGAATTAGTACACAAATTCAATAAAAAATTGTTCTTAAAGATGATGATATGTTATGAGTAGCTTTGGCTAGATTCCATGATAACAAGGAGTATGTTGAATGATCATAGAAGTCTAGGATTATATTTATCCCTCTCTTTAGAAAGGATGAACCTTAGTATTTATGTGTAAATAAATGGGCTTCTTATTGTAAAGGAATTTCCTATTGCACCAAGTATTTGACCTTCCTATGTTGAGACCATAACATGGGGTGTCATTTTTCCAAGCTAAAGGAGTGATCTCATCCAAGTTGACCAAATCTAGATAAAAGATAAACATCTCATAATTTAAAATTATTTAAAATTAAAATAACATGTCCTACTATAGGATGGTTTGCCATATTAGATTTCACACCACTTTTCATAAACACGTGTAATCAACACATTACCTAGATAAGCATAAATAACTCAGAAAGAATATGCATGATATAAAGGAATGTTTGTAGACACTAAAATATATCACTAAATAAAATATAAGTACACCCCAACCTATAATTAAATGGTTTATAGAAAGATAATTTTAGGTCAAGGTTAAATAACTAAACGTTAGGTTAAATAATAATATATTATAATAAATTCACCCATAGAAGGTGTACATAGGCCCAAAGGGCTATACAAAGGATATAATACAAAATATGGTCACTACCTCAAGTGAATATGAACACCACATATTACAACATCTTTACTTAATTTGAATGAGATACATGAAGAGAGACCTTTATTAGTCATGCCCCTTAAAAGATAAAATGTAAAGTATCTTTAAAGTTCATGAGACCATAGGTCATATGAGTGACCATCTTAGGGGATGTTATTTACCTAATATATATTTATCCAATAAAACTCTAGTTATTGAAGGATGTTTTAAAAATCTATCCCCCATTGGATTCAAAACTTGAACCTCCTAGTCAAAGTTCAAAATTCTTACTACTGGTCCCACTTAGGGACACTCTCCTACTTGAACACACTCTCATAGTCATATAAAAGGTATCTTGGACATGATCTTGGTCAAGATATATATTTTCCACTTTTCTTATGATATATAAAATGGATCAAGAATCCCATGGATATAAGGACATTATATATACTTAATCTAAATATTAATGTTCTTAATTTATTGAGGAAGCACTAGATTGTAAGCAAGCTTAATTATGCAATGGTTATCAGAATTAATGGTGACTATAAATAGATGAGGAATTCCAACTTGCTCCAAAATCATGAACATCCAATGAAGGTCCATGGTGGCTTCAATGGAAAAAAAATATTAAGCTTGCATAAAAGACCAAGAAATAATGAACTACTTTCTACAACATCAAGAGACTAATTTAGAACCAATATAGAAGATAAACTTGGCAGTGGAGCACCTGTAATCCAAATTACTAGTTTTAACAAGACTAAAAATAGAGATACTCAAACTGATAGTGATATCCACTTGGTATATACCTCTAATGTATCAAAGAATCCTCTTTGCGACTATCCAATAACTATCACAAGGTTCTTGCATATTCCTAGAAGGATCAATGATGGAAAATGTAATTTCTAGACGAGTGTAATTAAGGTAGAGAATATCCCCTACAAGGGATTGATATAAAATAGCATCCACCAAGGGAGTACTATAATCTACTTGTAGATTTAAGCTATAAGAAAATAGAGTTCAAGAGGATTTCTAGTCCCTAATCCTAAAATATTATAGAATAATTAAGATATAGGTGGGTTGGGATATGGCGATCCTAAAAGAGGTCTAGTCAATTTAAATACCCAAAATTAATGTAGAACCCCTAAGTCTATAATATTAAAATTATCATGAATTTGTGATTTTATCTACTAAATATAAGAGGACAATATACCCACAATGAGTAGATCATCAACATACAACACACTCACCATTGTATTATTGGAGAATATTACATTATTTAGGACATGCTAATCTACCCTCATGGTACATCTTGTAAGTATTAGATTAGGGTTGTGTCTTGGATTAGTGTGTGAGTAAGTATTTTATGTATTGTAATAATATGTAGAAAATTCACAAGTGTCATGTGTGCAAGTGTAATGTGTGTAGATGTACATAAGTTTCTCATATGTAAGTGTGCACAAGTGTTCTTAGATTAGGAAGTGTTATGTAAAGAGTCATGTCTAGGTGTGCATGCAAGATAGATTCATGTGTATGTAAGTTTCAAATAGAGAAGACAAGAGTCATGAGACTTGGCATATGGAAAGGAAGAGTCAAGCATACAAAGAGTCATCCTACTATGGCTATATATTACTCCATAGAGGACATTGTATATATCACCTACATTGTCTACACAAGAGTGTTGTGATACATTTGTAAGAGAAAAGAGGAGTAATAAAGTTTACATACATTTGAGCAACTAATATTGTAAGTTGTGCTACATTATTTATACATGTATGATTCAAGCTATTACATTCATAAGTATTGCTTATTAATGAATGTTATTTGATTTATTATTAGCCTTGATTACATATTAGTTGGATCATATTATTCAGAGTTACATTATTATCTTGATCTTACTATATTATGGCTATCATATATTTGATCACGTGAGTTTCATATTAATATTAAGGCTTCAAAAGCCATCATGTTTGACCATCTTGATGTTTGATGTAGACATCATGGTCTGTCTCACATCATCAAAATACAAAACTAAGAAGTAATGAATGTATCTTCTCATACCAAGAATAAGGTACATACTTAAGCTCATACAAGGACTTCATCAGACAATAAATCAAGGGGATGAGTCCATCAAGCTAAAAATAAGGTGGTTTCTATATGTAGATCTCTCCTTGAAGCTCACCATGAAGGAAGACACTCTTAACATCCATTTACTATACCTTAAAAACATAGAAGAAACAATTAATATAATTGTCTAAATAAAATCCATCTAAGCAACTAGGAAAATTATCTTTGATTAGTTAATTCCCTCCTTCTAAGAGAAAAATTAGCAACAAGGCATTCTTTATGCTTCTCCACCTGACAATCAAAATATACTTGGTCTTGTAGACCCATTTATACCAATCTATATTCTTCTTTTTGGGAAGAGGAACAAGCTACCATGTATGATTCTTCATTAGAGACTCATACTTAGTAAGCATGGTATCTTCCTACTTTAGTGAACCCTTATCCTAGGAATAGGTGGAAATATCTTCATAGTCATCAACCTTTCAAACTAAGGCTTAAGAGGGATACTTATTATGATTCTCTTGAGAAATAATGGGCTAAGAATTTTTTAGGATGGTGTAAACCCATTTGGGTGTTGGATAGACCATAGAAGACTATGGAACATCCTAAAGGGGAGCAACATCAAAAGCTAGAACTAAAGCATCCAAATCAAACTTATTATCTACCTCATCATCCATCATTGTTGCATAGGATTTGGAAGGATCAAGCTCATCTACCTAGAGTTTGAAACTAAAGGTGCTAGACATGTGTTTCCATAAGAGGATTCAATATCTCTAACTTTAGAGTCTTTATTGAAGAGTGAAGATGTAGGAACAACTAGAATGGTGCCAATAAGAATCTCTAAGGAAACCTCTAGAACCATTAGAAAATATAGAGGATATTTAAACAAAATAGCAAGAATAGGACCTAATTAACCTACTAAAAGAATCTCATCAAAAATCATATATCATTGAATGAGAAAATATCATATCTTAGGATCATAGAGGTGATAGGCCTTGTAGGTATCCGAATAACCTAAAAACATATATATTAATATTGGGTATTTTCTTATTTTGAATATCTTTAGTTATTAAAGACCATGATATGGATCTAAAGATACATAATTAAAGCACAATAGACTTGTTTCCTATCAATTTCTCAAGAAGAGGCATACCCTAAATAACTCAATTTGGAGTTAGGTTAATGATATGTGTTTCACAAGTGATTTCTTTACCCCCAAACTTGGGCTACATACCCTTATCATACAAACTACATCAATCCATATCCAAATCTACCCATTCTTCCTCTTAACTACCCCATTTTGTTCTAGGGTATAATGGAAATTCATATGAAATATAATACCTTTTAAAGACAAGAAATATAGAAAAATCATTACTCACATAGTTACCTCCTCTATCTATCCTCAAGAACTTGATCTGTCATTTGAACTAATTCTCCAGTATTGCTTTGGATCCCATGACCTTCCCAAAATTCCCATATTTGGTATGAATAGAGTACAACCATACATACTAGGAGAAATCATCAATGAAGTTAATAAATTACCTATTATGGGAGAAATATGGTGTATACATGGGTCCACAAATCACTATGAATGAGCTCCAAGGGTTCATACCATGTCTATTAGTCTATTTTGGTAAGGACAATTGATGATGCTTCCCTAAAAAATACCCCTCACAAACATCACTAGAGGAAAAAATAAGAGGAAGCTCAATGGCCAACTGATAATAACTCATGTACTTCAATGATCCATACCCAATATGCCCAAGTCTATGATGCCATTATTGACTAACATCAACTGCCTATGCCATAATAGCTACATCATTAGTCATATCGTTGGTCTATGGTCAAAATGGCATGTCAATATTACTAACATCATTGAGCATAATGCTAATGTCATCAAACACATTACTAATGTCAACATGGTTAAAATGTGGACATGGATTTTAAACCTTGAACCTCTAAGGACCCAAGGCCTTAGTCTCTCTCCTCTATCCAAGGTACCTTCTATGCATATGTAAACAATAACAAGGAGGATTCTCCTTTAAAGGAGGCCATTGGAATTGTTTTTCAAAGGCACCAAACCTTTTGGTGCATAAATTATTTTGGCATGTCAAACTATTTTACACACACATTGAAATCCACCTATGCTCATTGTGCCATTTCTACCCCTTCCATGGAACATTTCATGGAGTATTATGTATTTTTTTAATTCTAAAATTCAAAAAATGAAGGGAATTTTTTACTTTTATTAATGTAATGAAACATATGCCTAGAGGTGAAATGTGAAAAATGTTGAACAATAAATCTCCTAAAATTTTGAAAAGAATCCAAAAATATTGATAGCTCATTCACATCTATCATGGTTTGTCCTACATAACCTTTTTATTGGATGCAACCAATCAAGCCATCCTCTATTACCAATGGAATACAAATGTTGCCAGACCATTTTAACAACTTTTTCAAGTGGCTCCAAGGTCTTTGACATGCATGGATTTTTTCTAATGAGTTCTCTAGCATATGTGGGATTCTAAAAAATATTCATTCTCTTATTTTCTTCCTTGAAAAACATACAAATAATATTCTCATGTTGGTATATCTAACAAAAAATCTAAAGAAAAAAAGCAGTCTTTTTGAAACATTTGTAAAAGACAAATGAGGTTTGTGAACAATGTTGAAGAACTCCATCTAGTAGTTAGCACATCCATTTGGTCATACAAAACATACATAATGGATTGAGTGTCAAGAGAGGCAAGAGGAACCTATGAATGCATATTTCTCATAGAAAAAATCTATTGTGGTCATTTAGATCCTCATGATACAAGTCCAACTAGGGTTTTAATAAGAAAACCCATAAAAAAATATTGATTGCACACAAAGCTTCTTTTAAGTACTTCCAAACAACACTATCGTTTGGAATTATCATAGAAGAAAAAATTGCTAAAAACAAGCAATTAAGTAATGGAGATTCACACCTGCTCTAATACCATGTTAGATTTTACAATACTTTCAAGAAATGAATGAGATCAAGTAGAAATAACTCAAAGAAATAATATGGATGATATAAAGGGGTGTCCATAGACACCAAAACATCTCACTAAAAAATTGGAATTACATTTCAACTAGTAATAAAATGGGTTGGGAGAGGGGAGTGTTTATACTTAGTTTCAAAAGACATTTAGGTTAGGGTTAAAGAACCAACCTTTAGGTTAAATAATAAAATATTATATTAATATCATCTATGAAAAGTGTACATGGTCCCAAAGGGCTACACATAGAATATAATACAAAAGTCAATTGTGGTATAAAGTGAAGCTTAACACCATATATTCCAACATGCCATCTAACCTTAAATGAGGTATTAGTGATTATGTGTTTGAACAAAAAATTTCAAAGTTCTTCACTATGTAGAGCTCAAACAACCCTTTTAACTACTAGGGATTTGCTTTGGTCAAGAGATCCAATATCCCATGTCCCCCTTTAAATTTAGAAGCAATAAATATTTTTCAAGAAAGTTTTGTCATGTCATTGAAGTCATTCTACTTAAACTAAACATACTAATGGATGATTTGAGTAAGCCTTCGATAACCATTATGGGAAGAAAATCATGAATATGAATAGTAGAAATGAAAATACACAAAAAATTTACTAACAATCTGAATCTTATCAATCACAAATAGGAATTTGACTAACCAAACATAATTTTCTTTCTAGAATTTGATCAAGACTTAATTCAACATGTATCTGGGAGAGAAATTGATGCCAAATGGTATCCCAAAGTCTATCATGATTAGATTTTATGGGGTGATTTTCCATAAAGTTGGCACATTTTGCACCCAAGGCTTAAACATATAGAAGATCACTTTAGTTTTATTATCATTGATTTTGTAGCCTAAGACATCAAATAAAACTATAATATTTCTTGAACAATGTCAAACTTTTATTTTCTTTTTATAAAAATAGAAGGGGATCATCAACAAAGTGGGATTTTATAGTATATCTCCTATTTTGAAAATATAAAGTTTGAAAATAGCCATTTAGAGTGATATTATTTGGTATATGACCTAAAGCATCAACAATTATCACAAAGAGGAAGGGGTCCAAATGGTAACCTTTTCTAACAAATCTTTGTAATTGAAAATTATTTGAGAAAATTCCATTCATTCATGTATATCCAAAAGAATCTTTGGAGAGGATTTAAATGTGTTTGTAGAACCCTTTCCCAAAATTGGTCTTATTGAATATTTTAAGGATGAAATCCCACTTGATTCTATCAAAGCTTTGTCAAAGACAATTGTTACAATAATGAAAATTTGCCTAGATTCCTAATCCCATTGAGATGCCTCCTAGGTAAGCATCCCTTTAACGAATTCAATTTGCTCAAGACTAAGAAATTATTGTTTAATAGGCCTCAGTCATATAGATAGTGTTTTAGGTATAATATTGTATATAACATTAAGTAGTATAATAGGTAACCATCCTAATATAGTTTCTATTAGAGTTTTTTAGAGTTAACCTAATCATAAATTTTTTGATAAAGGATCTAAGGGAACCTTTCACAAGGGTTTCATTATATATCATATGTATATTATTTCCAAGCACCAACCAAAGTTTCTTATAAAATTCTATGGGTAGGCCTTCCATGCTAGGGACCTTATCCTTTTTCATGTCCTAGAGGGCCTATTTAAGATCTTATAGATAGATAACTATTTATCCATGGATTTATTTAGAATGATGGATAATAAAGTAGGGATGCATTCTTTAAAATAACATGTGATAATGGAATATAAATAATGAGTAGGTTCTTACAAAAAACTATTTTATAAAATGAGATTAGGATGAACTAGCTATGTGATTGGTATTTAGTTAGATAGAACCATTAACCATTGATTATATATAAATTTATTCTGCTAATACTCTATGACATTAATAGTTATAAATTTGGATCCTTTTTCACCATGTTCCAACTAGGTCATTATGAGCAAATACGAGCACCATTAGCCTTTTACAAACTTTACTTTTAGCTTGGTTTAGAGAGTGTTGAAACTTCATCGAGGGAACTCTCTCAAATAACAATCTAAGGTCAATAATATTTCTTTATAATTGTTTCCTTAAATGGCATTCTCTTGCCATAATTTATCCATAGGTATAAAGAAAAATAATAGAACATGGATGACTTCTTTCCACCAATGAATCTAATTGTTTGCACTCAAAGCATTAGGATGAGAATTATAAACTTGTTGTAGGAGGTTTAAATACTTATCAGACTCAAGATGAGAAATGTTGAGCTTAAAAGAGATATCTAGTGTGTTCCTAGGAAGGGGTGACTAGATCAAGGGG
This sequence comes from Wollemia nobilis, assembly GCA_028583015.1. Classification (NCBI taxonomy): domain Eukaryota; kingdom Viridiplantae; phylum Streptophyta; class Pinopsida; order Araucariales; family Araucariaceae; genus Wollemia; species Wollemia nobilis. The sequence continues at coordinate 28,395,320 of JAQPPZ010015824.1, read as the reverse complement.
AATGAAATTGGAAAATGATCTAAAATGACTATATAGAGAATATTATAAAAATTGTGTTCATAAGGCATAATTAAAAGTAATAAGTCTCTCATATGAATTCTATCTAGGTGAATAGCTCTCTCATGGTGAGATCACACATTTCACTAGGTGAATCATATAGAATGGTATAGACGGGATTGGTTAAAAAGAGGGTTAAATACACCTAAATAACTTTGATAGAACAACCAACTAGAAAAATATTCATTACTAAGGGTTTATTGCAATCACATATCCAATCCCTAAAATTTTCTACCATGTAAAATCTCCCATGAATATGCATTCAACAAGTTGGAAAGAAAGTTGCCATCCATTCCAAAATTTAATGTGCCCAACTTGATAATTAGAAGCATGGATGGAGTAAATTGTTAATAATAAATAATTATGCATAACCATTGCCTACACACCTATTCCAAGGGTCATACCATGAATCCATAATAGATAAAGCAAGATAAGGAGGAAGGACAAGAACATCTCCCCAACTTTTGGACTCATATTGTGTAAAGAAGGATCTACCTTATTATTGGAGAAGAAGGAAGGTTTTTAGATATTAAAGATATGGATGTTATTTTAATAGATGTTTTCTCCAACTAATTTTTTATCATTCTTCTTGGATTAGTCACAAATAAAGCTATAAGGATAGTTAAATGAGGATACCCTTACCTCAATGTGAGCATGGAACACAATAGGCAAAGCTCGTGGGATTTATTTTTAGGAGTTAATTTATGAATACCTAGGTTATGATTTATTATGGTTTTAAAAATTATTTATTATAAATTTAATAACAAAGTGAAATATGACAAACAAGTAAAAGTGTAGTAATAAAATTCTATATTCTATGCCTTTTTATCCCTTTGCATAACTAGATATAAAAATTCCTTCTTTTTAAAACAACAAATTTATGATTATAAAATACAACAAACAATGATCTAGTCAAATACAACTATGTATAATCTTAGCTAAAAGGCATATAAAATCATTATATTTAAGAAAATATAATACAATTATTTGGATAAAACAACCATGTTCGCAACATAAGGAAGTAAAATATGATTGGCACCTTTGTGTTCTCACAGGCTGCGTTAGTGCAGCTGGTCATGGCCCTTTGGTTAGGCATCTTGCTCTCATGAGGTGAGAGGTTCGAGTCACATTGAGGACAAAATAAAAGAGGTATTTATTTTATCAATTACGATTTGATTTTTGTGGGAGTTATAAGGTTGAGTTGTCATTTACTTTTGCTCATTTGATATAGGAGAAATAAGGTGTGAAAAGGGTCTTTTGGTATTGAAATTTAATTTTTTTTTAGAAGGAGAAATAAGGTGTGATAAGGATTCTTTCATTGTATGAGTTGATTGTGTGTGTTTTAAAAGTAGGAGTTATAAGGTGTTTTGTGGTTTAATTATTGTGTGTATTGTTTTTGCATGGTGAAAGAAAGTTTGAAGGATGTTGTTCACTGATTAAAAAGCCTTGTCTTAGGAAATTAAAAGGAGTATAAAGCAATATTTTTGTGCACAATTTTTGAGGAAAGGTTTTCATGTGGATTATTGAAAAGTGGTATGCTAACTAACCCTTGAAAGTGGCATAAGAAAGACATAATATTTTGATACATGTATTGAGGGCACTTCTTCATCAAAGCAAGTTAAGAGGTATGGTGACATTATTCCTTCTTAAAGGTGTTTGATTGAGCAAATATTTTTGAATCATAAGGTGGAGATAAAAGGTTTTATTAGTGTGGATTGTTGTAAATATTTGAGCTAGGTTTTGTGAAACAAAATGTGTATCCTTGTTGAAAGAAATTGAAAAAATTTGTGTTATATTTTGTGAACAATTTGTGCTTTATTTTTGAAAGAAATTGGAAACACTTGTGCTAGGGTTGAAAGCAAACTTATGCATTAATGCATTTGATCTTTGAGAACAAGTTGTGCATTGAGTTGAGTATTCTTGAAAGTGAATGTGCAAGTGTTAGAAATCAAATTTGTGAAGCAAGTGTGTGCATTAGTTTTGATTATGGAAAATACATAAGAAGGTTAGTCATCATGTGCTAGACTAGAGCTACCTTTAGAATGCAATAAATGTGAGACATGTGAAAGTGGCAGACTTATTGAATGTGTAGAACATATTGAGCATTTTTCAAGTGAAATTAATTCTCTATATGTTCAAGAGGTTAAATTAATTCTTGGTAGAATATGTCTAAACTGCTTCAAGTTAAATAAATCACATTGAAGATTAGATAAAGCACTTGGTGACATTATTATGCAAGATATAGAAATAGATGAACATTTTTTTGTATGAAATATTTGGAGAGTTGAGAAGAGGTTTTTATGAGCAGATTTGAGTATGTGTTTTGAGTAGCTTTTGAGCATGTGTTATGAGCAATTCTTTTGAGAAGGCTTGTAGGAAGATTTGAGCAAGTCTTGTGAGAAGACTTGAAATCGATTTGAGGTAGATTTGAGAAAGTCTTATGAGAAGACTTGAAATAGGTTTGAGACAGACTTGAGCAAGTCTTGTGAAAAGACTTGAAATAGGTTTGAGAGCAGATTTGATGAGTAGGTTTGAGATAGATTTGTGCTAGTCTTATGACGAGGCTTGGTGCAAATTTATGCAGAGTTTATGAGTAGAGTTAAGATAAATTTATGCATGTAATGTGTACAGATCTGGGATAAAGTTGAGATAGATTTTTGCATGTAATGTGTGTAAATTTAGGATAAAGTTGAGATAGATTTGTGCATGTAATGTGTGAAAATTTGACCAGATCAGAGAGGAGAGAGGTCTCCTGTGGATAGATATCCACTAGACAAATTAGTGGAGACATAGGTCTCTTGTGGATAGAGGTCCACTATCCAGAGCAGTGGGGATAGAGGTCTCTTATGAATAGAGGTCCACTAGTCATAGTAGTGGGGACAGAGGTCTCCTATGGATAAATATTCACTAGCCAAAGCATTTGGGATAGAGGTCTCTTATGGATAGAGATCCACTAGCCAGAGCAGTCGGGATAGAGGTCTCTTGTGGATAGAGATCCACTAACCAGAGCAGTGGGGACAGGTGTCTCCTATGGATATATTTCCACAAAATAGAGTTAAGGAGATAGAGTTCTCCTATGTATAGAGTTCCATAAACTAGAGTTAAGGGGATAGAGTTCTCTTGTGGATAGAGATCCATGAACTTAAGCATAGGGTACTAAGATCTCCTTTGGATAGAGGTCCATAAGCATTGTAATAGGGAATTAGTTCCCAAGATATTTGTTGAGAAAATTAAGAAGAAAAATTTTCTCCGTGGACGTAGCCCACATTGGGTGAACCACGTTAAATCTATGTCTCTCATGTATGTGATGATTTATGCATTGCTTTACTACTGCTATTGATGATATTGGTTGATACTATTTTTGGAAAGATATTATAATTGATAACATTGGATAATATTGTTTGGGAAAGAAAAGTAAAAGTTGGTCTTATACTATTCACCCCCCCAGTATAAGATTGTGTTCTTCAGAAAAACATATCAAATAGAAGACATTAAAAAAGAAGATGACTAGTGATAATTATGTATTATCATTTTGAAATGTAATATTGTATCTAGAGATAAGAAATATTTAAAATTGTCTCATGTGTGGAAGTTATTCTATGCAATTATTATGATATCCTTGTAAACATTCTTGTTGTATTGTCATGGATTTTGTTCAAAGAATGAAAGATAAATTATTGCTTTCCTTCTATGTTAAGTTTCTTTGGAAATAAATTGTTGATAACAAGATAGATAAATTGTATTTATTGAATAAGATGATGGAATAATAGGGAAAGTAATTAATAAGAATTTGGTTATGATTTTCTAGATGATGTTTTACTTCATTTCATATAAATATAGGAAATACCTAATTCTAGTGTTAAGATGGAATGAAGTACCTAAATTATTTAGTCTTTATCAATATGATATATTGATGTTAGTATTGAATTTTGGTATGATTTATTATAGCATTCTATTTTTATGAGTTAGACAAAAATGTTTGAATAGGACCCTTATGTTAAGAATGGGAGTTTTTATTGGCAAGGATGTTAGTGCCATATTAGTTAACCCTAGAGCTAAGTTGCACCTAATCCTAATTGAGATATGGATAGACAAATCAACTAGGTAATTTTTGTGAATGACAATTCCTAGCAATAAGGCTTGGGTGGTCATAGCGATGAGGCTTGGGCAATTTTAGTGGTGTATTGGTATGGAATAATCCATTGGATCATTCACCAAGGTAGTATAGTGGTGGTACCTTCTAGATAATCAAGTGTGACCATGATCATTATCATGTGAGTGGTAATGGTATTAGTTAGTTTCATGGGTAGATGAAACTAACTAATCACTAAGGCATTACACCATAGTAATCCTACATAGATGCTAGTATGTAGGGTTGGGGAATAGGCATCACATTTAAGTGATATGGGCCTTAAAGGGTAATCCATATGTCACGGACAAGTTTTCTTATACAAGAAAGTATAGGAAAATGGGGGGACCACAAATGACTTCTTTTTTAATGGTGGGATTAGAAGAAGTGAACCCCAAGAATTACAAGAAGTTGACTACTACTGACCACTTGAGTGTTGATTGCAATGATAATGAACTCAAGATGGTTATGCCTTAACACTATTGAATTTATTGGGTCTTATTAATAGGTTAGTTAATCCTTGTAGAAAAGAAAAAAAATTAGCTCTCTCCCTTGGGTCAAAAATGAGGGTTGTTATAGTTGGTATCAGAGCCTAGGTCATAGGACTCAATGCTTCCTTGAAAAGAACTAGGTTGGTCTTTCTCTTTTGTGCTAATGTTAAGAAGACTAAAATTTTCTAGGGACCTTAAATTGATACAAGACAAGTGGGTACTACACGCCATCTTGACTAGTCATACTAAGGAGTAAAAATCCTAGAAAGTATAGCCTCTTTTTGTGACTAGTAAATGGCACCTATTTTGAGAGGGGATCTTCCAAGAAGTTGAGACCAACTACAAAGGAAGAAACTATATATTATCCCTAGAAGGAATATATAATTTTAAGGGATTCCAACAAAATGATGGTAAATATTACATCAATAGTTAGGTTGCTACAAGAGAAGATAAAGCAACAACAAAAAAATTTGTAAACACTTCTTAACCAAAAATATAATAACCAAGATTCAAAGAATAGACAAGAAGAAAATCTTGCTAGAAAAATCCAAGGGGGTAAATCCTGGATTGAGGTTAAGTTTATTAAGGACTTAGAGAAGTTAGGGTACCTAAATTTAGTGGAAAATAAGGGGGTGATGTGGCCAAATCATGGTTGAATGAATTGAAGATCTATTTTTCCATGAAGAAATACTCACTTGAAACACAAAATATTTGGGCTACCCTTCATATACAAGATGCTACTTTGGAATAATGAAATACATTTAAGATGGGTAGAGGAATTCAATTGAAATATATAAATTGAAAAGTTGAGTATGGGTCTGGGAAAACTTATCGAGTGAGTCAATGCTTATCCAACATCGATATTTTCTTACCCAATGGATCAACTATTTGGAACTTATATGTAGCACCGCTACATGCCTTCGATATAATTCTAGGGATGGATTGGCTGAGAGCCCATGGTGCCCTAATAAATTTCCAAGAAATATGGATGGATTATACTGATAAAGATAAGCAAATATTAAGGGTTCAAATAAATCAAGGGTCTTTTCAACCTCATTTATTGTCAGCCTTGCAACTTAAGAAGGAAATTAAAAGAGGTGGAATATTGTATGTGGTCAAATTAAATGGAAAGGAAGGAAGTAATGGAGATTCAAAATTATTTAAGAAATATCCAATCTTGCATGAATTTAGGGATGTGTTTCCAAAAGATCTTCCAGGCCTTCCACCTCAAAGTGAATTTGATTTCACTATTGAATTAATGCCTAGAGCCAAACCTATTGCTAGGACACCCTATAGAATGACCACTATTGAGTTGCAGGAGTTAAAGGTGCAACTCCAAGACTTGTTGGAAAAGTGTTTGATTAAACCTAGTGTGTTTCCCTAGGGTGCTCTGGTGTTATTTGTAAAAAATAAGGATGGATCCTTAAGACTATGTATTGATTACAGGATGTTGAACAAGGTGACCATAAAGAACAAGTATCCCTTACCAAGAATTGATGATCTTTTTTATCAATTAAAATATACCACCATTTTCTCAAAAATTGACCTAAGATCAAGATACCATCAATTGAGAATTCATGAGGAAGACACTCACAAAACAACTTTCAAGACAAGATATGGACACTATGAATTTATGGTTCTACCATTTGGATTGATAAATGCACCAATGACCTTTATGAACCTAATGAACAATATGTTCAAGAAATATTTGGACCATTTTGTTTTGATATTTTTAGATGATATCTTGATTTATTCTCACACCAAAGAAGAACATGATCAACATTTGAGATTGGTTTTAGAGGTGTTGAGGAAGAATCAACTTTATGAAAAGTTATCAAAGTGTGACTTCTATGTTTCACAAGTACAATATTTAGGGCATATTATATCTATAGAAGGGATTGTTGTTGATCCAAAGAAAATTGAAGCCATACTAAGTTGGCCTGCACCTACTAATGTGTCCAAAATTTAAAGTTTCATGGGAATGATTGGTTACTATAGATGATTTATGGAAAACTTCTCAAGGATTGCATACTCTATTACTAGCCTCCAAATAAAAAGAAAAGAGTTCAAATGGATAGAGAAGTGTGAGGTTGCCTTTGCAACTCTAAAGAATAAGCTTACTATGACACCAATTCTTAAAATACCTAATCCTTTTGGGAATTTTATAGTATGCACAGATGCTTATTTAGAAGGGTTGGGAGGAGTTTTATCACAAAATGAAGCTATAGTAGCCTATGAATCTAGAAAACTTAAGAAGCATGAGTTGAACTATGCTACGCATGATCTAGAGCTAGCAATGGTTGTCCATGCTCTTAAGGTTTGAAATAATTACTTATTAGGGGAAAACATTTTGAGCTAAGGACATATCACCAAAGCCTAAGGTACATCTTTACCCAACCAATATTGAATGCAAGGCAAAGAAGGTGGATAGATTTCTTAGATGAGTATGAATTTGGTATAGAATATATCAAAGGAAAGTAAAATAAGGTGGTTGGTTCCTTTAGTAGGAGGCATATAATAGCTTTAACCCAAAGTCATGTTGACTTGATTGAAAAAGCTAGAAAAATGCAATTACAAGACCCATATTGCATTAAAATCTAGACTAAAGTAGAAGCAAATCCTGAGGAAAGTGGGGATTTCAACATAAAATATGAGCTTTTATGCTTCAAATATAGGGTTGTTATACCAAAAATTAGATATTTAAGGAGAATGATTATGCCTGAGGCACATTACTATCTATATTTTACTCATATCGGTGGTGTTAAGATGAGAGAGAATAAGAAAAATACATCTTATTGGATGGAATGAAATGGGATGTTAGAATATTTAGAATATAATAAAGTAAAAGTATAACATCAACATCCAATGGGAAAACTTTATCCACATGATATACCCACTCAAAATTGGTAGGTCATATTGATGGATTTTATTATGGGTTTACCTAAAACTAGGTACCAACATGATGCAATCCTTGTAGTGGTGGATAAGTTGACAAAGGTTGCACACTTCATACTAGGGAACATTATGGATGATGCATCCATAGTGGCTAGTAAGTTTTCCAAGGAAATAATCCAGTTGCATGGTTTTCCTAAAGTAATTATCTCAAATAGAGACTCTAGATTTACGTCAAAATTTTGGTAAGCTCTTCACTATACCTTGGGCACCAAGTTGAATATCAGTTCTGCCTACCATCCAAAAATAGATGGACAAATGGAGAGGGTAAACCAAGTCCTCAAAGATATTCTCTGCATGTATTGCATGGATCAAAAGTCTAAGTGGGAAGACTATTTGTATTTGGTAGAATTTACATATAAAAATGAATACCATGCATCCTTGGGAATGGTCCCATTCAAGGCCTTATATGGAAGAAGATGCAAAACACCTCTATATTGGGATAATCCATAATATCGGGTAGTGATCAAACTGGACACTATAAAGGAGATGGAGAACAACTCAAGGTGATTTGGCAAAGGCTCAAGGAAGCAGTTGATCACCAAAAGAGCTATGCATATCTAAAAATATCACCAAGGGAATTCTCTATGGGAGACATAGTCTTCTTAAGGGTGTGACCTAAGAAAAGTGCCATCAAGTCAACTAAGTTGGATCCTTGATTTGTTGGGCCATTTAAAATAATTGATAAGATTAGTCCAGTAGCCTATCGGCTTGCCTTACCACCCAACCTATCAAAAATTCATGACACTTTCCACATATCCATGCTTAGGAAATATGTTGTTGATCTCTCTCATGTTTGGAAAATATCTAAATTTTAGATGGTATATACCATGGTTATTTAGGCGTGACCTATCAAAATTTTATGGTTTAACTCTAAGAACCTAAGATATAAAACTTTAGATCAGTGTAAGGTCTAGTGGGACCATTTTTCTAAAAATTGTGCTACTTGGGAAGATGTTGATGTGATGAGAAAGAAATTCCCATTTTTGTTTGAATAAAATATTTTGTTTTTAGAAAACACAAGGGACTATGTTTAGTCCTAGGGGAGTATGTAATGGCCCATCTTGGCAGGACCTTCCCTTGTTGTTTGATTGATGTATTGATGTGTTGATAATTAATGCATGATTCTATTTTGTTCTATCAAGATGAGTTGATGTTGTATTTCATGTTTACTTTGAGTTGAATTATGCTATTTTTAGAACATGGTTTTGCTTATCAATTTTATGGTTGCAATACCAGGTAATATCACATGTGGATTGGTATGGGACAATGATCAAAGTTGAGAGAAGTGTGAAAATGGAAATGATGGATTATTTTTAGTTGATAGTCCATAGGGGTAAAATAATCATGTAGAAGCATTTGCATGTGTATGTGTGATTAAATGCATCATCAAGCAAGGAGGTTGCTATAAAAGCAAAATAGCCCTTACCCCTATGCTTAGGGGTTCTACGTAGGTGGTTGATAACCTTATAGTTATTATAATACCTCTTTCTTAGGGAATAGTAATGTTGTGCATATCCTTGATTATTGTTTATTGCATCTTAGTTTGGGTGAGGATAGATTTTAGAAAGAGCCCTTATGTTTACTTAGGCTCTTAATTTATTATTAGGATGCATTAATACTTGTGTTTCAAAGTATAGAACTTAATTGGTCAATTATTTCCAAGTAAGGTATTAATAATAATGTTAGTATTATTAATACTTTTAAAAAAATGGTGGTATTATAATCAATATTTTATAAAATTTGCATGTATTATCAATATTGTGTCCTCTTTGAAATTCAATGTATTTAGTGATTTATGTTCATACCATTTAACTTAACCTTAGAGTTGTTAATAGCCTTCTATTTTCCATTTAATTATTATATTTAATACTATAATATTAATTATACTTTATTTAGTTTATAAGTTCTTTTAAATGGATTATATGAGAACAACATGCGGTATATAAAAATCACACCACTTTCAGAGGATACATCGCTCTTGAGATTCATTGGAGGCATAGAAATTAATAATGCCAAAAGACAGCCCACCAACATCAAATAAAACCCAATTTTTTAATTAGACAAATTAGAAATAGTATTATAATTTAAAATGAGTAACTAATTTCATTACTAATTCCTTTGTTATTTTAAAAAGAAAGTATTAGTCAATATTATTAAGTAATACTCTCAAATGGCTCACAGTAACATTATTTAGGGTTTTCCTTTCAAAGATTAATGGTGCTCTTAATTTTTCTATCTCTGAAACATATTATAAAAACAATGTCCTTCAACTATTACAACTTGGATGTCTCAATGCCCTTCAACTAGGATAATGTCAAATTAGCAGATTGTATAGTAAACAACTAGTATTGCCACTCTTTATGCCTCATGGATATTTCTAAATTGATAAGGAATCAAATGCAATATGGTATTTGTCAAAATTATTTGTAAATTCCTTAGTAAATGACTCCCACATTCCCATGCATCATCTCATAAAACTAGTATTTAGTTTGTAAACTATTCAATAGATGACTTTTTTCACCTATTTGAGCAACTATAATAGATAAGCCTCTCTTTGTTGATAGATAAATCTTAGATGGAATTTCCATTAAGGTCATCATCCAATATATCAAAGGGTAGAAATATCCTTATGTGTAACATCTTCATTCATGTCTATCGATACAAATCATGCTCACATAATCTTCTTCACAGTAACACATCTCATACCATAATACCTTCTTAAGTTATTCCTCATGCCACAATATATTTTAATTATTGAATTATATTTTCTTGTGCATACGACACTTGCTTCTATTTTTTACAACCCTTAGAAATTTTTGGATGGCACCTTACTATATGGTGGATCTTCACTAGATGGCCTAGAAAAATACTTTAAACAAATATGTATCAACTTAGAACTCTTGTTCTCAATTCATATATGTCCTTCATGCACTAGTTATTTAATGTATATGGCTCAAACTCATCCTCATATTCTAGATGGTTGACACTTATCTCCTCTAGATAGCCTCCAAACCTCCATGCTAGATGACCCTCATACTTTATGTTGGATGACCCAGTTCCATTTAAATCATGGATGGCCCATGAATGGTTTTTTCTAGGAAAAAAAGTGTGTATATCATCAGGAAATAATACAACAAATGACCCTACTTTAGATGGTCCATGTCTACAATTTTACATAATAGTCAACCCATTTTATCCCAGACAACCCACGTATTCTAAGCTTTCTTCACACTAAATGGCTCACTCATATATTAAATTGCCTATAGATGACCCAATGATGGTTTGATATTTATGATGATGCATATCTAACTTGAAAACCTCCAATCTAGATAATAAATTCTTCACTTAGATGACAATTCATATTGTACTAGGTGACCTTCATGCTTTATATCAAATACAGTAGATGACAAGTATTTTGTCGATGCTTCTTTCATACCAAACTACTCATGCATATATTAAAATAGCCCTTGGAAAGCATAGAAAACCTCTAGATGACCCTCAATGTGATTATCACACTGACGCTTATCCTCCCTCTTAAAATAAAACCACTTCTAGATAGCCTCAAGCCATTGAAATTCACCATCACTAGATTCAAATAGATCTAAAAGGAAACTCAAATCTATAAAAAATAAACAAACAAGGACTTTGAATATCCTCTTCTAAAAAATTATTATTTAATCAATAATATTATCTTCTCCTCACATAGTATGATCATTGAATTCACTTCTTGGATTGGATACCACAAAACATAAACTTTGAATGTTGTCTCCCACTCTACAACTTAGTATGGCTCTATTATCAAATGATGTGAACATAGATTTGATGTGATGAACTTTTCATTGATGTAATAATTATGTATATAATCAAGAAAAGGGGTATATGTTATGAATGAATGTAACATATGTTTAATTACCTAGAATTATTTATAACTTTCTAAAACAGATTATTTAAATGAAAGATACTAGCATCCTTCTTAATAAACCCTCTCTTTTCAATGTCCAAGTTTAGAAAACTTTAGATCAAACTAATAATTTAAATAATTTATAAAAGGAATTGGTCTTGAATTATACCTTAGACCTTAAATAAAAATAGAAAATGGGTTATTCCATGTTCCAATAAAAACATTTTTTTTAAAGCGAAAAACCCCTTGCGGGGCCGCCTTGGTCTAAGAGACCACGAACAGGGGGTTCTACATCGTCAAAGTCACCTAGGGGTTGCACCCAGCCCTGCCCACACCAACATTATCAATTGGATTTTGGGTACCCAATTCAGATTTTTGGTAGGGTGGAGATTCAAACCTGGGACCTCCCTTAGAGGATTGCCCTCTCCTCTCCAACTCACCTACAACACCTGGGTTCCAATCAAAACATAATAAAAAGAATTTGTGCATCATTTACTATTCCATACAAAATTGTAGCAAGAGGGGCATATACATCATTTCCTTATTCCAAATAAAATGCAACAAAAAGGGTTAGTGTATCCTTTTATTTTTTTTCCTATTTAAAACATAGTAAAAAAAAAAATTCTTTTAGTACCACACACGAAAAATAAAATTTACAATACAACCTTATTGAAGTTGGTATTGATGCCCTAGATGGCTTGGCCTATACCCTTAAGTTTTTCAACTAGTTTCAATGCCCCACTTTCTTTCTTAATAGCTTAGTTATGTTTATTATTCTACCTCATTTTTCTTTAGTAAAGCTACCATGGATAACTTATAATACCCTTTATATCATGTTATAAGCCTCAATCTACCTCCCAAACTAGTGGTCATTGCTCACACAAATCCAACTTGGAAATGGATATTCTATAGAATAACATTGACAAGGTAGGAATTGACACAAATGCCATTAGGAAATACCATTACCTCCCATTTTTATTTCTTTGAATGCCTTCTATCTCTCTAAAAATGAGAAAAATATTTAAAATAGAATTTAGATATAGACAGATCTTAGATTCTAATAAATTTGACTCCATCCTAATTATTTTAAGGTTTAATATTTTATCTCTAATATAAATCCTATTTTGTATTTCTCAAGGATTTAAACAAATTATGTTCTATGCTACCTTTATTGAGGCTCAAAGGTAAGGTTTAAATTTTAATTAAACCACTCAAGTATTTATAGTAAGGTCTCACCAACCATGTTAAAGTGAAACTAAATTTTAAAGTTGATTTAAGCTCAAGCCACTAGGGATATTGATCTCACCTAGAGTTATGATCGCATTATACAAGCATTAGGGTTTTTTAAATAGCATTTTCAATCATCAAAGCCTAATGCAAACAATCATACATGTAAATAATAGAATGAAACACAATAGTTAAGTAAGTAGTATGTTAATGACTTCTCTCTATATTGATGTTTTTTGAAATCTACTACCTTCTACAAAATTGACCCTTCCTTATGATACTTCTTACAACATTATTTTAGAGCATCCTTGGATCGATGCTATGAAATCCATTCCTTTCACCTACTACTAATACCTCAAGTATGACTATCAAGGTAAAAAAAAAAAAAAAATCTTATTAATCCTAAGACCTTTGCCTATTACCAAATGGTAGTCCCAAAATACTTTTCTCCATAATTTCCACTTGATCCCTCCTTAGCACCATCCTCTATGAGATAGACTACCTTGACCAATAGTCATCCGTTTATGAGTATCGATAGCCTACATAAGCCAAATAATCCTTCTTAGGCTAACAACATTGAGAGTAGCCATGACCTCTTCTTAGACCTCACAACCTTGTTTATCTCACCATGATCATATGGATGACCCACTAATTAAGTCACAACCATAAATATAGGAATTTGTTTCATTGTGTGTGCTAGTATCACCAATGAAGAACAAATTCATGCTGAGAACACCTTTCCACCTAAGTGGTAGTATACCTTGTGTTATTTATCTCCTAATTATTTGATCCCTAAATATGTTCTTGTTAGCATGGGATACCTCAAAAAGGGCCTAGGTTAGTATAAATAGGGTATCAAAGAGTCCTTATAAGACAATTATTACCCTCACTATAGAATTGGGTATATTTCTAGTAAGACTAAGCCTTTATATTTCCTTCTATCATTTAATCTAAATGATGACAATACCTCTTCATAAAAATTTTGTGATGATAGATCTTCTCTTCATGGCTCCTAGTGGGATGAGGAGGACAAGAAATAACTCTAGTCTCGTCTTCAAAATGGTTTTGGTAGTTTTGCATGCTTTTCCAATGTGAATCTTGTTACTTTGTTTTCTCTTGAGCTAACTAAGATAGTTGTCAATGCACATCCTTCTGAGATGAAAGTCACTTATTTTGATTCTTCTGCTCAAATTACATGTGTAGGCAAATCCATATCCATAATACATATATTCACCAAATTGGTTGTTTCTAAAACATCTCCTCTCAGTCAAATAGGTCATGAATATTTAGGGGTCCTACCAGTCCCTCCTTAGATTGAAGATGAGTCTCACCTCCTTATGGAGGACACTATGGATACTAACATAGGAACTAATACTAAATCCAAAGCCCTCAAACTTGGCATTGCTCTGACTATTATAGAATATTAGGAGTACACAAATATTCTCAAAGAATTTTATGACATCTTTGCTTGGACCTATTTTGATATGTCTGGTTTGGATACATGTCTTTTTGTCCACCATCTAAATGTTTATCATGAAGCTAAACTTACTAAAAAAAAACTATGTAAAATTAATCCTAATTTTTTTCTCCTTGTTAAGGATGAGATCCAAAAGCTTTTATATATCAACTTTATTAATGCAATACATTATTCTGACTGGAACTCTAATATCATGTTTGTTGTTAAGAAGGAAGGTGGTATACTAGTATGCATTGAATTCCATGATATTAATAAATATTTTCCAAAAAAATGACTCCATTTTCCTAACATCAATATGATAATAATATTCACTACTATTTTTTGTATGCTTTCCCTTATGGACAGGTTCTTGGGATATAAATAGATTGGATTACCCTCAAAAATCAAGCTAAAATAACTTTTACAACCCCTTGGAGAACGTTCTATTGGTAGGTTATGTCTTTTGGCCTTAAGAATGATGATGCCACATATTAGTGTATGATAACTTATATTTTTCATGATATGATGCATGATATTATAGAAGACTATATTTATGACCTCCTTAGGCATTTGGTTAATAGAGAGGATCATGCCTATGATCTCCATTGAATTTTTGAACAATTAAAATAATTTAAGTCATGTTTGAAGCCATAGAAATGTGTCTTTGGTGTCACCTTCAATTAATTTTTAGGATTCATCATCTCCCATAGAGAAATTGAGGTCAACCCTAACAAATTTAGAGACATCAATGATATGTCTCCCCCTAATAATATGACTAAGTTGTATAGCATTCAAGGAAAGTTACAAAATCTTAAAAGGTTTGTTGACAAAATAGCAAAAAAATATCAGTCATTCTTTAAGATTTTATTTTAAAAATAAATTTAATTGGGATATTGAATGCCAAGTGGTCATTGATTCCTTGAAGGAATACCTTTTGTGGCCACCTATTTTACTCCCACCTCACACTACTAAGTCATTATTTTTATATATATCAACATCCACTCATGCCATGGGTGTTATGATGGCCTAGTAATGACCAGTAGTGGGAACATGCAATTTATATCAATCAGACCTTGGTTAGCTATGAAACCCATTAAAACTCTCTAGAGAAGCTCTACTTCACTATTATTTTTTATACCTAGAAATTATAGCATTACATGCTTAATCATAAAAATTATATCATTTTCAAGGTTGATCCTTTACAATACCTTATGTTCAAACCGCATGTCTGGATGCATTTCTAAATGGGTATTTGACCTTAACAAATTTGATTTTGAGCACATTAACTAGAAATATATCTAAAGCCAAGTAGTTGCTAATTTATTAGTGGCCTCCAACTAGAGGATAGTCACCCTTTGATTATCAAAATTTTGGATGATTTTATCTTTTCTATAGAGGTTGATTGTCTAGACACTTGGACTCTATTCTTTTATAGCATCCATTTTGTTAAAGGTGTTAGGGTAGGTATCGTATTGAAGACTCCACAACAACAACTCATTACCCTCTCATCCAGGCTTCAATTCTCCTATACTAAAAATATCATTGAATATGAAACCCTCATATTAGAACTTTGAGCCACACTCTCTTTAAAATTAAAACATTTTTTGTCTTTGGTGACTCACAATTAGTTATTAACTAGATAAGTGATGTATATTAGACTAATAATGATAAATTGAAACTCTATAAGGTTATTGCTAAAAATTTCATGTCTTTTTTTAATAAAATCACCATGGATTCTATCCCTTATTCTAGTAAACACTGCATGGATTACATGGCAATAGTTGCATCCTTAATACCATTAGAGATTGAGGATAAACAAGTTGTCATTGTTATTTGATCAGTTCAAGAACCAACTACAACATCACCCAATTTAGCACCCCTTGAAGTTATTTTCATTGATATTTCCTCTTCTTTATATACTTGGTACACTAAATTTCTTGATTTACTTAAGGATGGATCTATACCCACAAGACTTAATAATAATGAGCACAAGTTGATATGTTGTTATCAAATATGTTCTCTATCAATGCTCTTTCGATAGCATCTTGCTTCAAAGTTTAACCTCTGAGGAGGCTTGAATAACCATTTGAGATGCCCATGATAGTTCATGTGGTGGTCATTTCAGTGGCACCATTGTTTCCCAAAAGCTCATACAAATGGGCTATTATTGACCCACTATGGAGAGGGATTCCTTTGAATACATTAAGAAATATGATAAATACCAAAAACATGATAACTTAGTTCATGCTTCCTCTAAATACCTTTAGACAATCATCTCTTACTATACCTTTTCCATTTGGGATCTTGATATCATTAGTAAAATGAATCCTTCCTCCTCTGATGGCCACAAATTTATCATTACTACTACTGAATATTTCACCAAGGGTGTAGAAGTTGTCATTATCTTCCATTACTAGTACCCAAGTTCCAAAATTACTCCTCAACCAACTCTCGTGTAGATATGGAATCCCTTCCACTATTATATCTAATAATGAGACCCCCTTTAAGAATAAATAAGTACAAAATTTTTGCACTAGATATAAAATTCAGTACAAATGGGCTAAACCATATTATCCTCAAGGAAACGGTCAAGTTGAAGCATCCAATAAGACCTTGATTAAAATATTAAATAAACTTGTCAATAAGAATAGTTGAGATTGGCATTTTTAGATTTATCTTGCTCTTTAGGACTATCACACTAGAATTTTTACTCCAACCAAAGCTACCCCTTATGCTTTGGTTTACAAATACAATGTGGTTTTTTCTTATGAACTCAAAGTTTCATCCCTATGGGTGTTTCTACAAGACTCACCTATTGGTTATGCATATCGCATAGGCTTCCCAACTCGGCTCAACATACATGATGAACACAAGATTAATGTTTTTTTTTTGGATAATAAGGGTTTGTACTCAGGTCCCCACCCTTGACAAATTACATCTCTCTTATTTAGAGATTGAGATTTTACAAATAGATACCTTTCTCATCTCAATTGAGATGCTATAGCTAGAAATCTACATCAATTTACATAAAATGTCTGAATTATTGATTTTCATTTTATGGATCTTTTCAATTTTTTGTATGAATACAATTACTCCATAATTTAGCATCTTTCTTGACATTTTCCTACAGCAACCTTCACAATGCCAAAACTTCACCTCTACTATTTATGCCTTACATCTTAGTAGAGTAATATTTCCAAAACATCACACTATCATAGTTTGCTTTACCAAATTTGAATTTCTAGTTTCCTTCCTCGTTGAATTCATAGCCCTTCATTGTTCTTCCCATAATTCAAACCCTAGTTGGGAAATATTTGCAATTTCATTTTTGTAACTTGAAAAATCATCACTACCCTTGTTTCGAATGGTTGACTTTACAAGGTCGTATCTCCCTCAATATTAATTATATTTTTGCATATGACCACTCATTTTAAAGCTATTAAAATTCTACACAAGTTGGTCCAAGAGTAATTTGAATTAGATAACTCTTCATGAATATATGGATCCTAAAATATGAGATGTTTTTCAAGGAAAAACCCTAATCCTTCACACTTTACAATTTTGTTTTTTGTGAGTTGAAAAATCTCTACTGCCTTTGTTTTGAATGGTTGACTTAACAGGACCATATATCCCTTAATATTGTATATTACCACTCATTTTAAAGCTATTCAAATTCTATACAAGTTGTTCCAGGAATAGGCTTAATCGTATAAAACTTCATGAAGATATTGCTCTTATAAGATGATATATTTTTCAAGAAAAAACCCTAATCCTTTGCACTTTGAAATTTTCTTTTTCTCATTGTAAGTGGCCTTCCATGCTCCTTTAGCCTTCCCAACCTTCCTTTGTAGCTCCTTCAACTATTTTATACTTCCACACTCCTTAAATCTTATTAGCTTTCCACGTTCCTTTAGCCATCCTAGCCTTCCACGTTCCTTCAGCCAACCTAGCCTTCCATGCTCCTTTAGCCTTGATACTCCAAATATCAACTCATCATTCAACCTTCCATGCTCCTTCAACCTCTAGCCTTCCATGCTCCTTCAGCCTCTAGCCTTCCATGCTCCTTTAGCCTCCAACCTTCCATGCTCCTTCAACCTCTAGCCTTCCACGCTCCTTTAGCCTCTAGCCTTCCACACTCCTTCAACCTCTAGCCTTCCATGCTCCTTCAACCTCCTATCGATACAAGATTAATATTATTAGTTTAAGGTTTAATATTTTTATCTCTAACATGAATCCTACTTTTCCTTTCACATTGCTATAAACAAGTTATGTTCTATGCTACCTTTATCGAGGCTCAAAGGTAAGGTTTAAATTTTAATTCAACCACTCAAGGATTTATAGTAAGGTCTCATCAACCATGTTAAAGTGAAACTAAATTTTAAGGTTGATTTAATCTCAAGCCACTGGGGGTTTATATCTCACCTAGAGATATAATCACTTTATACTAGCTTAGGGTTTAAAAAATTAACATTTTCAATCATCAAATCCTAATACAAATAATCATACATGTATATAATAGAATGAAACATAATAGTTAATTAAGTAGTATGTTCATGACTTCTCTCTTTATTGATGTTTTTTGACATCTACTACCTTCTACAAAATTGACCCTCCCTTGCTTGGTTAGGTTGAGGATGACTTTATCAAGCACTCAAACCACCAAAAAGTAGTTATTTCATATACACAAATTCATAAAATAATTATTGATGCATAACATATAAAGTGACATATCATAAATGTTATCCTACCAAGAATCAAATGATGAGTTGTTATTGGTCAAAAAATACTCATCATTAATTTTAAACATAATATCAATGTTTTTATCCTATTGAGTATCAAATAATGATTCATGACTATTATATGTCATTAAATTATCCATTACACACAAGAAATTAAGTAATTTTAATAATTTTAATAATTTGGGCTATAATATTAACCAAGGTTATTATTTTATACCAATCAAAAATACCTGTAGACACCAAATTGCAGCCATTAATCCTCCATCCTAACCATCCCACCACCCACTTGTCCACCATACACCTTTCCCACTAATTATTTGGCCCAATTACACCTTTCCTACCATTTCCTAACCCAATTGGGCTTATTTTAATATTATTTTATATTTAATATAATATTTTATATTATATTATAATATATTTATTATAAAATATGTATTTATAAACCCAATTAACCACAACCATCCGATCCAATCTAATCTCCATCATCCATCTTCATTAATCCATGCCACACTTAAAGTACAATCTCAGCCCTAGGATGTGATTTAATCTTAGCCACATGATCTAAAGTGTTGAGCTAAAACCCTAAGAAACCCTAAGGTTGGATTATAAGTAAGGGCATTTGCAAATGCCCAAACCCTAGAATCTTGATATTGGAATGTGCATCTTGAAGAAGTCATTGGCGAAGCCCTAGTGAAGCAAAAAGTGATAGAGCCCTAAAAATCCAAAGCCCTAGCTAGCCAATAGGACTTCTACTATTCCAATCATCCCCACATCCATTCCCCATCCATTTTTCATTACCTCCATCATCCCCCATTCATCGCATTCTTCCCATCCCCGTGATCTGCTTCTATAGATTTTACCCTCACCGGTAGGCACACTCTAGAGCTTTCAAGCTCATTGTAGAAGCTTGCCAAGCTCACTGTAGAGCTTTTCAAGTGCACGCCAGCACCTGTTGTATCGTAGGCTCACTCTAGAGCCTATGAAGCTCATACTAGAGCCTGTCAAGTGTGCACTAGAGCCTATCATAATCACCAGGTGCATGCTCGAGCTTGCTATAATCATCAAAGTACAAGTCAGAGTCTACTGCATCATGCCATCTACCATCAGATTTACAATAATGGAGCAAAGTATCACCATGAGCAAGGTAAATCTAAATTTTTGTTATCCTTTGGTGTTATCGCATTTTACATATACAGTTTACATAAGATCTAGGGTTTTTAGTTTTCATTTTTGAGGGTTCACACTGTGGAACCCTCCTTTTGTTTACTAACTACTTTATTGTTTGTTGTGTGTGTAGGATTGGATAATATCAATCAAAAGAACATTGGAAGACTATTGCAGTTAGAGTGGCCCGAACACACGGATACCTGAAGCCCACTCATTCTGTTGGGAGTAAAAGCATATTGAAGACACTTTTTTATTGTAGCTAGGGTTTTGAATAACCCTAGCATCTTGTATTCATTGTATCACAACATTTCTTTCAAGGCAGAATTAATTGTATCAAAAGGAGTTTATTAGCTCCCCCCATTATTTAATAAAATATTTCTTGTGCAATTTTATTTGTCTTATCAGATCTGTTTATCTGTTATTGTTATTTAGTGTTGTGCTTTTATCTCTACAAATGGTGATCATGGTGGGACCCCACAAGGGTTTCATTATTTAAATTGATTTACTTTGCTAACTTGATTTTTCTTTCTATTTCAAGGATTTTTAGAAGCATAGAAGTCGTCAATTTTGCTATTAGGGTTTTTGCAGCATTCTCTACACTTTTCAGAGTTTACACAAGCACTCTACCGTGCCTATGCAGGTGCTCTACTATGCCTACACAAATGCTCTTCTATGCCTACACATGCACTCAACTGCATGTAGTGATTTGGAGCAGAGCTAAGGCTTCCAAGTAAGTCCCATAACCCATTGTTTCATAATTTACGTATTCTGTATTTTTTGTAGATTTTTCACTGTTTCTGGGTTATAAAAAGAACTTAACACTAAGTAATCTGGGAAAGAATCCTTAGAAAATTACATTTAGGGTTTGTGTGCATTTAATTACACAAAATTCATTTCTTGTTCTAAAGTTGTAGATCTAGGTGATTGTTTGCATTTTGAGTGCATATGAAATAGAAAAGCATCCTAGATTTTGCATTTAAGAGTTAAAGATCACTTAAATTTTGCATATCTAAATAGGAACAACACCCTGATGCATAAAGTAATCCTGCCCTAGGCTGGCCCCTTTGGCAGAGAGGTGGACGAACCCTCTGGTTGCTCTTGTGATTTTAATCACTTGTAGGCAGGGGATTTTAAGGGTGTACTTTTCACTCTTTAGGTGAAATTTGCATCTTTGTGTTGGCTTCTGATTTAGATTAGTAAAGTTAGTAATATTTAATATTGTTTGCACACCATAGAGAATGAGAAATCTAATAAAATTAATCACACACACTTGCACGATTCACTTTTTAATAGTAGTGGTTGGATTTCATCACCAACCATTGCTTGAGATTTGGTGATGGTGGCAGTGATTTCCATCCACCAATATCTACCCTAGAAACCATAGGATTACCCCCAAGCAAACTTGTTGGAGGTCATTACCAACAAGAATCTCATTGCCCCAACCAACCATAGCTTTTTACCTTTGTTTTCTTTAAGCAAGATTAAGTTACATCAAAACACACAAGCCAACAATTCTAAAAAAAGAATCTCACATTAACAAAAGAAAATAATTAATGAACGAGGTAAGCCACACATGGTGAAACCTAGGATTGATTGTTTTCTTTACTTTAAATTCTAAAAAAATTTTTAGTTTATGTGATTTTGATAAACTTTGAATCTTTGGTTTAACTACTTTATGGTGCTAATGAGACAACAAAAGAAAGTAATAAACCAAAATTGTTTAATGGAAAACATCTCCCATCCTCCCGCTACTTCGGTAGCCAACCTATCCAGCATGGTTCAGACTACTTCATCTGGATCATCATATCCATCCCTACCCCAAGTAGGATCCCTTCCACACAATGTGGAAACAACCACCACCCACATAGACATGGACAAAGTGAGGGCCATCTACAAGTCCTCCAACTATGTCTTAGAACCCCTTAGCCAAGAGGGTTTTGAAGAACCCAAATTGGCTACCGCCCACCTTACCCAAGGATATCATAATTTGGGTTATGAATATGGTATGCCTTCTTCCACGAGCCAACCACAACAACATCTAAGTGTTCTAGACACTTACCCCACATCCATCTATTCCAACCCATTATATGAGGAGTATGTTAATGCTGCCTCACAAGTTGTCACATCAAATGCAACTTGCTCCATGCCCATGTCCTCTCATCCATCATCATCCATCCCTCCATCATCTCACCTAGCCACAATGCCCATGCCCTCTCATCCATCATCATCCACCCTTCCATCATCTCATCTAGCCACAACCACATCCTTTGACACATGGTCAAATCAGGAACTCATGGATACATTAGGTCTCATAAATAAGTTGCTTTCACAATGAACAAGAGGAAAATAACTGGTCCACACAGAACCTATGATCCAAGCAGTTCCAAATCAACCTCCACC
Organism: Wollemia nobilis; assembly: GCA_028583015.1. Taxonomy (NCBI): domain Eukaryota; kingdom Viridiplantae; phylum Streptophyta; class Pinopsida; order Araucariales; family Araucariaceae; genus Wollemia; species Wollemia nobilis. The sequence continues at coordinate 28,372,798 of JAQPPZ010015824.1, read as the reverse complement.
CACCAATCAAAATCTAGCATGGGTTCCCCAATATTCCATAGTCTCCATCCCTAATCCATCGCAAATCCACACATCAACCACACCAATTACCATTGCTACCAACCAACCACACAATCCATTCTTCCATCAACCTCCTCACCAATCATCACCATATTTTAACCATCAATATTCACCCCATACCCAACCCAACTCATTTCACAATACCATGTTGGTCACACCCCAACATCTACCATCCAACCCATCAACCAATCACCACATAATCCAAGGTACTCACATTCCAGAAGAAGATCTTAGATTCCAGGCAATACAAAAGCAAATTGATCAGTTGATGCAAAACTCACCAGGAATAATGAGCCAAAAGCTCACCTTAAGCCAACTGATCCATCAACCAATCCACCCTTCGGTACCATCACCGCCATATCCGACAGATTTTATGGTACCAAAATTTGACAAGTTCAGAGGAACTGAGGATCCCAAGGAGCATGTGAGTTCATTTGTTCATGCATGTTTTTGGATTAGCGATGATAATGCTCTTATGCTCCGAACGTTTCCTCAAACATTAGGGGGAGATGCCATTGAATGGTACAATCAATTGCCTACACATAGTATTTATACTTTTGACCAATTGATGGACTTATTCTTTGAGCATTTTGCCCTCAATATTAGAAAGAAGGTATCATTATCGGACATATATTATTTGAAACAATGGGATGATGAACCTATCTATGATTTTGGAAACCGTTGGAGGGCAGTCATAACAAAGTTGCCATTCTCCCTACCAATGGAAGAAATTATAAAACTTTTTACCAAGAGTTGCTTAAAACCCATCTCTTGGATGCTACAACTAAATACTTATAGAACATTTGAGGAAGCTTTAGCATAGGCTAGTGTCATTGAGGAGATAAAAATCCAAGAAGGTGTCATTAAGCCTAAGAAAAAGGAATGGCAAAATAAGGGCCAATATCAAAATAATCAATCCGGCCAAACTAAATCAACACAAGCCTCAACGACTAACACAACTAATCAAGTCAATCAAGTGGTGATGAGCCAACCCGTAGTGGCTCAAAATCTAGTGCAACAACAAATTACCTATCATGCGGTCCCATCAGTAACACAAGCACCAATAGTACAAAACATAACGCCAACTATGGAACAACCTACCCACCACCAATACAATCGACCCCAACGTCAATACACTCCTTTAGCGGAGTCGTATTCATCCATATTTCAAAGGTTGTATGAGACTAATAAATTAGCCTTACCAGAAATTAGGCCCGATGACCCCACTAAAAGGCCTAAAAGTTATAGAGAGCACTTGTTTTGCCCATACCATAGGCAAAATGGGCATGATATTAACTCTTGCCATGTTTTCAAGAACATAGTGCAAGACCTCATAGACCTAGGGGCCATTAACATGGATAACCCCTTAGCTCCACAAAACCAAAACTTGGGCATATATCAGACACCTCTACCTAACCATGGGGAGGTCCAACATAATGTAGGAGGTAACAATCAACAGGCACCTCCTAACCAAGTAAATCATGTCCAACAGTATCAAAACTTTGTAGGAGCAGTCCATGTGGTCACTAGAGGGCAACGACAAAATCAACAAAATACTCAACAACCTTCAAATCCACCCCCCATCCAAACATCACCAAATCCATCTCCGCCAATCAATCTATCCAATCCATCCAATCAGCCCATCCTTCATCCAATAAGGCCAGCGGTAACCTTAACCAATCGGTTAACCACTAGTTTGAAAATGGCATCAGCCAAGCTTTCTATGTATGAGCTTATCCAACAATCCCCTAGGCATAGAGAAGCTTTAATGGAAATACTCAAGTCAATTGAGTTAGAATCCCAAGACTCTAATGCCTTTAATAACTTTGTAGGGAGTGTTAGGACGTGTATGGAGCCATCAATCACCTTCTATGACTTTGAGATAAAGTCAATGAGTTCTAAATCAGTGAGACCCTCCATTACACATAATGGCCTTAATAGATAGAAAGCCATTCAAAAGAGTCCTAATTGATACCGGCTCATCCATAAATATCATTACTACCGCTGCCCTTAGTCACCTCAAATTACCTCCATCCCACATTTCCAAATCATCATTCACCCTCAAAGCATTTAACGATGCTTTGTGTACCACTAGTTGGCACTATTGTTTTACCCATAGAAGTAGGGGCCAAAATGTTGCACACAATGTTTCACATCTTAGAAGGAGCCATGGCGTATAATATACTCCTTGGTAGACCTTGGATGAGGGAAATGAAATGTGTTCCTTCAATTCTCCACCAATGCTTGAAATATGTTCATGATGGACAGGTCCATTGCATCCTCGTGGATGTCGAACCTTTTAAGTATTGTAATTTCATTTCAAATCCTTATGAATCCATGTTACCTTCCACCCATTTATTCTTGGCACCATCATCGAATCCATCCACATCATCTCTTAATCCACCTTCTTCTAATCCATCTACATCTTCTTCTAAGGCTCCCATCCTAGAGGAACTACCCATCACATCCCCTCTTCAAACATCCACTTCTTCTTGTACATGTGGTCACAATCAGTCTACTATTAACACATCATCCACCACATCCACCCCTTCTTCTACAACCACTTCTTCTATTTCATCATTACCCCATCTATCACCATCTAATCCCACACCTCCATCCAACCCCACTCCATCAACCGATGTTTCACAAGTCAAACTTTTGGACTATGAAATATTTAATTCACCACCATCCACAACCAACCCAGAACCCTCTGAGTGCCCATCATCAACCACATCAGCCCAAGTCAAATTCCACATCACCAATCTTGGTATAGGTGAGTACGTGGTCCAAGACGTCACCATCACACCCTTAGCCATTCCCACAGCCAAGGATTTTGGACGTCCCCGAGACCATTCTTTATCCATAGGTGTTGTTTATGACATGAGCGCAGCTCCAAATAGCATTAAATTTGTTTATGGAGGGTTGGATTGCTCAACTGGAGCAAACCCACCCGAAGAACCAAAAGAGCCTAGATGTGCCATCATACCTAATATGGAGGAGTTTCCAGCTCGCTACTTTAACATGGTCAATTGGCAAGGTCAAGGTCTAGGTTCCCATGAGCAAGGGATGCATGATATCTTAGAGGTCCCATATAGAGGTGCCCATGATCATTCCGGTTTAGGCTATACCCCATTGTCTTCCATCGCTTCTCTTGAGCAAGCCTTTAAAAATCTTAGCCTCAATGATGAAGACCACCCCATCCATCCATTACCCTCAACATCCTCTCTTGAACAAGCCCTTCAAGAACTTCGCATTGACGAAGTAGACGAGGATGACCCCATCAACTTCTCCTATCCTATCTTTGATTTCGACGATGAAAGTTACAAAGAGTTTGAAGTTATGTCAAACGCTTCTGACGATTCCAAAGAGGAGTCACAACCCATTGTCCCCATCACCCAATAGGAAGAGTTTTACCTCCGAATGTTCCCCATCCATCATCCCATATTCTGCTTACTTCTTCCACAAGAACAAGCGGACCCACCTGGTAATCCACCTTGAGCCACACACATCAGCCAAGAATTGTAACATATGTACATATTTAAAAAAAATCATTAAAAAAAATAACAAAAACAAAAATATGTGTTGCTCTCATATTAATTTCACATCCATTATTACAGGGATAACATGACTCGACATCGATTCAGATTCAATCATTCCATCTACCCATTCATCCAAGCCATCCTTCCTTCCGCTAGGTCAATATGAATCCTATTGACTTATTCACCCCGCTCCACAATCCATACGATTTGGCTAAGCCAATCCCAATTGACATTAGCCTTATTGACTTGGACCAGATTTCTTCCCCACCCTCCTTTTCGGAGCTCATCCTATCCAAGGAATTGTTAAGGGCTTCAACCAACTACATTCCTCCTTCACCGCCACCTTCACCTCCATCAGCTTCCACTAATGGTCTCGAGGTCTTTCAGGTAGAGTTAGGCAATGATAAGCAGGAAGAATTAGATGACACCCTAGACTATCCCGACTGGCTCTCAAGACTAGTACCCATTCGTAAGCTTAATGGGGCAATACACATTTGCATTGATTTTTGAGACCGGTCTTAGCTCTTCCTTGTCTAGGGGTCCTCTTCTATGCATGACTATTTATATGTATATATACATGGCTTACAAAAAAAACAAAAACAAAAAACAAATTTCATTTACATAGGCATGCTTTTCATTGTTTCATGCATTTTCACACTTACATTACATACATATAGCATGCATTGTACAATTATCCATTGCATATAGACATTCATATTTGCATTCATAATTAAATTGCATTCATCCCATCCCATGTTCAATGATCTGGCATAGTAATGATGATATGGCCATAAACAAAAAGTCAAGTTATAAAAATTGGGGGTACCTAGTTTGAAACAATCATGCAACTCTCACAAAAGTCATATGCCAACAACATCATATGCCAAAATCATAAAGCCTAGATTTTCAATCACTCAGCCATTACTAGTGTAGCAAGCAACCTCCAAATGGATGTCCAATTTTCTTTAGGACCAAAAACACACTTTACACACTAAGAAAGTCTTGAGCATTGCCGATTGATCACGAATACAATCTTGAACCAACCACATTCCATCACATCTTAAAAACATTTTGAGTTAAGGAGGGTTAGTACCATACTTGGGTAGTACCTTGAGGTGAAAAGGAGATAATCCTCGCTTGTCCCATCATGCAACATAGTCCAAAAAAAATAGTGGTTTTCACCACTACCAACATTGCTCCAAACATAAACATAAAAACATAGAGTAGTAAGGATAGGGTCAAAATTCTCATCACACTTCGGTTGAGAATCCAATTCCCCAAATCTCTATACAAAGTTAACAAGTTCAATTCCCCCACCTTCGATCCCTAAAAGCTATAAGGATTCATACTACATGTCCCTAACAAGGATATGGGTAGTCATCCCCAAGGCCTAAAAGATCAATCCCATTGGACTATGGAGTGAATCTCCACCGGGGCTATAGACGCTTGACTGGCAGTGGAGTAAGCTCATGCGAGGTGACATGTCTCTCCTCCAAAAAGGAGACCTCTGAACGCACATAAGGACAGGCTAGCCTCAGGTCATCTCCATAATAGGTCATACCTAAATCTACTCATAATGGGTTAATGAAATTCACATGCACACACATTGGTACTTGATTGGATAGGGTCATTGTCATACTCAAGACTTGGTAATTGAACCTCACTCGCACACACATTTGGTCCTAAAGAAAGTTAGACAACCTTAGTGAGTTTGGTTGATGACACTAGTATGTTTGAGTCTTTGAAAATCTTTTAGTCTTCCATATCAACATCCATATCTTCTTCCATATCAACATCCATATCTTCTTCCATATATGCTTCCATATCAACATCCATATCTTCTTCCATGTCAACAACCATATCTCCATCGTAAGTAAAGTTGCATAACACAGCCAAATTCGGTACCCCCGATTGCCAAACAATGGACTACAAAAATGGCCAATAAAATTTCTGAACTATAAAAAGATCATTTGAACACTATGCATTCCTCTCATATAGTTTAGATTCATTATACATTTACTTGCATTAATCATCCATAACAAATATCATTTAGATGGCATTAATCATCCACATAAACACCATTCATATACATGTCATTTCACATGCATTAATCATCCATATAAGCATTATGCATACACATCATGATTAGCCTACATTAAGCATCCATAAAATATTAAACACAAATTGCATAAAACATAAAAGCATTCACACAAAATATAACACAAATATATAAAATGCCATGTATATATATATAAATCGCATATACAATAAATGCCAAAAAGGCTACAAAGGAGCACCAAGGCTCATATACAAAATAGTGCATCTAAGCACTAAGCTAATGTCCATGAGAGGACTCCTGAGACCTAGTAGGAGCCCTAGGCCTAGTACTCTACCTAGACTCAGTATGCCTAGATGACTCGGATATGGAAGAAGAAGGAGGATCAGGTAACGTAATGTGATGATGCATACACAAATCCTCCAAGGAATGTGCATACGCCTCACTAGCCCATAGATGTTCAAGTCCATATGATGTCGACGCTCCTTCGCCAACATCTCTGCCTAAAGCCTCATGACCATCTCCCGATCACTAGCCCTAGCTGCCTCCCGCTCTACCTCCAACCATGCTATAGTAGCCAAAGACTCCCTATGAGACTCAAGCATAGTCTCTCGCTCCTCACAAAGCTGCTCCACCTCTGCCCACAACCTAGCCACCTCAAAAATCTCACCCATATCCTCATCATCCTCCCTCTCCTCATCCACCAACCCCATCTCTAGAGCCTGTTGGGCTGATCCCCTCGACCACCTCTGACTCACTGATCATTGAGGCCTCATCCTCTTCGGAGTCCCCCTCGACCCCACAACTGGTACATCATCACTCACCACCTTTGGTACCCATACTGGTTGGGCACCAAACCAAGCTACATACTCCAGAGTCACCCTGACATCATCTACATCGAGGACCTCCTATGCTCATCATCATCCATATGCACCCACCATGGCTCTGCACATGGGAGCCCCACCTCATCTCATCGATGTCGATACAACATCGGCTCATCTGGCACATCCTGAGGTAAGCCAAATTGCCTCAACACCTATGAGTACTAAAAGTACTCCACCTCCTCATCTCTCCACCCAATCAACCATCGAGCCTACCTCACCCGATGTAGCTGCTCCCCATCACCATCCCATAGAGCTCCTCACCATGGCCTCCATATCACGTCATCCCAAGTCAACCTCGACCACATATCTCGATACCACTGGCTGGTATGCACCTCTCGACTCGGTTGTACCTCCTCCACCACTGCCCATCACCTAGCATAGGGCTCCCCCATCTGCCATGCCTAACATGGCAACCCCTCTGGTCGAGCCACACCAAAATGCTCCCAAGCCCAGCACTATAGGAGGAAGCTACACCCAATCCCCTTCCTCCTCCTCTGTGTCACCTCATAGAGCTCCCGATATAATTGTGCCAACAATGCAGGAGCCCATGCATATTCCCTTGGGTCAGTGAGTAGATCACTCACCAACCCCAATAGGTTCCAAGGGAACCTACAACTAGTGCTATTAGGTAGCACTATGTTTGCTAACACAAACATGATCAAGGCTGGGAGCGCATCCAACTCCTTCGCCTTGTACATGCTCAGATAGCATATACCTCCATCTCCCATCCGAGCCTCCCACCATCGATCCCCAAACATCTTCTCCATATCAACCTTCTTATCATGCCCAACCACCACCTTCTCCCCTTCTACTGGCACCTTGAGGATGCGGTATACATCCTCAAGGGTGATAGTAGCCTCCCCAGTCGGTAGCTAGAATGTCCCCCTATCAGAGTCCCATCTCTCTATCAATGATGAGAGATACCCCTCATCCACCCTCACAACATCCAATCTAGCTACTCCCTCCAAGCCCACCTTCCCCAAAATCTCCCAATCCTCATCCGTGAGCTTCTTCCTCATCCCAGGAACAAGAGGAGAGAAGCGATGTCGAGGCTCTATGTCCCTCAACTACAACAACAAACATTTTATTAATACCATTAAAAAAAAAAAAAAAAATTAAACAAAATTACAAAGTGTTTTTAAACATTACTAGGGCAAATGGTGCCTCAGCTCCACCAACAGAATTCGATCCCTCTATCGCCATAGCTTCCATGCCGATTCTCACTAGCCTCACTAAGCTCACCAAACCCACTCCACTCCTCAGATGCAGCTTCTCAAAGTCTGAAATGCACAAGTGAGCCTCACGATTCACTCATAAAGCTATTTATAGCTTTCCTTAGCGCACTCAAGCAGGCCTATGCCTGTAGTCCATAGGTGCAATCGTGCACTTGTGGCACACCCGAGGCCACGTGCACCTATGGAATGCCATAGGTACAGATGGCGCTGCCCCAAAAAGGAATGAAGATAAAATTGACCAAAATAGTAGCTTACCTCCTCCAAATTTCACCAAATTTCATCCACACATCATAAATCAAGTAATTCATACAATATTCTTCCATCACCATCTCTCAATCCATCAATCATTTTATCTACCATCTCGTTCAATTCATTCAAGCGAACCTCGTATCTAGTGGGTGATTCTATAAACTTGGCGATTGTAGCGATAGTAATCCATGCAATTCGGTAAGATGAATAACCTACAATAAGGACACTTGACCATGATCATCATCAATTATCTCATTGTCCAAGATCACAATCACATTGGGCACTTCACATTTTGGAGTGAAACCTTGCCAAGAACAATTTGCACAACTATTGTCATTGATGGCCTAGTTCGTGAGGCTTAACACATGAACAAAAACTCAAATTTCATCATTTTCTTCAAAAACCTAATGATCGGCACTAGCTAGGATGATTAGTTCTAATTGTGAGAATAGTCACCAACAGGCTATCCATGGTTCCTTTTTCTTTTTATCTACATCATCATACTTGCATATCAATGGCATCAGAGAGCACACTATTCAACATCACTGAATCATCCCAAAATTTGGGGCAACCACAATTTGATTTTGATTTCCCACAATGGGATACATCTTACATGATCATGACATCTAGATAAAATCCCTCTTCCACCATTGGGGCAAAAAATGGTATCACATTTTACATCATTCATATCATCCACAATCACATGGTATTATACACCAACCCCCTTTTCCACCATTGGGGAAAAAACAACCATGAAAAAGTATCACATTTTACATCATTCATATCGTCCACAATCACATAACATTTCATTACATCATTCATCACTTGCACAAAATTCTTTTTCAATTGGCTCGTGAGATGCTTCTCATTCGCCAATTGAGGGGGTAAGCTACGCAAATTCCAAAAATTCTTTATTCTTTTGTCTTCAACATCAGTGCCCAAATCCAACAATAGAGAGAAGCTGCTTCTATGCCCATATCCCACGCAGGTGTCTCGTATTTTTGCACCATATTGTGTTTCACACAATATGGTACAAAAAGGGGCATCTATAGACACCAAATTACAGCCATTAATCCTCCATCCTAACCATCCCACCACCCACTTGTCCACCATACACCTTTCCCACCAATTATTTGGCCCAATTCCACCTTTCCCGCCATTTCCTAACCCAATTGGGCTTATTTTAATATTATTTTATATTTAATATAATATTTTATATTATATTATAATATATTTATTATAAAATATGTATTTATAAACCCAATTAACCACAACCGTCCGATCCAATCTAATCTCCACCGTCCATCTTCATTAATCCATGCCACACTTAAAGTACAATCTCAGCCCTAGGATGTGATTTAATCTTAGCCACACGATCTAAAGTGTTGAGCTAAAACCCTAAGAAACCCTAAGGTTGGATTATAAGTAAGGGCATTTGCAAATGCCCAAACCCTGGAACCCTGATATTGGAATGTGCATCCTAAAGAAGTCATTGGCGAAGCCCTAGTGAAGCAAAAAGTGATAGAGCCCTAAAAATCCAAAGCCCTAGCTAGCCATAGGACTTCAACTGTTCCAGCCATCCCCACATCCATTCCCCAACCATTTTTCATCGCCTCCATCATCCCCCATCCGTCGCATTCTTCCCATCCCCACGATCTGCTTCTATAGATTCCACCCTCACCCACAGCACACTCCAGAGCTTGACAAGCTCATTGTAGAAGCTTACCAAGCTCACTACAGAGCTTTTCAGGTGCATGCTAGTGCCTATTGTATTGTAGGCTCACTCCAGAGCCTGTGAAGCTCACACTAGAGCCTATCAAGTGCACACCAGAGCCTGTCGTAATCACCAGGTGCACACCCGAGCCTATTGTAATCATCAAAGTGCAAATCAGAGTCTGTTGCATCATGCCATCTATCGTAGCTACAACAACGAAGCAAAGTATCACCACAAGCAAGGTAAATCTACATTTTTGTTATCATTTGTTGTTATTGCATTTTACATATACAGTTTACATAAGATCTAGGGTTTTAGTTTTCATTTCTGAGGGTTCACATTGTGGAACCCTCCTTTTGTTTACTAACAACTTTATTGTTTGTTGTGTGTGTAGGATTGGATAACATCAATCAAAAGAGCATTGGAAGACTACTGCAATTAGAGTGGCCCAAACACATGGATACCTGAAGCCCACACATTCTGTTGGGAGCAAAACACATTGAAGACACCTTCGTTATTGTAGCTAGGGTTTCGGAGAACCCTAGCATACTTGTATTCATTGTATCACAACATTTCTTTCAAGGAAGAATTAATTGTACAAAGGAGTTTTTCAGCTCCCCCCTCGTTATCTAATAAAATATTTCTTGTGCAATTTCATTTGTCTTATCAAATCTATTTATCTGTTGTTGTTATTTGGTGTTGTGCTTTTAGCTCTACATGAATTAAACTATATTACATAGTTTTATGTAGATGAGATACTAATATATAATGGAATACCAAGAAAAATAATCTTCATTCAAGTTTCATTTTTTACCTTATACTTTTTAGAAGCATTTCAAGATACAGTAGGTATTAAATTATATAGTAGTAGTGCATATTATCTAAAAATAAATTATCAAGCAAAAAGTGATAATAAGGCTCTTGGAAGGAGATGTACATGAAAATATATAACACTCTACAACTCTAAATTGGATCTGCAACTCTAAGATATTGGTTGTAGTGGAGACATCAGGATGGAACAACGTTGGCTCTAGAACAAATCCTATATAGTGAGGAAGTATTTTTTAAGAGGGTCACCAAGAGAGGTCTCTCCACAACTATGCAAGTGGAGTCCATCCACTTCAAGATTATTGGTGGTATCACTACCAGAAGGTCCTATTAAAGCTTAATATTTGAACCTGTTATCTACTATTGATGCTTGGATCTAGTTTTTGGACAAGGGTTTGTGCCACCCGATGCATTATTCTTTGCATACCTAAATCCAGTGAGCATTATGTATTTTTATAGTTTTTTGTAGTTTTTACCTTAAGATATGTTGCTTCTTCCTTTGTCGGTTTACCTCTACTTGTGCTTTTGCTTTTATAGTTTGTTTGTGAATGTAATAGAGGAAAGCAATCCAAGAAATACAATATCTTTGATTTTAGAAAGGATTTTCTCTTTTATATTATATTAGGGTTTTGGGCACCTCTAAAACTCTATCATGGTAATGGTGGTGGAGGGATCCCTCCCCCCCCAAATCCTCCTTTTGAGATATTACCATGATGGTTGACTCCATATTCAAAAATATTTACCATGTTTTATTTTCTTTATTATCACTACCTCCTTAGTATGACCATCCAAGATAATTTTGACCAAATATTTAGAGGTAAGGAGGCCATTATAGTCCCAACCAAGTAACAAAGGCTCCTTTTTCCCAAGTTGGATGATACCCTAGTGGTGGATATCCTTCTATATTATATTTATATTATGATCCTCACCGTAACTGAGAGATCTCTTGTTTATAAATTTATGGGTATTTGGCCCATCCTAACAACCATTCAAATGTGGATCATCTCTTCTTGGGGATCTAAAATTTCTAGTTATGAATTCATGATGGTAGGCAAAGGATATTTTAGAATTATTTTCTCCTTAATAAAATAAAGAGATACAATATTTGAAGGAGGTCCCTGGTTCTTGGATCATGCCCTCTCTATATGAACCCCTAGTTAGCTAGTTTAAACCCACAAGTGGAATAACTAGAATAAATCTAAATCTGGGTAAAACTGCTATTTTTACCTCTACATCTATGGAATAAACTAACTCTTGAGATGATAGGTAACACTATTGGCACATTTATAAGTTGGGATCCTTTGAAGGCCATTAATGCAACTTGTGTTATATTGTGTGTTCAATTTAATATAAAGAAAGAACTTCCTAAAAATATAGGTATCAAGGTATTGGACTAGATCCATACCTAGTTTTTGGATTACAATTACATTTCCTTTAAATGTATTACTTGTCATCAATATTGTCTTTTATCAAGAGATGGGGGAATATCAAAACTTATTACCAATAATAAGAAAATAGCAGAGAAGATATAGGAGTAGAAAGAGGCCTCAATCACAGTCAAAAGGATATCTCCATTTTATCACAATGATGAAGATGAATATCTAGGGACATCTAAAAAAGAGGAAGATGCAACAAATCCTAAATTAGAAGATGAAGTGAAGGAAACTCAGGATACTAAAAAAAACCTTCAAGAAGAGGAGATTGAATAATAGAAGAAAATAAATTAGCAATAATAGTGATTCCAAGAGGTACCCTAGCCACCAAATATTCTACTAGAGGGAGGAAATAAAATCAAGAGATAAGAAAAAAATAATCGAATATAGAGATTCAAGAGAAATCACCTATAACCTTAGACTTCAGCAAGGCTAAGAAGGCACTTAAAATATTAAGGTTCTATTATGGAATGGAAAGGGGTTATATAGTCCCTTGAAGTAAAACTAAGTCACTTAATAGCCCAATAGAAGCTAATGGGTATTTGTATTCAAGAAACTAAAATGACAAACTAGATAGAAAAAATATACTAGAAAAACATATGGAGATCCTCGAACCTATAAGCAATATATTTTTTAGAAGCCTTAAGGGGGCTTCTCCTTGCATGGGATCCATAGGCCCTGACAGATATTAACATAATAAGACACTCAAATTGGATAGCAGCTTCTTTCTCCTCTCTAGATGAATAGACTTAAACCATAGTCAATTTCTATGGACCAAAAAATAATCTTAAAATATAAAGCTTGGAAAATTCTTTAGCACTGTATTTGTTAGGAAAGACCCTCAAATATAATCAAATCAATGAACCTAAATGTAATTTTAGCCCAATGGAAGAAAAAAAGAGGCATTCCCTAAAAATAAACTTCTAAGGACCTAGTTATGCAAATCATAATTGAGCAAAAGCTTTAGGACATAATCCTCAAAAAATAAAAATTTACATGGATAAACAAAAAAGTTGGGATTAAATCCATTGCAAGAAGAATAAATAGATTCCTAATACAAGAATAAATACTATTTAGGTATCCACTTGTATCAAGCAACATAATTTAAAGTTGATTCTTAGATCACAAGCCTATCTATTTGGATACGAGCAATAATGCTCTTGGTAAAAGAAATATATTTTTAAATACTTGGAATGGATGGAGCATGAGGAGTTTGCACCATTAGTAGAATGTGTCTTAAAGTAGCATGTTCATGCAAACAGTCCCCAAGGGATATGGAAAATAAAAATTTACAATCTCAAGAAAGCCATTAGGAAATAGATTTTCAATAAGATTAAAGTCCAAAATAGTTCAAGCATATATTTGCAATATATTGAAGAAGCGGAGCAAGATATAGATGATTAGCCTCCAACCCCTCAAAAAGAAGAGAGAAGACTCTAGCTGAACAAATAAATGGATCAAGATTTCATAGAAGAAGAAGCACACTAGAGACTTTATTAAAGAATGATCTAGATCAAGAAAAAAAATAAAAACATAAAGTACTTTCATCTAAAAACAATGTAGCACTATCAACAAAATACAATTAGAGAAATCCATAAAGCTAGAAAAAATTATTTTGATTAGGCAGTCATAAAGGATCTAGTAAGAGATAATTACTTGGACCTTCCCAAAAGGCAATAATAAATCAGTAGGCTCATGTCACTCTTTTAAAAATCATCCCTCCTTTGATAAAATTAGAAAGATAAGAGCTCTATTCAATGGTAACCAAAGAATAGTTGGAAGAAGTTATATGTTCACCGCTCAAGAAAAAAGCTCCAAGACCATATGGTTTCACCAACAATTTTTATTAGTAGTTTTATGAAATCATAGGAGATGACCTATTGCCAATAATAGAAGATACAAGGATAAGAGGTAAGCTATTTGGGTCGATCAACTCAAATTTATTAGCTTTAATTCCAAAATAAAAAAATACATTTACCTTTGAAAAAATCAAATGTATCTATTTGCAATTGCTCTTATAAGATAATGACTAAAATAATAACAAACAAAATTAAAAGGAATATTAATTATTTGATAGATCCAAAAAAAGAGTGTTTTATTCCAAGGAAACATATATATGAGAATATTATAATGATTCATAAAGCCCTACTCTCAAGTGCCAAGTTTAAAAGGAAAATAATAGCCATTAAACTTGATATAGCCAATGCCTTTGATAGAGTAGATACTAGCTTTCTAAAATAGGTATTAGCCAAATTTGGATTTCCAATTCAAATGATATACTATATAGGAATTTAGATATCCCCTCTAGTCAATGGGAAACATGTTAGCTTCTTTAAAACAAGGGTTCTCTCTCTCTCTTGTTACCTTTATTTCCTTTTAGTTGAAACTTTATGGAGGACACGAAGTCAAGGCACTAATTTCTAGCAAGGCACTAAGCAAGGCACTAAGTGCTAATATGCTCTAGAATCTGCTCACTTTACCAAACTCTCCATGGAATCAAATCCTAAAATGCAAATATATGAACAAATATAATGGGATACATCTTCTAAAGAGTGTGAAAAGCATGGTAGGCTCCTCAATTTGAAAATATATTATGGAAGCTAAAGATATTATATTAAATCATTCCTACTTGATTTTGAGGGATGGTAAACAAATTGATATATGGGATGATCCAGTCTTGGAAGGACCTCCAATCATTAATAATTATTCTTGATAATTAAAACTGGACCTACAATAGTCAAGAGTTAACTCTCTTGCAAGTTTAATTGAATGCATGGGTGATCCTCCCCTACCACATCTTGACGAAAATTCATCGAGACAGTTGCACATCTAGATTAAAGGGATTAAACTCTCTCCCTAAATTCTATAGTAGATTTTATGGGGATCTATTAGTGGATTAAGGGTTTACACATTAAGCCAAGGGGTGTTGTTATAACAAGGACAAAAGAACTCAACCATATTTAAGTTATGGAATGACAAGGTTCAACCCAAACATCAAGCCTTTCTTTGGTTGGTGCTTCAAAACAAGATTCCTAATAGACATAACCTCATAAAGAGCAATATCATGGGATCTAATATTTATAATATGTGTCTCAATAATAATGAAACAATATTACATTTGTTCTCTCAATGTACAAAAGTAATTAAAATCTGGATTTAAATAACCAAATAGCTAGGATCAACAATCTCAATAACCGGGTCCGAGGTGTAGACCAATTGGTTCATCCAAACCCCATAAGGGGGGAGGAGGTCCAAGGTTCAAATCTCGGGCCTCGTTAGACTGAACGCTTGTCCCTTTCCTGGTGCTTTTAGCGGCGTAAAAGGTTTAAAATGATTGTGGCATGGTGGTTATAGGGGCGGACTGTGCAAAGATCTATGTGGCGACTTTCGGGGTGGACAGGGCAAAATACTATGGCGTCCATAAAATCTAGACAGCTTGCCCTGATTCGTGGCGGCTATCGATTCCACCATGTAAATACAAAAAAAAAAAACAATCTCAATAACCTTCAACTCAAAAAATTACCTAACCAATTGGGGCCAAATGTACAAATTGGAACTGAAGGATAAGTGCCTTATAAGGAATATTTGGTATTTAGTACCAATATTCATCAATTGGCATGTCTAGAAGGAAAGAAACAAGATAAATTTTAATGATAAAAGATTCAATTTTTTAGTGTTAACCAATAGAGTGTTAAGGGAGATAGTATTGAACACAAAAGCTCTATATCATAAACAAAAAGACATTAAAAGTTTAATAAAAAGAGATATACAATAGTTATGCCAAATAGGCCTTCAAAACTCCTAAATTCTAGACCATATTGTATCGCTCCAAATTTTTTACACCCTTACCTTCAGGCTATAGGATCCGTGCCCGGAAGGGGGATGTGAAAAGGATGGCATGGTACCTCAGACTGAGAGGCCTTGCGAAGGTCCCGCCTCTCGGGGGAGGTGTATTATGGTGATTTTTCGATGGATGGTGGGTTCACCAAGAAACGTTTGAATGGCAGTTTCCACACCTAGGTTGGGAATGTGTTTAATGTGTTTAGTTTTATCTTTAAACATTCGAGTCCTAGGTTTGGCCAAATGAATCTAAGTTGTACTATTATGAAAATGTAGGCTAAATGAAATACATAAAATAGATTTTAAACAAAAAATAGAGGGAAAAAGCTAAATTACAGAGCCATACCTGATCCAGATGTCTGATGGAGATTCTAATTTTTGAAGCAGTCCAGATCGTCTGGAATTTGATGGAATCGTCTCCGACCTACAGGATCATCTGAGATCTGATGAATTCATCAGACGAATTCATCAGAGACCTGCAAACAGAGAAATAGACACAAAATACAAAAAATACAGCAATGCTAATAGAGGATAAAGATGTAAAATGGCAATAAAGATGTTAACAGATAATCTTGAATAGAAATGCAAGTAAATTACGATGTTTTAATAGTTAATCATGATTTCATTATGCAATTAAACTACATGGGTGAACTCCAAGATGCAGAATAGCAGAAAATAATAAATAAACTAACTACATGTAGAATAGAATAGGAGCTAAAAAGAGAAAAATGCAAACTCTGGGCACTGATTGCCCCCAATGTAGACTACAGTCGAAATCATCCCGGATTGGTACGAAATCATCTCGAATTGAACAGGATCGTCCATGACGAACTGAGCTTGCTCTGATTGAAAAATACTAAGGTTCATGCAACAAAATTTGGATAGGACAAGTGCAGATGGTAATTCAGAATGTTTTAATGCTTGTAAAGTCAAGTTATAGAAAATATCAACCAGGGTAGCTTAAGGGGAGGGCCTAAGTTTAAATAGGCTTAGGAGGGAGGTTAGGAGGTTGGAGATCATCCCAATTTGGGAGATCTCCAATGGGGAGGGTCTCTAACGGTGCAAACAAGCTTCTGCCTAGATTAGAGACATCGTTGGAATAGAGGCTAATTGAGAAAAATCAATTTTGGGACAAGATCGTCTGGACGTCCTAGTCCAGACGAAATCGTCCGATCTGAGGCGATATCGTCTGATCGACGACGATATCGTCAAATGGTCAAAACAAACTCTAAAAATGGCATGGGAAAGGAGGAAACGGGTTAAACGATGGTTTGGGAGCGGTTTTGGGGGTTGAAATTTGAATTTGAATATTTACTAGAGTAATTGTAATTATTAAGGTTTTACTGCACCAATTTTAGGGTGCTACATTTTGCCCCCTCTTTAGTGAATTTTTCGAAGAAAATGCATTAAATATAAGTTCTTCTCGATCTACGAGAAAGCAAAAATTATTTTCATTTTTAGGTGATGATTCTTGGTTGAATCGTACAATAGCTTACTATGGTGCCCCCTCCGTGTTTTTACCCAAATCGAACGTTTGAGGTAAAAACACGAAAAAGTAAAATTTTAAAATGTTTTTAATTATGTTTTGAATAAAATTAAGAAAAATAGGGTAAAACCCTAATTCATTTTTACTATTCATTTTTTTGGTTTTTAGAGCTCTAGAGACAAAAATGGTCGAGACAGCGCACAGATCGACAGAGGTCCGGCGTGGGCTACGGGTAAGGGTCTAAACTTAGTTTAGAATGCTTTACTATAGAATTTAATGCTTTTTAGATTAGATTTTCTTGATTTTTGAGCATCATGACCATTTTTGGGCCATCGACATCGTCGAGATGAAATCGTCTCGATTTCGCCAAAATCGTCTCGATAACGTTGATTTCGTCCAGAGGCAAAATCGGTGAAATGGGGACGATTTCGTCAAAAAGGGGATGATTTCGACTGGCGAAATCAAAGACAAATTTTCTCAAATTGGGGACGATATCGTCCAATTGTGGACGATATCATCAGTTATAAAATTGAACTTATTTTAACTTGAATTTTTTTTTTTATGAATGATTTATTAATGATTTTTATTATTGATTTTGTTTATGTTGCAGAGAGGATTACTGAAGAGTAGAGAATGGAAATATGGCGGGTTGAGGGATGACTTGGCCACTCTATCTTAGGTAGAGCGAGATCAGCTGGCTCAGGTTGGATTGCAGCACATGGCAGATATGCCACAAGTGTCTATAGACATGGGGCTATTGATAGCCCTACCAGAGAGGTGGTATTTAGGTTCTTCTTGTTTCTGGTTATCGAAAGGGGATATGACTCCCACACTGGAGGATGTATGGAGGATTTTTAGGATCCCCATATAAGGACGACTGATCACTCCCATGACCAATCAGGGCCACATGATGATGCAACTATGTGGCAATCCGAACTTTGCCCTGGAGAAGGGCGAAGTGAATAACGAGTCGCTACGTCAGATGCCTGGGGCATCAAGACTCACATGGGTTTTGGCTGGGGTGGTAGGTGGACTTCTGCTATGCCACTAGAGCGAATGTAGGGTACCATGGGTACTGATAGATGTGGTCTGTGACATGAGAGACCATGGATACAGATTTTCTTAGGGGAGCTTTGTACTCTATCGATTGTACAGGATCCTGCATGGGGTCGTGTACAAGGGTGACCGATGTCTGGTTATGATATCGCTACTACAGGTTTGGTGCTGGGAGCACATTATGGTGCAGAGGCCGATAGGGCTCCCACTGATAAGGATTGGTGGTGAGAGGCCTCAAGTTTTCTACTGGTGGCTCTAAAGAGGGGCACAGCGACGGATAGATCTACCAGTGTCCCAGAGACTACTAGATGACCTCATCTTCGACCAGATCACCTGGAGGCCTTGGAGAGATCATCTAGGGTGGGCCAAGGATGGACAGGAGATGGATCGCATCAGGTGAGTCTACTGGCTGAGGATGGAGAGGGGAGAGGTGGTGCTCCACCAGTATGACAGAGTTTTGAGGCAGTTCGATCTATAGCAGGGGATTCCATCTCTGAGAGACTACAAGTTTTCCCAGACTATCCAGGATAACACTACAGTTAGTGGGGCTCCAGATATGTAGCGATTCTAGAGTCAAGATGTAGATGATGCCCCCATTCAGCCAATGGATGGGGACGATGCTAGGGTAGCCAATGGCTATGATGCCTGGTACATAGGCATCCGCCCTCCTAGGATGACGAGGGCTCAGGGTTCGATTTACACAATTGTGCGTCAAATGGGGACGTGGTACTAGGAGGCCATTAAGACGACACAGGGTCATAATGGGAGAGAGCAGAGGAGACCACAGGTGTAGCAGAGGCTGCGAAAACGATAGAGGAGGGAGGAGAGACCCCCTTCTCCACAGAGAGAGAGGCCACCATCACCCGATAAGGGGAAGGGTGTTGACACTAGGGAGAGCAGTGAGACAACGACTCTTCGAGCAAAGACAATCCATCTCTAGGCATAGGTGCAAACATTACAATATGAGTCTACATGCCACCGAGCTAAGGTTACACAGCTCAGAGATGAGATTACATGCCTCAAAGCACGGGGTGGAGGAGCGAGCACTCAAGAGCTGACACAGTCGATTGCTCAGACCGTGTTCTACTAGGGTATCTACTTTCAGATGGTGCCAGAGGGTCAGAGGGTACAGCTACCAGCTGGCATTGTTGACCCGATCAGGATTGGGTCATCGAGGACTTCATCTTGATTGACAACTAGGACTCGTAGTACCACACATACTACGATGGGGCCACCTTGTCCACCTCAGGGTGGGGGAGGAGATGAGGTTGAGAGCTCGAGGGGTTCTCGAGTCTAGGCTACTGCACTGTACAGACTTATTATATGATTTGAGAGGATTGAGTATGCCAAGATGTAGATTGTGGCATACCAATCTATTTTTGAAATGATGTACATATATTTGATATATATATAGATGAGATATTTTTTGATCATATGACTTGTCTTATGCGTTTGTATAATGCTTTAATGTTTGAAGTGTGATTGATTTAATAATTCATGTAATTATGTCGTTTGGAAGTATGTATGGTTTTTAATAGATGCTTTAAAATTTAAATGAAATAATCTAATAGAACAAATTGGTTGTTTGTGATGTGGTGATTTGATAAAAATAAAAATACTTTTAACAATAATTTCAAAGGACATTGTCGCTATTATAGACCATTTCATGGAGTCGCCGCTCACTCGATCGTCAAGCTAATCCCAGTATAGAAATATTGTTAAAAAGTAAAGAGTGCTTAAGAGACTGTCTTAAGACTTTGGTGTGATGATGCAAATGATGATGATGATTTGTTTTTCAGACTTCCATGAAAATATTATGCATGAAATATTGTTAAAATGATTTTTTCTAGGCATAAATTCCTAAGTGTGATAAAATTTTTGGATAATTCCCTAGGAATTATACCATCATTGCAAAAATTTGCAGGTTGACATAATGACATGAAATAGTGATAATGTGCATGCTTTTTGTTAAAAAACATAATTGTATAACAGAATGATTTAAGTCATATGGTTTTTATGATTTTTAAATGAATGGGTAATAAAATTAGTACCATGGTTTGCGCTAGGCATAGAATATGTAGGTATAGACTTATACCATCATCGCGAAATCAAAGAAGAAAATAGATTGTTTTATTGCATGGTTGATTTTTAATAAACACAAAATATGAAGATGAGGACTTGCGCTAGGCATAAAATTCCAAATTTGGTTTTGGAACTATACCATCATCACGAAAGTCGACAATATATATATATATATATATATATATATATATATATATATATATAGTGTGTGTGTTTTGATTGTATGGTTTTGAAAAAAAATTTGATTTTTTCTATTATGTATGTAGTTGTCTTTATACTAAACAACTATTCTCAAATAAGAAAATGAAATTATTCCAGACAGTTTGTAAAAATATTTCAAAGTATCTTAAACACAAAAGTTAGATTTATAAGGAATCCCATGTGCATATGTGAGTTCATTTCCAATCTTGATTTATCATAATGATACACAAAACCTCTCAAATACAAAATGTGTGTGCAATTGCTATGTTCGTTTACCAGTTTTGAGCAAGATAATATGATACAAGTGATTTGAATGAACCAAATAAGTGTTCATTAACCATGATTTAGATGCATATAAAAATACTAGACTACTATGTAAGTCAGATTATCAAGAGCTAGCTAAGCCATAAGCAGACATAGGTCTGTACAAAAGAAGGTCGCTAATGTGACAGACATATCACCATGCTAGGAGTTACCCAAGGCCAAGCAGGTTGGGCACAAACCACCTGTTATGGGCTTACCTCACAGTTTTTGAATAATTGAGAATTCCAGGGATTCAAGCTCATCAACCCTTATTTTCTTTTCAAAGGGTAGGGAAAGGGATTTTATTGCTTTTGCTTTTGCTTTCTTTTGCTTTCTTTTCTTTTCTTTTGCTTTCTTTTGTATTTTTGCGTGATAATGCTTGGAACATTGCTGTAATGATATAAAATACATTTTTCTTTTTCTCTTTTTTTTTTTCTTGAAGTTTGCTTTTTTTTTCTATGCTAGGGATACTTGCTCAGATTAGCTGTAGAGCAAGGGATTTTTATTCTGGGTAGGGGTGAGCTTGTCCTTTTGCCAATTCTCAAAGATTCTATACCATGTGCATGATAGGATAGCAGGGGAAACTTTTCGCTCAAGAAACCACTTCTACTATGTAGCATAGCATGGACATTACAAATATAATCATTTAATTATGAAAGGATGTGTTTGGTTTAAGTAAATAACAAGATGAATTCTCTGTGCTCAAACTTTATTTAATTGAATTTTGTGAACTTTTGATATAAGAGAGATTAGTAATCATGCCAGATAAAAATCAAGATATTTATTTTGTGTTTGTGAAAGTGAGGGATTCCAAATAAATGCTAATTTATCCAAAATAATTTGAAACATATAACTACAACATTTGTAAGAAGAAATATATATAAATACTTTTTGAGAATTTTGAGAATGTTGACTCTCTCTTTCTTCTTTATTTTGTTTTGGTTTCGAAAGAGACAAGAATATCGTTGTTTTTATTTTTGTTTGTTTTTCTTTGTTTGTTGAAAGATTTAACAAGTGCCATAAATACAACAAATAGTTTTGAATATTTTGATGATTTTAAATGTTTTTGGTATTTTTGAATTTATAAATTGAAAGATATACAAGATAGTTATTTTGAAATATTTTAAACAAATATATACAAGGATGAAATGACCAAATTTATACATAGTAACGTTTAAGATGCATAATATTCATAGGTTCTTTAAGTTCTTTACCATCCAAGGTAGATAATTTATATGCTCCTGATTCAAATTTAGCAGTTATAATGTATGGTCCAAGCCAGTTGGGCTCAAATTTACCTTTAAGGTCTTTAGTTGCATTAGTATTTTTTGATTTTCTTTTAAAACAAGGTCGCCAATCTCAAAGGATCGATGACGAACTTTTTTAGCATATGATCTTTTAAGCTTTTTTTGGTAGGCACGGAGATGCTCCAAAGCATTGATGCATTTTTCATCTAGGAGTTCCAGCTGATCGAGTCTGCCAGCTCGATATTCATCTCCTACTTCAGTATCTTGAAGTAGTAGAGCCAAAGAAGGAACTTCTAATTCAAAGGGAAAAATGGCTTCAGCAACATAAACCAAAACAAAAGGTGAAGTTCCAGTGGGAGTTCGAACACTAGTTCGATAGGCCCACAAGGCTGGATATAACTGAATGTGCCAGTTGCGACTAGATTATTGACCAATCTTTTAAGAATATTGATTAAGGTTTTGTTAGATGCTTCTGCTTGACCATTACCCTGAGGATAATAGGGAGTGGACCAACGATGTTGAATCTTATATTTTTGGCATAATTTTTTAACATCTTTATTTTTTAAACAAGTTCCATTATCAGAGATGAGATTTGTAGGAATTCCAAACCTACAAATGATTTGATTAAAAATAAATTTAGAGACTTGTGTGCCAGTGTAGGAAGATAAAGGCATAGCTTCAACCCACTTCGTGAAATACTCGATAGTGGTTATGATGAATTTGTGTCCATCATATGACACAAGATTGATTTTGCCAATAATGTCTAAGCCCCATTTGGAAAAGGGCCAAGGAGATGAAATAGCCTGTAGTTCTTATGCAGGCACATGGACAAGGTCAGCATGCTTCTAGCACTTGTCGTAATGGCACACATACTCATGTGCATCATTCTCCATGGTAGGCCAAAAGTATCCTATCCTAAGGAGATTTTTAGCAATGACACTACCACTGAAGTGTCCTCCACAAGATCCATCGTGGGCTTCACTCAAGGCTAATTTGGATTCTTCTAAATTCAAACATCTTAATAGGATACCTTCAAAAAATCTCCTATACAAAGTATTGCCAATTATTACAAATCGACTTGCTCGTCTACGTAATAACCGATGCTGGTTTCTATTAGAATTGGCAGGGAAAGTCCCATTTTGAAGAAAATCAAATATATCTGTATACCAAGGTTCAGGAGTAGTTTCATTGATTAGAAACACATCCAAAGGTTCTAAGCATGACTTATTTGAAGTGGGTTCTTGGAGTCGACGAATAATGATAGTGGCATATTCGTCATCTAACTCCAAGGGCAAGAGAGATGCAGCTGCGGCCATAGCATCAGCTGCACGGTTGCAAGTTCGAGGAATAACTTCCAAGGAAACTTGATCAAATAAGGATAATAGTTGCAAAACATATGGTTTATATGGGCGCTATTTATCATCTTTGGTCTGATAAACTTCATTAATTTGGTTTATGACAAGTAGAGAATCACCAAAAACTAACAGATGTTTAATTTTTAGCGCTAAGGTAGCTTGTAATCCAAGGATTAGAGCTTCATATTCAGCAGTATTGTTGGTGCAAGCAAATGTTAATTTGAAGGACAGAGGAATAAGATGTTTTTGCGGGGATATTAAAATAATACCCACACCAGCCCCACTCATGCATTAGGATCCATCAAAGTATAAGGACCATTGTTCAATATGGTCTGCCTCTAATTGAAGGCATTCATCAGGAAACTCAATGATGATGGGATGGGTAGACTCTAAGGGTGCATCATCTAATTGATCTGCTATGATTTGACCCTTAACAGACTTTTTTCCTATGAACATGAGGTCAAACTCGCTTAGAGCAAGAACCCACTTGGCTGTACGACCCGATAAATAAGGTCGACTCATGAGATACCTCAAGGGATCATATTTAGCAATGACATATTTTTTTTTACTAAGCATATAATGGCATAATTTTTGCGTAGCAAACACGACTGCTAGACATAGTTTTTCCAATGTTGTGTAGTGGGTTTCATAACTGATGAAGGTTTAGCTAATATAATAATTAGCATGTTCTCTCTTTTCATCATCAAGTTGAGTTAACATAGCTCCTAAGGCAGAATCTGAAGTTGAAATATACAGGAGAAACGGGCGATCAGATCTAGGTGGTGAAAGCACAGGTGGGTTAAGGAGGTATTGTTTGAGAAGTTCAAAAGTTTCCTTACATTTGTCGTCCCAATTAAAAGAGACATCCTTCTTAAGGAGCTTAATAAAGGGACCGATTTTGTCCACCAACTTATCGATGAAGCAACGGATAGCTTGAATCTTACCTTGTAAACTTTGTAACTCAGATATATTAGTAGGTGCGGGCATATCAGTGATAGTCACAATCTTAAGAGGGTCAATTTTGATACCACATAAAGAAACTATAACCCCTAATAGTTTATTGGACTTAACTCTAAATATGCATTTGGTTGGATTTAATCGAATAAGATATTCTCTTAACCGATTAAAAACTTTTCTCAAATCATCTAAATGATTATCTTCATTAATAGAGCGAGCTATAATATCATCTACATAATCATGTAGGATATCATGCATCATATCATGAAAAATATAAGTCATAGCTCGTTGATAGGTTGCACCTGCGTTCTTTAAGCCGAATGGCATCACTTTCCAACAAAAGGTACCCCAAGGGGTAATAAAGGTTGTTTTAGCCTGATCTTCAGGAGCTATCCTGATCTAATTATAATCGAAGAATCCATCCATTAAGGACATCATCCCACTCCTGGTAGTAAAATCAATGATTTGGTCCATGTTTGGAAGAGGAAAATTATCTTTAGGGCATGCAACATTAATATCTCTAAAATCTATGCAAACCCTAACTTTGGTGGCTTCTTTCTTGGTGACTGGAACTACATTTGAGATCTAGTCAGAATAATCAATAGTTTGTATAAAAACAACATTCAGGAGTTTTTCTAACTCCCCTTTGACTAGCAGGCCACTTTGGGATGCATTTTCTAAGTTTTTGTTTAACGGGTTTAGCATCCGTATGGACTACTAGATGATGCATAACTACGAAGGGTCCGGACTGCATATCTTCATATGTCCAAGCGAAGACATCTTCATATTCTTTAAGGAATGCAATGTATTGCTCTTTTTTCTTGACTTAATTTTGACCCAATATTGATTATGTGAGGATTATCCTCGGTCAATGTTAACTTTAATGACGTTTTCTACTTCCATGTGTAGATCTCTTTCAAAATTAGGTGGGGTAGGTGAGACACCCAATTCTTGTAATTATTTTAAGGTTAAGTTGGATAATTCATCTTGAGGAGTCGTGGCCTCAAGTTGGGCTATAGTAGGTATAGAACCATCAAAATAAAAACCATTGTGTAACATCTCTTCAATGGAGACATCATGGAAAATATCTCCTTCCAACTCCTCATCGAAGTCGGTGATCATTTCAGGGTAAGCTATGGATAGCATGTTACATGTAAATGGCTGAACTTTTAGAGGCAAATCATCATGCCTATCCAAATAATCTTGATAACATATGAGTTGATTATCATCTTCAAAAGGAAAGGGTTGACCCTTACTAGGAAATAGGCCCACACCATAGCGGGCAGGCCACGGTTCTATCTCGAAAGGTTCTTTCATACTATTTTGGAAAGGTCCCAAGCCTTTCCCTTTATATCTCATTTTAAGCATTATGGGTTTAGCTTTAATATACTCATTAGTAAAATAACATCGAGCATATCCCTCGTGATGAGTTTTGATATTTCGGGGTATTCTTCCCCAATCATATCCTTTATAAATGAAGGCACAACTCTCGACTTGGTAGGTACTTCCCATAGGTTGTGGGAGGCCCAAAGTACGAGGAGATGGCGGCAAGTTATTTAAAATAATTGAGTCTTGCATGAAAGCATTTGTTTTTTCTGATATTAAGATTGTGGATAAATCTGGTAAAAGCTCATCAGAAAGAGCATAAGATGTAGAAGGATCATTCCTTATATCTTTAGATGTGGAAGGTATGATAGATGTTGATAATGTGGAAGTGTTAATAGATGGATCTATAGGTTTTGAAATTATAGGGATGGGACATGAAGGATTGGTTGTAGATTGAAGATCTTTTTGAGGTTCTAGAGTGGTTTGTTTAGAAGATTGTTGATCTGTATATGAGGATGAAATTAATGGAGGGGAAATAGGTGAAGCTATGGGTGTGTGTTTCACGCATTATAGATGAAAAATAAGAATTAGGATGTGTGGATGATAGAGCAGGGCAAAATTGCACTCCAACATGCTTTGCCAAAGCACACATATCAAAGGGTCTAGGATCATCTTGGATAGTGACCAACTGATTTTTAAATTTGAATTTAACACATTGGTGTAAAGTTAATGGGACAGCCCGCATTGCATTGATCTAAGGACGACCTAAGAGTATATTGTACGATGCAGGGCAATGTACAATAAACATAGTCGTATCTAAGGTTTGAGGACCAACTTGCAATGGGATGGTAATAACTCCACACGTTTCTTGTGTTTCATCATTGAAAGCTTTGATAATCATGTTAGTTTTCTTCATTTCATCACTTCTAAAGCCAAATTGTTGGTAGAATTCAAAAGTGCAAATGTTTAGAGATTAACCATTATCAATCAGGACTCGTTTAATATCGACATCTCCAATTAGAGTAGTAATATATAAGGGGTTATCCTTTTGTAAACTATGTTGTGGGATATCTTTATCCCGGAAGTCAATACAATCGACTTCTCTAGTGATGATAGTATTGGCCACGGCTTCAAGTTGAATATTTTGAGGTACCATCATTTGGCTTAATGTAAGCATCAACTCATACCTATGGGTAGGAGAAGATCTTAATAAATCCAAAAGGGAAATTCTGGTTGTAGTATTAGATAATTGCTCATTAATATTGTAAGGGGTTTAGGTTGAACATTGGGAGCATGATTCCCTTTATTGGGATTTTTCAAAACAAATAGAGCTGATCCATCATTCTAGTTTAGTTCTTGTTGAGAATTTTGAGCCTGTTGTTGGGTAACGACTCTAATGGTACCTACAATGTTATATTGAAGACGCTGAACTGGTCTCGGTTGAGCATTTATGGCTTGTTCATTTGGGAGGAATTGATTAGAAGAGGGTCAAGTAATAACTCTTCTAAGAAATGGTTCTTTTGGAACCATAGCATCTGTGATGGGTTGAATAGGATCTGATTCATTTTCAGAACTATTCGATTGGTTTGAAGTGATTTCCATGTCACTTTCAGTATCTGATTCTATATCACTAGGATCTGGAGTTTGAATATTATTTAGGGGCTTGGTTGTGACCATGGATAAAGTTGTGTTAAATATTTGAGGATCATGATTAGGTAAATGTTCTCTAATAGTTCCTACATATCGGGTAGGAGGAGGAACATATGATGTTCGATTTGATTGGCCACCTCTTTACCATGTCTTGGTAAAGGGTGTTGAAATATGTCTAATGATTGATTAGCATTTTGATTCTGATTTTTGGGAATGGTCTTTTGAGCGTTATTAGGAGCATTTTGTTTAGGTTGGAAGGCTTGCACCTCCATTTCATTATTATCAATCAGATCTTGTATTTTATGTTTCAACCTTTTACAAGCGTTGGTAGAGTGTCCAGCTCCTCTATGGAAATCACAGTGTAAGTCAGCTCTGTATCCGGGTATAGTTGGATCAGGTTCCCGGATAGCTGGTAATTGGATCAAACCTCTTTCGAGTAATTGAGGTAAAATAGTTGATAATGGTTGATTCAATCTAGTAAATTCTTGAGGAGGTTTATCAGGAGGTTTCAATATAAATTTTTTTGTTGTTTTCATTGCATTGATATTAGCAACATTTCTGATGTCAGTGACTCCATCACCTACAACTTGTTTGTTTTTATATTGATTTCTAGAGGTTTTCTCATCATCCTTCTTCCTAAGTTGGCCTCTCCTAATGAGGGCATCTTCCACTCTTTGAGCTAAATCTATAGCTTGACCGAAGGTAGTTAAAGTAGCGATTGATAACTCATAAGATATTTGTTCTTGCAAATTATTAATAAAAATGTCCAACATTTCCCTATAAGGTAGCACAAAGTGCAATTTTCCTATCAACTGCCTCCATCTAGCTAATAAATCTGCAAAACATTCATCTTTGTCTTGTTTTAAGTTGTATAAATCTTTAATGGTTACATGCCTCTCGATGTAGGCACTAAATTGATGGACAAAAGATTCAGTTGTTTCTTCAAAGTTTCTCAAAGAATGAGTGGGCAATTGATAGTACCACTCTAATGCCATTCCACCTAAACTTTTTAGGAACATTTTTAGTAATAGCAAGTCATCATGTGATATATCATGACATGCTATCCTAAACATACGAAGATGCTCTATGGGATCTTCGGTTCCTTTATATATAGGCAGGATGGGCATGGGAAAATGCTTAGGGTATGGTTGTGCTACAACTATGGGATACAAATTTTGACTACATATCTCTTGATAATTGTACAAGGGATGGTAGGGATCTATCTGGTCCATACACGAAGCTAACTATTTCACCATGGCTTCCAGATTACTAGTTTGCCCAACATATTGGTTCGGTAGTGTTGGCAATTTTGGGTACCTTGGGTACATTGCCTTTGCTCTAAGTGTAGATGTTGTCATTGATGTCAAGAAGGTCTTGAAGCAATTTGGTTTGATGTCAAAGAATGTGTTTTGATGTAGGTTTCAGTTTGGACAGTGAGTTTCCAAGAAGATCAGAGTAGCCCAGTTGCAAAAGATCAAGAAAAAGACAAGTAAGAAAAAGTATGCAGGCGGCTGGAAAAACTGTCGCGATTTCGCGACATGTTTTAGGAGAGAGAAAGTGCTGGAAAAACTATCGTGATTTCGTGACATGTTTGAGGAGAGAGAAAGTGCTGGAAAAACTGTCACGATTTCGCGACATGGTTGAGGAGAGAGAAAGTACTGACAAAACTGTCGCGATTTCGCGACATGTTTGAAGAGAGAGAAAGTTCTAGCAAGTCTGTCGCGATTTCGCGACATGCTGGAAAAAAGAGAAGAAGTTGGCAAAACTGTCACGATTTCGTGACATGTTGGCAGAGAAGGAGAGCAAGTTGGAAAGTGTCACGATTTCGTGACATGTCGCATTTTCGCGACTCGAAAAGTGCAGGAAGGCAGAGAAGGAAAAGTGTCGCGATTTCGCGACATTCTACAAAGAAAGTTGTACGGACGAAAAAGTGTCACGATTTCGCGACATGATGCTGAAGAGAGAGTCCGCAAAGAGAACTGTCACGATTTCACGACAAGTTCGAAAAGAGAGAAAGTTACATGTAAAATGTCACGATTTCGTGACATGCTACAGAGGTCGAGTTGAGGACTGTCATGATTTCGCGGCATGTTGAAAAGCTCGAAGTGAGAACTATCATGATTTCGTGACATGCAGCGAAGGAAAGAGTTTGATATGAGAAGCGTCACGATTTCACGACAGGCAGTAGAGAAAGTGTACGGAAGCTGAAAGCATCGCGTTTTCACGACAGGATGGAGGAACAGCTTATGGATGCAAAAAATGTCACGATTTCGTGACAGGTTGAGATGGCAGCATTCAGTTGGAGAAAGTGTCATGATTTCGTGACAGAAATAGTTAGCAAGTCTTCAACAGAAGAAGCGTCACGATTTCATGATGAATTCAGGAAGGAAGAGCTCGAAGGCGAAAGCGTCACGATTTCGTGACTTGTTCCAGTTTCACGGGCGTAAGGCAGAGAAAAGCTTAAGGCAGCGAAAGTGTCACGATTTCGTGACATGTTCCATTTTCGCTGGGGCAAGCCGAGAAAAAGTTAAAGAAGCGAGAAATGTCACGATTTCATGACAGAAGTGAAGATGACGTCAGTAGAGGCAAAAGTGTCACGATTTCATGATAGAAGCTGAGAAGGATGCCATGAAGATAGAAGGGTCACGATTTCATGACAAGAGTATAGATGACGTCAGCAGAAGCAGAAAGTGTCACGATATCATGACAAAAACTAATAGGAAGCCAAAAGAAGCAAAAGTGTCACGATTTCATGACAACAGGCAAAAGAAGGTGTACGACTGTAAAAGTGTCACGATATCGCGACATGTTGTAGTTTCATGGGGGAAGCTACAGGGAAGTGACAGAGGCAGCAGAGGCGGTTGAAGCCAACAAAGTTAAATCTGGGCCAACGAAGATTAGGGTTTTACAGCCGACGATCTTTAGGGTATCAGCCGACTAAAGATTAAGTTTTTGATCATGAATTAATGCTATAAAAGGAGGACTATTTTCGAGTTTCAAGGTATCGAATGTGTGTATCAAATTTGTGCAAGTGAAGTCTGTTGTGCGCAAGAGAGCGAGTCGAGTCGAATCGATCGAAGTGTGCGTTCGAAGTGTGATATTCATAGATAGAGTGCGGGAGAGAAGTGCGATCATCGAGAGGCAGAGTGTGCAAAGTCTGTGCTGTTGTGTTTGCATGATCAGTGCAAAAGTAGTCTCGACCAAGTGCGGCTGTAACAGAACAGAGAAAGAGGAAGAGGATAGACTTGTGCCAGATCGAAGAACTATGTTTGGTGCAGATCAGATAGAGGACATATGTGCTAGACCGAAGGACTGTGTTTAGTGCATATTCGAGGACCAGCTTTGCGGTGATAGAGTTGAGGACAGAGATCTCCAGCCAGAGCAGGGAAGACAGGTGTCTTCTGTGGATAGAGTTCCACTTGCTAAGGGCGAGAGGAGGTAGAGGTCTTCTAGAGGATCACCAGCCAAAGCAGAATTAGGGGAAGGTATCTCCTTTGAGCAAGAGGCTCATAAACATTGTAATTGGGAAGGTTTCCCAAAGAACTGTGATATAACTTTTAGAGAAAAGTTTTATCCGTGGAGTAGCCCACCTTGGGTGAACCACGTAAATTGTTGTGTCACTTTGTGGATGATGTTTTGTGCATTGCTTGATTACTACTGTTAATACTGCTATCTATTTTCTGCATAACATTGAATTGAAAGCTGATTTGAAAGAAAAAATTAAAAGTGGTCTTATACTGTTCACCCCCCCTCTCAGTATAAGCTTGTGTTCTTCAATTGGTATCAGAGCCAGCACCTTCGAAAAGTTTAACAGCTTGAAGGAAAAGTTTGCAAAGAACACAATGGATTATTCAAGTGGCAATGCAGCACCTATTCTTGATGGATCAGATTTCGGTCTATGGAGTGCAAGAATGAAAGTCTATCTAATGGCACTTGGTAATGAGGTTTGGGAAGTAATTGAAGATGGGTACACTATCCCTGTAAATGGTCCATACACTAAAGAAGACAGGCTCTTACATCACAGCAACTCAAAAGCCATGAATGCAATCCTGAAGGGTTTACAGAAGGCTGATCTTACCAAAGTGATTCACTGCAAGACAGCTAGTGAAATGTGGAAACAGTTGCAGGTGGTTCATACAGGTGATGCTAATGTCCGAAAGGCCAAATTGAGACACTTTAAAGGTATGTTTGAACAACTCAAAATGAATGATGATGAAAATATTAGTGACTACATGCTTCGTATGGATGAGATTGTTAACTCCATGAAAGACTTAGGTCTTGAACTTGCTGAAAATGATGTGTGTGATAAGATTTTAAGGTCTCTTCCTAATAGATTTAGTGAAAATATTTCTGCCATTGAGGAAGCTAAAGATTTAGATAAATTGAAGAAGGATGAGCTCCATAGTATACTTGCAGCATTTGAGTTGAGAACTCAAGTGAAAGTTGATGTTAAGAAAGAGGCGACCTTCAAAGCTACCAAGAAATCAAAGGGCAAGCAGATTCAAGAGAGTGATGAGTCTTCTAGTGATGAAGAGGCATATTACAACAAGAAAGGCAAGTTTTCCAGAAAGCACAAAAGCAAGAAAAATATAAGATGTTTCAACTGTGGGAAATTCGGTCATTATGCTACTGACTATACTGTTTCCAAGAATGAAAGTGATGAAGATATACAGGATGTTAAGAGCAAGGATTCTGAAAAGCACAGGTATTTCAGAAAGAACAAAGATGAGCACAACAATCAAGGAAAGAGGTATTCACACAAGAACAAGAAAAGCTTCTACCTAGACAAAGCAAGTAAGTGTTCTAGCAGTGATAGTGAAAGTTCTTCTAGTGATAATGAAAATGAGATGTTGTTCATTTCAGAAAAGGAGGAAGAACCGAAACATAAATTCATTGTCATGAAATGTTTTAGATGTGGAAATTTTGGGCACCTTGAGGATAAATGCAAAAATAATGATTTGGTTGCTAGTATGTATGAGGATGCTTCAGAAAACTACAATGAAGATGCATGTATGGTTTTTGAAAAGGGTAGCACCTCTAGTGATAAGAAATCTGAAAAAGGCCTTGATAATTCAAAATGCAATCAAATAGAGGATCTTGAATGTGAACTTACTAATGCTCTTAGTGTTTTGAAAAAGGAAAGAAAGAAGAATGCTAGACTCAAGGATAAGTTAGATGAATGTTGTATGGAGAGAGACGAACTTATAGAAAATCTTGAAGTCTCTATGGCTAAGACACAAGAACTCAAGACTGAGTTAGAATCTAAGGTGCTTGAGTATAGTGAATTAGAACAGAAAATGGCTTCTTTGGAAGTGGAAACTAAAGAGTACAAGGATAAGTTGTACAGGTTTCAAGATAGCTCCAAAAGGGTTAAATCTCTCATCAAAGGTCAAAGAAAACCAACAGATAAAATAGGTCTCG
Organism: Wollemia nobilis; assembly: GCA_028583015.1. Classification (NCBI taxonomy): domain Eukaryota; kingdom Viridiplantae; phylum Streptophyta; class Pinopsida; order Araucariales; family Araucariaceae; genus Wollemia; species Wollemia nobilis. The sequence goes on along the minus strand of JAQPPZ010015824.1, from coordinate 28,339,876 downwards.
GGTTTGTTGAGCCGCACAAGAAACAGGTTGGGGAATCTAGCAAGAGATTACAAAAGGAAGAAAGTTCTGATGTAGAAAGTACTTCAGATCAAGAGTCCATGAGTGATAAATGCGCAGAAACAGAAAACAGAATTCTGAATGCGAAGAAGAAGTTTACCCGACCTAGAAGGTCATTTACAGGAAAGTTTAATGGCAGATGTTTTGCGTGTCACAGGTTTGGCCACATGGCTTCGCATTGCATGACTCAAGTAAGGAAGATAAATGACAGTTTCAGGGGCCGTAACTTATTTCAAGGATATTGCTACTCTTGTAATCAGTTCGGGCATAAGGCAATATTCTGCAAAACTAACAACAGGAACACGGTTACTCATAACAGACGGATTCAAAGAAGAGGTATGCCGAACAAAAATAACTTTGTTACGTGCTATAAGTGCAACAATGAAGGACACACAACTAGACAGTGTAGAGCTGATTTTCCAAGGTACAAGAACAGAAAAAGTGATATAAACAGGTCCAAGGATCAAGGTATGAATAAAAATAGGAATGATAAAAGAAACAAGAACAGTAGTATGAACAGGTCCGAGGATCAGAACAGTGATAGGAACAAAAATACAGACAAAGAATTCAAGAAAAGGCCCGACAAGGAAATTGTAGACACTGATGATGATGAGTGTCTAATGGGAGTGTCACTCCCAACCCTGTTTTAAATCACCTCATCAGGAGGTGGGGGAGGGACTAAGCTAAGAGGCTCATTCTTAGTCCCGAGCCCCAAAGATGACCCTTTGCCATTGATGACAAAGGGGGAGAGATATGAGAAAGGGGGAGAGCTTCAAGTAAAGAAGAAAGCTTCAAGTCAGGGGGAGCAAAAACTTTAATTGCAGATTCTCAGTTGTTGGATCAGTAGGGTTCAGTTTTGGCTCTTGAGATATGTTTTCAGTTAAGGGTTGCCATCAATGACAAAGGGGGAGATTGTTGGCAATTTTGGGTACCTTGGGTACATTGCCTTTGCTCTAAGTGTAGATGTTGTCATTGATGTCAAGAAGGTCTTGAAGCAATTTGGTTTGATGTCAAAGAATGTGTTTTGATGTAGGTTTCAGTTTGGACAGTGAGTTTCCAAGAAGATCAGAGTAGCCCAGTTGCAAAAGATCAAGAAAAAGACAAGTAAGAAAAAGTATGCAGGCGGTTGGAAAAACTGTCACGATTTCGTGACATGTTTTAGGAGAGAGAAAGTGCTGGAAAAACTGTCACGATTTCGCGACATGTTTGAGGAGAGAGAAAGTGCTGGAAAAACTGTCACGATTTCGCGACATGGTTGAGGAGAGAGAAAGTACTGACAAAACTGTCATGATTTCGTGACATGTTTGAAGAGAGAGAAAGTTCTAGCAAGTCTGTCGCGATTTCGTGACATGCTGGAAAAAAGAGAAGAAGTTGGCAAAACTGTCGCGATTTCGTGACATGTTGGCAGAGAAGGAGAGCAAGTTGGAAAGTGTCACGATTTCGTGACATGTCGCATTTTCGCGACTCGAAAAGTGCAGGAAGGCAGAGAAGGAAAAGTGTCACGATTTCGTGACATTCTGCAAAGAAAGTTGTACGGACGAAAAAGTGTCACGATTTCGCGACATGATGCTGAAGAGAGAGTCCGCAAAGAGAACTATCATGATTTCGTGACAAGTTCGAAAAGAGAGAAAGTTACATGTAAAATGTCACGATTTCGCGACATGCTGCAGAGGTCGAGTTGAGGACTGTCACGATTTCGTGGCATGCTGAAAAGCTCGAAGTGAGAACTGTCACGATTTCGTGACATGCAGCGAAGGAAAGAGTTTGATATGAGAAGCGTCGCGATTTCATGACAGGCAGTAGAGAAAGTGTACGAAAGCTGAAAGCGTCACGTTTTCACGACAGGATGGAGGAACAGCTTATGGATGCAGAAAATGTCACGATTTCGTGACAGGTTGAGATGGCAGCATTCAGTTGGAGAAAGTGTCACGATTTCATGACAGAAATAGTTAGCAAGTCTTCAACAGAAGAAGCGTCATGATTTCACGATGAATTCAGGAAGGAAGAGCTTGAAGGCGAAAGCGTCACGATTTCGTGACTTGTTCCAGTTTCATGGGCGTAAGGCAGAGAAAAGCTTAAGGCAGCGAAAGTGTCACGATTTCGCGACATGTTCCATTTTCGCTGGGGCAAGCCGAGAAAAAGTTAAAGAAGCGAGAAATGTCACGATTTCATGACAGAAGTGAAGATGACGTCAGCAGAGGCAAAAGTGTCACGATTTCATGACAAAAGCTGAGAAGGATGCCATGAAGACAGAAGGGTCATGATTTCACGGCAAGAGTATAGATGACGTCAGCAGAAGCAGAAAGTGTCACGATATCACGACAAAAACTAATAGGAAGCCAAAAGAAGCAAAAGTGTCACGATTTCACGACAGCAGGCAAAAGAAGGTGTACGGCTGTAAAAGTGTCACGATATCGCGACATGTTGTAGTTTCACGACGGAAGCTACAGGGAAGTGACAGAGGCAGCAGAGGCGGTTGAAGCCAACAAAGTTAAATCTAGGCCGACGAAGATTAGGGTTTTGCAATCGACGATCTTTAGGGTATCAGCCGACTAAAGATTAAGTTTTTGATCATGAATTAATGCTATAAAAGGAGGACTATTTTCGAGTTTCAAGGAATCGAATGTGTGTATCGAATTTGCGCAAGTGAAGTCTGCTGTGCGCAAGAGAGCGAGTCGAGTCGAATCGATCGAAGTGTGCGTTCGAAGTGTGATATTCATAGATAGAGTGCGGGAGAGAAGTGCGATCATCGAGAGGCAGAGTGTGCAAAGTCTGTGCTGCTGTGTTTGCGCGATCAGTGCAAAAGTAGTCTCGACCAAGTGCGGCTGTAACAGAACAGAGAAAGAGGAAGAGGACAGACTTGTGCCAGACCGAAGAACTATGTTTGGTGCAGATCAGATAGAGGACATATGTGCTAGACCGAAGGACTATGTTTAGTGCATATTCGAGGACCAGCTTTGCGGTGATAGAGTTGAGGACAGAGATCTCCAACCAGAGCAGGGAAGACAGGTGTCTTCTATGGATAGAGTTCCACTTGCTAAGGGCGAGAGGAGGTAGAGGTCTTCTAGAGGATCACCAGCCAAAGCAGAATTAGGGGAAGGTATCTCCTTTGAGCAAGAGGCTCATAAACATTGTAATTGGGAAGGTTTCCCAAAGAACTGTGATATAACTTTTAGAGAAAAGTTTTATCCGTGGAGTAGCCCACCTTGGGTGAACCACGTAAATTGTTGTGTCACTTTGTGGATGATGTTTTGTGCATTGCTTGATTACTGCTGTTAATACTGCTATCTATTTTCTGCATAACATTGAATTGAAAGCTGATTTGAAAGAAAAAATTAAAAGTGGTCTTATACTGTTCACCCCCCTCTCAGTATAAGCTTGTGTTCTTCAGGTAGGGCATTGATATGGGATTTGTGAGCATATTATGGAGGGACATGAAGATTAGATGCTATGTTGCTATTGCGTAAATTGTTGGAGGAAAGATGTTATGAAGGATTTTGAAGTTGTATTATGTTGTATCCCAGATTGTTGAAAATTGGTGTTTGGCTTCATTTTAGGCTTTTGTTTACTTGAAGCATATTGATCAATAGTTTGGAGAAGTAAAGCGGTGAAGGAAGTTTTCTTTTGTGTGGGAATGACTTTAGGCTCAGTAACATGTTCCTCTAGGAGGTTGGGTAACTCGTTGTTGTTGTGATGTTTTGAATCATAATGACCATGTCTATATTGGATGGTCCAGCCTTGATCACTTTCTTGATCAATGAAGGACAAGGGATTAGTGCGTGCACATCAAACATATGTCTTCCAGGGCTACTTGAGTGTCACTAATTTGCCCTTTATCAATACGGACTACCATATTAAGAGCGCCAATATTATTATTGAGGATTTTCCAAAAATGATCTAAGTTGTCAAAAGCAATAGTTCCATCCGGAGCTACTCTAGGGGATGAGGATCCATCCTCTCTAACATTTTCTTCTTGTTCATTGTCTTCACCTAGGTCATCTTCTGGTTGGTCTAGAGTTTCTCCTTCCGAAATTGGATCCTCGGGAAGGACATCTGGGTTATTTTCTAGTTTTATCTTCTAACCAATCTTCTTCTTCTCCTTCAGTTTGTTTTCCATTCCTAAGTCTAGGCATTGTGCTTAATTTAAATTTCAGCAAATATGTATATATTTTATATATATATATATATATATATATATGTGCAACAAGCTTGGGAGGTATATATTTTAATTATATACCTACTACAATATTTAAAAATAAAATGTTTTGGTTTTTGTTATGTTTTTAGTTTTTCTTGTTTTTGTAATACTATTGTAAAGATAATAAACAACACAATAAATGCAAGAAATAACAATAATGAAAGCAATGAGCTAGTTTTCTATAAATAATTTATAGATGTCATTAATGGGCTCAAGTTCTTCAGGAGTCATGAAGTGTTCTTCTTCAAATTGGAAATGTTCTTTCAAGAATTTAATGAAAAGGGCTATAGTGATATTATTTGTCTTAGATTTTGGTTGATAGAAGTAAAGCTCGTGGCAATACTCTCGATATAACACAGCTCGAGGAACTCTATTCCATATTTCCCTATTCGTAATAATGACCTCTTGGTCTTCTCCACGACCTAGGAACTGGTGTATAGTGGCTAGTTTCTTGAGGTATTCCTCAAAGGTGAACAATTCTGAAGACACAAGAGCTCTCCTATAAGCTAACCATCTATGGCAGGCTCTCTGAAGCTCATGATACAATACTAGTTGATCGAGGATCCAGGGTTCTATCTAGGACAAGCCTCTTGATTTGTTTAAGTTTTGTTGACCTAGATGAAATGGCACCCAGTCTCCTATCAAGCTCGTCCCACAAAAGTTGGTTTCTATCTGTTGGAGCTACACTAAGCAAAGAATTGATTTCTATGGTTGCTAATTGGTTTTCAACATTTATAGTAGCTTGCTAGTATTTTCTTAGGAGCTACCATCTAAACATGATATGCAACTCATTAGTTTTAAATGATTTGAAATGCATCTATGTTTTGGTTGTTTTATTTTTTTTTTGGTTTGTTTTCAAAAGGTTGTTTAAATGCTTCACGTCAGGTTCACCAAAATGTATCGCTCCAAATTTTTCGCACCCTTACCCTCAGGCTATAGGATCCGTTCTCGGAAGGGGGATGCGAGAAGGATGGGACAGTACCTCGAACTGAGAGGCCTTGCGAAGGTCCCGCCTCTCGGGGGAGGTGTATTATGGTTATTTTTTGATGGATGGTGGGTTCACCAGGAAATGTTTGAGTGGTAGTTTCCACGCCTAGGTTGGGAATGTGTTTAATGTGTTCAGTTTTATCTTTAAACATTCGAGTCCTAGGTTTGGCCAAATGAATCTAAGTTGTACTATTATGAAAATGCAGGCTAAATGAAATACAAAAAATAGAGGGAAAAAACTAAATTACAAAGCCATACCTAATCCAGATGTCTGATGGAGATTTTAGTTTTTGAAGCAGTCCAGATCATCTGGAATTTTATGGAATCATCTCCGACCTGCAGGATCGTCTGAGATCTGACGAATTCATCAGACGAATTTGTCAGAGACATACAAACAAAGAAATAGACACAAAATACAAAAAATACAGCAATGCTAATAGAGGATAAATATGGAAAATGGCAATAAAGATGTTAACAGATAATCCTAAATAGAAATGCAAGTAAATTATAATGTTTTAATAGTTAATCATGATTTCATTATGCAATTAAACTACATGGGTGAACTCCAAGATGCAAAATAGCAGAAAATAATAAATAAACTAACTAAATGCAGAATAGAACAGGAGCTGAAAAGAGAAAAATGCAAACTCTGGGCACTGATTGCCCCCAATGCAGACTGTAGTCGAAATCATCTCGGATTGGTATGAAATTGTCTCAAATTGAACAGGATCATCCACGACAAACTGAGCTTGCTTCGGCTAAAAAATACTAAGGTTCCTACAACAAAATTTGGATAGGACAAGTGCAGATGGTAATTCAAAATGTTTTAATGCATGTAAAGTCAAGTTATAGGAAATATCAGCTAGGGTAGGTTAAGGGGAGGGCCTAAGTTTAAATAGGCTTAGGATGGAGGTTAGGAGGTTGGAGATCATCCCAATTTGGGAGATCTCCAATGGGGAGGGTCTCTAACAGCGTAGACATGCTTATGCCTGGATTAGAGACGTCGTTGGAACAGAGGCTAATTAAGAAAAATCAGTTTTGGGACAAGATCGTCTGGACGTCCTAGTCCAGACGAAATCGTCTGATCTGAGGCGATATCGTCAAACGATCAAAACAAACTCTAAAAATGGTGCAGGAAAGGAGAAAACGGGTTAAACAACGGTTTGGGAGCAATTTTGGGGGTTGAAATTTGAAGTTAAATATTTACTAGAGTAATTGTAATTATTAAGGTTTTATTGCGCCAATTTTAAGGTGCTACACATATATTAGAACAAGCAAACCTCTAGAGGTAATGTTCCTTGCGCTTTTCTTTGATGGATCCTCCAAATAAAACCTAGGTTATACAACTAGTGGAGTAATATGAGTGGCACCACACCATGAAATGCTTTTGTTTAAAATCAATTTGGGGAAAACAACCAATAATATTGCATAATTGATAGGTTGTAAAATGGGATAAAAATTGGCTCAAGAACAAGGCATTAAACAACTCCATGTGTATGGTTATTTGAGACTTGTGATCTCTACCCTATTTAAGGGAAAGGAATTCTCATAAATCCAACTTTGAATAGTTTAAATAAGACTAAGAGAACTAGAACAAAATTTTAAATATATAAAATACTCCCACATTGGAAGGATACATAATATGGTGGTTTATCACCTTGTGAATGAGGCCATAAACATAGCCTATTTTCATATCATATTAATAAGAAAAAAGAAAAGTAGAAAATATGAATGGCATAGATGATAGGAAGCAAATGGTGATTCCAATGCATTTGGTATTTTCGATGCCTTTGGATATTTTGGAGCACTTGGAGATTCTAGAGTCTTTGAATATTCTAGAACATTTGGATAATTCAAAGCCTTTGGAGATTTTGGACCCTTTGAAGATTCTAGCACCCTTGGATATTATGAAGCCTTTGGATAACCCTATAACATTGGCTGATTTTGGAGCTTTTGATAGTTTAGATTTTCTCAGTGATTATGGCAAATTTTTATTTTTTATGCCTTTTGTTTTTGGGTTTTTGGTGCCCTTTATATTAGGGTCTCAGGCACCCTTTGTATTTCAATGCACTTTTTAGATTTTTTATTTTGCTTTGCTGCCTATCCCTCCTTTTGGACATCAATATTTTGACCTCCAAGCTACTTTTTGGATCAACTTTGTTCTTTGTAAACTTTATTATCAATATATAACTCATTTTTTTAAATAAGGTTTCTGAATATATGTCACATATGTATGTTGTGGACCAATAGAACAAATGGGGAAACACATGAAATTTGTATAATTTGATTACAACAATAGTAACCATAGTTCCAAATGTTTGGATGACTAGTAGGTCATAGAAAAATTTAATCCTAGGATAACCTAATAAAAAGGGGTTTTTATGGCCCTTCACAATGTGTCCTATATAAAAAGGAGGAGAGTATATACCATATTTACATTGTTCAATAGTTTAGTAACTATGGCAATGGATTATTAATATGTTTGGTAAATTCATGATGATGAATGGCAGAGTTGAAGAATGGTTAAAGCAATGGTAAAGCACCTTTACAAGTGAGGCATTTCATACAATATAAGATACATCAAAAGATACAATAATTTGGATTATATGGTTGGAAATGAATACAAGATGTAGACACCAAAATCCAGCCACTTATACCTTCCTGCCAGCCACTTGTAAGTCATCTATACCTTCCTGCCAGCCACGTGTCAGTCATCCATCCTTCCCGCCATTATTTGGCCCAAATCCACACTTTCCCACCATTATTTGGCCCAATTTCACTTTTCCCGCCATTTTTCATCCCCAAATTTATTTAAATTAATATTTATATATATATATTTAATATTTAATATATTTTTTAATATATATATAAATAAAGTTTAAGTGATTTAATCTGAGCCGTCCATCCTTCATTTAATCTCATCCGTCCATCCATCTTAATCCGTTTCACAACCTAGATTTATTCTCTACCCTTGGATCCACTTTAATCTTAGCCACACGTTCAAAGTGTCGTTAAAACCCTAAAGTGTGCCCTAAGAGTAGATTATAAATTGAGTCACCTTGATGGCTCAAACCCTATCTATCTCTTCGGCTAAACCTACTTATCTTCCCTATCTAAGTCCGGAGTTGGCTATTGCTGTTAATCCTGAGTCTTCCGAGTCTTCTACGGCCCTAAGTCTGAACTAAACCCTTTCGCCGCATCCATCGCCGCCGCCCGGTCTCGCCGCGTTAACAGAAAAGGTATAGATTCGTCTAAAGCAAGTAATCTTTCTTTATGTATTAATCGCTATTGAATTCTGCATTCTCGTTTATTTTTATTTCATAAATCTAGGGTTTTAGATCGTTTCCGAGGGCTCACACAAGTGGAGCCCTCTTATTAGTTTCTAACTCTTTGATAATTTTAATGTGTGCAGGATTCTAGTGGTAGATCTCGATTTGTTGATAGCAATCGCTTAAGCCGGAGTGGTCCGAGCCAAAGGATACAACGAAGCCCACTCATTCTCGTTGAGGTTAAGGATACATTCTTCGGAGACGCCACCACATTGTGCCGCCTAGGGTTTCGGAGAACCCTAGCACAAATTGTAACTTTGTATCACGAAAAGGGTTACAGGCCCCGTTGTACTTAAAAGGAGTTTCTAAACTCCATTGATTAATAAAAATCATTCATTTTGTACAACCGTTTTGCATTCCTTTGTTGTGATTTCTTTATTTCTCGTTTGGCATTGTATCTTTAATCTACAAATGGCGATCACTGGTGGGACCCCTAGGGTTTCATGTTTTTAATACTTGCTTTACCGATCTATTCCTCATTTTTGTTTTATTTTGCAGGTTCCAGAAATCATGAAATTCGTTGTTCCAGCGAACTAGGGTTTCTGAGGAGTTTGCAGAAAACGCAGCAGACGCAGAGCGGCGTCTGGAAGTCCGATCCGAAACGCAGAGGTGCGTTTCAGCCTACGCAGACTCCCTTGGGCGTTTGAAGGCAGTTTTACAGAAAAAGCGTAGGCTTCCGAGTAAGTGCATTTTTTTTTTTTCTTTGTTAAACTGTACTTTTTACGTTTTTGGTTTTTCTGCTGTATTCTGTTTCTTTTTCGATCATTGCTTTAAAATGAACAAAAACTAAGTAACTGAAAAGAACAGTTAAGTCGTATATACATTTTTTTTGTTACATTTTTAGTTACATTTTTCTCGCATTGCATTATTGGTTGTTGCTTGCATAAAAAAAAAAATTGCATACCTAGCCGCATATTAGAATAGCTACGAATTATCTCTGCTTTAGTTATCTAAGTAGGACTATTGATTGGATGTCAATAGTACTCCCGCCATTGGGTGATTCCAGCGAGAGAAGTGGACGAACCTTCCGGTTGCTCCTTTGATATCTCGATATCATTGGTAGGCATGGGGTTTTAAACGGTGTACTCCACTTCTTCGGAGGAAATGGCATATTTTCAAGTGGCCTCTTGCTTAGATCATTAGAACTTTTGATTTATAGCTTTGTATGTATACATTAGACAACTAAAACACTTAAAATAAAATTCACCGCATTTCATATTGCATTTAAAATAAGTAATATCCTGGATTTCATCACTGGTATTGCTTGAAGTTTAGTGACGGTGGAATTCATCTCCATCCATTAAACTTCTGCCTCATACACCATAGGTCACCCCCGAGCAAACTTGCTGGATTTCATCACCAGTAAGAATCTCGTTGTCCTTTCCTAGCCATAGTTTTTACCTTTTTTTTGTGAATAATTCAAGATTAGATCACATGCAAAACTCATAAACCGGACACTTAAAATTTACTACAGATTAAGATCAGAAAATAAGTAATTAACCGCAGGTAAGACACATTGGTTGAAACCTAGGTTGTGACTGTTTTCTGATAATTTCTTTAGTGTAAATTTATCATTCAAGTTTTGCATTCTTCTTTTCTGAATTTGTTTAGATTTATTGCGTTATGGTCTTAACAAGGAATCAATCTAAAGTGTTAAATCTAAATAATCAAATGAATAATTCACGTAACATCCCCACCACCAACATGACCACTTATCCTAGTGAATTTCATGCAGGTTCGCCTGCAGGTCTTTCACGTCCTTCTACCGTCTATCGCATGGCCATGCCCATGGAGGAAGACAATTCCTGTCATATTACCCACATTGATATGGCCCAAGTGCAAACTCACTTAAGAGATGGCACCGGTTATGTCCTTGAGCCAATCCAAGATTCCCCTATGCAAGATTCTATTTTTCAGCAGGATATTGCATCAACCATACCCGCCGGTTTCACTCAGGTCTACACTAACCCTTTTTTTGAGGCTAATGTTGTATCTCGCTCACCCGGCTTCATCTCCAACATCTTCCCAGATGCTCAATTGTCCTCCTTTGGAGACAAATGTAGTGTCTTCCCGACCACTTTCTCCTCCATTTACCCGGGTGTACACCAATTCTCTCTATGAGGCCGGTGGAACCTCCTCTAGCCATGACCAATTTCAACCCTCTTCTTCCCAAACCATTTATGGTTTCACCCTACCTGGGGCACAGCCTACCGTTTCTTCCTGTGTACCGCCTACTTCAGCCACCTTCATTGCCCTCGCTATGCAGCCTCCTCTGACTACCATGGCACCTCCACCTTCATCCAATCATCCCACATCCCTTGGGTTAGAGATTAATAAGGTTAGGGAGTACCTCGACAAGTTGCTTCAGCAACAACAACAACAAAATGCCCAACCACCTGTCGTAGTAAATCCTACACCCCAACCAATTTCTACCCAACCGACCTTTTCTTAGCTCAGGCCCCACCTGGGTACCCCAATCTTCGGTGGTGTCCATTCCTACCCCACCTTTCTCCCAACCCACCTAGCTTCATCATTCACCCCAATCACCTTCTTTTCGGTATCATCCATACCAACAACCTCGTCCATTCCACACCGCCTAATCCAGGCAATTTCATCCCATCTCATCATTTTTCCACTCCTCCATTGCATCATCATAATCATCAAACGAATCAAAATTTTCATGAAGATTCTCGACTCCATGCTATGCAACAACAGATTGACAACCTTATGCTCAACATGCCCGGCTCATCTAGTCAAAAACCTACGCTAAGGTCGTTGATCAATCAACCAATTCATCCTTCGGTACCTTCACCGCCATATCCGACCGATTTCACATTACCGAAGTTTGACAAATTTTGAGGAACTGAGGATCCTCATGAACATGTGAGCTCATTCATGCATGCCTGCTTTAGAATCCAAAATAATGACGCTCTTATGCTCAGAACTTTTCCTCGTACATTAGGAGGAGATGCTGTACAATGGTACAATCATTTACCTCACCATAGCATTTATGCTTACGAGCAATTGATTAATCTGTTTTTAGAACGATTCTCCCTAAATGTACAAAGGAAAGTCTCATTGTCCGACTTATACAAGCTCAAGCAACATGACGATGAGACTGTTTATGACTTTGGAAACCGTTGGAGGGCTATCATTAATAAATTGCCATTCTCCCTACCAATGGAGGAGTTAACCAAAATGTTCACCCACAGTTGTCTAAAACCTATCTCTTGGTTACTCCAATTACAACAATACAGACTTTTGAAGAGGCTTTGGCCCAAGCAAGTATCATAGAAGACATTAAAGTCCAAGAGGGTGTTTTAAAACCCCGTAGAAAAGAATGGCAACAAAAGGGCCAACAACGAAATAATAATTATGGCCAAAACAAACAAGCACAAGCTAGTACAACCTCAAATGTTAACCAAGTTAATCAAGTGGTGGCGAGCCAGCCCGTAATGGCTCAACAACAACAAGTAATGCAAAGTCAACCGCAACCAATTGCTTATCATGCGGTACCCGCCCCTCCTCAACCAGCTCACAATATCGGGCCAACCATGGAAACTCGACCTTGGCAAACAAATCGTCCCAAGCGACAGTTCACACCTTTAGATGAACCATATGCGATCATATTCAACAAGTTATATAGCACAAATCAGCTTAACTTTACCCGAGTTTAAACCTTTAGAACCATCTAGAAGGGGGAAGTATTACAAGGAGTACCTATTTTGTCCTTATCATAGGCAAAATGGACACGATATCAATAATTGTACAACTTTCAAACATGTGATCCAAGATCTTATTGAGATTGGAGCCATTAAATTGGATAGCCCCTTAGCCCAACAAAATCAAAATCTTGGTGTATTTCAAACACCCCTTCCACATCGGGAGGAAGCTCCAACAACTTCGTGGGGAGTAACTCGGTAACTCCTCCTAATCAAGTCAACCATGTACAACAATACCAAGGTTTTGTGGGTACTATTAACGTAGTAACCCGGGGTCAAAGGGCGAACCAACCAAATCAGGCCGAACCACAACCACCTGTACAAACCCCCACCCACCTCAAGTAACAGTGACCCAACGACGTGCTAGTACTTCTCAACAACCGCTAAATCATTCTACTCAACGCCAACGACCCATCATGTCATTGAGTAGCCGATTAACTACCAGTTTAAAAATGGCTTCTGCCAAGTTATCGATCTATGACCTCATTCAACAATCTCCCCCGCATAGAGAGGCATTAATGGAAATATTAAAGTCAATCGAGCTTCAAACTCAAGATACTAATGCCTTCAACAACTTTGTGGGGAGTATTCAAACATGCATGGAGCCCTCCATCACTTTCTATGATTTTGAAATCAAACCTTTGTCAACATAAAGTATAGATCCTCCACTGCATATCATGGCCAAGATCGATCACAAGCCATTCAAGAGAGTCTTAATTGACACCGGTTCCTCAATCAATATCATTACAACATCGGCGTTGAGTCATCTAGAGCTGTCGCCATCCCTTATCACCAAGTCGACTTTTACTCTTAAAGCATTCAATGATGCTTTATCTTCCACGGTTGGCACGGTTATCTTGCCCATTGAGGTAGGGGCCCGAACTTTGCATACCTTGTTTCACATCTTGGAAGGGTCCATGGCATACAATGTATTGCTTGGACGGCCTTGGCTTAGGGAGATGAGATGTGTCCCTTCTATACCGCATCAATGTCTCAAGTATGTATATGAGGGACAAGTTCATTGTGTACCTGCTGACACCGAACCCTTCAAACATTGCAACTATGTCTCAAATCCTTATGAGATTGTGTTGCCATCCACTCATCTTTTCTTGACCCCATCTACTTCTTCTATACCATCTTCTTCTAAAGCTCCCATTCCCGAGGAGCTACCCATCATATCGCAACCATCTTCCTCTTCCGCTATTCCATCTCATTCACCACTTTCTTCATCTCCTAATCTTCCTTCTTCTTCATCACTGACCACATGCACATGTGGCCATGACCAATCATCTCTTTCCACGTCATTACCCCCTTCTTCTACACCTTCTTCAACATCACCTATTATTCCTCCATCTTCCCAACCATCACCAACTGATGTTTCACAAGTCATTGAAGCATCAACCCAACCAAATCCTTCCAATTCTTCTATCCCACATTCTTCTATTCCATCATCTAGTCCATCTCCCTCCCAAGTCAAGGTCCATCTAACTGATGCAGGTATTGGTGAGTATGCCATCCAAGATGTCCACATCACACCGTTCAATGTGCAAACAGCTAAAGATTTTGGTCGTCCACATGACCAACATTTATCCATTGGATCGGTTTATAACATGGGTTCTATGCCAAATTCCATTAATTTTGTATATGGGGGAATAGAGTCATCTTCTAGTCCTACCACCATACTAGAACCCAAGCATCCAGTCCCTGCCAATATCGAAAGGATGGAGGGTTTTCCCTCTCGCTATTTCCATAGACATAATTGGCAGCAATTTGGCCTAGGTCGATACGAGCAAGGGGTAACTGAACGCATCGATATGCCATACCAGAGACCCACTGAGCGTTTTGGTCTGGGCTACCAACCACTTCCATCCCTTTCTTCTTTTGAACAAGCTTTTCAAAGCATTAATCTTAATTCAAAAGAAGAAATCCTCCACCCCGACGAATCCGAAGATGAAGCCTATGAAGAATTTGACGTCATGTCAAATGGTGATGAATCTCAAGAAGAGTCGGCGCCCATTGTTCCCCTCACCGAACAAGACGAGTTTTATCTCCAATTGTTCCCTCTCCAAGAGGCCATCTTTCGCTTGCTTCTTCCACAAGAACGAGGTGAACCACCCCCTCCGCCACATCCATAAGCCATAATCCAAACCTGTATTATATGTATATACTAAAATAGTGGTTTTCACCACTACCAAAAAAAAAAAAAAAAAAATCAGAAAATTCCAAAAAAAAAAAAAAAAAAATCAAAATATATAAAAATACTTTATTGCTTTATGTATGTGTGTAATAGTGGTTTTCACCACTACAAAAAAAAAAAAAAACTCAAACTACAAAAAAAAAAAAAAACCGAAAAACTATGTTGTTTTGCATTTCAGGTCTTCCGAGGTCTTCACCGGTTTTCCCTTCCATTCCGCCCATCCTTTCTTCCATAAGTCGACAATGAATTTTGAAGACTTATTCACCCCGCTCCATAATCCATATGATCCGGATAAGCCAATCCCGATCAACCCAAACCTGATTGACATGGATCGGATTTCATCTCCTCCATCTATTTCATAGTTCATCCTTTCCGAGGAATTGTTAAGGGCTTCCGCCAACTACATTCCTCCTTCACCTCCACATTCACCTTCATCTTCTAAGCCGGAGGTCTTCCAGCAGACATAGACGAGAGCAAGGCACAGGAGCCTGATGACATTTTAGATGACATAAATCTGATCCCTACTCCCCATCACCTTGAGGAAGGTTCCCACATGTCTATTGAAGAAACTATCGATGTAGACCTTAGTCCAGACCAAGATGGCACCCAAATTGTGAAACTGGCTAAAAGTCTATCATCAGAGGAACAAGAGCAAATGATTGCTCTACTCAAGCGGAAGAAGGAGATATTTGCATGGTCTTACAAAGACATGCCAGGCCTAGACCCTAATTTGGTTGTCCATAACCTCACCTTACAAAAAGATGCTAAACCTGTCAAACATAAACTTAGGAAAATGCATCCTACCGTGGCCCTCATAGTTAAATCGGAGATTCAAAAACTTCTGGATGTTAAATTTGTCGTCCCGATTGATTATCCTGAGTGGCTTTCTAACATGGTACCCGTTCGCAAGCCTAACGGGGGAATACGTGTTTGCACCGATTTTCGAGATCTAAATAAAGCGTGTCCTAAGGATGACTTTCCTCTTCCAAACATTGATACTCTTGTCGATACTCGTGCTGGTCATGAAATGCTTTCGTTCATGGATGGATTTTCAGGATACAACCGGATTCGAATAAACCCTGAAGATCAACACAAAACAACATTTACCACACCTTGGGGAACTTTTTGTTACAGGGTGATGCCCTTTGGCCTTAAGAACGCAGGTGCAACCTATCAACGAGCCATGACTTATATTTTCCATGATTATATGCATAAGATTATCGAAGATTATGTGGATGATTTATTGGCAAAATCTAAAACTCGACAAGAGCATTTTGATGTATTGGAAAAAGTTTTTGATAGACTTCTAGAGCATAAAGTAAGGTTGAACCCTAAGAAATGTGTCTTTGGTGTTACCTCATGCAAACTCCTAGGTTTTATTATCTCTAAACGAGGTATTGAGGTGGACCCAAACAAGGTCAAAGCCATTATGGAAATGTGTCCCCCAACTAATTTGAAGGAGTTGCGTAGTTTGCAAGGAAATATTAATTCAATCCGTCGCTTTATTGCACAACTTTCTGATAAATGTAGGCCATTTTGCCACCTACTACAAAAGGGGGTACAATTTTCATGGACAGATGAGTGTCATAAAGCCTTTGATGACATCAAGCAAGTACTTAGCGTCTCCGCCGCCTTAGCTCCGCCTCGTCCAGGGGTCCCTTTCAATCTTTATATCTCAAAGAACGGACTTTGCCTTAGGGACAATGCTTGCACAAAAGAATGAACAAAATCGTGAGCAAGCCGTCTATTATATTAGTCGAACATTGGTAAGCTATGAAACCCGATATGCTTATGTGGAAAAGTTGTGCTTAGAAGTGGTTTTTGCCACTAAGAAACTTCGTCATTATATGCTTAGCCATACAACATATGTCATAGCTAGAGAAAACCCTCTGCGTTATATGATGTCTCGCACTTATAATAACACTCGTACCGCTAAATGGATAATGTTGCTTACCGAATTCGATCTTGAATTCATTAGCCAAAAATCTGTTAAAGGTCAAGTTATAGCCGATCAACTTGCGGAAGCTCCACTACCTAGTGATCATCCTTTGATTATTGAGCTCCCGGATGATTCGGTATTTGCTATCACCGAACAAGAAGAGGACATCATTCCGGAGGAAGATGTTGACATCACGCTATTCTTTGATGGCTCTAAGTGCGCGAAAGGTCAAGGCGCTCGGAGTTGTGTTTCATACACCTCAAGGGATTCCCATCCCTTTATCATTCAAACTAGACTTCCAATGCACCAATAATACAACAGAGTATGAAGCCTTAATTTTAGGTCTTCAATCAGCCATAGCTATGAGCATTAAGCGTATTCGGATATTTGGGGATTCTCAACTCGTGGTTAAACAAATTACAGGAGAATACCAAGCCAAAGAACCTACCATTAAGCTTTATCATGATGTAGCAATGAAGTTGCTCTCTAAGTTTGATTGGTATGAGATCACTAGTTTGCCTCGCTCGACTAATAGATTTGCGGATGCCATGGCCTCTCTTGGATCATTGATTCCAAAGGACTCCCTTGGAGAGGTACAACCCCTAATCATTTCCACAATCTCTAAGTCCACAATTGTCCGTGCTGAGTCTAAGGATGAAAAAGATGTTTGCTTTATCCATTCGGATCCATATGAGCCTTGGTCTAGTGAGATAGTAGCCTTCCTCAAGTTTGGAACACTCCCATCTGATTTGTCTCGAATCGCCCGCCGCTGTTTTAAGCAAAAGGCAGCTCGTTTTGTTCTTTTGGGGGATGTGTTGTATAAACGTGGATATGATGGAGTACTCCTCCGCTGTCTAGAAGCATGTGAAACACATAGAGCTATTGCTGAAGCCCATGATGGTACTTGTGGTGGTCATTTTAGTGGAATGGCCATTGCGAAGCGTATTTTACGTATGGGGTATTATTGGCCCACTATGGAACAAGATTGTTGCAAATATGTTAAACAATGTAAAAAGTGTCAAGAACACGCTAATTTAACCCATATACCATCACAAGTTTTACAACCCATCCAAAGCCTTTGGCCCTTCTCACAATGGGGTCTCGATTTAATTGGCAAGATTTCACCCGCCTCTTCAGGACAACGATACTTTCATCATTACAGCCACTGAATACTTCACAAAGTGGGTTGAAGCTATTCCTCTAACCAGTACGACAGGTCCTAGAATTGTGGAGTTTATACTTCACCATATCATTTGTCGTTTTGGTATTCCCTCTAAAATTATTTCTGATAACGACAAGTCTTTTAAGAATAAGGATGTTCGAGCTCTTTGCGAAAAGTATAATATCCAACATAGTTTCTCAACTCCTTACTACCCACAAGCCAATGGACAAGTTGAAGCTTCCAATAAGACCATAATTGCTATTCTTAAGAAACTTGTTAAAGAAAATCATAAAGATTGGCATACACAAATCCCCTTAGCATTATGGGCTTACAGAACAAGCATCATAACTCCCATTGGGGCAACGCCATTTTCTTTGGTCTATGGAGCTGAAGCAATCATGCCTCTTGAGCTCGAGATCCCTTCCTTGCGAATTTCTTTGCAGGAATTTATCGATGATGATACTGCTAGACAAGCACGTCTTGATCAACTCACACTCATAGATGAAAAACGAATCAATGCTTTAGAGCATTTGCGAGTTTATCAAGACCGATTGAAACGTGCTTACAATGCCAAAGTTCATCTAAGAGAATTTCAAGTAGGGGATCTTGTCCTTAAAGAGAATCAACAAAACACCAATGCATTGCCGCATCTTCGAGATAAATTCGCGGCTAATTGGTTAGGTCCATATATGGTCACCGAAAGAGTGGGTAATGGAACTTATAGACTTGCCAGCTTTAGAGGGAGAGGAAGAACCCGAACCACTTAATGTTATACACTTGAGGGCATTCTACGCATAGTTTGAATTTTATATGTACATATATACATGGCTTGTACAACAAAAAAAAAAAAAAAACAAATAAAATAAAAAGAATTTGCATTTCATTGTTAGTTGCATACATCTCATTCAAAAACATTGCATTTCATGTGCATACATCTCATTGAAAACCATAACATTTCATTTTCAGCCATAGTTGCATATCATGTTAGAGACCATTCTATCTTTTGGATATAAAATTTGGTCAAGCAAAAGTCATGTTGCCTTAATCAGGGGCACCTTCATAAAATCCATCAAACCGAATTGTCATTCGTACACCCATTTTCCATTTGCACATATTTACATTGCCAAAATGTTTTCAACCACTCACCCATTCCTAGTGTTTTAAGCAAACTTCGAAATGCATGTCAAAGTTCTCTAGGGCCATATCACAAATTACACTAAATAAAATCTTGAGTATTGGGAAATGATTTCAAAAGCGGTCTTGAACCTATCACATTTTCACATCTTAAAAACATCTTGTGTCAAAGAGAGATAACACCATCCTTGGGTTGTGCCTTGAAGTGAAAAGGGTAATCCTCGTTTGTCCTATCATGCAAACATAGTCCATAAAACAGTGGTTCTTACCACTATCACAAGCAATCACAAAATATAAATATAAACAGAGTAGTAAGGATAGGGTAAAATTCTCATCATACTTCGGTTGAGAATCCGATTCCCCAAAGCTCTAAGGAAATGAACATTTTTCACACACCACAGATCCCAAATAAGTTGTAAGGATCGTACTACTTGTCCAAATCGACGGATAGGTAGTCATCCCCAAGGCTTACAAAGGTCAAAAACAACATGGACTATGGAGTTAACCTTCACCGGGGCTATAGACGCTTGACTCGGCAAAGTGGAGTATACTCATTGCGTGGCGACATGTCTCTCCTCAAAAAGAGACCTCTCGAATGCTCATACGGACAAACTAGCTTCGGGGTCTTCTCCATAACAAGGTTACCTAATTTATGCAAGATGAGGTTAATGAACACACTTGCACACACACAGGTTTTTGATTGCCTAGAGTCACTACCATGCTTCTGATTTGGTTAATGAACTCGCATGCACACACATTTGGTCCTAGTTGAATTAGGCAGTGTTAGTAAGTTTGTTTGATACCACTAGCATGTTTGAGTCTTTGTAAAATAGTCTTCCTCCATATCAACCTCCATATCACCCTCCATATCTTCTTCCATATTCATGTCATTCCATACGTCATCCATTCACAAGCCACCAAGTTCGGTGCCCCTGATTAAACAATTATGATAACAATTGGCTAAATCTAACTATCTAAAAGTATGAGTGCTTCTTAGTGCATATTTCATTTACTTAGTCTTGCATTAATCATCCATAGATTTACATATCATTTACTTAGTCTTGCATTAATCATCCATAGATTTGTATGTTATATACTTAGTCTCGCATTAATCATCTATAAGTTTGCATTCCATTCCATCACATATGCATCAAAAACATTAAAACATATAAAAACATGCATCACAAAAACATAGGCATTCACACAAAAGAGAGTAAAACACCAAATAAATAAAAGCCATGTATATATATATAGGATAAAGGTCAAACTCGTACAATGAATGCCAAAAGGCTACAATATACAATAGAGCACCAAGGCTCATAAAGAGTGCATCTAAGCACTAAGCTAACCATCAAAAGAGGACCCCTGAGACCTAGTAGGAGCCCTAGACCTAGTGGTGTGCCTAGACTCACTACGCCTAGAGACAGAGGAGGATGGAGGATCAGGCAACACAATGTGATGCCTAAACAATGTGTCCTCCAGAGCCTCAATGTAACGAGTCCTAGACCTAAGCCTAGCTATGTCTATCCCGTGTCGTCGCTCCCGCTCCGCTAGCTCTCCTCGGAGTCTCGTCACCCTGTCATCCTAGGGCACCCTGGTCGCTCCATCCAAGTCCGCCTATAGCTGGGCCATCCTCTCCTCCTGAGCAACTAACAGGGCATCCCGCTCTGCCGCCTGCTGCTCCAACCGAGCTATCCTCTCATCCCGAGCAGCTAGCATAGCATCGCGCTCCGCTATCTGCTGCTGCAGCTGTGCCAGCTCGTTCTCGTGCCCGCTAGGGGGTACCTCCCTAGCCTCTCCTGCGGCCTCTCCTAGGCCCTCTCCGCCATCCTCCCCGTCATCTCCGCTCCCCGGAGCCTACCGCGCCATCTTCCCCTTTCACCTTCGACTGTCAGATCGAAGGCGGGGACCCTCCCTACGCTTGGGAACCTCCACGGTTCCCTCGCCCTCTCCAGCCCTAGCCTCGGGCTCTCCGGCTCCACCAGCCACCAATGGTGGCTCCCACCTCGGCTCTACAGCCATCCATGCCGCATACTCAGCTGTCACCCTGACGTCATCCACGTCAGGGATCTCCATGTCCTCATCATCCTCAGCCACCTCCCTCCATGGCTCGACACACGACAAATCCCCTCTCGATCTCGTGCCTCCGGTAGCGCACCGGCTCACCGGGGACATCCCGCCTCAATCCGACCTAACGGAGTACTCGAGAGATCTGTATGTACTCCGCCTCACCGTGGCTCCGCCCTACTACCCATCTGGCCCGTCGCACCCGTCTCAGGTGCTCTCCATCCCCGATCCACCTCGCCTCCCGCCAGGGCCTCCAAATGACTCGGACATCTGTCAAGTCTGCCCATAGTCTCCTATACCATTGCCCCGATCTCACGGGGCGGCTCGACTGTCTCTCCTCCGCCACTGGCCATCTCCTACCATAAGCTTGGCTCACGTCCCAGTGAGCCCATGGCAACCCCTCCGATCGGGCCACTCTGAAGTGCTCCCAGCCCAAAGACTGGAGCACCACACTGCAACCTAGGCCCTTCCGGCCCCGTCTCCGAACCTCATACAACTCCCGGTACACCTGCGCCAATAAAGCGGGCGCCCAGGCATACACTACCCTATTAGTGAGCATCTCGCTCACTACACCCATCAGGTTCCATGGGAACCTCGCACCCGTGCTGTTCGGGGCCACAATGTTGGCCAACACGAACATCGTCATAGCCTCCACCGCTCCCAACTCCTTGGCCGTATACATGGCCAAGTATGGGATCCCCCGCTCTCCGTATGGATCTCCCTCCAATCATCCCCAAACACCTTGGCCATCTCCGTGGCCCTATCTCATCCAACCTCCACCCGCGCCCCTCCACGGGCACCTTGAGGATGCGGTATACATCCTCAAGCGTCACCGTCATCTCTCCACTCGGAGCTGGAACGTCCCCCGATCTGGATCCCACCTCTCGGCCAAAGCCGAGAGGTACCCCTCATCCGCCCGAACTACCTCCAACCGGGCTGCCTCCGCTAGCCCCACTGCATCCAATATCTCCCAGTCTTCCTGGGACAACGACCTCCTCATCCCCGAAATGATAGGGGAGAATCGGTGTCGTGCCTCTAACACCCTAAGCTGCAAAACAACAAAACAAAAATTTGTTACAAATTTTTCCAAAAAAAAAAAACACATAATAAGTACTTGCTTAAATGAACAAATACCTCAGCTGGCTGCACTGGCGCGTCCGCTCCCATCTCCGCCATAGCTCCCGCGTGCTTCACTCTCCCACACAACCTTTCACTCCACTTCACTCCACTCCCTCGTACGCACTTCTCTTAAGCTCGAACGCACAAATGAGCGAAATTCTCACTGAAACTGTTTAAATAGCTGATTTTGGCGCCCTGAAACGCAGTAGGGCATTTCATGGCGGATTCATACGCAGTCCTGCGTCTGCAGAGCGCCTAAACACCGACGGGCGTCTCTGCCAACCACAAACGCAGACCGGCGTTTGGTGTCCGTATTGAATAAAGGAACAAAACTTACAAAATTGAAGCTTACCTCCTCCAAATTTCATCAAATTGCATTCATCCATTCTTCTTATCATAATAAAACATTTTGTGAAGGTTACAACAGCTTTTGGACACAAATTTTGTCATTTCGCTCAAAAAGCGCATCATTCATCATTGTTTTACAAATTGAGTTAAAAATATTCAAAACCTTCACAAAATTAACCACATTCATCAATTCTTCCGATCTATCGTCAATTTCATTCATCCTTCTTTCATCATGCATATTTTTGCCAAATCAAATTAAAGTAAACCTCGTATCTAGTGGTATATTCTATCACCTTGGCGATTGCAACGATTTGAATCCATGCAATTCGGTAAGAGGATTAAACCACCATAAGGACACTTACCATTTATCATCATCAATTATTTCACCGTTTGAAAATTGGAAATCAATTTTGGGTATTCTACTTTTCAAGTGACCTCATACCAAGATTAATTTGCTCAACAGCTTGTCATTGATGGCCTAGTTCATGGGGCCTTAAACATGGACAATCTTTCATATCGTCATTATTTTAAGTCTTGCTAGAGATTGTGGCTACCTAGGTTGATTGGTTCCGACCCGAGGAATTATCCATACAATCACTAGGAGCATCTCTGAGTTCTGGACTCTTTCATGCATCTTTCATCTCTGCATATCAATGGCGCCAACAAGGCAATTTCATCAACAGTATGGATTCACACACAGGAGTTGGGGCATCCGTTATCAATTTCTAATTTTCCTATAGTGGAATTCATCTTACATGATCATGGAATTTACAGTTTGGCAAAAATCCCTTTATAACCGTTGGGGCAGAAAACGGTCCATCTTTCACATCACTCATATCGTCTTCAATCATATTCTTTTCTAGGTTTGTACACCAACCCCTTTTCCGTTGGGACATAAACAGATGGTGCATGCACCAACCCTTTTTTCACCGTTGGGGCAAAAACGGTTCATTATCTTCCGAATTTCTTCCAATTGGCTTGTGAGAACCATTCTCGCTCGCCAATTGAGGGGGTAAGCTGAAAATTTTTAAATATTCTTTTATTCTTTGGTCTTCAAAGTTGTGCTTTAGTCTTGAGAGAGAGTTGCGTCTGATCCAGCTTTTCAGGTGTCTTAAGTTTTTGTGCTACATTGTGTCTTCACACAAAGCAACTCAAAAAGGGGCATCTGTAGACACCAAAATCCAGCCACTTGTAAGTCATCTATACCTTCCTGCCAGCCACGTGTCACTCATCCATCCTTCCCGCCATTATTTGGCCCAAATCCACACTTTCCCACCATTATTTGGCCCAATTTCACTTTTCCCGCCATTTTTCATCCCCAAATTTATTTAAATTAATATTTATATATATATTTTAATATTTTAATATATTATATATATATTAAGTTTAAGTGATTTAATCTCGAGCCGTCCATCCTTCATTTAATCTCATCCGTCCATCCATCTTAATCCGTTTCACAACCTAGATTTATTCTCTACCCTTGGATCCACTTTAATCTTAGCCACACGTTCAAAGTGTCGTTAAAACCCTAAAGTGTGCCCTAAGAGTAGATTATAAATTGAGTCACCTTGATGGCTCAAACCCTATCTATCTCTTCGGCTAAACCTACTTATCTTCCCTATCTAAGTCCTGGAGTTGGCTATTGCCGTTAATCCCGAGTCTTCCGAGTCTTCTACGGCCCTAAGTCTGAACTAAACCCTTTCGCCGCATCCATCGCCGCCGCCCGGTCTCGCCGCCGTTAACAGGAAAAGGTATAGATTCGTCTAAAGCAAGTAATCTTTCTTTATGTATTAATCTACGTTGAATTCTCGCATTCTCGTTTATTTTTATTTCATAAATCTAGGGTTTTAGATCGTTTCGAGGGCTCACACAAGTGGAGCCCTCTTATTAGTTTCTAACTCTTTGATAATTTTAATGTGTGCAGGATTCTAGTGGTAGATCCCGATTTGTTGATAGCAACTGCTTAGCCGGAGTGGTCCGAGCCAAAGGATACAACGAAGCCCACTCATTCTCGTTGAGGTTAAGGATACATTCTTCGGAGACGCCACCACATTGTGCCGCCTAGGGTTTCGGAGAACCCTAGCACAAATTGTAACTTTGTATCACGAAAAGGGTTACAGGCCCCGTTGTACTTAAAAGGAGTTTCTAAACTCCATTTATTAATAAAAATCATTCATTTTGTACAACTGTTCTGCATTCCTTTATTGTGATTTCTTTATTTCTGTTTGGCGTTGTATCTTTAATCTACACAAGAAAATTTAGAGGTAATGAAAAGAAATATTGGTTTAGCCATAGAGGAGTCTAAACCAACCCTATAAACTTATACAATCCTTAATATTAAACCAGAGAGCCTCGATAGATGAATTCATATCATCAAATGGAATTATAGTATTGGGTACAAGATAAATAAAAAGAAGGCAAAAAATATAAATTGGAAACCATCAAAAGTGGAATTTGGTCAAATTGAATTTTGATGGAGCATAAAAAAAATCCAAGACTAGTAGGACTTTGTTACATTATGCTTTCAATAGTGGATTTAAGACAATCAATCAAGCTAAAGCTTGAGAAACTTTGGAAGGGTTTAAAATATATAGACAAAAAAATGGAACAGAGCATGGATGGAAGGGGATTTGTTAATAGTAGTAAATGCAATTTTGAGGAAAGTAAAAGCTCCATGGAACATACAAGATATCATTGTGCAAATACAATATCTTGCTATAGATTTTGAAGAAATAAAGTGTACACATACATTAAGGGAAGGGAATAAATGTGCAAAAAATCTAGCCAATAGGGAGGTTTTAAGAGAGGAACATGAAGTTAAATTCTCTTTCCCATGGTTAGAGAAAGTATAAGTTTAGCTAAAGCTGACAAGAAAATATTGATTGTCCATAGATAATGATTAAGGTTTACTTTAATATTTTCCATTGGTAATATTTGTTGTATTTTTTAACATTAATGTGTTTTCATATAAACTATTTATTACAGTTCTTGTGGTTGCACTTATGCTTCAGGAAGGAAACTAACAGTCTAGATCTGATAAAGTGGACTATGATAGTGCAAAGTTTTGGAAATATTACTCTACTAAGATGTAGTGCATAGATAGTAGAGGTGAATTTTTGGTATTGTGAAGGTTACTATAGGAAAATTTCAAGAAGAAGGATGTTGAATTTTGGAATATTTTTATTTACAAAGAAAATTGAAGAAATCCAAAAAATGAAAAATCAAGAATTCATACTTCTTATGAAAAAATATGTAGGCATCTAGCTATAGCAACTCAATTGAGATGAGAATTGAATATGTTTGTAAACTATCAAGCTCTAAATTAGAGAGTTGTAATTTTTCAAGGGTGGGGGCCCCAAGTACAACCCCTTTTTCTTAAGCAAAAAAAAAAGTAAACATAGTATAATTGGGATGGAAACATATGAAGCATTGTTGGAAGTTGGAAGATCAAATTGTATTTGGGCCATAAATGATTTAATATTTGGAAGACCAAATAACATTGAACATACAACACCTTAACAAGGCATAGGAAATACAAAAGGGTTATGTTGATGTACATAGAATTGATCAAAGTTACCAAGTCAAAGATAAAGTTTTTTTTTAGAGTTTGCGCTAATAGGATCTCCATTTGAGTAAAACTTACACCTTTGTTTGTACATCCTTTTGAAATATTAGAAACAATATAATATGTTATTGATAGATTGGTTCTACCACCTAATCTATCTTGTATATGTAATGTTTTTCATATTCCTTTTTTGATAAAATATACATTTAATCAATTCCATTCTATAGATTGGTCTAGTAAATATTTAGGGATAGGTATATAGGGATATGATATTTTATTATATTTGGGTGTTATGAATAGTTGGTATGGGACACATAGTACAAGGCTATTGTAATATGATGTTATATTGTATTAATGAGTTGGTTGTGCTTATGAGTCTAATAGGGTCAGGATGATAAACTCCCCTAGATCATGGAGTTGTAATCATCACTCAACAATCATACCAAATATTATTTTATAATCATATTTGTCCATGGAATGGTCCGCTCATCCTAAGAGATATTGTGGATTTATTACTCCCTTAAGGTGTATTATTGGTGTTGCCCTACCTTAAGGGTATTATATATTCTTATTTCATTGTCTAGCTTATTGCATATAGATTTATGTTTATAGATGAATTATCTTATATTTCAAAATATTTATGAATGATATTTTGTTTATCAGGATAATTTTTTGTGACAAGTGAATTAATTTAATTTTTAAATAATTGTGGATGATATAAGTTTATGAGAATAAAGTTTTACAACAGTCATACTAGAGCAACAATTTTGGCAAAGTAGGTATTATTTTTACATTTTTTTAAATTTCATTATTTATTTCCCAAAAACAAATCATTTTCTATCAGATTCAAACAACTATTTTGCCATCTTGTTCAAAATTTTAAAACTTTTGAAATGACTAGTCATGTATAGGAATCTAATCAATATTGAGGGAGATACAATCATATGAAGTTAGTGGTATAGATAGTGGTAATGGCATTCTTTGAAATTATATTTTTAAGGAAAAATAAAGATATATTTGGCCTCTATAAGCAAATCAAGCACTATTTGCTATAGTTTGAAGAAAAAATTTAGGTATACTTGCTTATGTGATGTTTTATATAAGATTTGATGAGAAGTATCATTAAGAATATTTATAAAATCCTAATTTCATAAAGCCTAGTTTGATAATGAATATTTCAAGGGGCTCATGGAGATGCCTAAATTCTATAGAGAAATTGATATGAATGATAGAGAATTGTATAAAATTTAAATCTTTGTATGATGATCATGTTCACTAGTAATGTCTATTTGTGTTCTCCTTCAAAGGAAAAGTAAAAGCATGGTATAATAGTTTTTTAATGCCAATAAAACTTTCACTTCTAAATATTTTGAATAAGTATTCTTGAGAAAAATGGACCCATACAAAAGGATAGCTAATTTGAAGGATACCATCAAGGTTTATACAAAATAAATAAAAGGTATTTAAGAGAAGCAATTAATAAATTGAGAGTTGAAAATTTTTAAGAAATAAAAGGAAAAACTACAAAAAAAAATTATATTACTTAAGAAGAAAGAGGGAAAATTTAAGGAAGAAAGTGATAAATGTGAATAAACCACATTTTTGGATTGAGAAAAGTGAGAGAAGGGTAAAAAGGATTTGTTTCTATATTTTTATGAATGCATTCAAAAAAAAAAAGGTTACTATTTTCATAAACCCTAGCAACATGTATAATTTCATCAATATTAATTTGGCTAAGAGGTTGTATGTTCAAGCAAATAATATTAAGCAAATACAACTTGAAGGTAATAATGTTCATATATTTTAATATTTGAAGATCATTATTGATATTTATGTTTTACATTTGGATTTTTATGACATAAATATGCATGGCATGAATACATTCATGGTTATCCTTGGTTCAATTATTTGGGTACTATTAATATTAATATGCAAAAGAATTTCAGTAAGCTATGATACAAGAAATACAAGATAATATTATAGGATCTAACTCAACTTAAGGAGCATGGATTCAATGATAAACAATAATAATTTATTGTAGGAGAACGTATTGAAAAACTAGTAAAAGAATTAGAAGTAAAGTCCAAGGAAGGAGTTAAAAACAATTCCAAGTATCATTAGAAAAAAATAAGGAAGAATCAATATCAAGGAATAAAAAATAAGAGCATGAGGAAGAATCAAAGAACCATCCAAAATAAAATTAAATAAATAAATAATAAAAAGTTAAAGATTCAAAGAAACCAAAACCTCTAGATAAGGTTGTAGCATATTTCCTTCCACACCACCATGAAAGACAACCATGGAAGTAGGGCATAAAGCATTAGAAGAACTATTATGGACCTACTTGGAATTAAAAAATATCAAGTATAACAATATGTGAGAAAAAATAATATTAATTATGGATATCAAAGCAGCGCAGTGGCAACATAGAAACAAAGAACCAATAATTATGGATATCAAAGCAACACAATGACAACATAGAAATAAAGAACCAATCATTATGGATAGTAAATTTACATGACAAAACCATGGAGTCAAAGAAGAAATGCTTATGGATATCAAAGTGGCATAATGAAAACATAGAACCAAAGAAGCACTAATGGATCTCAGAGTGGCACAACATTTTACATAGATTTTACATAGATGAATGGATGATCAAGATTGGTACTAATTGTCAAAAATAATTTGAAGATCATATTATTTAGTTTCTTCTCATGTTTCAAACAAAAAATATTGTTAAGGGGGATTGAATGGTATAGTACCTAGGGTTAGGTATCTAAGGAAATGATATTGTATTGTATATATGGATGTTATGGATAGTTGATATATGCCACAAAAAATCCAAAGTCTATTGTATTGGAATATTATATTGCATTAAAAATTTAGTTAATCTTTATTGAGACAGTAAGTTTAGGATTATATGAAGACATATTTTATTCTACAAGGTCATGTTTATTAGTTAGGTTCCTAATTAATTGTTATGAGGCTTTAATAAGACCTCATTAGTATAGGTTATTTTAATGTGTAATGTGTTGGTCACAAATCTGCCTAAGTACAAGATATTATCACTTGTGCGCCCTAGACTCGGCCAACATTGAAAGGCCGAAGGAAAGAGATGTCCTCCGGACCAATCTCCAGAGAGGGTTGGTTCCCTTACTAAATCCTACACTGTTGAAGACTAGAGTTGCGGGAAAGAAATTGGAAATAATCGAAAGAGATGGGAAATATGGCCACAGGCCGAAAATGTAAGATTGGGGAAATATTAACAGCAGGAATTCCACTCAAGCATATGAATAGCATATAATAAAAGAGAGCAACATAATTTACTTACAACCTTGCACAGATAACCTCCAGGATTGCATTCCAAAACTCACTTCCTCACCAACAATATTTAAACTCAGATGCAGAATTTAAATTTAACTAGCAGATAAGAAATACGAGCATAAAAGAGAAATGCATAAAATAGAAGGAAATCACACATAAAGTCACTTGCAAAATCAGAAGCCAAATATCTCTTATTTACGCAGAGAACTTGATAAGTTTTCTTGCAAAATGTCTCTCCTCCTTTACAATGGAAATTTGATTAGTATTTATAGAGGTTTTCGCCTCTTTCATTAAATACATTTGGAGGCAAGGTGTCGGCCACTCAGACACCAATAGCAGCAACTCTCTCCTCGGCAACAACAATGAACCAATGAACAAATGCCAAAGAAAATATCTACTGATTTTATCACATGGCATATCAGGCTTCAACAGGAATCAACGATCTGATTTCATTCTCTATGGTGGCACCTTGGAAATGCATACCCACGAAATGGTCGGTGCCTCGAAAATGAACAATATTGCACTGGAGTCCAAAGCACCTAGTAGTTTTGGTGATAATATTGCCATAGGAATTAACTTCATCAATCTTAATCCTTTTTCAAAGAAGATTTTCATTGAAAACATGAAATTTCACCCAAAAAATGGGCCTTCATCTTCAATTAGCCTGAAACGAGCTTTTGCTTGGAATGTGCATTTAATACTTTTATCCTATGTGAAATGAAATTGTACCCCAATATTTGTCCTTTTCTTTCGACTTTTTTGGGAAAATATTCTACTGCCATAAGTGGGGCCAATCTTGGAAACTTGATTTTTTTGAAAATTAATGAGAACAAAGAAAGCAAAAGGCCTTTCAAAAAGCAAAAGGTATTTTGGAGAGCGAAAAAGCCATTTTGAAAAAAGCATTTTGGAAAGCAAAAGGCATTTCGAAGAGCGAAAAGGCCATTTGGAAAGCGAAAAGGCCATTTCGGACAAAAAGCATTTCGGAGAAGGGAAAAGCATTTTACTTTAATTGCACCCAAAATTACACCCATCAAAAATGTTCAATGTGTGAAAACACTCAAAAAGCATTTGTAAGTTTTACTGGCAAATTTACAACAAAATTTCAATGTGGCAAAAATGCCAATATTTTTGGCGGCTCACGGGGTATTCAGCTCACCTGAATTCAATCGATCCTAGGCCTTCATTCATTGGGCATAGAGTCCCCACTATCAATTGCATCTGATGGTCGGCTACTGGTACCAGCTTCATCCTACTTTTTGAGATGTGCCACTATAGATTCATACACTACAACTGCATCAGCCCATGCATCTATAGTAATTGCCTCATGAACTTTGAGTGTATCCACAAGATATCAAAAAGTCTCCACCTTTTCTAGATCAATATATTTAGCCTTTTGGCTGAGCTCCAGTAATCCAGACTCAATGCGAATGAATTTTCTCATCAATGATAGTACATGCTCTTCGGTGATGGGCTCCTCCAAGTTATCAATATCTGAGGTATCATCCATGAAAACAACCCATAATGCATCCAGGTCTTTCTTCGCCAGAATATTCCCCTGATCATCAACAAAGCTAGGAAAACCATTAGCTGCGATGGTTTCAAAGTGATCCAAGGAAATGCGCCTCTCATGCTCAAATGTCTCCTATAGTCTACGGGCTTCTTTAAGCAGTTCCATTTTGGAGAAAAAACTACGCACAGTAATCTTGGCACTTGCCCAATCATGGGCTATTTCACTCATTGGATGAAACCAAAGATCCATTTGAGTCATTGACTGGATCTTCATGGCCATTTCCAACTTTGGCTCTAAATCTTGCTCTATGTTGTCCACTATAGGCCCGCCATATGAAACAACTGCTTGTACCTCCTGAAGAAACATGAGAACTAATGTAGCCTTGATTGCCATCTTCCTACAATCATTCAACAATTGACTGTGGGCTTCTTTAATCTTATCCTTGGTAAGAGTCACGGATTGCATTGCTTTCATCGCCAACTGATTCTGCAAGTTCTGAAGCTGGTCCTGCAAGGCTTGGATCTTTAATTGTGCTTCTTGCTCTGATGCCTGGAACTGAGTAGCTGCCTATTTGATCTCCATGATTTCCTCTTCCAAACGTATTGCCTGTTGCTGCCACTATTGAGATTCAGACTGTGCAGTATCTAGTTTGACCTTTTGTGCTACTAAGGCCTCCTCTAGCTCCTTGATCTTTGCTTCAGCCTTGATGAAACAATCCTTATAATGCTCAGCTTGCAAGTAAATTGAACTTGATGCCACTTGTATGGTGCCCATTTGCTCTGTTGGATCCATCTTTGTGAGGTCCTCGATGATTGCTTGGTAGGAATAGTCAGTGGGCACCATTTCTCCTTGAGGTTTCTGAACCTGAGGAACCATTGTCACTGTGTGCATTTCCATTGCTGTTGGATCAAAAGTTACTTTCTTCATTGGTTTTGCCATGGCTAGCGCATCCTTTCTCTTGTGATTCTTCAACCATCTTGATGAACTTTGTCATGCCCTACTAATTTTTTTTGCTATCGGGCGCTCAGGTAACAACTCCATCTCAGAAGCTAGTGGCTCCTGTACTGCAAAAATTGGGGAAGACAAGAACAGGGCTTGTTGAGGATTTGATTCAACCATAGGGATGGAAGTGGAGGGTGCTTCAGCCACACTTACTCGAAGAGGAGCTTGCATGGTTATAGAAGAAATAGGATGAGAAGGCATGGAAGATGAATCTGAGGATAATGGAAGGAAAAATGGATTTGGGGTGGATGCGAATGAACTGAAAGAAAGAGAAAAGGATGAAATGGGTGAAACTGGGGAAGCACTGGTGACCTGTGACTATGGGATAGAAATGGGAATGGAAGAGGTGGATGTAGCAATTGGGGGTGAAGTTGACATGGGAACTATAGATGAAAAGATAGTGGTCACCAAATGCTTGTTAGAAAGAGAAGAAGAAAGAAAATGCATACCTACGGGCTCTAACATTGATTGAGCCGATGGTGAAATATTGTCCTCTCCTTCTGATCTTGCCTTCTCCACATTCGGATTTACTATTGTCACCATTGGACCTGATTGTTCCAACTGAGCCAAAGAAGATATATCCGAAGAAACAATTGGCTCAATTGTTGGTGAAGGAAGCAATTTGGTGCTCAACGCAGAAAGGGCCCCACTCCTAGGTTTCTTCACTATGTTAGGGAAATGAACTCTCATAGCTGCACTTCTCTTCTTTTGTGGAAGTTGCTCCTCTAATGGAAATTGCTCTTCTTCTTCATCTTCAATCGTTATCCTCTCTTCTTTTGATGCTTCCTCTTGTCTCCTTATATCTTCCTCTCTATCTGGACTGCTAATACTTCTAGGCACTAAATCAACAAGGGAGAGGGGCTGGTACTTTTCATATTGTTCATCATAGATCATTGAAAATGCATCATCCATAACCAATGGATAATTTACCTTGGGCTTATTTCGGTGAATCCTCATGATCCACCAGTCAGCAATCTTCTCATCAGACCAATCAGGCAATTTTGTCTTCATTTGTTCAAACAGACCTGAAGGAGGAACTTGCTCTGGATGATTTTTTGGATCATATTCGACCTCCATCTCATAAAAATCATGCCAAGGAGGAAGTGACATCATCTTCTCCACATGCCATTCAAGGTCATGACCTTTGGGATTATTCCTTTGTTGTACGATGTCTTCTCTAGGGCAACAATGAAAAGTCTTGGCCTTGATGTGACTGGAAAAAATACCCAAAGGATCATACTTCCATCATTGAGGAAGCTCAACCAATCCATGGTCATAGAGCATCTCAACAATTAATTCATTCTGCCCACTCTGAGTAACCGTTATATCACCAAACTTGAAAGGCATAGCACATGTATTCTTCTTTCCCTGGCCTGACCCATAGGTATCATTTATGAAATCACTTTGTCGGGCTACTTCCAAGGCAAAAAGGTGTTCAGTTGTAAAATATGGCAGCAAAAAAGGTTTACCAGTAAAACCAAACATTCTAACCACCATGCCTTGTGTCAGTAAAAATACATCACCTCTTTTCTGATCAACCACTTCTGCTTGCAAGGCCCGAGGCACTCTGTTGCATACTCCATAAATTAACTCCAAGGCGGGTCCTAAAAATATCCTGTTGAAATTATAATAGGACTCCTTCTTTGACAAACTTTGAGTCCATGAGTATACTGGCAATGCTTTTCCTACTTCATCTATCTTATTTATTGCTATGAAGGCAAAGTGAGAGTGCATATGATAGAAAAAATACCATGCCAAAAGGGAACAATGCCTGAAAGTAATATCTTCTCCACTTTGTACCTTTTGCAATTGTGAGTGTATCCTCCATTCCAAAAAATCTGCCCAATCAAAGAAAATCGGGTTTGAAGTTGTTGTCATGGTGGTCGGAGCATAAAACCCTACTTGTGAAATGCGTTGCACCAATGATGCTTGCCACTTGTGCACTATGGAATCTGAAGATAGTCCCATCAGCCATGCTATCATTGAATACAAATCTGGGCTCTTGAAATTCTTTAATGGCGCTGGTAGTTTTGGCAACTCTCCAAATCATGGTGTCTTCAATAACTGGCTCTCCATGAATTGCCGCATGTGAATGGTGGATTGATACCTCTCTTCCTCTTCTTTAAAATTAAGCTTTTTGTGTGTGGCATAATATGGAGGTTGCACACCACAAGCAAATGCATCCCGTATGGAATTAGCTGAAATACTGAATAAATCTTCTTCATGGGCATTTTGGACAGTTCTTGAATCAACATTATAACATTGTACAATTGCCCAAATCAGCTCGGGACATGGGTGCACGGGTGTACACAGGTACCAGGAGAGATGAGAATGAAATGCTATATTATGGGGACTTTCAACAGACATATTTTGTGCAGCAAATTCGGCATCCAAACGCAATTTTTCCGCTCCTTTGTTGGTGATATTGCAATCATTGATCTGCGCTAGGCGATCATCATAGGGTTTTAATTCAACATCTTCATCCTCCTCTTCTCGAGATTTTCGTTGCTTCTTTTCGATTTTAGGATTTTTTTGCACTTTCATCTTCTTGGCTTCCATGGCTTTCTTCCCCATCTTCAGCTTTCTTTGAATATGCAGTGAAGAACAACAAACCCTGGAGCAAAAGAAACTCGCAAGACTTCTTCACAGGAACTCTGCAAATGCTTGATTGAAAATCGAAGAGTTGGCCTCCTTTTATAATTTTTCATGTGTATCCATTGGAAATCTTGCTAATTTTATGGGCACCGCATGCATTCCAATGATTTTTTTTTTTTTTTGGAAAGCGTGATGAGTGGGCGGAGTGAATGACGTGGTGCGAAGAAATGGAAATATGCGGAGATGATGGGTAGTGCAGTATGAAATGGAGTTTCATGGAGGAAAATATGGGCATGAGGGTTTGAATGGAAGTGGGTTTTTTTTTTTTTCGGTCGAAATGGCATTTTGGGAGACGAGATGGGTATTTCGGGGAGAAAAGGAAATTTTGGGAGAGGATAGAAGGAATTTTTTTTTTTTTTAAAAAAAAAAAAAAAGGAAATGAAAGGTGGGAGGAAAAAGGAAAATTTGAATTGAAATTCAAATTTGAAGTTTGGAGGGAAGGAATGGGATTTTTTTTTTTTTGGTTCATGGCAAGAGGAAGGGAAGGGGGAAAAAAATACAACGAAAATGCAAAAAAGGGGGGGTTCTAGGTAAGGCCATGCCATGGTTCAAAAAAGGCCCAAAAAGTGGAGCCTTTTTTTTTTTTTTTTTTACACCTCCAAAATTTTGGATCCTCTAAACACATCATCCCATTTGATCTTCTGGTTTCAATTTTTCTAAGAACTACCTAGTTAAGCATAACCTTCCTAGAGTAGCACTCGGATGGGTGACCTCCTGGGAAGTCCCGGTCTTTGACCACTTTTTCAATTTTTTTTTTTTAAATCAAAGAAAGAAAAGACGTAAAAAGGAAAATATGTACATATTTACATCCATAATCTCTATTTTCATTGATAATAGGCCTTCAAATGAAGACCATTAACTAGAATTGATAGTGCATTACCATCCATATCTTGCAAATAAAAATAATTAATTTGATTGGCACTTGTAATCTGAAATGGACCTTCCCATATTACCTCGAACTTGTGATGTTTGCCAGGCTTTGACTTCTTTTCATTCCACTTCAATACAAGGTCGCCAACCTTAAAGGTCCTTTCAGAAGCCTTTTTACCGAACCATCTCTTCGTCATCTCAGCATGCTCTATGAAGGCTTGGTATGATTTCTCCCTTTCTTCCTCCAACTGTAAAAGTTGAGCCAACCTCATGCTCATGGGATCAGACTCATCATTTTCATCATCAATCAAATGCCAAGTTTGGAGGGCTGGTAATTCAATATGAATAGGCAAAATAACTTCTTTACCGTATACCAAGGAATAAGGGGACGTCTTGATAGATTTTTTTACCATGATGCGATCAGCCCATAATGCTTGGTTCAAAAGCAAGTGCTAGCTCCGCTTATTGTCGCCAAGGGTCCTCTTCAAAATTTTGAGTAGGTTCTTGTTTGTTGACTCAGCCAGGCCGTTCCCCTACGGATAGTAATTAGATGAAGTTTTCAAATAAATTCCATACGTACCCATAAATTCACTAATTTTGGTGCCTATGAAAGGAGTTCCATTATCTGTTATAATTGCATCTGGGACACCAAAGCGAGTGATCAATCCTTCGAGAAAAGTAATGACCGTGGCTTGATCCACTTTCTTGGTTGGAATTGCTTCAGTCCATCTGGTGAAGTAATCAGTCATAGTCAAGATATACTTGTGGCCAGCAGATGAGTTAGGTTCAATAACCCCCACAAAGTCAAGGCCCCATTACTGAAAAGGTGCTTCTACTTGAATCGGGCGAAGAGGTAATGCTCCTTTTCTGACTCTACCAACATATCGCTGACAACTATCGTAATGAGTACTTACTTTGTGAGCATCAACAAACAAAGTAGGCCAAAAATAGCCTGCTCGGATGATTTTTAAGGCCATGGGCCTTCCCGCATAATGACCACCTGATAGTCCAGAATGAAATTCTTCTAAAATATTTTCTTTTTGGAGTCCCTCACACACCTGAGAAGAATTCCATCAATGTTTTTGTAAAATAGCCCTTCAGGCAACAAAGTATATCTGAGAGCTTGCAACCTGAATCTTCGACGTTGCGAAGCATCAAGGCGAGATGGACATATGCCTGAGTTAAAATAATTGATTAGCTCTTCGGTCCAATCAAGATCATTGGTGGTATGGTTTGCACAAATGTTTTCATCCAGACTATCCTCATGCAACATATCTAATGACTCAAAAGTTGCACTTTTGGCTAGTTCCTGACATAGAGCTCTCCCATGAACTAACTTGGTTGGTCGGATCTCCACATCATATTCTTGAATTTTTGAGACCCAACCTGCTCTCTTGTCTCCTAATTCTCCTTGGAGAATAAAATTTCTTACATCAGGGTGTATGACATGCACAACCATTTTGCTCTGAGAAACGAAGTGTCAGAATTTCTTCAATGCTTTCATTACTGCATATACTTGTTTTTCAATAAAATTATATTTCTCTTGATGAGGAGAAATAACCTGACTCAAGAAAGCAATTGGCTTCTCACCTCCATCCTCTTGCGATTGTGTCAAAACTGCAGCATAACTCTCTTGTTCGCCTACCGCATAGAGAATGAAATCTTTAGAATAATCAAGATTAATCAATACTGGAGCCTGAGTAATCCTCTCCTTGATTTCCTTGAAAGCCTATTTTCTTGTTTCAGTCCATTTAAACTCAACACCTTTCTTCAAAAGCTCAGTCATGGGTTTCACCACTTGAGCGAAATCAACAATAAACTTATGAATGAAATTGATTTGGCCAAAGAAATATTGCAAATATTTTTTATTGGCCGACAATGGTAGCCTCAGGAGGGCTTCAGCTCTTGTAGGATCGATTGCCAATCCTTCTTGTGAGATTACATGGCCCAATAGCTTCCCTTATTTGATAACAAATATGGACTTCTTAGGATTAATCGAGATCCCAAACTCATGACACTTCTCAAACACCTACCTCAAATGAGCAATGTGGTCTTCTCTACGATGTGAAAACATAGTCATATCATCAAGATAGATTACAATAATCCTATTCAATAACTCACCGAAAGCAATGTCCATAGTCCTCTGAAAAGTGGCACCAACATTTGAAAGTCCAAATGGCATCCGCTGGTAGGCGAAAGTACCCCACTTGGTGGTGAATGTTGTTTTATATTGATCCTCGTCTTTCACCCAAATCTGATTATACCCAGAGAAACCATCAAGCAATGAGAATCTCTGGGCGCCAACTACTACATGAAGTATTTGATCGATCTGAGGTAGAGGGTAATGGTCTTTTAAAGATGCCTGGTTTAGATTGTGAAAGTCAACACACAACCGAATGTCTCCATTCTTTTTTCGTACTGGGACCAGGTTAGCCACCCATGTTGAGTGCTTGATTGGATAGATTATCTTGGCCTCTAGCATCTTCAACAACTCCGCTTTCATGAGGACTTCAATCTTGGGATTGACAGGCCATTGTTTCTGACGAAAAGGTTTTACCCCTTCCTGCAGTTCTATAGTATGTTGGATCACATTCTTATCATAACCCCTCAAATCATGGTAGCTCCAAGCAACAATATCTGGATACTCAAAACACAATTTCTTGATATCTTCCAGCTCTTCTGGGGTGCCATCTATTCCAACCTTGATGACTTTCTCAGGCTCCAAATTCAACTCTTTATAATCCTTCACATCTATTCTAATCTTGTGCTTCTCAACCCGATCACTCTGGTCAAATAGACTTTCAAGTGTAATCAGTCCCCTAGGGATGTGATTATTTTTTAGTTGAATCATCCCTTCTCTCTCTTCTTCAGCAAGAACTCTATCATCAGCGCTTGCAGTTTCTTTAAGTAAGAAATTAACTATCTGCTCATCATTGTCAAATACTTGCCAATAAATATTTTTGTCGAGAACTGAGGGTCTATAAATTACCCTAACTATCTTAGGCTTTCTAACTACTTGCTCCATAGGGGAGTAGTTAGCACCAAGAGAGGCCAGAATATCTGCATGTTTATTTAGCTCTCTCGAAATCGCCTGAACATTTAAAGTAGTGAAAGATTCAAACAAGTCCCACACTCTATTGCGATAAGCTTTCAAGTAGTGTTGCTTTGACACACACCTGTTAGTGATCTGATTAATTATGAGTTCAGAGTCACCAAAAATCTACAGTTGTTTAATACCCAACTTCTCAGCTTTCTTCAATCCAAGGCATAGTGCCTCATATTCAGCTGCATTATTTGTGCAACCCCAAGTTAGCCTATAAGAATAGGTCTTTTGCAATCCTTCGGGAGAGATCAACACAATGCCAGCTCCTGCACCATTCTTGCATCTGGCACCATCAAAATACATTCTCCATAATTGATCTGCAATAGGATCAAGAGAATCAGGAACCTTCTCTTCAATCTGCTCTGGCTTCGTGATAGTATAGCAGCCAATGTCCATTCCAACCATCACATTGAAGTCCATGAGTGAAAACTCATCCTCAAGGTGAAGCTCACCCAATGCTTCTTCCATTAAATCAACTTCTTCTAACTCCTCGGTCATCATGTTAACCGCTCCTGGGGAACTTTCTTCTTCCTCCAACTTCTCAATGTGAAAAGGTGAGGGCTTCTCATTATGAATGTGAATCTTCTTTCCCTTGAATGGTATCTCCAAATGCGAGTAGTCTAAGGAAAGATATCCTCCCAGCTTAGCCGTGAACTCCCTCGAGAGGCACATGCTAAAGTATGGTTCCAGGTCAACTACTACCACTTCTTGGATGACCATGATTTGTGGCATACTATGAAGGACAATGGGAATATCCTTGATCACACCTACTATTTTCATAGGTGTCCCATCCAACTGCAAGACTCCAGGGCTACTCCTTGTATACTCCATACCCATGACTTCACAAACTGCCTTTGGCATGACAGTTGTCGCAGCACCAGAATCAATCATGCAATTGTGCACTATCCAACCCTCCATCCTGAGTGACAAATAGAAAGGGGGTGGTCTATTCTTTCCAGTGGCTGAAGTAGTCAATGCTTGAGCAAAAATTGTCTGGGTAGGACTTTTCCTATTATCTTTCATAGACTTCAATGATTCTTGTAACAGATCAACTTGCCTAGGTAATTGTAATGCATCATAAAGACTAACCTTAGCAGGAATCTTCTTCAACTCCTCAACAATGTTGTATGCGGATGTACCAGACTCCTTTTTGTTAGTGGCCTCATATTTGCTTCGATATTGTTGTGTGGCTTCTACCCTCTGTATTTTAGTCAAATATGGGTACTTGAGCTTTTCTCTGGCTTGTTCCTCTGTTTCAGCTCTTGCCTGCGAAGTCGATGCTTTTTCTTGCAATATTTCCTTCGCTTGTGGTGGTAAAAGATCTTTCAATAGAATAGGTGAATCTGGCTTTGGTGTTGAAGTAGGAGCTTTCACTTGTTTCTTCTCATCTTGCACCTTTGGGT
The DNA here is from genome assembly GCA_028583015.1 of Wollemia nobilis. Lineage (NCBI taxonomy): Eukaryota > Viridiplantae > Streptophyta > Pinopsida > Araucariales > Araucariaceae > Wollemia > Wollemia nobilis. The sequence continues at coordinate 28,300,185 of JAQPPZ010015824.1, read as the reverse complement.
CAGCAGGTACCCTTAACGGTTCCATCTCAGCTAGATCTACTATAACTGGCTTCTTTCCAGCTCTTGTGAGAACTGAAACTTGTTCTTCGGATGGAACCATGAAATTGTGATCCATTTCAGTAATCATGTTAACCTGACCTCCAGAAGAGCTTGCAGCTAGTGTTTGCACGTAGTTCAAATGAACCATACAAGTCTCCTCACCATGTGGATCATTACATGTAGAGCACTAGTATGTTCTATCTATGGGGCCAACTTCCTCATTCATCGATACATTTGGGTTCCTTTCAGGGACCTTGCTTGTTGAAGTCGCTTGTTCCCTGGTGATTGGCGGAGGTTGAAATCTCTTGGGTTGGAAATCTCTCTCGGCTTGCTTTCTTTCAATAACTATGATTTTATTGCCCATTGCTCTTATAGCTGAATTAGCAGACTTCACTTCTTGCAAAAGTGTCATATAAGGATCAAGATTTGAGGGGGTAGGAGGTGCCGGTAAAGGTAGTGGTGTTGGTGGTGCAGGTAATGCAGGAAATGGGATAGATGGAGGTCGTTGAGGAGCTGATGGGTAGGTAATTATGGAAAACTAGAAGCTGATTGTTGTGATACCGGGATAGGAGCGATCGGAGGGGGTGCCAAATTCCATGAGGGGATTGGATACATTGCTGGCATTGGCTATGAAAACATGCTAGAATGAAGATATTGTGGGAGATCAGGAATAATGGGCATGGTTACCTTCGGAGGAAGCCTACCTACAACAATCAAATCAGCTTCGGCCTTTTGAGCTTGTGTATACAAATCTGGAAACGTGTTCACATTGGCCTGGCGCACTGCCATACCAATATCAGTGCTAAGTGCTCGAAGGTAATAGAACTGTTGACACTTTTTGTCACATTATACAAGGGGTAGAAGAATAGCAAAAATTTTGTATGATATTAATTATTACCTTTTAAAATGTATGTAAGTTATAGCAATTTTGGTTTTCCTAGCCATTCCCCTTGTACACCAAAGAAGATAGAAAGAGCTTCGCAGCTAGGATAGCTTCACTGAGGGGAGGAAGAATAAAATGAAAAGAACTTCGGGCCCGAGGCATTTCAAAAGGTTACTTCGGGTGGAAAATCAACGAAGCAGTTTTGCCAAAGAAAAACACGAGGAAAGCGCCAAGAAAATCTTCGCACCCAAAGCATTTCCAAAACTACTTCGGGTGGGAACCTAGCGAAGAGATATTCAAATGACTACTCCGCCCGAAGAAGGAAGGCCCAAAAATCAAATTCCAAAGTCGCTAAGGCAGAAGAACTACTTCGGACCCGAAGCATTTCCAAAGGCTACTTCGGCCCAAAAACTTGCGAAGCAGATCTCGAAGCAAACATTGAAAATGCTTCGCCAGAAAGTCACCGAAATACCCACCTCGGGCCCCTCCACCTGCGAACCATTTCTGCTTCGGCCGCAAGCCTCCCGAACCATAGTTTCAAAGAAAGATCACGGCGAAGCATTTCCTTGAGGCATAGGCGAAGTAATTCAACCAGCGAAGTAGTAGAGCATGAAGGGCCCCACCAAAAGAGATCTACTTCGGCACTCAAACCTCCCGAAGTTGTGCCGCGAAGCTCAACTATCCGAAGTACCAAACCCAGAGGAAGGATCTGCTTCGGCCCAAACCCACCGTGAAGCAGAATTGCAAGAAGAGATCCAGCGAAGCGCTTCCAAGGCACGCACTTCAAGCCGGGTACTTTCTCGAGGTGGTCAGTTGCTTCATAAATGCATTTTTCCTTGCCCGACAAGTTCGTCGATCATTTTGGGCAATTGGACCTGAAGTACCAGTCCAAGAAGGAGAACCCGTCAAGCATGGTGGCTACTCGAGTATTGCACCCAAAAACTAAGGACAGTTCAAGCGGCCCATTGAATGCCTATTTCCCCGATGGACCCGGTTGCAGTTGCTATTTTTAGTAGCCGATTTGAGAGATCAATCACGATCAACCGTGAGGAGCCGACTTCTCGAAGCTCGAGGATGCACTTCATCGATTTTGTGATAATGACTCAGAGGCCCGGGTCCTCTATAAAAACCCAAGTATTGTAATGGAAAAAGGGGGGAACTATCTGCTAGAAAGTTGTTGTAACTTGATGTCCTACGATTAATACTAAGAGACTTTGAGCTTAATTCTTCTCTTTTATGCTGCCTTCTGTGCTTGATTCTTCTATCTCTCCTCGTTTGTATGTTGGATGTTGAACTCTACGTCCGATGTGCGATCGGGGATAGTGTCCTGAAACTCGTTCGAAAGGATACATAGGAGTAGAAAAGTGTTGTATTGACTTTCTTTTATGCTGCCTGCCTTGCTTGATTCTTCTATCTCTCCTCGTTTGTAGACTGAGATGCTGAACTCTGCGTCCGGTGTGCGATCGGGGACAGTGTCCTGAAACTCGTTCGGGAGGATACATAGGAAGGTTGATACTACGTTTCTTTCATTTTACTCTTGGTGTTCCTTGTTGCTATTCAAGTTATCTGTTAGTGATCGTGCTTCCTGTTCTCTCCCACCTTAAATCATCAATCTCTCTTCCCTTAACCCTTTTTATTTCTTTCTCTAACCCTACTCCTTTTTATTTATTTCTCTAACCCTACTCCTTTTATCTCTTTCCTGCACTCTTGTCTTCAAACACCCAAGTAGTTTAGCATAGGAGCCAGCCTTTCTCCGGAGATTGGCATGAGGGGCATCTCTTCCCTTCGGCCTTTCAATGTTGGTCCAGGTCTAGGGCGCATACATTCATACATTTACTCAAAATCCTTACCTAGGCGGATCTGATGACCAACAGTTTTTGGCACGCCCGATGGGACCGACTGTATCTGTCTTAGAAAGATCCATAACCAGTCAAGGTCCCATATTGCAAATCTCAAACCCGTCTTCATCGGGGCCAATAGTTCTAACTAGTTCTTGGTGTGACCCGATCAGTCTCACCTGATTAGTGGTAGTGAGAATCGATGCTCTCATTACCAAAAGACTTTTAGCATCTGGCGACTCTGTTCAACCCAAAAATCTCTAAGTCGTAAAGACCAGTACCTAAACCTGTGCCTTCATGGCAAAAGTCCCCATGTTTTAAGGAAGCTCGAGTTGGTGAATCTCTGGCTTGCCTCCATCTGGCAAAATCACCTGGCGACTCTGACTGAGCTGAAGATCCAGATTTCTTGATCGTAGGCACCTTTTTAAGCTGAAAGAAGACATCCCGAAGGAATCAAGGTTCGGTGAGCAGCCTTGACCTCACAAGCGGAGAAAGAATGTTCACCTGAAGACTCCGACCTAGTGGCGAGGACCGTGATCTCTGCAGGCCACTGCTATAATGGAGAGGGTATGTTATCCCAGCTGGGATGTTTATAACCCTCTGAATCTTCAAAGTTACCATGAAATTCCCAAAGGCATCTTGAAAAACATGCCAAAATACGATGGCACTAAGGGAATGGCCCTAGAGCACCTTGAATATCTTGTTGATTTAGGGCCCATCTATGACATATTCCATGAAGATGTCATGATCAGACTTCTGGTCCTGTCTCTGGAAGGAAGGGCACTGCAGTGGTACAGATTGCTCGGGCGTAAAAGCATCTGCTCATGGTATGACTTAGCGGGAGCACTACTCGAAGCATTTGATGGCTCCCAGGACCCCTTCCAACTATCAAGCATGCCTCATCAGGAGGTGGGCCGAGGAGAAGAACAGACTCAAGTGGCAGAACCTGAGAACAAAGAGGGCACATTTTTGCACCCTTTTTGTGTCCCAGAGGATGGCACACAGGTATTCAACCAGAGCCCATTAAGCATGCCTCATCAGGAGGCTGAACCTGAAGAGATCCTGGAAGATTACTCCTTGCCGGAGGAGCCCTGTTACCACATCGAGAGGATGGAAGAACCTGTACCCAGCCCATAGTTAATGGATTCATTTGAATTCTGGTATTGGTTCCAGCCATCACCACAACCGGTACCCACAAAAGACCCCCATGCGGTGAACTTCTTCGCCACATCATTCATCACCAGTATGGGTACTGGCAGGAGCGATAACCTGCTACGTTGCTCCCTGTTTGCAGCATGGACAACTTCGGGAAGAAGTGATCCGAACCTCAAAAATCAACTAAAGTTCAATCGGATCTGGTCTGGACATTGCAGGTTTGTCGGATAATCACCCGAAGTTGAATTTATGGTGACGGCATGCCGATTATGCCGCAAAAAATTTATGTAAATACTGTAAATAGTTCGGCTGGTAAATAAGGTGTTGCTCAAAGACTCAGGTCGAGTTTTACTTCGGCTTTAAAAAAAAAAAAGAAGAGAAGCTCGGGGACTGGGCGTACGAAGTAGCTGATAGAAAATAGCTCGTAGCAAATTTTGTTGGCCGAGCAAGACTCAGACCGAGGTACGAAGGGTGCTTCGCCAAGAGGAGTCCAAGCGAAATAGTTTTCGAAGGAGGACTGGCGAACCACCTTCTGCGAAGAGAACTACTTCGGGCCCGAAGCGTAGAAAACCGGCTCGCACCAAAGGTTCGCTGTGAAGCATTTCAACCCTGACCTCGACTTCACCAACCCAACGACGAAAAGGTAGGGGCATTTAAAACATGCCTAGGGGAACGTGTCGATAGTCACCTTCAAAAGCGTCCAAAGTGGGCGAGTTAAATGAAAAGGTGGCGGGTACGTCCTCTAGTGATTCGGTTAGGGGAAAAGTTCATGCTCGGGTACAAAGTGGCAGAGGGTCACGCTTCCAAAGCAAGCCGCAATCATCATAACACACAGCCCTATGTACCACTCCACCATGCGGCAAATTAGATGAAGTGACGCGAAGTTAATTATGGCAAGTGCCATAAATACTGGTGGTTGCCTTCTAAGGCTATATAACGCAGACTCCAATAGTGGAGAAGCTACTTGCTCAACGATTCATGCAGACTTCGCCGCCCTAAGCATCAACCATGGGAAAGAAGAACTCCAAGGAAAAGGGAAAGGAACCAGAAGTGGTGGCCCCCGAACAGCCAAAGGCAAAAGGCCATGACAAAGGGCCGAAGAAAGTTGATTTTAGCCGTCGCCCTGAGAAACAAGTCATGGGAGAAAAAGAGGATTCTAGGGATGAGCAACCTGAAGAACCGCCAATTGATGCATGGGATAGGATCAGAGACACCAAGCTATCGAGGAGCATAGCTGAACTCAGGAGCACCATCGAGTTCATGAAAAGCAGGCTCTCGGTAGACAACAAAAGAGCTATCGCTTACTACTCCCAGATATACTGGTATCTGACGCCCCCCACACATCACTGCCCTGAGCTGATTGATGCCATCGCGCGGAACTATCAGCCCACCTCCAGGCAAGTGGTAGACGCCTCCGGCCACAAGCTGTTCTCCATTCTGAAGGAAGATGTCCAGGCAGCCTTTGCGCCACAGCAGGGCCCTCCTAAGGGGTACACAGTTCGCAACGTTATTCTTAGCGAACAAATGGAGAGGTTCACGTCCTCCAACTACATAATCAATTTCTTGCGACAGAGCCTCAAAAGCGGGCTCCCTTCGGGCAAATTGCCCCAAATGCCCCTACCCTTGGAGGCCTTCAAAAATGTCGACATCTTCTCCATCATTGCATGGGTGGCGGGCCTATCTACCGACGCTTCGGTGCACCCGTGGCAGGTGTCTTTGGCTGAGTGTATTTCCAGAGGGGAATTTTATGCCCCTGATGCTTCGAGGCCGAGCACCAACCCAGTATTTTTTGATTGGGCAGAATGGGTGGCCAGGACCCTACATACGCGGCTCACCAGCATGAAGAATGCTGGGACAAATAAGTACTTCTCGCCCTGTTCTCTTCTTGTTTGGTTATTTTTCTTTCATGTACATAAAATTTTCCCTTATGTTGCTATTACGACAAGCGGCGAGGATGGAAATCCTCTGCCTGTATACCAGTGGACCCCTCTCCTATTGAAGACGGAGTCCTATTATTCTTTTAACCAACAATTTTTGGGACCCGCAATGCACATGCTAACAGGGTCTTCCCCTCGGGTTCCCCTCCTCCTAAGGGACAAGGTGGTACAAGAGAAGAGGGGAGAAATTTTTTAGCTGACACAGGGGCTCGTAATTCGCATATTCGGCTTCGTAGGGAAGCCTTTCCTACTGCCAGTCTATCCCTCCGAATACCAGTTCGCATTGGAGGTCGCTCGGCAGAACGATGCAACAAACGCCATTTATGGCCATGGACGAAAATGGGCTCACACCTACGATTTCCCTTTCAAAATGGGAGTTATCGAGGTATTTGCCCTCAACCAAAATGTTTTCTTGGAGGAGAAACTCGCCAATTTTGGTCTAGTCCAACTTCCTCAGCAATGGCTCTATGACCCCTTGGGGGTAATGAGGGACCATCTTCGATTCAAGAACTTCCACGCTTGCCCCTATCCAAAAATTGTGGAGCAAAGGAACAATCCTAATGGGAAGGATCTGGAGTGGCACTTGGAGAAAATGGAAACGCTACCTCCCTGGCATGAGTTCTACCCGATGGAGGTCGCATATGACCCAGTTCGGCACCCTCTCCCGAGCCCCAACTCCACCTTCTGGAAGAAGGCAAAAGATGATTTGAGGGAGGCAGTGAAAGATTGGGACGTGGCCCAGCTAAGAGAGTGGTGGATAATGAGGGTCCATCATCGAAAGATGAATTCTTATGGTCTTTTGTCATCTGACAAGGACTTCATGGTGGTCTATGAGGCCAATGCCGGGACATGGAAGCCCCTGTCCTTCGCCGACCTCATTCCTCCAGCTATCCCAGGTTTGGGCGAAAGCCCAAGAAGAGAAAATAAGACTTCGAGGCCGAAGAAGGAGAAGAAGGCCAAAGCCACACCACGTAAATCACCTCAGGTACCTGTGGGAGGCCAAGACACGAGTTTCAAAGAGTCAGAACAACCGCTGGTGAGAACAAAAAGAAAGAGGCCAGAACAAGGCCCAGTGCCCCCGAACTATCCGAAGCGACCCCGTACAGGTTTTCAGAGTGCCTCCACTGGACGACCTACACCAGGTCCATCCGAAACAAACATTGAAGGCGTAGCGCCACCAAGCGCCGAAACCGTCCCGGATACCAATGTCATCAATGTGGAGGAACTCCTCCAATCCGAAGGGGACGCTGAGGCAGAAACCATGGAGGTTGAAAATGTCGAGGCAGAGAAAGAACAGGAGACGGCTGCACTTGAAGTCACTACAGCCGCTTTTCCAGGAGGGCACTCAGGTACGCATTCTCCACCCTTTACTCAGGACTCACCCATGTCCACTGCGGCCACGGCCGAAGGTTCCCATCAGTCTCCCCTGCAGGGCCACTCATCCCCTCACGCATCACCCGTGGCTAGTCCAAGTCCATCCCACAATCCCGGCAGGGACAAGTCCATCGATCCTACTTCACCTACTCATGCTGCCATTCCCTTGGTCGTTAGTAGAGGCGGGGATGCTACTTCGACGTCGAGTCCCACTTCTCACGATGTGGCCCCCATCGCTGAAATGCCCACCACACTCACCGTCGAACCTTCTGGCGAGGCATCCCCCATCCATTCCCTATATTTGTTCACTCCTTCGACTGGAGATCCAGCCTTATTCGAGTCAGAGATGTCCTTGATCAAGGAACGCCCCCTTGCCGAGAAGCTGCTCCGAGCCCGAAAAAATACCGACAAAATACTGAAGGAGGCGAGGAAAAGAAGAGGGCACGCGATGGCTCAGGTTGAAAAATGCGTCGTGTTTGATATGGAAGCCAGGAAGATGCACAAAATCAAGAAGGTCCCTAAGGTACAGAAGCCTCTGGATGAAATGACTCCAGCAGACTATGATTACCAGGAAACACCTAAGGACCTGGTGCATCTGAATGTGGATAACGAATCGGCATCCATGCATGTCCGAATCGAGACCTTTAGAGCGCATGCTACCATTGCTAACCAGCGCAGGTTGGAGGCAGAAACCGCCAATGTCAAACTAGAGGAAGATCTGGCAAGGGTTCGCTCCAAGTTGGCAGAAGCCGAGGAGCAGTGCAAAACAATGGAAAAGGAAGCGCGTGCTCTAAAGCAGCAAATTCTACAGCTCTAGTGTACAGAGGAGAATCAAGCGCAGAGACGGGCCAAAAATGATTTAAAGGCCAAAGAGCTTGAAGGCAAAGTCATGCAAATGCAAGCTCAGTTGTACGAGAAGGAAGACCTATCGATGTTCGACAGGAGCAGGATTAAGGAGATTCACGCGCATCTGCTTAAGAATTTTAGGTCTCGGTGTTCCAGCGCCCTTTCCATATTGACCTACGTCACCGAAGCCCAGCGTGCTATTGCCGAGGGAGGGCCGGTTATTGATGAAGTCACGCAAAAAGCCAGGAGCCGGCTCAAGTTGGCCTTTGACGTCCAGAATGCTAGATATCAGGACCTGCAGGTCACTGCAATGACCCGGACAGCTAGGGACTGGTCCACGGCCCAGGCCACGGTTCGCGCCTTCTTCTCCAAGGTGCGAAAAGCTCAGAAAGCTAGAAGCCTCCAGGACATTTTTGACAATGAGCAGCGTGCCTCAATGAATTATTTTTAGGACCTTTCTTCCTTGGGTTTCCCGAGTTTCACAGACGATGACGGAAATCTTCTGACTAAAGACGAGCTCAAACCAGTCTGGCTTCAGTTCGAGAGCGATGTCTCCAAAATAGATGGGTGGGCGGAGCCGATCTCAGAGGGGCAGATAACCGACTTCATCTTGAGACACTGCAAGATGGTAGCATGCCTAAACGATCTATTCATCAGGGCCAAACATGCTGACATTGGGAAAATTGATCGGTTTCGCGTTCTAGTAAAGGCATTGCAAGATCAGGAGCCTTTTCAGAAGGGTGCCTGGGCTCATGTCCGACGAACGATGAAACGTATCCGGGATCGCCTTGAACCATCACCGCAGCAAGAGGCCACGCCAGAGGAAGCCGCGCAGGAAGAAGAGGAAGAGGAATCAGAAGGAAGAGCAGAGGCAGAGGAAGGGCAAACCGTAGAAGCACCCCAGGAGACAGAAAAAGGAGAAGGGTCTGAGGGGGATCAGTGACTCAGCAGCCCAATGGATCAGGGCTAAAGGGTTCTTTTGTCGAGGCGAGCTCGTCACCCCGTGAGCCGCCAAGAATGTTGACACTTTTTGTCACATTATACAAGGGGTAGAAGAATAGCAAAAATTTTGTATGATATTAATTATTACCTTTTAAAATGTATGTAAGTTATAGCAATTTTGGTTTTCCTAGCCATTCCCCTTGTACACCAAAGAAGATAGAAAGAGCTTCGCAGCTAGGATAGCTTCGCTGAGGGGAGGAAGAATAAAATGAAAAGAACTTCGGGCCCGAGGCATTTCAAAAGGTTACTTCGGGTGGAAAATCAGCAAAGCAGTTTGTCGAAAGAAAACACGAGGAAAGCGCCAAGAAAATCTTCGCACCCGAAGCATTTCCAAAACTACTTCGGGTGGGAACCTAGCGAAGAGATATTCAAATGACTACTCCGCTCGAAGAAGGAAGGCCCAAAAATCAAATTCCAAAGTCGCTAAGGCAGAAGAACTACTTCGGACCCGAAGCATTTCCAAAGGCTACTTCGGCCCAAAAACTTGCGAAGCATATCTCGAAGCAAACATTGAAAATGCTTCGCCAGAAAGTCATCGAAATACCCACCTCGGGCCCCTCCGCCTGCGAACCATTTCTGCTTCGGCCGCAAGCCTCCCAAACCATAGTTTCAAAGAAAGATCATGGCAAAGCATTTCCTTGAGGCATAGGCGAAGTAATTCAACCAGCAAAGTAGTAGAGCATGAAGGGCCCCACCAAAAGAGATCTACTTCGGCACTCAAACCTCCCGAAGTTGTGCCACGAAGCTCAACTATCCGAAGTACCAAACCCAGAGGAAGGATCTGCTTCGGCCCAAACCCACCGCGAAGCAGAATTGCAAGAAGAGATCCAGCGAAGCGCTTCCAAGGCACGCACTTCAAGCCGGGTACTTTCTCGAGGTGGTCAGTTGCTTCATAAATGCATTTTTCCTTGCCCGACAAGTTCGTCGATCATTTTGGGCAATTGGACCTGAAGTACCAGTCCAAGAAGGAGAACCCGTCAAGCACGGTGGCTACTCGAGTATTGCACCCAAAAACTAAGGACAGTTCAGGCGGCCCATTGAATGCCTATTTCCCCGATGGACCCGGTTGCAGTTGCTATTTTTAGTAGCCGATTTGAGAGATCAGTCGCAGCAACCATGAGGAGCCGACTTCTCGAAGCTCGAGGATGCACTTCGTCGATTTTGTGATAATGACTCAGAGGGTCGGGTCCTCTATAAAAACCCAGGTATTGTAATGGAAAAAGGGGGGGAACTATCTGCTAGAAAGCTGCTGTAACTTGATGTCCTACGATTAATACTAAGAGACTTTGAGCTCAATTCTTCTCTTTTATGCTGCCTTCTATGCTTGATTCTTCTATCTCTCCTCGTTTGTATGTTGGATGCTGAACTCTGCGTCCGGTGTGCGATCGGGGACAGTGTCCTGAAACTCGTTCGAAAGGATACATAGGAGTAGAAAAGTGTCGTATTGACTTTCTTTTATGCTGCCTGCCTTGCTTGATTCTTCTATCTCTCCTCGTTTGTAAACTGAGATGTTGAACTCTGCGTCCGGTGTGCGATCGGGGACAGTGTCCTGAAACTCGTTCGGGAGGATACATAGGAAGGTTGATACTACGTTTCTTTCATTTCACTCTTGGTGTTCCTTGCTGCTATTCAAGTTGTCTGTTAGCGATCGTGCTTCCTGTTCTCTCCCACCTCAAATCATCAATCTCTCTTCCCTTAACCCTTTTTTATTTATTTCTCTAACCCTACTCCTTTTTATTTCTTTCTCTAACCCTACTCCTTTTATCTCTTTCCTGCACTCTTGTCTTCAAACACCCAAGTAGTTTAGCATAGGAGCCGGCCTTTCTCCAGAGATTGGCACGAGGGGCATCTCTTCCCTTCGGCCTTTCAATGTTGGTCCAGGTCTAGGGTGCATACATTCATACATTTACTCAAAATCCTTACCTAGGCGGATCTGATCACCAACAAGAATGCTACTTGTTCATGCGTAGGCCTCAAACCGTCTGGAACTCTTTGCCAACTTCACAAAAATTGAACATCAAAATCTACAATCTCTTCTTGAGGATGCCTTTGAATGGTGGTAAATTGGTGCAACAAAAAATATGGATCAACCTACTCATGGAAATTCTTGATCAGCAACTCGACCAACTGATCCCATGAAGTAATGATGTTAGGCTCCAACGATCGGTACCAATAGAGGAATTTTCCCCTCAATGACAAGACCAAAAACTTAACCATAACATCCTCATCTAGAATGTCATGAATCATTGCCAAAGCAGCTACATCTTGGATATGCTCATATGTAGTTTTTCTAGTACCATCATAAGTCGGCAAAGCTTTTAATGCAGCTTGAGTAACTAGGTTCTATGCTTGCAAATTCAAGGCTCCTGAGTTGTTCCATGTAGGGAACTACCTTGCTGGTTGTTGTTGTTGCGGTTTTGCCATGTGAACTATAATATGAGATGAGGATGAAGGAACACTGGTGGTAGTACTAATTGGACTTGAAGAAACAGAAAACACACTAGCTATTTGTGAGGATGTTGTGAATGACGTAATTGATGGGGTGACCAACCTAGGGCCTTCCCCTAATTTTTTGATATCGAGTTCAAAAAACTCAATGGGGTTTTCAGATTTTTAGCCTTTGATCTTGTGATCATGAAGTATAGCTTTCACTGTCCCCACATCCAGATATTTTTGGATATGATCGAGTTGCCAAATATTCTAATCATTCGATAGAAAAAAGGTGAACATCAAACCTAAATTCTACTAGGAATGGACTCTTTTAAGTCCCACCGAGGGTGCCAAAATATTTTTGTCACAAATCTACCTAAGTACAAGATATTATCACTTGTGCACCCTATACTCGGCCAACATTGAAAGGCCAAAGGAAAGAGATGTCGTCTGGACCAATCTCCAGAGAGAGTTGGTTCCCTTACTAAATCCTACACTATTGAAGCCTAAATTTATGGGAAATAAATTGGAAATAACTGAAAGAGATGGGAAATATGGCCACAGGAAAAAAATGTAAGATTGGGGAAATATTAATAGCAGGAATTTCACTCAATAACATGAATAGCATATAATAAAAGAGAGCAACATAGCACAGATAACCTCTGGGATTGCATTCTAAAACTCACTTCCTCACCAGCAATATTTAAACTCAGATGTAGAATTTAAATTTAATTAGCAGATAAGAAATACGAGCATAAAAGAGAAATACATAAAATAGAAGGAAATCACACATAAAGTCACTTGCAAAATTAGAATCCAAATATCTCTTATTTATGCAGAGAACTTGATAAGTTTTCTTACAAAATATCTCTCCTTTACAATGGAAATTTGATTAGTATTTATAGAGGTTTTCACCTCTTTCATTAAATACATTTGGAGGCAAGGTGTCAGCCACTCAGACACCAATAGCAGCAACTTTCTCCTTGACAACAACAATGAACCAATGAACAAATGCCAAAGAAAATATATACTGATTTTATCACATGGCATATCAGGCTTCAATAGGAATCAACGATCTGATTTCATTCTCTATGGTGGCACCTTGGAAATGCATACCCATGAAATCGTCGATGCCTCAAAAATATACAATATTGCACTAGAGTCCAAAGCACCTGGTAGTTTTGATGATAATATTGCCACAGGAATTAACTTCATCAATCTTAATTCTTCTTTCAAAGAAGATTTTCATTGAAAACATGAAATTTCACCAAATGGGCCTTCATCTTCAATTAGCCTGGAACGAGCTTTTCCTTGGAATTTGCATTTAATACTTTCATCCTATGTGAAATGAAATTGTACCCCAATATTTGTCCTTTTCTTCCAAATTTTTTTGGGAAAATATTCTACTGCCATAAGTGGGGCCAATCTTGGAAACTTGATTTTTTTTTAAATTAATGAGAACAAAGAAAGCAAAAGGCCTTTCGGAAAGCAAAAGGTATTTTGGAGAGCGAAAAAGCCATTTCGAAAAGCAAAAGGTATTTCGGAGAGCGAAAAGGCCATTTCGGACAAAAAGTGTTTCGAATAATGGAAAAGCATTTTACTTTAATTGCGCTCGAAATTACATCCATCAAAAATGTTCAATGTGTGAAAACACTCAAAAAGCATTTGTAAGTTTTATTGGCAAATTTACAACAAAATTTCAATGTTGCAAAAATGCCAACATAATGTCATTTCATGTTCATTTGAATTTCATGTAATATGGATTTGGGAACCCTAACCCTAATATCATTTTTCTCAATATATAATTCCATAACACAAAGGGAGAGATGTGTTTTTTCATTCTCTTCATTATAAAAAATATTCTCCTTTTTTATTGTTTTATGTGGTTAAGCTTGGGCACATAACATTGATCCTTTCTACAAGTGGTATTAGAGCTTGGATGTTTGCCCCTACCACAACCAAACTTGGAGAAGCATTACATCCCCATCCTCTCCTTCTCAAAAAAAATATGTGATGAGTTGAAGGAGAGCATGAGGATGTTGCATGAGGTTTCATAAAAAATCCATAGATTTTATTTTTATTGTAGATATTAGTTTGTATATTTGTTTATAGGTATCCAAAATCTAGATCTGACCAATTTTGATGACCTTTGTGTAAAATGATCATGTTTGGTTTTACACAGCCATACAATATCCAGAATATATATTTGATGGATTTTGGCATCCTCTGTGTAAACTGGTTGTGTTCATTTTTACATAGCCATATAGTATCCAAAATCTATATTTGATCGAGTTTGGTGGCCTTTGTGTAAACTAACCATGTTTTTTTTACACAACCATACATACTACCGCATTAGCACTATAGTAGCACTCCATCTACACTCCAAGTCTACTTTTAGTTTTCATTTGCTTTCTTTCATTACAAATCAATTCACATCTTTGCATCATTCCTAAAAGGAATGCATCCAATGACTCATTTCGTAGCCTAGCCTTGTGATAGGGTGCCACTTCCTTGGTGGTGGAAAATTTGCATTAAACCTTATGAGTCAAATATGGACTATACATAATGATAACACATAGTGAAGGGGGTTATCCATACCTACAAACCTTTGAAAAGGGATCATCCTTTTGATTATGCTTAGAAAACTAAAAACTCTTAATCAAGATTAAAATTAAGTTGGTCCAATATCTATTATAGTTATGGAATGGAGCACATACTTCTCTTCAGAGAGTATATCATTGACCATAGTAAAATGAGTGAGGACTGGTAGGACTTGGGCTCCATCACGGCTTGGATTTCATCACCAAGCATTTGTATGTGGGAATCCATGTGAAGGCCTTAATTTGAGATAAGCTCATTATACCTCTCCAACTTTTAGCACCTCACCTACTTGTAATCATAAGACTGAGGTTACTAGTTTTCACATCCTATAATTTAGTATTCAGTTGTGTAATATAGTGTTAGATATATTGGCCTACACATTAATCTGTTGGAGATATTAGATTTTACATTCATCTACATTATTTCAGTTTGGGCTACACATATTTTTTTTAGTACTTCAAATTTGGCCACATCATCATCTTGTTGCATTAGGAATCATAGCCACTTGTACAATTCATCATTTGTAAAATAGATTCCACTTGTATGGTGAGCAAGGTCTAGTGGATCACATTCATTCATTGTCATCACTTGGCTTATTATTTACTAGCACATTTTACCTCACTTAGTCATATGTTCCTTGTTCACACCTTGACACACCTCTTTTAGGTCTTTGTAGTGTCATAGGTCACAATGAATTTCAACTTCAAATAAAATATTGGATGTACCCTCAAAGTTAAGGATAATTAGTATCAATGGTTCATAGGCCTTAGGACAACTACAAAATTTGAGAACCTATGGCACAACCATATGGATGCAAATACCACACCACCCATAGATGTTGTTGCCCTAGAAAATTTTTAGATATATGATGATCAAATTTGTGACAGCATCTTACTTGTCACATAATAGCGCCTTCATTATTTGATTGACAAAGCCAAGCATGACACAGCATGGTCAATTATTGAAGTCTTCAAGAAAAAAATTGAAACCAAATTTGAACCTAGAATTTTTTCATCTTGTCATAAAGATGAATCAAATAAAGATGCAAAAATTACACTCTAGTTCCACCATAAACCCCATTCACCATATTAAACAAGTCATTGATAAAGACTTCAAAAACCAATGTATCACATGGGCTTTCCTCATTTAGTCATGTCTTCACATTCCAGACTACAATAACTTGCTTGCCAATTTATCAGCTAGTAGAAACTTAAAAACTTTCAATTTTGAAGCCTTATCAAAAAAAATCATTGACTTGACAAAATATTTGACACAAACTTCACTAGTTTTGACTCTGTCGACTTAGCCTTTCAGGTGGATGAAGATGTAAATTTTTCAAACAATCAAGGTAATAAAAGTTGTGGTTGATGCCATGGTTGAGGTAAAGGTAAAATACAAGGAAAATGTTCTAACAGTGGTCAACATGAACACTCACAACATCAAACTAGTCAAAAAAAACATAATCAAGGACAAATAGAATAGATTAGTACCTCTCAAGGAACTGGTAACTCAAATATTATGTGCAAACATTATAACAAAAAAGGGCACTATGCCATTGATTGTTGAATTACAACACACAAGATCAAGAAATTTCAAAAGCACAATGTGTATAATGTAAATGAAGATTACTCTTATCCAAACATCTTCCAAAGTGCTCAATTTGTGTATACCTATATCATCAGCACATAGACACCTATATCCATCTGTTGACCATCCTAGAATATTCATTTAGGCACATTCAAGATATATTGGCTATGAAATTCTCATCCTACATTGGAACCCATTGGAGTTGCCCACAACATAGCCTCCACCAATAGTTCATGGATCATGGATAATGGAACCACCCAACATATGACTTCTAGCAATAACTTCTTTGAAGAATTCAACTCAAAAGTATTTGGTGTAGTTCACACGACTGATAAATCCTCTCAACAAATTGAAGAAGCTAGAACTATTCAATTGAAACTTCCTAGATTACCTAATTGTTGGCTACTTGATGTTCTCTACATCCATACTCTGAAGTAAAATGTATTGTCACTATCCACACTCATTTACCATGGATTTTATCTAAGTGTCACTACAAAATATAAAACTCTTTGAGTCATTCATTCACCCTCTAAAATAGTGGTTATGATCGGTTCCTTAGATGGAAAACTCATCAAACTTGCTAGATTGAAGTTCACATTACCAAAGCTAACATGGCACTTAATGCCACCTTAACTCCCAAGAAATTTTATGTTCATGCATTATGGCATGCTTGCATGGGTTATTTCAAACTTGATCGATTGAGACAAATGGAGTCCACCGTTAGTCAACTACCACACTTATCTTCCAAACCCATTAAATGTGAAGCATACATCATTGCCAAATCCTCTCAATAGCATTTTACAAAGAGCCAATGGAATTCCACATTAAAACTATAGCTAGTTCACTCAAAAATTTGTGGGCCAATGCCTATTCTCTCATTAAAAGGTAAAAGGTATTACATCACCTTCATTGACAAATTCTCAAAGAAGCTATGGATCAGATTTTTTGAGAAGTATGAAGCTTTTGAATTCTTCAAAGTATTCAAGGCTCTTATAAAATGAGAATCATGTTGTATAATTAATATCTTTAGGAGTTATAATGGTGGTGAGTACACCTCAAATGAATTCACATATTACTTATTCTCACATGGCATCAAACATCAATTGGTAATACCATGCACACTTTAGCAAAATAATGTTGTTGAGTGGATGAACAGGACAATTACAAATATGGTATGTGCACTTCTTCTCTACAAAAATGTGCCTCCATATATTTGCATTGAATCCACCTGGACTGCTATGCATGTACTCAACATAGTGAGTCCCTCAAAACCTGGCCCATCACCTCATGAAAAATGGACTAGACACCCCCCCACCATCAACCACTTCAAAATATTTAGCTCCATATATAATGCTCATATTCTTCTAGAGCACAAAAACAAACTTAAATATCAAGCTATTAAAGGCATCTTTGTTGGATACCTATGGATCATAAGGAATACTAGTTATTTATTCCTTCACATTGTAAAGTAATTGTGATATGTGATGTGTTTGTAGAAATTGAAGAACAACTAGTTACATTTGGATACCATAGGATACAATATTTAGCCTAGATCAAAATATGCTAACATATATGATGTTCAAATTCTAGCTTTTATGGAGGAGATGTTGAAAAGTTACCCAAATATCTGAAATCTATAAATCAACCCACAAGTTCAGAGGAACTAAACTATGATACTGAGTAGATATCTATATCTTTTGCACCTTCTACCCCTTCACATAGTAATGTTGATCACGGTAAAAGTATTGTTTCACATCCATCTTCGTTAGCATCCTCTATACCTAATGATCTATTCCAGGATCATGATGAAAACTTTGAGGTAGGTGAGACATCCATACTACTCCCCACTCGAGGAATTCATGAAGCTTACTAGCTCTTAAAGAACATCAAACAAGATGAAGCAAGAAAAATAGGCACAAGAGGTACCCTCAGAGCAAGAGTGCATGAATCATTACTTGTTGAACTAGATCCTGTAGAACTACACCTTGCTCTAAATAATGAACCTCTCATGTACCAAGAAGTTTTCAAACACACAACTTGGAGACATGCAATGAACCAAGAGTATGAATCTTTGATCAAAAATGGTACTTGGGAGTTAGTCGATCTACCACTTGGAAGAAAGGTAGTTCAAAACAAATGGGTGTACAAAAACAAGTATAAATTAGATGGCACCCTTGATAAACACAAGGTGATATAAGTGGCTAAAGGATTCATGCAAAATCAAGGTATTGACTACATTATAGTATTTGCACCTACCACAAAATGGCCCACAATCAGGACTCTTGTAGCCTTAGCTACATAACAAGGTTGGAATATTCATAAATTAGATGTAAAGACTACTTTCTTGAATGTTGAATTGGAAGAAAAAATATACATGGCATAGCCAGAAGGTTTTGATATTGTAGGACAGGAGCACAAGGTATGCAGACTCAGGAAGTATTTATATGGATTGAAGCAAGTCCCTCGCGCTTGGTTCAGCAAGTTGTCAGATCAGATGAAGCAAATTAAATTTGAAGTGTGTTATTACCAAGACATTAATGCAACATTGTACATCAATCACAACAAATATAAATTCACATACCTCATAGTCTTTGTGGATGACATGCTTCTAATAGGTAACAGTGAACACATAATCAACATAGTGAAAAAGTATCTTGCAAAGACTTTTGATATATCCGATCTAGGATTGATGAAATTCTATTTGGGTATAGAAGTAACTCAAGAAAATGGTAAAATATTCTTGACCCAAGAGAAATACATCAAGGATATTTTGGATAAGTTTCAACTCAAATATGCATACCCTATGACAACACTAATGGAATCAAATCTGAAACTCACCGTGGATGATGACACACTAGAGGTAGATGAAACACTCTATAAAAGGTTGGTTCATAGTCTCATATATCTTACTAACACAAGACTTGACATTGCTTATGTAGTGGGGATTCTTCCAAGGTACATGACCAAGCCAAAGGAGAGTCACTGGCAAGTGGTAACAAGAGTGTTGAGGTACCTAAAAACAACCCGTAATTATGGCTTGTTGTATGAAAAGAATGCAAATTTCAAATTCATCACATACACAAACTCAAACTTACCATGTATGGCCTTCTTCAAGATTGAAGTGGAAATATTTCAAGTCAACAATGAATAATTTGGTTCAAATATCCTTATGGTCATTTACTCATCTTACCGTATTGCATGGAGTGCAAGTCGCTGCAACCGCAAAATGTGTAGAATAAATAACTAGGTATGAGGCATATTTAAAATTTGATTTTTTTTATTTTTTTGTTATTTTTAAAAATTTTGAGAATTTTGATATGGTAGATATTTATTATTTTCCATTTTATAGCTCCTCATGGTGATAAATTTGGAGCATTTATTGTTGGTTTCTAGCCTCTATCGATAGCCATGGTTGGTTTTTGTAATTTTCTTAGTCGTTGTTGTTGTCAGCAGTCGGGGTTGCCCTGATTCATGCTTGTTGTTGCCATCAACGACCAAGGGAAAAATGAAAAATATAAAAGAAAATTTAGGGTTTTTACTTTTCATTATTTCCATATGGCTTGAGTGAATAGTGAGAGCTCTGAGGGGAGAGAGAATATAATATGAAATACTGCTGAGATTTCCTTTGACCACAATGGTGAATCAGTCGGAGGCTTCCATGGCAAAGCTAGAGCTCCTAAGGTAGATTCTTTATCTCTCATTTGTAATTTGAGCATTAAAAGGAACCTCACTAATTAATGAAGCTAAAAGAACCTCATTAAACTATAAGTAAATAACCTCACCTTAGTTAGTTTTAGCATTAGGCTAGCTTAGTGGGAGGGTTTAATTTGATTTTGGACTTTTGGTGGCAGAAAATGATCCTGTAAGGGGTCTTTCCCATAGCTACTATTGGCATCAACGGCTCCCAATTTATCAATTGGGGGTCATTATCACTATCAACAGCTAGATTCAAATACCAATAGTCAAAAAATTGATCGTTGGTGCTAGTCATTGTCGACGTCAGTGATGGCCACGACAACTACTATTGACGTGAGCATCTAGGGAACCTTAACTAAATTTTTGAATTTTTTGATTTTTTTAGATTTTTGAGGTTGATTATGCACTTAGTTTCCTACATTTTAGACCTTGACTGCACGGGTGTGATATCCCGATTTATTATTTGGTCTATTGCCCAAGTTAGATCGTACTGATTGGGAGTGGCCTGGAGCCTTAGGTCTTGGCTACATACTCATACTACTGATTATATGGTTGGATGAGGCTTACATTATAGCCCTATCCCATCGATGGGATGGTAGGACTAATACCTTTAATATTTTGACTGGAAAGATGATGGTGACACCTAAGGATGTCTACTAGATCTATAGGATTCCCATAGATTGATGGGTGATCACCTCTTCGGCTACTTCAGCAAAGACTATCATCTTTTAGAGGGTTTTTGGAAATAGGGCTATTGAGGCACTAGGTAACATTGAGCATGGAGGTATACCAATGATCTATTGGTATAGGTAGCATGTTTTCTCAAAATGCCAATCTATTCTTATGCACATGATCTGTAATGTGCTTCTACTAGATATGTCAGGTGTAAGGTTTCCTTGGAACCTCTTAGCAATGGTAAAATACCTGCTCAAGAGTACGATAGAGGAGCCACTCATCATGGTGTGGGGGATTACACTCCTAGCCCAGCACTATGATGAGCTATACCAGATTATGTAGTTAGGGTGAGTAGGTGTGGGATGTAGCTTACTACTACATATCTGGGGGTGGGAGCATATCCAAATAGATAGACCTAGAGGATTACCCCTAGAGATTATAGTAGTAGTGACGGTGGTCCAGTGCTATGGTGCTCATTGTCCACGGGACTTAGAGACACGTAAGAGCAAGTCTCACATTGGGATCTATAGCATTATAGGGACTCACTGATAGGAATCCAGGTGAATCAGATCATATGGAAGCCCTACTTGGGTTATCCAACCTAGGAGGAGGTAGATAGGTACATGTCTAGGATGAGGTGTGACTGATGAGTTATTGGGTGTAATCTCAAGATTTAGGAGTTCTTTCACTTCTCTTATGTTACTAGATAGTCAAAATTTAGGTAGGACATACCATAGGAGCTAGTCTTCTACCATCGCCTAAAAGTAGAGACACAGCTTTCATGGCCACGGATGACAGAGTTGACATATGAGGATGATGTTATAGGTGACATAGGGGTAGCATATGTTGGTACTATAGATGACTACGATACCTGGTGGACCACTAGGCTATGGTAGGGTGACAATCCTTTGGGCTGAGCTAGGTATGGAGAGATAGTTGAGGCTGAGGGAGGTGATGTTACTCTAACTGCACTTGATGACCCACATGGATGATGAGTGTGTTCTATGATTAAGGGTAAGTGGGTTCAAGCTACTACATAGGTAGAGGAGCCACAGGATGAGGAGGGTGAGGAGTATACCCCTAATACCGATGAGTCACCATTGCAAGCTAAGGTGCATAGCTTATGGGTAGAGCTACAGACATCCCACCGTTAGATCATGGAGATAAACACCTCTCTTACTACAGTATAAAGCTATCTGATTGCAGGTCAAGAATGATGGTAGGGGTATGAGGAGGAGAGGACTATCTGTTAGGCTTAGCTATATTCAACACAGACCTTGATAGACAAGATCAATTCCTAGATGGATTTGTTGCAAGTACAGTTGGATGCTAGGACTACTAAGAGAGATAGTCTCAGGATACAGTTAGGGACTCCTACTACTGCTTAGGTCACACCATCCACTCCAACCACTTAGGGATATGTAGATTTAGGTACACCTACTATAGGAGATGTAACAGTATTACAAGCACAGGTGGCTTCTACTCAGCCAATATGACGCAAGGCACCAGTCTGATGGTACATATATTCTGTAACTGGAGGGATAGGTGGCCATTCTAGGGGGTACTCTACCTATGTGGTCTACTATAGGAGGATCACATAGGAGTCAAAGTGATTCTAGACATTCCTTAGTCCATCCTAACCATAGATCAGGGACTCAATCCAAGAGACCAGTGGGTACCAGATCTAGGCAACCTCACAGAAATGGAGTTGAGTGAGGAGGTGACTCAGGGTATGCAGGCTTTGTATGATAGATATTATATCTTGTATCATTTTTTAGTGTAGGGTCTGATGACCTACTCTATTGTAGCCTACGAGCATTTTTTACCTCTTCTATGTACATTTTGATGCACATATTTTTATATATACTTTGTTATATATGGTTCATTATGTGTATCATTTTATTGCTTTATATTATTGTTATGCATATGTATGCAATTCTTATATGATGTTTTGATTATGCTTATATATATGCAATATACTAATGACATGCACTAGCTAGATGATAGATGTATGATTAGCTGCTATGATCTATATGTATAGATGCACTACTATATATGCATATATGGATATAGTGATGTATGTTAAATGTATGTTTAACTTATTTTAATTGTTTATGCATTTAATCTATGTGATATGATATGATACATGATGTGTAATGTAATGCACTGATTATATGATAATGATCTAATATAAATAAACTTGTATGCTTTAATCACTTAAAACATAATAAATGAATCTAACATGTGTTTAACAAACTAATGGATGACACCATTGAATGTATAAAAATCATGAATAAAAATGGTAACTCTTATCATAAGAATTAATTATTTTAGCATCCATTATTTTTATACATTCAGTGGTGTCATCCATTAGTTTGTTAAACACATGTTATCATAAAAATTAATCATTTTAGCATCCACATGTGAGATGAGATGATGTGAGATGTAGGGTTTTCTCTTATAAGCTTCTATAAATTAAAATATATACATATAATATTCTATGGAGATCTAAATATCATTGTTGATATCCATTCGGTATCTATCCTACTTCATGAACACCCTTTAATAAACACAACCTCGTAAAGAAAATTGGTGATTGATTGATGAGATGATTTGTTGCTATAGGGGATTTTTGAGGTTTTCCATGAGATTCAAACACCCTAGTTGATTAATCAAAAGTTGTATAATGACTATACAGGACTCCTAAAAGATAAATCTTTTTTTATGAAGCCCAAGATATTCATTATCCCTATGTGTAAAAATGAATATATTAGATGAGACATAAGACTACCTCATTGTTAGGCAAGATTCATTCAGTCCATTGTTGTAATGAGGATCACCAAATTTTCATCATGATCCTAAGTTTGAACACAGTTGGACTAGACTACTAGGTAATACATGCCACCTAAAGCTAGCTCATTTGTAAATTGCTTAGAACTACCCCATTTCTAGGCAAGATTCATTCAGCCCATTGTTGTAATGGGAATCACTCAATGGCTTCAAATACTGGCCCTTCTAGGGATTCAAGCTCTTCACCCCCTTTTTTTCTTTTTATTTATTGGGATACTTGCTCATGCTTAGTGATGAAAATCATTGTTTATTTTACATTTTTTTTTAGCAAGGGATTTGCTTTGATTTTGGGAATTTGCTTATTTTGTATGAAAGCAAAGGATTTCTTTGGGTAGGGAGGAGCTTGTCCTTTTTCCAATGATCAACATCCGATACCAAGCACATCACAATATAAGCAAGTAGACACCTTTCACTTAATGTGAATAGGACCACTTTTTAGTGTTCATCTTTCCTTATTCAAACTAGGATTATTAATGTTGTAAATGTGATGGGATTTTGATATATGCAAGGTGCTATCAAAACTAGACCTCATCTCCAAAAGAAAAGATAGCTTTCTACAAAATATGAAAAGATCACTAGGTATGTTTGAATGACCGAAAAACCCTAGTATATTTCTTATAGCAACTGATGGAATTGTGTTGAAAAACATAATTACTCACAAGGGTGATGGATGATGATGATGTAAGGATGCATGATTGGCATACAAATGTGATGTCATTTGTAAGATTGTAAACACAACCTATCCTAATTCAATTTCAATGGATGAACATGCCTAAATGCAATGCAATTAAATGAATGCATATGATGCAATACAAAATGTAAATTTTTTTGTGTTTTTGATGTTTTGAATTATTTTTGAATTTTTGACTTTTCAATTATTTTTGGATTTTTAATGATTTTATGATTTTTGTTTATTTTTATGTTTTTAAGGGGAAGGTACGCTACCTTAGGTACCCCCAATTTGTGTGCCCCTCAATGGGAGTGAGGTAGGTGTGATACCTTTAGAATTCTCACTTTGCTTCATTTCCTTTTATGTGGATGCAGAAGCAGGTGAGCTACCTTGAAGACCCCCAGTGTGTAGGTCGTCCACTAAAATGTAGTCGGTCTATTTAGGAAGAGTGACAAAAATAAAATCTCCCTGTTGAGGCTTAGAACTTTGTGAAGTGTCAATGTCCTTATGGGGTAATATAAATGACCCATCTGGGGATATGGTCTTCTTATCGATAAGATTCTAGACTACATGTCTAAAGACGTGATAATAGATAATATCATGACCACTCACTCGATGATAGAGGCAAGTGTGATCCTCCCTATGAGTTTTGGACCTATATGGGTTGTGCGGGGGTATGTCTAGCAAGAATATTATCTTTGTTTCTTACAACTTATGAATGATGGTGTCCATGGATTCGATTAAAGGCATCAAAATACGTTGATTATATTGTTGAAAAGGATGATGCAGTGGCTGAGATATAGGTGTCTCAATAATTTTCGTAGGTGACTCTCCTCATCTATTTGGTATAGGTGAAGTACCTTCAAAAATTATCACTTACTGATATTTGGTATTGATAAGGGTATCAATGCGAAGTTGATTCTTCTTGATGATAGTTTGTATTATGTTCCTTAAACTACAACATGATTGAATATCATGACCATCTAATTGATGGTACAGGTAATGCAAGTCTTCCCTATATTCTTTAGGTTTCGAATGGTTTGGATCTAAAGGATGAGCCTTGGGTAAAGTTATGGTTTTTGCCTCGCATAATCAATTAAAATTTGATATTATAGATTTGAGCAAAGGTGTGTAAACATGATGTGAATGGCATTGCTACTTTTGGATCTGATCATGCAAGATTGCATTTTCCTGAGACTGTATAGGGGTTGTTCAACCTCGGATGTGATTTTCTTCTGTAGCTCCATGCTTGTGAGATGATGCATTATCTACTATAACACATCATTTTGATGACCCATTTGTGCCTCTATCCTATCTAGGTGATCTAGGATATGTTGTAGGGTCGATGGCAAATATTGCTCGCTTATGCTAGGTGATTGTAAGGATGGCACCATTGTGGAAATGATGGATGGAATTTTAGGATGTTCATCCTATGTTACCAAATTGATCATTTCAATAAATCCTTCACCTAGATGAGGTGTGCATGCCCCATTACTTTTCTTAGGAAGTTCTTGACTATAATCTTGTCCCCCAATTTTAGGTATTGAATCAAGTATGGTGCCTATGGGTGAGGATTCGACAAGATAAAAACCTATATCCTTCATTGACTCGAGGATAGGTGTGAATGTTGTATCTTTCATTACACGCTCACCTAACTTGAGACTAGTTGAATGAGCTAAATCATGAAGCGGGTTGGATGTCGATAGTCTAGGTGACACTGACTCGATGGGCACCACTATGATTTCCTCCTCATATTTAGGTAAAATGATATCTTGTGTCATAGTGATGGGATAAGGTGGTGGAATCTCCTTGATTGGCTCCTTAAAACTTTCTCCATTAGAGGATGCTGATGATGTAGAAGGGACATATGGAGGAATCCATAATGATGGTGGATATGAAGTGGGTGATGATGGCTTCACCACTGCATTGAGCCTCATAGTGTGTTGTTGCCTATGGGCACTAGGAGTGGGCACTTCTTCATGCATTACCTTACATGATTGTTCTTTGTGTAAATTTTATTCAAGGATTCTCTCTTCACATAGGCAGTGTTCATACAGTTGTTGGCGATGCAACCTCTATCACTTTGTATGCTTATGATCTAAATGTGCTTGCTCATGTTGCAAGTCTTCCAATCTAGATCAAAATAATTTCTCTCTTTGATTAGCTTTAGGTTGAGATAGTTGATTTGTGTGATCCATTATGTACGATCGATGATTTCTCACCTCACTGAGAGGGGATTTATCTATGTTAGGTTTTGAAATGGGTGTGGAAACCCTATCACCTTGGTTATTAGATCATTTTACGATGACTATCAGGGCATTGTGCAGGAAATATGAGATCCTCAAGAGAATAGTGGGTGCAACGACTATCAGGGTGTCGTACGAGAATGGGGAGATCCTCAGGACTACAATGAATGTGATGACTATCAAGGTGTCCTAAAAAAATAGTGATATCCTTAGGCCTATATTGGATGTTTTTAAATCCTCTTCTTAAGTTTTTTGCTTCACTAGCTTGTGATTGAGCTCGGCTATGCATAGTTGTCATGATGTGGTGACTAGGCAAATATTGAAGGAAACCCACACTGAAGAAAATTTTGACTTCCAAAAAATGTCATGGGTGTTATATACCAAAAATATAAATGTGACGAGTTGATCACAATGGGTTATGACTCCGAAAAGTGACTTTCTGGTCAAAATTTGTATTTTTGGAATATTTGGCCAACCAGGGCTCATGGCAAAATGACCAATTTTAGAAATTTTGGGAAAAATGCAGAGCTAGGTATTAAAAATGGTATGAGAGGTGCACAAGGGGTTAACTAAGACAACAAAATAAATTTGGTAATTTTTTGGGTTGTCTAGGGATTTTTATGGCTGCTTTAGTGTAGTTTTTCCTATGTTTGGCTTAAAAATCACTCAAGAATAGAGTAATCATAAAACCAACATAACGTTTTTATTATAGCTCTGATTTGCACAATTTTTGATTCGTTGGATGTAGAATCAAAAAGTAGTTTTTTTTAATTAGGGTTTGGTCCCAAATCAAGGATCTTATGTTGATTACCCAGCTAATAAATAAACACACAAAGTAGACAACATGATTATCTCTTTTAAGTTTTCTTTGTGATCCTTAAAACTATTTAGTGTTTTTTGATTTGTTGATAGTATAATATAACTCTTATCGTGTTTTGCAAAAGTTGATGTTATACTCAATTTATTCAAAGGTTTTCACCTATATACTCGCACACGCTAGAATATGGGGATTAAAAATATGCTCGATAAGGTAGCATAGGTACTACCAACCCTCACCCAACACACCACAGTTAACTATACACCCTCTGAAGAGGAGTGCATGTAATTTTTATGGATAGAACAGTTCTTGGGTTGGCCTTGGCCATAGACAGGTTTTGATGATACAATGTCAGACAAGCTTGATAATAACTTCCACTATTGGTCTTGATCAATGGGTTGGATCTGAAAGCCCAACATCATTGATGTTTAATTAGAATCATGGTGTTGAAGAACACAATATTATACTGATAGGGAGGGTGAAAATTATAAGATCACTTTTTACTTTTCTTTTCCAAATAGTATTATCCAATATAATCAATGGCAATATCAATAGAAATAACCAAAGCAATGCACAAATCATCACACATAATAGAGACACCAATTTAACGTGGTTCACCCAATGTGGGCTACTCCACAGAGAAAATATTTCACTAAATTCTCAATCAATCTCTTGGGAATCCTTTCCCTATTACAATATTTATGGACCTCTATCCAAAGGAGACACCAATTCCCTAATAAATTTTGTGGATCTTTATCCACAAGAGCCACCAATCTCCTAAGCTCTGATTGGTGATATTCTAGAAAAACTACTAACCCCACTGCTCTGGCTAATGGATCTCTATCCACTAAAAACACCTATGCTCACTACATTGGCTAATGGATATTTATCCACTAGAGACTGTCGTCCTCTATAATCTATCATATTCAAAGCTCTGTCACAAATATTCACTAAACTCAGTCCTTTAGTCTAGCACAAATTTTCTCAATATTTGTCTCTGGTCTAGCACAAACCTGTCCTCAAATTTACAACAAACTCTATCCTCAAATCCATACTAAACATAGTCCTTCGATCTAGCACAAATTTATCCTCAATATCTATCCTCTGATCTTGCACTAAACATAGTCCTTCGGTCTAACACAAGTGTGTCCTCAATCTTTGTCCTCAAGCCTTAACTCAAAGTTTGACGTAATCTTAAATTAACTTTGTTGGATCTGCTCCAAATATTAACTCAAGGTTTGAACAAATAAATCAATCAACTCTACTCTCAATTCTTTGCAAAGAATTGTCTCAAATCTGCCTTGTAAGCTTCCACAAAATCTCACACCAATCTATCCACAAGTCCTCTTTATAACTTGTCAAAATTGCTCAATAAGTCCTCACTATAACTTATCCAAATATTCTCTCAATCTATATTGTAAGATTCCACAAAAGCTCACACAAATCTCTCCACAAGTCTTCTCAAATACTTACCTCAAATATGCTCAACAAGTCCTCACTAGAACTTGTCCAATCTCATAGAAACATAAAGAGAATTTTTAGAGACTCGATATGCTCTACATTCATCACAATACTCAATCACTTTCAATCACTCTCTTAGAAACATACAGAGAATTTTTAGAGACTCAATATGCTTCTCATTCACCTCAATACTCAATCACTTTCAATCACTCTCTTAGAAACATATAGAGAATTGTTAGATACTCAATATGCTTCACATTCACCTCAATACTCAATCACTTTAAATTCAGAATATAGAATAATTTGTTTCACATAACTTGAACAATCACTTCACACATTCACTTGACTAGGCTCAACCAACTCTACTCTACTAATCAGTCAATGACATGATCTCTTTTCTCACAAACCCTAGTCCAAACATATGAATTCTCACTCAAATATTTCCAATAATGCTTTATTAATCAATCTCACATAATAATGATACTCATGTTCTTTCCAAACCCTAGTTCAAGTTCTTCACTCAAAAACTCACTTCAACAACAATGCTTATAAGACAATATTCACATAACAATGATACTCATATTATTTGCAAACCCTAGTTCAAGTTCTTCACTCAACTCAAACACTTCAACAACAATGCTTATAAAATAAGGTTTTATCAACAACTCTTAATTCTAGAAAACCTTGAAGCATTAATTCAAAACAATCTCAACAATGCTAACCAAACAATCCTCTTCACTCCAACTTTCCATTCACAATTTTCAACAATCACTCGCTAGGAATAATATGCCCATACCTTTTGTTGGATGTAGAAGTGCCTTTAGAAAACCTATCTAAATAATAATTTATTCTTTCCAATTCCAATGGTTAAACACAACAATATCACTTCAACATTTTCCAAAAATATTCCTTGGACATAAAACAATCACAACTCAATTTATGCATTATTGCTCCCTTTTAAAATTAACACTCATCATAACATACATAAAGATAATTTCCTTGATACACCTTATAAACTCCAACTTAAAATAATATCCAACACCATAAAAATATCAACCAAACACCTTACAATATTTTCAAAACATTTGAGCAAACAACAATAAAATTTTAATTTTGCAAAAACCCTTATAACTCCTTTAGCAACCTTAGAACAAATTTAAATATGCAAAAATTAATTTTTAAATGCCAAAACTATATTCTCGAAATTTTCAACGACCAATTTACAAGCATACCTCTTTCTTCCCCAAAAGGGGATTCGACGAGATTTGATCCATCGTCTCCTATATCCTAAGCACCTTAGCGCTTGGGAGCCCCATCGCATGGGCTATGAATTCCCATGTGAAGGAAGGTAGAACCCCTTCCTCTTATGCCTCCACTCGTCGTCTATTTCTCACAAAACTTGCACACACTTTCCTTGCTTTGGACATAGCGCAATTCATAAGGCTCATAATTCTAAAGCTCGCAATAATAATTGAAGGCATGGTAAGGTTTGGTAGGGTGGGAGTTCCCCCTTATATACACATTTTTAATTTCTCCTCACATCGGTAGTGCTTTATTCAAAATCAAATTTTGAATATTAAATTTGATAACCCACCTTAGGGTTATTTAACCTTAGCTTAAATTAATTTATAATTAATAATTAATTTAAATAACTTTAAAAGTTTAGTAAATTAACTAATAAATAAATATAATATATAATTTAAAATTAATTTTAAACTTCCTTTGTATAATATTATAAAAGAATATTATTGGGCTTTTTCTTGCACTTTGGACCTCATCTGACTTCCTTGAACCAGATCTTGAAACTGAAACTGAAATGGATGTTGCCAACTGAAACTGCCACTTATTGGTGTTGAAATTTCGACATCAATGACAACTCACTCTTGACATCAATGACAACTTATCACTCAAAATTTCCAAAAATATCCCCCTTTGTCATTGATGGCAACCCAAATTATTTTTACCAAATCTTTACATTTTTCTTGTTCTGCTCCCCCTAGGAAAATGCTCCACTTGACTCAATGCTTCCTCCTTAAACAAAATCTCTCCCCCTTACTCAAATCTCTCCCCATTTTACATCAATGGAAAAGGGTCACCTTTGGGGCTTGGGGATAAGAATGAATATTTTATCTTAGCCCCTCCCCCACCTCCTCTTGAGGTGGTTAATTCTGAGGTGGGAGTATTTCTACTCCCATCAAGCACTAGTCTTTACCTTTATCCTCTTTCCTTCTCATCTGATCCTTCTAATTTCTTTGATTTTTCCTATTCCTGTTCATATTCATGTCCACATTCATGTTCCTGTTTATATCCATATCCATATTCATGTTCATTTTCCTATTCCTATTCTTGTTCTTATCTATATTCTTGTTCCTGTTCCTATCCATACCCATATTCTTGTTCCTATTCCTATTCATGCTTGATTCTGGAATGTCTGCTCTACACCATTTTTTTGTATGTCCATCATTATTTAACTTATAATACTTAATGTTATTATTCCTTGGAGGTGCAAATGTCTTAGGATTTCTCCTAGTGAAGCCATATCCTTTTTTATCATGAACCCTGCAATCCATTACCTTGTGACCAAACTGATTACATGAGTAGCAATACCCATGGAAAATTTACCTATTTTTTAAATTCCCATTTTCCTCTATTTCAAGTGTCCTACATAGTGAAGCCATGTGTCCAAACCTGTGACATGAGAAACACCTTCCATTGAAATTTTCTTATCTTGACCTCATTGGTCTCTTAGTCTCTCTTAACCTATTCTGATTATTATTCCATTTGTTTCTTCTTTGTGCATTTTTCCTTTCCTTGTTGAACTTTCTATTATCCAACTCATCCTCATATGTCTCATTTTCTCTTACATTTTCTTCTTCTAAAGTTTCTTCTTTTGAAGAACTTGAGGTTGACTCTTCTTCTTGTTTCTTTTGATCTTGTTCAAAACCAAGACCTATTTTATTTGTTGACCTTCTTTGTACTTTGATCATCTTATACACAAACTTTGAGATTTTTCTAAACTTGTGTAGATTATCCTCAAATTTTTCTAAATCTTCCCTTAGTAGAGCTACTTCTTTTTCTAACCTTTCACGTTCTAAGACCTTTACTTCTAACTTATCCTTGAACTTCTTTGTCTTAGCCATTGACTTGTTTAGATCATCGATAAGCTTTCTTTTCTCTTCATCACATTCTTGAAACTGAAAATCAAGGTTAGAGTTTTGCTTTCTTATCTTCTTTACTGTGCCAAGAGCATAAATAAGTTCTGCCTCAAGATCAAATCCTTCTTTATCTTATTCTTCCTCTATTTTTTTGTCTTTGTCTACATCTTTATTTTCTTTTGACTTGTCTACTATAGGATCACCTTCTTCTTATTCTAGTGCCATTAGAATATTTTCTTTTGGTCCTTCAAGTGCATCCTCATATTCATCATCACTGAAACTATAACCATTCCTTGTACAAAAATCTTCAAGATGTCCAAAGTTACCACATCTAAAACACTTGAGAATTATTGGTCATCTTTTCTTGACTTCTTTTTCTTCAGTCATAAATATGACTTCATCTCTATCATTATCTGAAAAACTAGCATCACTATCACTTGAGTACTTACTTGCCTTGTCTGCATAGTAGCTCTTCTTTTGTCTTTGAAATAAATTCTTCCCTTGTCTACTTTGTCCATACTTACCTTTCTTTTGGTACCTGTATTTTTCTGATTCCTTGTTCTTGTGATCTTGTTTTTCTTTATCATTGTTATTTTTAGATTCTTGACAATCAGTTGCATAGTGACCATACTTTTCATAATTGAAATATCTAACAGATTTTACATATTTGAATTTTCTTGAATCCTTCTTCCTTCTACCATAATTTGCTTCTTCATCACTGGATGACTCATTGCTTGATTCTGACTTCTTACCCTTTGTCTTCTTAATTGCTTTAAATGCTACTTCCTTCTCGGGATTAGGTTCTTTTGTTCTTAACTCAAAAGTTGTAAAAATACCAAGCAACATATCTCTTGTCAAAGAATCACCATCCTTTGATTCTTCTATAGCTAAAATATTTTCACTAAACCTTGTTGGAAGAGACCTTAAGATCTTATCACAAACATTTGATTCATCCACATTAAGTCCAAGTCCTTGCATAGCATTAACAACCTCATCTACCCGGAGTAGATAAGAACTAATGTCTTCCTCATTCTTCATTCTTAATTATTTAAATTGTCCTTTGAGATTTCTTATCTTTTCCTTTTTGACATTTTATCTCCTTCATATATGCTTTACAACTTATTCGAAATTCCTTTTGCATCTTTACAATGCATAACTTTTATTGATTATGTTCTATAAAAACCTATCAAACATGCATTCATTTATTTTGAATTGTAATGATGTAGAAGCTTACCTTCCTTATCTGTAGGTGAATCAACTGGTGGTATGTATCAATTTTCAACTGCTTCCCAAATTTCATTGCCAAGTGTCATCAGGTGAACCTTCATTCTCATACTCTAATATATGTAGTCACTTACATCAAATATTGGTGTTGAATTATCTGAGGACACATTCTTGGAATCCATTATGTTCTTGAAATATTTTCCTTCAAGTTGTTAAATTGTTCCGAAGAAACTAGCTCTAATACCAATTGAAGAACACAAGCTTATACTGAGAGGAGGGTGAACTGTATAAGATCATTTTTTACTTTTCTTTACCAAACAATATTATCCAATATAATCAATGGCAATATAAATAGCAATAACCAAAGTAATGCATAAATCATCACACATAATAGAGACACCAATTTAACATGGTTCACCTAATGTGGGCTACTCCACGGAGAAAATATTTCACTAAAATTTTCTCTATCAATCTCTTTGGAATACTTTCCCTATTACAATGTTTATGGATATCTGTCCAAAGGAGACACCAATCCCCTAATCAATTTAATGGATCTCTATCCACAAGAGACACCAATTTCCTAAGCTCTGACTGGTGATCTTCTAGAAGAACTGCTGCCCCCACTACTCTGGCTAATGGATCTCTATCAACTGAAGACACTTGTCCTAACTACCCTGGATAATGGATCTCTATCCACTAGAGACTATCGTCCTCTATACTCTGTCACCTTTAAAGCTCTATCACAAATCTACAATAAACTTAGTTCTTTAGTCTAGCACAAATATGCTCAATATCTATCTCTAGTCTGGCACAAACATGTCCTCAAATCCAAACTTTGTCCTCAAATATATACTAAATGCAGTCCCTCAATCTAGCATAAATCTATCCTCAATATATGTCCTTGAATCTTGCACTAAACACAATCCTTCGGTCTAGCACAAGTTCGTTCTCAATATTTGTCCTCAAGCCTTAACTCAAAGCTTGACTTAATCTCAAATCAACTCTGTTGGATCTACCCCAAACCTTAAATCAAGGTTTGAATAAATCAATCAATCAAATCTGCTCTCAATTCTTCTCAAATACTTATCTCAAATCTACCTTGTAATCTTTCACAAAAGCTCACACCAATTTTTCCACAAGTCCTCTCTATAACTTGTTAAATCTACTCAATCATTCCTCACTAGAACTTATCCAAATCTGCTCTTAATATGTATTGTAAGCTTCCACAAAAGCTCACCCAAATCTGTCCACAAGTCTTCTCAAAGACTTACCTCAAATCTGCTCAACAAATCCTCCCTAGAACTTTTCCAATCTCATAGAAACATAAAGAGAATTTTCAAAGACTCGATATGCTCTACATTCATCACAATACTCAATCACTTTCAATCACTCTCTTAGAAACATACAAAGAATTGTTAGAGACTCAATATGCTTCTCATTCACCTCAATACTCAATCATTTTCAATCACTCTCTTAGAAATATATAGAGAATTTTTAGAGACTCAATATGCTTCACATTCATCTCAATACTCAATCACTTTCAATCACTCTCTTAGAAACATATAGAGAATTGTTAGAGACTCAATATGCTTCACATTCACCTCAATACTCAATCACTTTCAATTTGAAATATAGAATAATTTGTTTCATGGAACTTGAACAATCACTTCACACATTTACTTGACTAGGCTCAACCAACTCTACTCAACCAATCACTCAATGACATAATCCTTGCTAACAAATCCTAGTCCAAGCATATGAATACTCACTCAAATATTTCCAACAATGCTTTATCAATCAATCCCACATAACAATGATACTCATGTTCTTTCCAAACCCTAGTTCAAGTTCTTCACTCAACAACTCACTTCAACAACAATGCTTATAATACAATATTCACATAAAAATGATACTCATGTTCTTTGCAAACCCTAGTTCAAGTTATTTACTCAACTAAAACACTTCAACAACAATGCTTATAAAACAAGGTTTTATCAACAACTCTTAATTCCAAAAAACCTTGAAGCATTAATTCAAAATACTCTCAATAATGCAAACCAAATAATCCTTTTCACTCCAACTTTCCATTCATAATTTTCAACAATCATTCGCTAGGAAGAATATGCCCATACCTTTTTTTGGATGTAGA
Organism: Wollemia nobilis; assembly: GCA_028583015.1. NCBI lineage: Eukaryota > Viridiplantae > Streptophyta > Pinopsida > Araucariales > Araucariaceae > Wollemia > Wollemia nobilis. Next base: position 28,265,550 of record JAQPPZ010015824.1, on the reverse strand, counting down.
AGTGCCTTTAGAAAACCTGTCTTAATCATAATTTCTTCTTTCCAATTCCAATGGTTAAACATAACAATATCACTTCAAAACTCTCCAAAAATATTCCTTGGACATAAAACAATCACAACTCAATTTATGCATTATTTCTCCCTTTTAAAATTAATATTCATCATAACATACATAAATATAATTTCCTTGATACACCTTATAAACTCCAACTTAAAATAATATCCAACATCATAAAAATATCAACCAAACACCTTACAATCTTTTCAAAACATTTTAGCAAACAACATTAAAATTTTAATTTTGCAAAATTAGCAACCTTAGAACCAATTTAAATATGCAAAAATTAATTTTTAAATACCCAAACTATATTCCCAAAAATTTTAGTGACCAATTTACAAGCATACCTCTTTCTTCCCCAAAAAGGAATTCGGTAAGATTCTATCCGTCGTCTCCTCTATCCTAAGCGCCTTAGCGCTTGGAAGCCCACCGCGTGGGCTACGAATACCCACATGAAGGAAGGTAGAATCCCTTCCTCTTATGCCTCCACTCACTGTCTATTTCTCATGAAACTTGCACACCCTTTCCTTGCTTTGGACGCAGCGCAATTCGTAAGGCTCACAATTCTAAAGCTTGCAATAATATAAAAGGCATGGTAAGTTTTGGTAGGGTGGGAGTTCCCCCCTTATATACACGTTTTTAATTTCTCCTCACATCAGCGGTGCTTTATTCGAAATCAAATTTCGAATATTAAATTTGATAACCCACCTTAGGGTTATTTAACCTTAGCTTAAATTAATTTATAATTAATAATTAATTTAAATAACTTTATAAGTTAATTAAATTAACTAATAAATTAATTTATAAATAATTTTAAACTTCCTTTGCATAATATTATAAAATAATATTATTTATTTGGGCTTTTTCTTGCACTTTGGACCTCATCTGACTTCCTTGAATCGGATCTTGAAACTGAAACCGAAACAGATGCTGCCAACTTAAACTTCCACTAATTGGTGTTGAAAGTTCGACATCAATGACAACTCACTCGTGACATCAATGACAACTTTTCACTCAAAATTTCCAATAGGTGTGTGTGTGTTCCTTTTAATTTTACATTAAGGAAAGATGCATCAAGAAGCATTCATGATTTTTCTCTACATGCCTAGAAAATAATGTTTCATTTTCAAAAAAATGCAAGACTAAATGCTCTTTAAAATTTAGAATGTCTAATGCAAAATTAACATGATATTAGCCTTTGATTAGGCCCCAAAAAAACAAACCCTAAAACACAGTCTAAACAGGGGCCGCTACTATGTACAATAGGCAATAGACTCGATCGCTATACAAAGTAGCAGTCAAAAAACCTAGTCGTTGCTTTTTAAGGCGGCTAACAATATAGGCCGCTATTCCTAAATGCGGCTAGCAAAAAACATGGAATTTTCATAAATTTACCTTTAAAATTTTGCTATGTTTGCTAATTAATCTGTAATTTGCATTCAAACAAACAAAATACAGATAGAATACAGAAAATACAGAGATGACCACTTACCATGGAATGCTCATCTGATGGAGAAACAGATTGCTGATTATTTTTATCTGTATTTTCTACTAGCTATTGTTGATTAGAGCGGCTGGGATGCTAGTCGCTAACATCATTTGTAGCTAGGACTACTAGCCACTGTCGCTCAAAGCGATTGAGCCTGCAATAGGAAAAACATAAAAACACAAGTTAGCAACACAAAAATATGGTCGGTTCGGTCATGATCGCCACTTGTATAAAGGTAAAAACCATGCATATACATTATTGCAAGCATATAAAAATTTGATAAATAAAATCAAGTAAACATTTGCACAAAGAAAATATATTTAATAAATTGGGGTTCTCTTTTATTAAAAATTATGAAGCTCGATTACAATCTCTCCCTCTTAGGGAGTAACTCAAATTGATACAAATGTTACAATAGTTGAAGCCCCTCAAAGAAGAAAGGTGCACTTGAACTGTATTCACTTTAACGCCAATTTGCTTGAGGGCTTACTAGGATGCTTCCTTCTCAAATGTTAAGAGGAAGAGTCTTGAAAGATGCTTTGTCTTTGAGATATATGTTATCTGCATGTAAGGAAACAACAAAGCACATTAGTAGCACATGAAACCTCTCATGATGAGGTTTATTTCTAAGAAAGTGCATGAAATAGAGAAAATATGTAAAGAATGCATGAAAATATATAAATATGCATAAAGTTGCCTAAAATATTGATAATAAAGCATGAAGCAAAGCTTGAAACATATAAAGGAACCTAAAGATGCATATAATCTTGCTAATTAAGCATACAAGGACCTAATATATAAAAGCATGTAAAGGAAAGCATGAAGTGCACAAATGAAAGCAAAGATGCCTATGAAACTACGAATAAATCATGGAAATGCATGAAATGTGATTAATATATTTTAAGTTAAGCTAAATGCATGCTAAGAAATGTAAATCTATGGTTAAATCGAAGGATTTTGTATGTCAAACCCTGGTCATTATATCTCATAGCAGTTGGTTTTGCTAGCCATTTTTGAGTCTAGTAGTTAATCTTGCGGGCTTCTATTGACAACAACAACCACAAGGAAAATATTTTGCTCTTGAAATCAGGCTTGATGATGCACCTCCATTGAATTGATGATCAAGGATCACCGGTGTGTCTAAACACAAATTTACGATTAAAATATCTTGAATTCATGATAGATTGATGTGAAATGGTAAGCTTACTCCTCAAGTTGTTAGAAACTCCATTGACACAACAACAAGTATCATTATCCAATTTGACAACACTTCACTACTCCTCAAGGGTTGTAAAGTCAGTCTTCAAATCGGTAGAGCTTCGCTACAATGAATTCAAGATCATTATGCCTCTTTGGGGGGTCTATAAATAGAATTCCCCAAATCCTAATATTGGCTTCTCAAGGAAGCCAATATCAAGAATAAGATGACTTGAGCAGTTGGGAGGAAACCTTTGGAAGCTTCCCATCCCAAAACCTCTCAAAAAATGTTGTAATTTAGATTGTTACAACTAATTTTTCTCAGCTCAAAAAGGCTAAGTTTTTTATAGGACTAGTCGCTCTTGCTCAGTGTAACTAGGGGTAGGCTACCCTTAGCCACTCTTATCATCAATATTTTGGATCTTAGCCAATGATGTTGTTAGTTACTAAGGTTTTATAGGCCTGTACTGCCTAAAATGAGTGATTAGAATCACTACTTAGTCTTGGAAAGGTCCAAGCTCATTCATATGGTCTGCAAATGTGCCCATATAATTAGTCTCCTAAACATGATGTATTTTAGGTATCTATAGAGAGCTTTCAGAGCTATAATTATGGAGGTTTTTTGGAGCTCAGGTTTTCAGAGCTATGGTTGTGGAGATATGGTTTTGGAAGGTGTGACAATGTAAAGTTAGGGTTTTCAAAGCTACAACTATGGAGGGAATTGATAGAGGTGTGCAGAGTGGAGGTTCCATGGGAGGAGCAAAATCTAAGCAGTGACGTCAAGAGATCTAGACCTAGAAGCTTTAGAGGAGATGACATCAATTTCAAATGTAATTTGCATGGGCAAAGGGGGTGCAGGGGCTTAGGGGGGCAGTGGCAACGTGGAAGATATGCAAAGTGATTCAGGTATTGATGGTAAATGGGACATGGTAGGTGGTCTCTTGGGGCTCTATCTAAGTTCTAATGTGTTTGACCTAGGTTTTGGGGGATCTAAAACACGTTATGTCTTCTACTCCCTCTATGGACAATTTAAATTATCCCTAGTTTTAAGTGTTATTGGGAGCTAACCCTATTGTTAAGACTCACTTTGATCTAGTTCTAGATATAGATGTTGATACTTCTTCTTTGTGAATTCCTCAACCTATTATTCATTGAATGATAATGGAATATGCAAACACCTTGGTTGGGAAGTTTATTGGGGTCTGACCAGATTTAATCTCTATCAAAAAATGGACTACTAAAAAATGGAGGTCAAAGGGAGATTTGGAAGTGGTGGTATTGTCCAAATTATTTATGCTCTTTAATTTTAAGACCTCAAAATATATGTATACTATGGTAATAAAGGGACCATAATTTTTTGGTCAAAAAGGCCTCTTTTTGAGGAAATGGTCCTCGAACTTCAATATATCCACCAAGAATGTCAATAGAGCATCCCTTTGGGTATGATACCTAGGTGGTCTTCTAGGATGATGACATCCTTAAGGGTATTGTTAAATCAATGGGCAGCTTTATTATGGTGGATCCAACTACTCAAGCAAAAATAATGATGGTTTTTTTTAGTAACTCTAATCTCTCTAAGCCTCTTCCTTCTTCTATTAAGTTGATTTTAGATTATGGAGTTTGGATCCTAGATATAGAATATGAAATCTCTATGTCCATTTGCATTAACTGTAACAGGGTTGGTTATTTACAGACTAAGTATCCTAAGAAGAAACTTCCTCAAAAGTAGGAGGTACAAATCTAGAGAGAGAAAAAATAATATTATTCTAAAGTTGTTGGGGTTTTTCTAGAAGTTGATGGACATTCTAAGGGTTTAGAGGTGAATCCAAATTAATTTGTTGTATTATAATATTTTCTACCATCTATTCTTGACGCTAGGTTGGACACTATTATAGATAAGGGATTTGAGATCCTAGATTATCAAGGGGATCAACTGCCTTCTTCTCAGGTTCCTTTATCCCCCTTTTAGGAGGCTCATGTTGAGGTGTTTTCAGGAGCAATTACCCCTATTTTGTATAATAAGAGGGTTGTTGCCCCTCTTGATAATAAAAAATATGAAGCTATCATAAAGTCTCTTTGGGATGTAGAAGCGGGATATATTTCTACAAATGCATCAAAAAGAAAATCAGAGGAGGTCTAGTCTTCCTCGGAGGAACATGGCTTTCAAAAAGTTCCAAACGAGCAAAATATGAAACTAAAGAAGATAGCTCAGAAGCAGCAACTTCTTCCTCAATCAGTAGAATCAACCAAGAAGGGAACGATTGTCTTTATGCGACCTATCATAAACACCCAAAAAATAATGAATCTAAGTAGTGGGAAGAGGCCAGGAAGACCAAAAAATATTAGGTGCTTTTAAATAAAATGGCTAAAGATGTGGATAATGGCTCCTGACCTACATTATCTTTGAGTGAAGGGAAGGCTCCACAATCCTTGAAGTAATGAGGATTATCTTGTGGAATATTTGAGGTATGTATGCCTCGACTAAACAATGAGTGCTAAAATATTTTAGATTAAGTTTCAATCTTGATATTGTTTTCTTACAAGAAACTAAGATGGGCAATGAGGATTTTGATATATTATGAAGGTTTTTTTGGAAGGGTGTGAAGGTGTAAGTAGGGTAGGTTGTGGTTCTTCTGAAGGTTTGTGGATGCTTTGAAATCTTGATTCTATGGAGGGCAAGCTCATTCATTAGTTTGATAGGTTCTCTTCTTTTTTATTATGTCGTAGAAAAATAATTTTTCTTGGATTTCTACCAATGTTGTGGATAGAAGGAAACTCTAGGTTGAATTAAAAGCCCTTGGTTCTTCATTTGACCTTCCATGGCTGCTTTTTGGTGATTTTAATTCCATTCTACTCCCTTGTGAGAAACTTGGAGGCTTGATTGTTTTTTCGAATAGTATGGAAGAGTTTGGTGAGTTTTTGACCTCCATGGGACTAGTAGATATTGATTTGCAAGGTTCTAAATTCACTTTGTCCAACAAAATAAGGGAAGGGGGTTTGATTCAATCTAGTATGGATAGGTCCCTTGCTTCGGTGAGTTGGCTTACCATGGTTTAGAATTTCTCTTTGAGGATTTTATCGAGAATTACTTTTGACCATAACTTGTTACTATTTGAATTCATGGAAGAGAAACATTCAAAAGGTTATCCTTTCAGGTTTGATACAGTGTAGCTTTATCATCCAGATCTTGAAGGCTTGATTAAGGCTTGGTGGAATATGAATTTCTATGGCACTAATATATTTCAAGTGGTCAAGAAGCTAAAAATCATCAAAGCTAACTTGAAGAGGTGGAATCGAGAGGTTTTTTGGAACCTCTTCCATAGGAATCAAAAGCTCTTTCAATAATTATAGGAAATTGAGGAAAAAGTTCAAAGTGAAGGTTGATCAAAGGAGCTAGCTAGCAAAGAGCAAATTACTCTTGCAAAATTTCATAATATTCTTGCAAGTGAGGAGTCTTTTTGGAGGTAAAAATATCAAGCTATGTGGCTTAAGGAGGGGGATAAGAATACCAAGTTTTTCCACCTCTCAACCTTGAAACATAGGAGTGCTAATAAAATAAGAGAAATTACATTGGACTTTGGTGAATGCCTTAAAGATAAGGAAGAAATTACTACTGCCACAATATCCTTATTTTAGGACTTATTTTCTAGAGATAGGGAGGAAGATAAGTATGCTTCAGAGGAACTTCTCAAAAATATTCCTCAAGTAGTGATGATTGATATGAATAATGCTTTGAATACCCCTTTTTCTAATGATGGGATTAGAATCATCCTATTTAGTATGAAAAAGGACAAAGAGCCTAGGCCATATGGGTTCCATGCTAGTTTTTTCAGAGGTTTTGGCACCTTCTTGGTTCGAATATTTTGGAAGCCTTAAGAGAATTCCAATCTTCTTCCTCTTTTCTGTAGGCTTAGTTATCAAATTTATCAAAATTTTTAGATAAAGTTGAAATTCATCAAATTCAAAACCCTAACGCATAAATTTGACAAATAAAATTTAAATTCAACAACAAAAATTTGGAAAAAAGAGACTCCATATATTTTGTGAACAAACCCTATATTCTGCTTAATCTGTAAATCTTCCTCAACAACTCCAACGATCAATGCTTCATGGTCCTCTCTAGAGTTGGGGAGATGGCATTTGTTTCTTCTTTATTGCTTCTATTGGTCAATGGCTCTATGGAACTCTCTGGAGAAATGGAGACTACATTTATTTCTTCTTCACCGCATCTACCACACATGGCCTCCTTCGTATAACTCTAGCAGTTTTCTATGCCAAATGTGAAAACTAAAAATAAAAAATAAAATGATATGTGAATAAACAAAATTTTCTTCTCAAACACTCATTTTCAATAGGCTTTCTCCATTCACAAATGCAAATTGCAAGATCAAATGCCTTTCATGCAAAAATGGTACACCACAACCCCGTTATGTATATTTACTTCATTTTTTCTTTGGATAGGTAAATGATTTGTCCCTACATTGCTCGAAAGAAAGTACCGTGACCCAACTCTTTTCGCTTGTATCTCAATAATTGGAGATAATGGAGGTAGTGTGCCACTTATAAGTCTTTGTACGAAGGCAAAAGTTAAAATATCTATTTATTCTTTTAAATTAAAATATTAAGTCCTTCCCTTGTTTTTTAATTATAATTTAAATAAATTTTTTTTAGACATCTAATAGTATATTTTTATTAAAAAAATTAGTTTTAATCATTTAAACACATTTTTTAAATTTAAAAAATCATATCATGTAAAAAACATATATTTATATTGAAAAATTATTGTATATATAACATAATATTATGTATTTTATTTCGAATTTTTAAAAATATCGAATTTTTTTTAAACTTTAAGAATGTCGAACTCAAATACGAACTCAAACTTGATAACTAAGGCTGTAGGTATGGAATATTACCTTTATTGTTTTGAAACTGAAGAAGCATGGTGCCTCTTCTCTAAGGGATTTTAGACCTATCAGCTTATGAAATACCCTATATAAGTTTCTTACTAAGACACTTGCTAATAGGTTGAAAAGACTTCTCCCCATCTTGATTTCTCGTATTCAATGTGGTTTTGTTCATGGTAGGCATGTTGTGGATGGGATCATTAGGTTTGTGATACTTTACATTCCAAAATTAGGTTGGTTGGAATGCTTATTAAACTTGATATGTAGAAGGCTTATGATAGGATCTCTTGGGAGTTCCTTGACAAGGTGTTACAGAAATTTTGTTTTGGGGACCTATGGAGGAAGTGGATTAGAGTTTGTATTTCCTCTGCTAAATTTTCTATCATCATCAATAGGATTTCGAGTGGTTTTTGGGGGTTAAAGAGGTATTAGGCAAGGTGATCCCTTGTATCCATATCTTTTCATTTTGATGGTTGAAGCTTTAAGAATATCTATTCTTGTTGCTACATTGTCCTCTAAGATTAAGGGTATTAGACCTATTGGTATTGCAGAGGCAGTTTCTTGTTAATAATTTATATATGGCATTATACTTCTTAGTGAGGCTACTATGAGAGAGGCTAAGGAATTAATGAATATTTTTTAATTGTATGAGAAAGCTTCCAACCAACAAATTAACTCCCATAAAAGTCAAATATTTTTTGTGAATACTTGGAGGTAGCTTCAGCATAGAATTGCAAATATTTTTTGTTGTGGCATTGCTAGCCTTCCTTCTTTATATCTAGGTATGCCATTGTTTACTAGTAGGATGAAGGAGTTGTGGTCTCCTATGTTGGATAGGATTCAACGTAAGTTAGCTAGATGGAAAGGTAATCTCCTGAGCCAAGTAGGTAAGTTGTAATTGCTTCAAGCTATCCTCCAAGGAATTCCCACCTATTATATATCTCTTTTTAGAATGCCCTTCAAAGTTAGGAGGATCGATCATATCTTTAGGAGATTTCTATGGGCTGGGATGGAGGATAAACAAAGGGTGTCCCTTGTCTCTTTGGATAGAGTCTGCTCTTCTAAGAAATAAGGTGGTATTTGGATTAGAAATTTGTTGTTGTTCAATAAGGCATTGATTGCAAAAATAGCCTAGAGATTTTGTTGAGGATCAACTATGGAAAGATATTATGAGAGGTATCTAGAAAATCACATTCCTTTTTTTAAAAGTGTTGCTCCTCCTAGGGGTTCTGTGATTTGGAATGGTTTTGCTGGGGATAAAAATTTTGGTTACAAAGGGGATGCAGTGGCATATTGGGAATGGAAAGGATGTGTTCTTTTGGGAGGATACTTGGATTCTTCCTGAACCCCTCTTTCTTAGTCCGGATTTTTATGAGTTGAAGGATCCTTTGTCACTAAAATATGGGGAAAAATTAATTGATTATATAATCATCACTAATGTCAAGAGGATTTGGAAGCATCTAACTTTACATACAGCTAATCTTCAGATCCTTCAGAGTTTAGCAAATTTGAACATATTGCTACAACAATACTTTCTTCCTTAGCATATGATAAAGACTTCCTTCTATGGACTTATTCTTCTAAAGATATTTTTTCTATCAATACTGCATATGAGGCCCAAAAATTTTCCAAGGGAGGATATTTTTTTGTGGAAAGGATTTGGTATCCTCATTTGATCCCCAAGATTCCATTTTTTTATGGTTTGCAAAATAAAATTTTGACTGTTGATAATTTATGCAAGAAAGGCTTTCTATCTTCTCAATATTTTTATCTTGTGTTCTAAGGATGTTGAATATGTGGATCATATTTTCATCCATTGTGATTTCTCAAATAAGGTGCTCAATGCTTTATTGGATTCTTTTTCTGTCAAGTGGATGTTACCTCGAACTTTCAAGGAATTTTTTACTCAGTGGAAATCCTCCTTCATTAGTCATAGCCTCACTAGGGTGTGGGATTTGGTTCTTCCTCATTCTTTAAGGGGTATCTGGTGGGAGAGGAATAGGAGAACTTTCAAGGATATTTCTAGGGATGAATCCTTTGTCTTTATAAGGATTAAAGTTGTTATTGAGAATAACCTAGTTTTCTTTGTTGCTAGAAATGATAGGGAGAAAGTTGTGGAGAAAGGGGTTGTTGTTAGTTGGAAATTGAATCTAGGGTCTTCTGCTTTTGTATCCACTATTCAAAAATATTGGCTACTAGATGGCATAAACCAGATAAAGGTTGGGTCATTCTGAGATTTGATAGGGCTACCAAAGGTAACCTTCGGAGGGTTGGTGGAGATGGTGTTGTAAAAAATGATAATGGTGAGGTTATTTGGGCTTACATAGAATGTTATGGTATTTAAAACAATCACCTAGCTAAAGCTGAGGCACTTTTTGTGGGTGTTCATCAGGTTTTTGAACTTCATAAAACTTCTCATACAAGGTGACTCCTTGAACATCATCCAGGATTTGCAGGCTAAAAAGAATAACAATTGTTTCATCTTGAATATTATTAAGGACACCTTAGAGATTTTGGAAGGTATGTTAGAAGTTAAACTTGAGCATAGTTATAGGGAAGGTAACCAAGTTGTTGATGTTATGGCCAATTTGGGGGCGGATAGTGGTCAATTCAAAATTTGGAAAGATAATTTCCTTTTGTGGTTAATGATAAGTATTGCTTTGAAAGCATTGGGCCTACCTATCCAATAGGTCTTTTATTGTCTTTCTGCTTGGATGAGATCTCCTTTGTGTTGTAGTGATCCTCTCTATAGGAGGTATTTTTTGGAGGGTTGGTCTTTTTCTCCCTGGTGGTTTCTATTAAGAGAATATGCTTGGTGTTTTGCCCTCATCCTTGATCTTTGGGATTGGGGTTTTTTTATCTACATCTTGATGTATTTGATGTCCTTCCAATCTTATGCAAAAATAGAGCAGGATCATTGGTGCCTCTAAAATAAAGTTGAATAAAAAAATTTCCTTTATGCCCTGTTGGGTGGTGGGTTGGTTTATGCTCTTGGGTGGTTGTTGGGTTTTATTTTTGTTCTTTTGGCCTTGGAGGCTGGCTTGTGCTTAATTGGCCTTCTCTTTATTGACATCCTCTAATGTAAAAGGTTTTGGGACCTTTCAAAACCCTTCTTTTTCACCATTAATCAAAAAAATATTTATTGGCAAGAGAACATTTTTTTTAGTCAAGTATAGTTAATCTGTCCAGGGGAACAGCGCAACGATTCAGGCTTTGGCTCTTCTTTAGGAGGTCCAAGGTTTAAACCGCAATGTTGCGAGTGTGTGAGGGGGTAGGTGTGTGTATGGTTGTGTGTTTTGCCCCTATTGATAAGCTTAGATCTCATACTTATCAAAGGTCATGGTTGGGATGGGGATACCCAATTGTGAGCATCAATCGTAGGGGTTTCTCACACTAACCTCAATCGAAAAAAAAAGTATAGCTAATCCAAGATCATATTTCTTAAACTTTGTAAATTGTAATGAAAACAAAATGATACTAATATTAAATAATAACAAATATTTTAAACAATAAATAATTAATAAGTTGAAACTTTAACTATATATAAGAATCTTTGTAAATTGTAATAAAATCACAATAATACTTAAAAACAATAAAAAAATTAAAAACTTCAATTATATATAAGAATCTTAAAACTTCGTAGTCCGATGGGGAAAGTGCAATGGTTCGGGCTTTAGATCTTATTTGGTAGGTCCAAGGTTCAAACCACAGCATGGGTGAGTGTGTGAGGGGGTGTGTAAGATTGTACATAACAAAAAAAATCTTTAAGATACTCGACCATCTAAATGCAAATATTGACCTACATAACAAATATATTAAATTTCACATGTTTAACTATATAAGTGCTACTAAAAACATAAATCAAACTTGGTTGGGTATACGCCTATGTGAAAAGATATATTTTAAAATTTCTACTTTGAAGTGGAATTAAAATCTAATCTTTAGCAATCTTATAGCTAACCATATAATCATCACATAAAATTTCTTTACAATGCAAAAATCATAATTAGGACTTGAATGTATGGTCAATGACATATCTTATTAAATATCTTTAGTAAAGTTGCATTTAAACCTATAAAGAGTTGTCTTTGGTTGTTATCCTTTTACATTAGCCTTAATCTCCAAGTAAATATCTTAAGTAAAGTTGCATTTACACCTACAATAAGTTATGATTGGAATTTTGTTCCACATTAATATCTATCTGTCTTAGGTTGTTATGCTTTTGGAATATTAAATGTCCTTAGTAAAGTTGCATTTACACCTACAATAAGTTATGATTGGAATTTCGTTCCATATTAATACGTGTTTGTCTTAGGTTGTTATGCTTTTGGAATGGTTATTTTGCATTGGAGTTAAAGGTCCAAGAAGCAAGTGAAGTATTGATGTCAATCATAAGAATAAAATTATAACCTCATAGGTAAATTTGACTAAGTTTTAGCAATTAAGAAGTATGGTGATGATGGATGCAATGTTGTAACAAAAATGATAAGCATGAATTGGTAATGTATGATTAGAAAAATTCTAACCTTTGTTAAATATTTTTTGTTGTGCATTTTGAGGTTTGTTGTACTCAGCCATCTAATAGCAAATATTGACTTGCATAACAAATATATTGAAAGTCACATGTTTAACTATATAAGTGCTAAATTAGACAAATATATTACTTATGAATCGAGATGGAGTTCGCAATATCGACTAAGCAGGAGTTCTTCGAAGCAGAGTTCGCAATATCACCAAAGTAGTTCGGTCAACATAAAATCTGCACAATCATTTAGCAGAGGAGTGGCAAATCCGCACAGTCATTTAGCAGAGGAGTGGCAGCAGCAACATCGACATCAGCACAGTTTACAGTTTGCATGGGAGGAGCATTGAGCAAGTAGATTATCTCTCAATTAAAGGAATCCATCTGTGTCCTAGTGCTTTCTCTGCTAGTTCACCACTTTGATTTCTTGCATTCTTCAATAAATTTAGTCAACATGAGCTAGCCAAGAGTAAAGTGCAACCAATAGCGAGGGTGAACGTGAGCTAGGAGTGAGCACAACTGGTAGTGAGTGCAAACGCAATTTGGTAGTTAAAAGCATCCATCAGTTTCTTAGTGCTTTCTTTGCTACTTCACCACTTCGATTTATTGCATTATTTAATATATTTAGTGAACGCGAGCTAGACAGGAGTAAAGTGCAATCGGTAGCAAGGGTGAACGTGAGTTGGGAGTGAGCGCAGTTGGTAGCGAGTGCAAATGCAAGCTAGTAGCAAGTACAAATGCAAGCTGATAGCGAATGCGAACGCGATCAGGGATCAAGTGCAACCAGTAGTGAGTGCAAGCACGAGCAAGGAGTGCAGCTAGCAATGAGCAAAAAGTTTAGATAACATGGAAAGAAAGTCATTTGTAAAAGTGCTTACTGAAAGTGTGAATGGCCAAGTCAAAATTTTGGATGCCCTACCTAGCAATAAGAAGAGAAAATCTATGGAAAACCCAGTCCAAGTATTATCAAGGATGAGATGATTGAGCAAGATATAATGATTCTTAAAACCAAAGGGTTAATCTGTAAGTTTCATGGATATTGGCCACGTTTTTCTGATATTCAAAATTGGATTAAGTGGAAATGGAAATTGAATTCAAATTACTCCATGACTTTTCTTCCAAAAGGATTTTTTCTCATTATTTTCTCTAGTTCATAAATAAGAGATAAAATAATAGATAGAGGCAAGGGTAAAAATACATTATATTTAAGACCTTGGAGTGAGAATTTTTTTGTGGACATAGTGACTATTAAAAGGCTTCGAGTATGGATTAGGCTTTTTGGACTTCCTTATCGACTCATCAATAAGGAGGTTTTGAAGAATATTGGTAATACCCTAGGTGAATTCATCGAGGAGGGACCAACTACTAAGGAGAGAAGGCATGTTGTATACACTTGAATATGTGTTGCCATGGATATTTCTAATCCTTTATTGCAATCGATCAGTATTAAATATGAATTAATGGAATGGGATTAGCAAGTGGATTATGAAAACTTTGCATTCCGATATCGCAAATGTCATGAAATTGGGCGCATGGCAAGAGACTGTAAAGTGAAAATGGAGGAAGAGATTTTTTGGGGGGGGCATGAGGGTAGTTTTAATTTGAAACAAGGAGACCATATCATAGGAGAAGTTATGTCAAATCAAGGATTTTCCACTCCTAAGAAAGTGGCTAGATAAATCCCTCTACATCATTATATGGCAAAGGCCATTACGATTCACTTGAATCAGTCATTAGGACATAATGATATGGGAGATGAGGAAGTACAATGAGTAATTTCAAATATAAAAGGAGCTAAAGATGCTAAGGAAGAGGGGAAGATAAATTTTAATATAAAGGAATATGGGGAGACAAAATTTAAATCAAATGATGCGAAGGATGTCAAGCCTAATCGAGGTAAATCACCTTTATTATCCTCAAGTAGCTTAAAATATTCTCCTTACAAAAAAATGAAAGTAGTACGGAGTGTATTCCTTGCACTTTAGGATTTCAAGAGCAGTATAGTAAAGAAAATCTTGTAGAGAATAGCCAAGGAAATTTAGGTATTTCAATACAACATAAGAAAGTGATGACTATGGAGGATCATCTATGCAATTTAGAGTTTTCAGGGCAACATAAAGAAGAAAATGTTATTGAGGCTATTCCTTGCACTTTCGACTCTTTAGGGCAACATAAATATTTAGAAGATAAGTCCCATTTTGAACAATATGAAAAAATGGAAGAGATTGATGAAGATGAGAGTAAAAAAATGGAAGAGATTGATGAAGATTAGAGTGGTGGCAATAATGGGAGAGGAAGGCTATCACAAAAGAAAAAGAAACTCAAAAGTATATTTATCTGGGAAGCCAAATAAAAATGTCACAAGTGCTAACAAGAAGTGGGGTTAAGCCCACTAATAAAAATAAAAAGTGTTGATGATGAAAATGACTATCATGGAATATTAGGGGTATGAATAAAACCCCTAAAAAGAGTTATTAAATAATTAATAGGTTGTTATAGCCCAGATTTTATTTTGATACAAGAAATAAAATTATGCAGTGAGGAATGTATGGATACTTTTAATAATATTTGGAAGACATGTGATTGTTTAGCAGTTTCTTCTACAAGAGATTTAGACGATATTGTAATAATATGGGACAAATGCAAATGGGATGGACAACTAATAGAAGCAAAAAGTAATTGGGTTGCTATATTATTTTGTAGAAAAGAGGAAAACATCAAAGTTGAGGTTATAATGTATATGCTCCAACTATAGTTACTCCTCATGAAAAATGTTGGAAGGACCTTCGTATATTTTTGTCAAATACAATGATGATTCATTGTGATCTATGGATTCTTGATGGTGATTTTAATATTGTTATATCTCCTTTGGAAAAGAAGAGTGGCATTCCAGGATGGTCGAAATTAGTGCAAGATTTTGCATCATTTGTCAATTCAAATGACCTTTGGGATGTTAGTCCCTCAAGCTTTCAATACACATGGGATAATAGATGCATTGGAAAAAATCATATAGCAAAAAGACTAGATAGATTTTTGTTATCCAATAAATGGTTGCAAACAAAATATACAATCTCTTCAGATATTTTATTATGAGCAGGATGAGCAAGATCAGATCACAAACCCATTCTTTTGACTTGTAATTCACCTAACAATGGTCATCCAAAGCCATTTTGCTTCTAGTCTATGTGGCTCCAAGACCTTGATTTTTTTCCAAATGGTTATGTTATGGTGGGATGAGTCAAAATTTGAAGGATCATGTATGTACAGGTTTGTTCAAAATTTAAAATATTTAAAGGAGCAAATGAAGATATGGAATGTCAAATCTCTTGGTAACATTTTTAAAGAAAAAATTAAATTGAATCCAAACACAAAAAAGAGATAGTATAAATTAATGGAATGGACTAGGATTCTTATGTGAAAGAAAAACAATTACTTTTTTATTATCATAATGCATTGAAGGAGTCATATTGGTTCCAAAAATCTAGAGAGAAATTACTCAAGGAAGGAGATAGAAATACAAAAAAACTCATGCTACAAAAAAAATAATTTTTTTTGTATTATAACTCCAGATGGAAGAAATATTGAGGATGAAGAAGATATAAGGAAGGAAACAATAAATTATTTCAAAAATATTTTATCATATTCTAGGCAAGATAAGGAGGCATAAGAAAAACTTCTGCAAAATATTCCATCACTTATCACTCAAGGACAAAATGAAATCTTGATGAAGAAGATTTCTATGGAGGAGCTCCATGAAGCAGTTTTCTCTTTCCATCCTAACAAGGCACCTGGCCTAGATGGATTTCCTACAAAAATTTTTCAAAAATTTTAGGATTTATTGAAGAATGATATGTTAGATGCAATTCAAGAGGCTCTAAAAAGAAAGGCTAAAATAAGTGATATCAATGCTACTTTTATTACCTTGGTTCCCAAGAAAGATGACACAAAATATTTTGATCTTTCATCCAATAAGCCTTGTAATATGATTTATAAGATTATTTCAAAAATTATGGAAAATAGGTTAAAGGGCATTCTAGGGTGTCTTACCTCAGAGGAACAAGGTGGTTTTGTTCCAAGTCAACAAATTCTTGATGGTATAATTATTGCACAAGAGGCCATACATTCTCTTAATTCTATGATAAAACGGTATGCTTTTGAAATTAGATATGAATAAAGCATATAATAGGGTTTCTTGGAATTTTCTACATGCTATTCTCATAAAGTTTGGCTCTAATTATAGTTGGTGTGAGTGGATTAAATATTGTTATAGCACTGCAAAATTTTCTATTTTGATCAATGGTTCTCTTGTTGGGTACTTCAAGTCATCTTGTGGACTTCGTCAAGGTGATCCTCTTTCTCCTTATCTATCCATTATTCTGGCAAAGGCATTAGGGAGAGCCTTTTCAAAGGCAAAAATGGAAGGAAAAATCAAGGGTATTCAAGTTGCAAAAAATGGTCCCTTCGAATCCCATCTCCAATTTGTTGATGATACTTTTCTTTTGGGCCATCCCTCAATTAGTGAGGCCATGGAGTTCAAATCAATATTATCATGTTATGAGAAGGCTACTAGACAGTTGGTAAATACTTCAAAATCCAGGATCTTTTTCATTAATAATGCCCTAGATTTACAACAATTATTGTGAATATTTTAGGGTTCAAAATTGAAAAATTTCCATCAACCTACTTGGGTATTCCTCTGTCTAATAAAAGGAATAAAAAGGAGCTATCTCTTTTTTGGATAGAATGAAAGCTTGTTTGGCAAGTTGGAAAGGTAAGTTCTTAACCATGGCAGGAAATCTACAACTCATAAAGACTCTTTAAAATCCATTCCTAATTATATGATGTCACTTTCAAGACTGCAAACGGGTATTGCAGTAAAAATGGATAATATTCAAAGAGACTTTCTATATAAAGGTTGTGAGGAAAAAATTAGGTTTCCTCTTTGTAAGTGGGATAGGGTTTGCAAAGAAAAGAAAATTGGAGGAGCAGGCTTACGAAATTGCAGACTTATGAATTTGGCATTAGGAGCAAAGCTTGGGTGGAGACTATTCAGAGATCAAAAAAAGAATTAGGCAAAAATATTACTTCAAAAATATATAGGTTCTCTTAATACAATGAAATTGTTTAGGAAAAGAACTCTACCCAAAGGATCGTCAACATGGAACTTCATATCAGATAGTTTGCATTTGATAGAGAAACATATTAGATGGTCAGTCAATGAGGGGAGTTATGCAAATTTTTGGTCTAATGCTTGGTTGAAGCCTTATCCTCTTATATCTGACTCAAAATGGAAACCATTGGCTCAAGCGTGCATAGCATGTAAAGGTCCAAAGGTTAAAGATTATATTATTATGAGCAAAAACTCCAAAACATGAATTTCTTTTAGTAACCTGGTTGAAGGAGAGGAACTCAAATAAATTGCAGATGAACTTCAAAATATGCTTTGAGAGTTTTATTTGCCAATTTTTACACGAAAGGATGAGTTGGTTTAAAATTTATCAAAGGATGGTAGATACTCAGTCAAGTTGGGATATGAGGATTTAGAACAATCAAAATGTCATTCTCCCATTGATTTTCCTTGGAAGAACATTTTGTCATTAGAGGCTCTCCCTAAGGCCTCAACATTTCTTTGGTTAGCAGTTTAATGTAAGATTCTTACCGAAGAGAGTCTACAAAGAAGAGGAAATTAAGTTCAATGTAATATTCTTATCAAAGAGATTCTACAAAGAAGAGGATATTGAGTTCAATGTAATATTCTTATCGAAGAGATTCTACAAAGAAGAGGATATTATGGACCCTTCATATGGCCTTATGTGAGAAGGATTTAGAAACGTCAGACCACTTACTTCTTCATTGTTTGTTTGCTCCCACCATTTAGGGTTATTTTTAAAAAAATATGAAATTATATTGGGTAGCTCTATCAACATTGAAAGAGTTGATAAAAAGTTGGATAAATTATAATAAAGCTAAAGCATTATGTATTCTTTGGAGGATTGGCCCTACCATTATTTGTTGGAATATATGGCTTGAAAGAAATAATAGAATTTTTAAAAATAAATATCAAAATCATGCCCAAGTTTGGAATCGTATTAGTGCCTCTCTTGCAAAATGTCTAAAAATATGGTGCTCCTCATGGGAAGTCTGAATTGCAAAAAAAGAAAAATAAGTGCTAATAACTTGGCTACATGATTTGCACATACATGGAAGAGTCATCTACGATAATGGAATTAAAACAAAGGATTTAATTCGATCTATGGTAAAATGGAAATGTCCATAAATTGGGTTTATCAAAATTAATTTTGATGGTGCTTCTAAAGAAAATTCAGGAAAAGTTGGTGGAGGTGGTGTTTTTAGAAATAGTGAAGGCAAAATTCTCCTCACTTATTCAAAATCATATGGAACTTCAACTAACAACTATGCAGAGGCTAGGGCCCTTCTTACAAGGATTAAAATTACAACAAAAAAAGGATGGAAATATATTTCAATTGAGGGGGACTCACAAATTATCATCAATGCTATTAACAAAAATGGATGTGGAGACTGGATAAAAAATAATATTATTGTTGATGTTCATTGTCTATTACTAGAGGCAATCTCCTAGCAGTTTGAGAATATTTACAAAGAAGGAAATTAAGTAGCAGATAAATTAGCGAATTATGGTGTTGATCTTCATCCCGATGAAATCCAAATTTTAGATGGCAACTGGACAAGTGAGCTTTTATATCTTAATCAAAATGATGTCAAGGAGTTGATTGTGGAAACAACTCTTTGAGGAAGTTGAAGAATATATTTAAGAGAAAAAAAATGAAAAAGTCATAATAAAAATGTATGCTACAGCAAATGTAATATTTTGGTATTGTGATGGGAGTGGCCCCAATAGAAGACACATATAACCTATTCAAAAAAACTATATAAGTGCTACTAAAAACATAAATCAAACTTGGTTGGGTATACCCTATGTGAAAAGATATATTTTATAATGTCTACTTTGAAGTGGAATTAAAATCTAATCTTCAGCAATCTTATAGCTAACCATATAATCATCACATAAAATCTCTTTACAATGCAAAAATCATAATTAGGACTTGAATGTATGATCTACAATGCAAAAATATTAATTAGGACTTGAATGTATGGTCAATGACATCTCTTATTAAATGTCTATAGTAAAGTTACACCTATAATGAGTTATGTCTTTGGTTGTTATCTTTTACATTAGCCTTAATCTTCCATTAAATGTTTTTAGTAAAGTTGCATTTACACCTACAATAAGTCATGATTGGAATTTTGTTCTCCATTAATACCTGTTGTTATGCTTTTGGAATGGTTATTTTGCATTGGAGTTAAGACTCCAAGAAGTGAAGTATTAATGTCAATCATAAGAATAAAATTATAACTTCATAGGTAAATTTGACTAAGTTTTAGCAATTAAGAAATATGGTGATGATGGATGCAATATTGTAACAAAAATGATAAGCATCAATTGGTAATGTATGATTAGAAAAATTCTAACCTTTGTTAAAGATTTTTTGTTGTGTATTTTGAGGTTTGTCATCATAGGCCACTTTGACACTATATATCCTTCATCTAATAATTTTAAACGAAGTTATTTTCTTTGAATTGCATGATAATGAATATCTATATAAAGAATTGAAATATTTTAAGGTCTTTTTCGAGCCTATTTTTCCTTGTTTTTACTTATTTTCTTTGAATTGCATGAATTCAAATTTTTTAAGGTCTTAATCGAACATATTTTTCCTTGTTTTTATTTATTTTAACATTTTTTTTAATAAGTTGTGTGGCTTCTATTGGGGCCACTCCAATTACAAAAACAAAACATTGCATTGCTCTCGTTACATTTCTAACAAGTTAATTATAGCATAATCAACTTTGTCTTCTGATCAAAGATGTTCTTCATTTGCCTTTCTATCAATCTCCATCTTCTTCAAACTACTAAGTTTCCACAATCAACTCCTTTTATATCAGATGCCTTCTGAAATTTAAATTATGCCAAGATGAAATTCAACATTGTTAATGGCTAAAATAGTTGTTGCCCAACTTCTATATTTATAAATATATTGTCTATAACAACCTCACAATTTCTTAATACATTTTTTTAGGGTTTTTATTTATTCCCCTAATATTCCAAGATATTATTTTCATTGTTTTTTATGTGGGTTTAGCCCCATTTCTTGTTAGCATTTGTGATATTTGTTTTTGTTTTTCCATATCAATATCCCTCTAGGTTTCTTTTTGTTTTTGTTTTTGCTTCTTGGGTCTTCCTCTCTTTTTTCATTCCAAGCAATACTTTCATCTTCGTCAATCTCTTCAATCTTCTCACACGGCTCAAAGTAAGACTTATCATCTTTATGTTTGCCTTGTTCTGAAGGATATGAAGTGCAAGCAATAAAGCAGAATATTTTTTATGTTGTCTAAGAAACTCTAAAGTGCAAGGATGCTCTTCTGTAGCAATTACCTTCTTATTCTGCTCTAAAAAACCTAAATTGTTATGGGTTTTCTTCATCCTTATTTCTTTATTATGCTACTCTTGAAACCTTGAAGTGCAAGGGATAACATCTTCATCCCTTTCACTCTTATTACTTGGAGAGGATTCTATACTACTTGAGGAAAATGAAGATGATTTACCTAGAATAAACTTGACGTCTTTTGTTGTCTTTGTTTTAGGATTTCTCTTTATCTTTTTTTGCACCTTTAATTCCTTTTGAACTTGCCAAATGATACTGTAGATAGGCTTCTTTGCCTCTTCTTTCGGAGTGGAATATCCTTGATTTGATCTAGCTTCTATTATTGTATGATTTCCTTGCTTCGCCTTGAAGTTTATCTCATGGCTAAACTTTACTTTCTTCATAGTTTTCACTTTGCAAACTCTTGCCATGTATCCAATCTCATAACAATTGGGACAATGAAATGCGATATTTTCATAATTTACTTGTTGATCCCATTCTCTTGATTCAAATTTTATCTTAATGGATTGTGGCAAAGGTTTTGAAATATCCATAGCAACACATATTCGAGTATATATAGCATGTTTTCACTCCTTAGTAGTTAGTCCTTCCTTGATGAATTCCCCTAAGGGTATTTCCAATATTCTTGAGAACATCCTTATTTATAAGTTGGTATGGAAGTCCAAAAAGTCTAACCCATACTAGAAGCTTCTTAATAGTTTGTCTCAATAGAAAAAAATGCATTCCATAGTCTCAAATAAAGTGCATCTCTTCCCCTAAACCATGGACCACCAACCATTATTTTATCTCTAATTTTTGAACTGGAAAAGATGATGAGAAAAAAAACCTTTAGGAAGAAAAATCATAGTAATTTGAATTTAATCCCCACTTCCACTTGATCCAATTTGAATCTCCAAAAACTCTGGCCATGATCTATGGAACTTACATATTAACCCTCTACTTTTAAGAACCATTATATCATGCTCAATCAGCTCATCCTTGATATTCGCTTATGGTGTAACATCTGCTACCTGGATCAAACTTGCTATGTATTCGCTTTTCTGCTTATCTCCAACTTGTGCCTCCATACTTCCAACTAAGGCATCTTGACTTCCTATTAGGACTTTCAAATATGACTTTTCTTCCATACTAGCTAATAGGGCTTGCTCTTGGCTTGCACTCCCTCTTGGCTCGCACTCGCTCCCGGCTTACACTCCCTTTTGCCTCACACTCGCTCTCGGCTTTCACTCCCTCTTGGCTTGCAATAGCCCTTATCTTTTCTTTTTCCCAACATTCCTTCGTTTCAATATTTTTTGGAAACAATGTTTCATGCATTCATGTTACGGGTTTGAAGCATTGATGCACTCTGGATGAACCAACTGCTCTTCTCCCATGACTGAATCTTGGCTTGCACTCCCTCTTCGATCGTACTTCCTCCCAACTCACAGTCGATTTTCTTCTGCTGGATCACACTTTGCTTTCTACTTCCTACTCACTCCCGGCTTGCACTTGCACTCGCACTCACTTCTGACTACACACACTCTTGGCTTGCACTCGCACTCGCTTCCAGTTACACTCGCTACTACACTCCCTCCCGGGTCACGCTTGCACTTAAAATATTATTTTAACATTTTTTTTCCCTAATTATTCAAACAGAATCATTGTGCTACTTATTTTCAGCACGTTGTATTCCAATAATTACAATCTGTCTTTTGCAAGATATCATAATGGCTTTTATTTCTTGCATGAGAACCGCAAGCTTATTTAATTAAAGAAATCAATTTTTTTTTCATTGTTATTATATTATATTATTTGTAACCAAATCATCAAGAAATAAATTAACGCACCTCAATGTTAGTTTTATTTGGATGTAATGAGACAGCAAAAGAACAATTTTGAGACGGCTATAACATAACACTATACCATTGTTAATGTAAATTTTTAAACAAAACTTCATTGCTTTTGCACCTATACACCAAATACTGTCTATTCTTCCAAATGAACCTTAAAAAATGCAAGAATCTCATTCCAAGAGACTATTCAATTCTAAAAGCAAATTGCAATTCTCTACCATTACGATATTTCTCAGATATTGTACCTGAATATATATACCATATCCAAACATATTTTAATATATAGCCCTATTTGATATTATATCTAATACATCTACATCTGGATATGATCTAAGACAGTAGAGTTTTATCCAGAATATGGGATTAAAGGAAAAATCCACACTTGAAACAAAAAAGAAAGAAAGAATCACTAGCAATAATTAGTTTAATTAATGAATTAGAATGATTTTTCTTTTAATATATATAATATATATGCTTTTTAAGATATTGTATCTGTTTCCGTAAAACATAGTTCTTTAATTATCAAGGATACTACAACTGCTTAGACTATTGTTGGCATGATAGATGAAGGAATCACAAATCTGTGATATTTTTGAATCATCTGATTGCCTAATTTGCTTAATTGAAATGCCCAGGAGTGCACAATTATATTTTGTCAATGCAATATTGATATAGGAAGCAAGAAACAAGGACCCGCATATAGATTGGAACTGGCAAAATAAATTTAAGTTAAAACAATGAAACAAAATTGTCGGATGTCTTAACCAAATATACATCATGAATTAGTTGATTTTAAAAAAATAAAAGCTGACAAGGACCATGTTGTGGTCATGCATGAGATCAAGACTCGTTGTACCCAAGAGGGAATTAAAAAAAATAAAAACGAATTACTAGGCTTTGCTATTAATTCAAGTAAAACCATCAAGTCATTACAGGGAGTTTAGCGATTGGCAAGGCCCCTTTATCAAGGATCTTAGTCACCTAAGGCGGTAGAATTTGTAACTCTCTTCCCATCCCACCCTCTCTCCCTCTCTCGATTGATCTTTAGAGTGAAGTGAAAGTTCCTTTGCAGCGGTTTCATCACCAAGGTTGTGTGCTGGATAGGCCAAGACTTAAAAGATCACCTTTACCTATATACAAACTATTTCAAATCCGCATATTATATCTTGGCAATTCCTAGGACAATTACACTTTCAAGAACTAAAGTGATTGACCGTTCAAAAGACTAGGGTTAAAATAGAAACTGTCAACCTGATCTCTATATATATATTGTATACACATTTTTTATTTTGACAATTACACTTCAAAGAACCGTAATGATTCGCCTTCAATAGAAAAGGGTTTAAAACAGACATTGTCAAACCAATGTTCAGTCCAGACAAATTTATGCCATAAAAATTTCTTATCAATAATTTATGAAGGGATCAACATAGTACATCTCTAAAATACCCAGTCTCCTGGAAGGCCTGCAAAAACAATAGCAGCAAAAAAGCAAAATCTGCTGCCAAATGACAAAGATTCTCTTGGGAAGATGTGGCATATTAATAAGACACACACATTTGGAACCCTGCTCTCAAAAAAGACTTGAAAGCAATGCCCCCACATAATTTTCAGCAGTTAACCTCATCTTACAGAATACCTCCTCCTCCCACCACATAGAAATTCTCTTTCTTGCCATCATGGTTGGCTCAGTAGTCTCCACCAAATTTACTTGCTAGAAGATTTTTTTTGCCCAAAATTACCTCAGATTATGTTAAGTAGTGACATTGTTAGCTTCGTGATAGTTTAACAAAAACATGAATATACAGGGTGATCTTTTTTTGTTACATATCTTGACAGACTTTCTGCAAGTCTACTCTTAGAACTGGAATCATGCTTTGAATTTGGAACAAGTATTTGTGTCTTTCCCAATGTGATCCGCTCCCCAGCAATAGTTGAATAAAACATGCCTGGAATTGCTGGAACAAAAATATCACTCTGGCTGCAAATATAGAAGTCCAGAGCCTTTTCAAATTGAGTTTTACCTGAGTAAAGAATTTGCCTCTCTTCATTGAAAGGCATACTATATTCCTGCATGCAATAAATAAATAAAATGAAATAATGCAGAATGCCCTACGTTTGTATAACTGTCAATGACAGTTTGACCATCCAAACATTATAAACTTTAGCATTAATAATAGCCTAACTATGCATATTATGCAAATATAAGTCTGCGTAGGAGATATACATCAGAGTATGCATTTAAATTTTAGATTGCAATAGGTTGAAAACAAATATTTTTATATGCCTCTTTCAGTGATCGTTCTTCACAAGCATGTTCAAACCCTTCAAACCTCAGTTTTTTCCATGCTTTGTGTTTATGCAAATTTCATAGGTACTTGTCACATGACACATTTTTCTTAATATAGGGGGCACTCAAACCCTGTGCTATTTATAGTAATGGACTCAAGAAGACACAGATTTACATTGTATGAAATAAGTGAAATAAAAATGATAAAGAGGAAGAAAACAACATGCCCAAAATTTTCCTTTTTCTATTAAATTGGTAATGCTTAGGGTGCAAATGCGAAACCATGCTTAGTGAGTACACAACTCAACTGCAAAGAAACTCTCCAGCTGGAGGTGCACACTGGTCACTAGAGTAAGGCAATCTTTATGACCCATGAATTGCATCTACTTGTAGAAAGAATCACCACCCCTGAGAACAGCCAATGCCCAGCAGTGTTGCCTTTGTGTATCTAGCAACAGGACTTGCACTACCACACTGGGTATCAGTATCTATCAAGTACTATAATGGTTTCTGAAGCGAGTTCAGCTCTAAGGTGTTATAAACTGGATTTTCTATATTCCGTACTGCAATATAGTGCTTGAAATTGAGCCACACTATGCAGTATTGTCCAGTATTCATACAATTTGAAGAAATGAATTAATGATCGTAACTTATCCCAAACCAATCCGCATACCCTGCAAATTCTCCTTGCAAAGTATCTTTATCACATAAAGATTAAAAAACAGACCCAATATATACAGGCCCCAAAAATGCTATGAATTTCAGTATTTATTTCTAGGTTTGCACAGTAATGACAAAACTCCGTCCTGGAGACATCTTCTACAGCTGTTATCCAAGTGTCTCATGATTATTAAAAGAGAGAAAAGATAGATTGGAAATATTATGGATTAAAAGAGGGCAAAAATAGATTAGAAGCAATATGGATTAATATGAAATCACAAAATAGACTAGTTTGTATGCAGAGCATGCAAGGTGATCATGAAATTGGTGGTCCTATATGTTTGATTGCCAAAAAAGAAAGCATTGCCTCAGAAAAATATGCACACATAAATAAACCATGTGTTCTTTTACAGCTTTTGGCAAACTTTCTTACAAGCCACAAGTGTGCACAAATCAAGATTACTATCTGTATTATGCATACAAATTAGGAATGAAGGTAAGTTGTTAGCAACAGGAATTGGAAGGGGAAGCTGATCTCAAGCAAATAGCCTGAACAGTGAATAGTAATACCATTTGAGAGATACTGTTCAAGTTGAGAGAAACAATCAACTTATTCAAAGTATCCTATGCCAAGGATCTGGAAACAAAAACTCTGATATGATATTCATAAAATGGAGACAAGTATCTAAGAAGAATGCAGGCAAAACATACCTTGGTGTATACATTTGGAAAATACTCTCTTAATGGATCCAGAGTGAGATCCCATCGTGATTGCGTCAAGTATATTGCTGTATTAGTTGGGAAGCCAAGATCTTTTAGAAATTGTCCAACTTCTAAAGCATTAACACACTTGCTTTTGGATTTATTAAGCTCACTGATATTACTAATGCAACCCTTTCTCTGTAACAAATCCACTCGCAGATCAACAGCAATGAAATGCCCATCTGACATCTCACCTGCTTCTCTCATACGGTTGAGTATCCTACCTCCAAGCTTAATAAGCTGAGAATGGAATCGCACAGCTTTGTACATCACTAGACACCTGACTGCATGGAGTTCAGCATTTTCTTCTTCCTTTTGTTTTGAGTTCATATTAGGTATAAAATTCTCAATAATAATGACTACTTTCTGGTTGAAGATAGGGCGAATATGTTCATCAATATAATCAGCAGTTACCCTGTAGGGAACATTAATTAGGGTTGGAGTTACAGAACTCATATCATCTGGCAGTCGTCCAACAACTCGCACAATGTTTTGTAGACTTGTAATCAAGTTGCTTGTATCATAAATCTTCTCAAACTGACTGCAAGACAAAAGCACCAGTTGAAAAGAATTCAAATAAGTGAAACTAGCAAAACTTCCTAATTAAAGTTAAAACTCTCAGCAAAGCATTTCCATACAAGTGAAATGTCAAAATATAATTATTATTATATCTGCAAAAAACATCCATGTGCACTTTATAATAACCAACATAAATTGTATGCTGGATGATGGAACAGTTTGTATAAAACATTACAGCAATATGAGTAGAAGCATCACAATTATGTTCACTTTGTTTCAATATCACATATAAAGTAAGTTTTATTGGAGTTCAAAACATCTTTGGTTCAGGTTATAGAGATCAGATGTTGAAGATGTCAAACTTTCATGGATTTCATTAAAAGTTACAATCACAAGACATGCGAAAAATGCTTAAAGAGTGATTAGATCCAGAACTGTGGGAAGTAACAGAAAGTCGGCCCTTACTTCAATTTGGCACGGCTTCTTCTTTTCTAATCAAGGGAAGTGTTTCCTCATATATATGACACTCAGAACTTAAACTTACGAGATTGCCAAAAGCTATAGTAGAAGCTTATATCATGTCTTCACCAACGCAAAACAAGAATCATACCAAATCTCTGTTTCAAAAAAGTAATTCAGAATCACTTTTACTTGTAAATAATACAGGGGAAATTGCATGTCCAATTGAGGATTAAATGCTAATAGAACCAAACAAAATCCAGATTCTCTGTCCTGTAAAAGAAGAAATGATGCAATGTAGTTAGAGAAACCTAGCCTATACATACAAGCTGCTAAAATCCTATAAAGGTAATATTGCATGAGCTCAACTGTAAGGAAGTACAACCAATGGGCATGTGCCGCAATCAATACAGCTCAATAAAGTGTGTGTATGCAAACAGGCCAGTGCAACTGGGTAAAAGCATAAAAGGAAAAGAGTAAAAATAGAGCTGAATAAAATGTGTATGCAAACAGACTGGTGCAACTGGGTAATAGCATAAAGAGAAAACAAATAGTAAATCTCTTCAAAGGAATGATCTACACGAGCTTAAAACAGAAAAAAATATCCATACGATGGTTTTTTATAGTAATTTATTCAAAATTTTAAGGAAGCTAGAAATCTGAGTACGATAAAATATATACTGAGGACATTCAATGGTCAAAAGTGAAACTGAAATATTGAAGTCGATGGCGAAAATACTGTTTCCATAGTTTATTTTCCAGGAACCATTTCAGCCTATATCACACTTTATTCAGGATTCAATTTTTATTTATATCCAGCAAAGATTTCCTTCATTATCACCAATATTATTATTATTATTAATTGGAGGGCCTGAGCTAAGAACATGACTGATATCGAGAAGCCCATTAGGATCATAACTTTAAGTTTTGCAAGACCATGTATACTTATTTTCAGAGCTAAGCTATATCATTAAATAATAGATTTCCTTCTGTGCTTAGTCATCTGTCTAAAATTCATCTACTTTCTATATTCTGTGCGAGATCTCTTTAGTCAGGTTTGTTATTAGGGACTGCTTTTTAAGGAAGCTAGAAATCTGAGTACGATAAAATATATGCTGAGGACATTCAATGGTCAAAAGTGAAACTGAAATATTCAAGTCGATGGCGAAAATACTGTTTCCATTTTTTATTTTCCAGAAACCATTTCAGCCTATATCACACTTTATTCAGGATTCAATTTTTATTTATATCCAGCAAATATTTCCTTCATTATCACCGATATATTATTATTAATTGGAGGGCCTGAGCTGAGAAAATGACTGATATCGAGAAGCTCATTAGGATCATAACTTTAAGTTTTGCAAGACCATGTACACATATTTTCAGAGCTAAGCTATATCATTAAATAATAGATTTCCTTCTGTGCTTAGTCATCTGTCTAAAATTCATCTACTTTCCATATTCTGTGCAAGATCTCTTTAGTCAGGTTTGTCATTAGGGACTGCTGTCAAATTCAAGCTCTCGTGTATATATAAAATAATAAATACGTGTGTGTCGGTGTGTGTGTATCATTCATCACTTTGGGATAATATATTACTGTTTTTAGTTCATCCCATGTGCAAGGTTTTTGTCTAGAATTATTTGGCAATACCTTCAAAAGAAACTCCTACAACTTAAAGATTCCTAGGAATTACACATTTGTTTGTCATATATAACTTTATTAGAATATGACTTCATGCAATAAAACAAAATGCAGAGTGGCCATACTCCATTCCAAAGGGCTGACATTCACTGCTTATTTTTGTTAAGTAATCATATGCAGGTATGCAGACTGGGCTTGCAACCAATCCTCAGATTCATTAATAATAATGCAAATACAGAACACTCTTTGACAGCAATGTATGGCAATTAAAGATTTGGCATAAAAAGGAATCATTGAGAAAACTACACAGTAAAAGACAAGGAGGTTCATGCTTGTCCTCTGTACAAAAAGGCCTGATATTCACTGCTTAAATTTTAGTAAATATTCACAGCCAGGTGCATTTAGAAGATTGGGTTAGAGTGAACTAAAAAAAATATAAGTTATGATGCCAACCAAATTTGCACAAATACAAAACAAATATGTATCATGGATGAAGTGCATTTTGTCTACTTCTTAGATCACTCCACTTGGAAACTCTTGTCAGAATTGGTGGTACCAATTGTTTTTCCATATAGAGCATGCTTGTCAATGGCAGTGTCGCAGTTATGGAATTGAAATAATAAAAATCATTGAGAAAACTAAACAGTAAAAGAAAATTATTATCAGGTTTGACTGAAACAAAGTTCTTGCATGATTTAATACACTCTTGGACAGAAGAACCATGTCTCCTTATGATCATAATAATAAACTATATTTTGTTACTACCTAAGTCAACAGCATCCTTCACATTGATCAGATTTCAGAACATGTGTTAATGGCTTACTAAAATTGGTAAAAAGCTAAGTCCAAAATAGAATGTAAAAAATCAAGCCACAAAATCAAATGGCATGAATTCAACTGGTTAAATTCCTCGACTTTCAAAGAGAAGGCCCAACTTCTAATATTGCTAAATGATACATGAATAATTGTCAAGGAGTTGTAATACCACTATATGGTTAAAATGTAATACAGGTAGGACCCGTTTTCAATCCCATGTAACCAAATGTTATTAAAAAAACCCACAAATACATGTTCCCCTCCAAGGTGATGCCTTTCCACCAATACCAACTCTCAACAGAATAAGACAAGGCTCTGAACACAACAATAGGATCTTCTAAGTATGTAGACAAAACTCATTAAGATAAGAGCAATTAAGTTCAAGATCTAGGAAATACAAGCAAACATTATGAGCCTATACACTAATACAAGTTCCATGCATGAATATTGCACTAGCAGGAACTAATAAACCATAATGACATGAAAGAATTGTCACATAAACAAGGGAAGAAGAGCAACAAAACAAAGATAACGTAAAAAAACTGAGATGATGCCCTAGATAACACAGACAAGGACATAAGAGAATTACCAAAAGCAAGGGAACAGGAGCAACAACCGAAGATAGACAAAGAAACTGAGATGTTGCCCCATAAAATACAGACCAAGGGAGATATAGTGAGGCTTAGGCAAGTTATAGCCAAAACACAAACTACAAAAGGAGATGACTAATTAATAGAAGAAGGGGACAACAAAGAACAACAAATAAGACCACTCACAACTTCATAAAATGGAACTTAAGAAGGAAATGCAAAAGAACATTTAAGAGTTAAAAGCAAAATAATGAAAGATTTCAGAACTCTCATCATTTATTTAAGATGAACAGTAATAGAGCAAAAACTCAAGAATAACCAAACAAATATTTAGCATATAGGCTCAATTCAGATGAGAGTTCCAAAGGATTTTGAGCAAGATGAAAATGAGGTTTTGAGAAATCCCATGTTTATACATGGCTATCAAGATGACTTGCACAGTCAAAATAAGATACAATGCTTAAATTTTAAACATGTGAAAACCATGCCTAGAAACAGAACCATCAGAGAATAGGCAAGCATTCCATAAGAGGCATTTGCATTTGCACATTTCTAGTAATCAATGTTCCAAAATCGATATATGTGGACCTGAGGACATTTTTACAGAATTGACATCTAGTTAGGTCAAATTAATGACAAGTGTTAACCCAAAAGATTGCACCAGCAATACTTTTGGTGCTTTTATGTCCCACTTCTTTCCATTTTACACAGCAATTCATTTTTTCCATCATATGCATCTCAAAATTATGAAGAGGTTTCATCATGCTTTAATGTACCTTCCTGTTGGTATGTGCCTTAGCCAAACACAAAATCAATCACACAAGAACAAGAGAACCTGGTAGAAATGATCAACCTTTCATTATTTCTTCTTAACTGTTGTTTGTACAATGAAACATTACATGCATTTATAGACACATGGATCCTTGCATGCTGGATGCTTGCTATTCATGCATACAGAGCAAATTCTTGTCACCTAAGTTATAGATCTTGACTATGTACAATTTAATTGTTAAACTCCTACATAAACATTAATTCTATCACTCTCTCTTAATGTTTAGTTCATTATTACTTACCCCAAGTCAATCTTTAAATGCTCAAAATTTTCATAATAAAAGGGTTTGGTGAAAATGTCTATCAATTGCTTCTGTTAGCTTGAAGACCAAACTAATTTGTCCATTCTGTACTTGCTCTCAAATAAAATGCTGATGCACCTCAATGTGCTAGGTGCAACCATCAAAGACAGGACTTTTGAGAATATTCAAGAAACTGATTTTCATGACTCATGATAAATCTTCATCAGTTCTTAGTGCAGAAAGTCCAAAAAATTTGAAAAACCATCTCAACCAGATTGCCTCATCAGTTGACAAAAGAGCAACATTGGGTTCCTTCTCACTAGCAAATGAAACAACTGCAGATTCAGGATTGAAAGAATACCTTGAAGTGGATTTTCAATTGTCTCTATGTTGTCCCCAATCTGGTCCTTCAAAACCTTCAAGTCTAATGTTGCAAGTATATCAATACACCTTTAAAACTCTAGAGCATATCGTACTGTGACCTGCAAGTATATCAATACTTTCTTGCCAACTTTTCAATGGGTTTGTCTAAACTGATCATACACATGAATAGCAGGCCAACTGAATATAATGTGTCCAAATTCATTGAATTCAATAGATTATAGTGCCAACTAATTGTCAATATAAACTGCCATCTATCAGTCTCCCTTCTTTATCAACCAATCGTGTTCTCCTTGTTTCCAATGGAGCTGGTATAAAATTATAATTCTCCATCCTAAACTTCTTTAAGATTTCACATGTCTGCTTGGCTTGACAGATGAAGAGTTTGTCAGACTTCTATAATGCTTATCCTCCAAGGCAGTAGTAGAGTAGACCAAGATTTGACAAACAAAATTCTTCATTTGATCATTCTTCAATTCCTATATCATCTTATCATTGTTGCCGATAATAGCCAAGTCATCAACATACAAGGCAACCATACTTACTATTTGAATATTTTGAATCTTGACATACAGGTTTATATCTGTTGAGGACCTTTAAAATCTATTCTCTGAAAAATACTTATCCTTGCATACCAACCTCTGGGGTTTGTTTCAATCTATGGAGTCATAGACTGACTTCTTTAGGTGACACACTAGATGTCCTTTGTATCATTCAGCATATCCATGTGGCTGCTCTATGCAGACTTATTCAGTCAATTCTCTACTAAGAAAGGCATTTTTACACCTAGTTGACGGATCTTCCAGTTCAATTGGGCAAACAAAGCAAGGACAAATCTGGTTGTGAGCATCCTTGCCATCGGTGCAAAACCTTTTCATAACCATACCCTTCCTTTTTCTTGTATCATTTGGCCACTACCCTAACCTTGTGTCTATCAACAAATCCATAAAAACTGAACTTGATAACAGAACTGGACTTCTTGATAAGAATCAGGAACAGTGCAACAAAGCAGGACATCAGGAGTTTGTGGATTTGTTGATGACTTGTACCAGAATCTTGTTATTCAGATTGACTTTTGTCTTTGAAGTGCACATTTTTAGCACAGCTTATTTTTGAAGAATTCAGCATTTAACCAGCTGTCATCCAAGGTGGAAGGATTATATCCAGATTTGAACAAGACGCTTGACGGATTTAATGATGAAGTATAGATTTGGTTATGACAGCCCAGAGTCTTGAGAGGTCAGGCTTTGACAGGCTTTGATGTCTGAGGATTGCGGTTGTTTTATCATATGATATAGGTTTATTCATTTGATACAGGGATTATTTATTTCTAGATTGGCTCCAGTAGTTTTGGACAATTATTTTTAGCATAAAGTATAGCTTTCATAGCTTGAAGATCCATAGAGCCCAAGATTGATTGTTAAAGTTGGTGTTTTAACTTTTGGTGACTGGTACAAGTTTGTAGTTGTGATGGCACAGAGGTTGGATCTGGTCGGTTCTATTCATTTGGCATTGCTCAGTTCTTGTTTTGCTTTGGCATAGCATCAGTTCTTCATTTCTGGATTATTTTGCTTTGGCATTGCATAGGTCCATTGTTGGTTGGTTCTTGTTTGCACACAATTAAAGAGTACCCACAGTCCCACAAAAACTAACACCAAGCCATGCCACAAATCTGTGTTGAGACAATCTGCAGATGATGCATAGATGTTCTTGTACAACAGACAAGGACAAGAATGTGGCAGGCCAAAATATATCATGAAGTAACGAGGAAAACCATAACCATGCACCCAACTAAACTCAATTTTTGGATTTTGTAACCCTGAGTAAATGTGATACGCTTCTGCCTTTTTTTTAATTGTATAAATGGGAATGAAACGGACCCCACCCGTATTCTATCATGACCACAAAGTGGTATTACTATAGCTTGGCAATTATGCATGCGTCGCTTGGTAAGATTGAACCTGGGTCTCCTCCTTGAAAGTTGAGGAATTTAACTAGTTGAGTTAATGCCATTTAAGGTGATACACTTCTGCTATTATTGACAAGGCTTACCATAGAAAAAATGGTGCTGAGATTGGTACTTTACAGGCATGCTCTGATGTTCTTCAACCTAATATCAATAACTGTGAGAACCGTATTGTTTGTGCCAACTGTAGGCCAGTTTCAAGTACATGCATGGATTTACCACCATGTGAAGGGAAGGCTACGTCCTCCTTTGGATCTAATTAATTTTGCTCATATGCATATTACTAATACAGCCAGCAAAGAGGAGGAATATGCTTGTAGATATGGCAGGTAGTTGCACAACAAAGTATGAGATATTGCACTAAGACCTTAAGTAAGATGATCAATGCATTAGCGTAAGTGTTTTGAAATGTGGGCTCCCAATGGAGAGACCCAAAGTTCAAATCTTGCCAGGCAATATGATACCACTATGTGGTTTGTTGAAATACCATAGTAATATGGTGATGATGTAATGCGGGTGCGGCCCATTTCAATCAAATATAATCAATGAAAAAAAAGATGATCAATGCATTACAAAAATCAGGTTATGTGGATGGAAAATTTTCTAGGGAAATTCTGTGGATTTTCTGTTAATCTGCTTTTTTTAATCTCACCAGAGATGAATGTGGAGTTCTATCAGTAAGATTGTTCGTTAATACTATCAAGTAAGAGGAGGCATGAATTAAATTATTAAATTCTCTTCATTTTTAGAAAAATGGTGACCATTTTATAATAATATTACAAAAGAAAGCAGTTTTGCCCAGGAAATAAAAAGTCACAGAAAAAGGAGTTTAAATTTTAAACCATTCGACTAGGTGACATTATAAACCTTTGAAAGAGTTCATCTCCTCAGTTCCAGAGTATTTTTTATAAAGTGAAAAGAGCTGATCAAGTTGAGGGAAAAAAAGTATAGTGACTGTTGAAGGTTGCTACAAGGTTTTTGATATTCTGGTGTTATAATTTATGTGGAGAAATATTGCACATTTCAGAAAAATTAAAAATTGAATAGTCCGACAAACAGATCAGCAAATTTTAAATGTTAAGTTTACCATGAAATAGCATATGGGAAAATTAAAAAGGTTAGGCCCACCAGATACAGATCAAGTAGGATGAGACTGACAAAATGTTGGTGGTTGACTTGGCTATCATTGCATAAGTTGGTCATCACATGGGTAAGCAATAAAGATGTTGCCCACTATGGAAGGTCATCTAAGGGAATTTGGGTCGTTTGGAAAACATTTCTACCTTTGTAAGAGCAAGAGCAACTTGATAGAGCAGTTATGGTTTAAATCTGTTGAAGGCATCTTGAAAATGATCACCAAGACATGAATAAGGAGTCTTTATATGGCCAAATTTCAAATCCCACTTCAGCATATGATGACTCATGGACAGAGGCAAGTATAGAACTTCTATCAAAAGAATCAGAAAAAAGGACTAAGGCACACAAGACAAAATAATAAAGATGGGTGTTTCGAGAGGAGATAAGGATAGCAAATCACAGAAATTACCTAAGTTGTGAAGAAAACGAGCTCAATTGCACACGTACACATTACTAAATGAAAACAACTCCACACCCCAAAGCATGGGAATGATAGCATTATACACAACATTCAATCTTTGCAAGATAAAGAGTTTGACAAACAGAAGAGTAATGCAAGGCAACAAACCATTATGATTAGAGGAAAAAATCAAGGAACTTGTAGGGAGCTACCAGAGTCAAAGAATCTGTGGGACAAACATCAATGTATGCTGTTGACTTTATATATAGACAACTCAAGATCCTTCAGAATCAAAAGAGTAAAATACCCAAAAGGAACCTATGCAATTCACACATAATAAACCTTGAAGAGCACAAGTATCACAGTTCTAGTCTAGATAATGTAATGTGTTAGATTATGATGCCAAAAGGCAAAAGTATAGTTGCTAAAAGCTAACCTTTCAATTATCAACTGATACGAGCTCAACCGGTTAAATTCCTAGACTTTGAAGGAGGAGATCCAAGTTTTAATCTCGCCAACCAATACATGCATAATTACCAACCTGTTGTAATACCGCTGTGCTCATAAAGAAATATGAGTGGGACCCATTTCAATTCCATATAGCCATTTTTTTTTTAAAGAAAAAAAAGATAGGCTTTCAATTCAAAATTGATTACCACCCTGCCCAAGATTTATGATACACATTGTCATTTACTACACTCCATTGTGTTAACGTACAGACATTAGTTCAAAGTATTCTACCCTCTTCCATTCACTCATCTTTCATTGTCTATTCCAATTTCCACCTCTCCTGCGGGCAGTCTGCTGGTGAGGTGGTTTATAGGTATGTAACAAGCGGAGTAGCTGTCAATTGGATAAAGAAAAAAATGGGACAGAAGGGAAGCACCACCTTGAAGAAAGCTAAGCAGTTTGTCATCTATACAATCTAGAAATTTTATTTCTGGAGAAAAATTAAATATAAAATTGAGTCTATAGGGCAAGGAAGAACACTGTGATTTACTCCACTCCATTGTTTTAATATGTAGAATTTATTTGAATGTTTTCTACCTCATCTGCTTAGTCCTGCTTCATTATCTGCTCCTAGTTCTACCACTACTCTAGGCAGTATGCTGCTAAGGTAGTTTACAGGTTTCCAACTAGCAGAGTAGGCTGTCAATTGGATAAAGAAACAGAAGAAACAGAAAGTTTGCCTTTATTTGGAGGAAAATTAAATACGAAATCAAGTTTACAAAGGGAAGGAAGGACAAGAAAGGGAAAGCCAAGCAGCAAGAAACTTGATCAATTTGGTAGGCTCTATGCTGTATGGAGCAGAGTCAGTAGATTATACGTTTTTCATTTACCGTCTCGTAATGATAAATCTTGTAGATCTATTTCTAATTTTCTTCGTGGTTCTTTCTCAAATTTATGGACTACTCTATCATTCAACACCTTGTTTTAGTCTCCTGAAATATCATACTTTTGGGTTGACATAGATAACCTAAATGTCTGTTGTGTCTTTGCTGAACTAGCAGTTGAAAAAATATTAACAAGAAAATTAAAAGTATTACTACAAACTAGATGCTATACAAGCACTAGTCGAGGAAGCCAGTTAAGGCCTAAAACTGAGAGAGTTCATACTGCCTCTCCTGATTGTACAAATTCCATCACAATAATCTTCTCAGCAGTTTGATCTTGTGAAGCTTTCACATATATGAAAAATATGCATAACAGAGAAATGGATGAAATAAGTGTCAACTTGCTACTTAAGTCCCCTACTAGACAAATCTTTCCTCACAAATACACAAAAAGATTAGGAAAGGGAGGTTTATATCACATTTATACTGAATCACAAAATAAAATGTATTGCAGTTAAAATACTCACTAGAGGGCTAAGAATATATCTTCTTCATTTCATAGGTCAAAATCATTTATGTTTTGCTTTAGTATGTCTAGCACCATGTAAATAGATATATGTATCTGACATACATGCATGCACATGGTGACAATGATCTCCATGTACATTCTCTACTCTTTCTTAAATTTTGGAAGCATTTTCAGGCCAATATTTGTTGGTCTTCACACTAGACTCACCCATTTGGTTCCTTGTGGCCATCTTTGATAGTCGGTAGTAATAGCGTGGACCCCAAGTATTTGGCTATCACCACAGCATCTGCAATCTATCCAGAAAATAGGGTTAGCAAACAGGTTCAAGAACTAATATTTCATTTATATTCCTATAGAAGTCAAACAGCAAAGATGGGTTTGTGCCTGAACCTTTCTTGGTCAAACATCATAAGCATTTGTAAGTTTAGTATTTCACATTGGATTTCGTTATTATTTCAATTCCCCGGGTTTTTAAATTTCAAAAACATAAAACCAAGTACAAACTCCATGGAAGGAAGACATTAAAGCATAGACAATCAACTCAAAACATAAAAACGGTTTGGAAATAAAGTTCCTTAAGGAAATTTTTACGAGGGCAAAGAAACTACTTTGGGTTCAACATTGTAAGATTGACTCCCAAACAAATCCCCACAAATATATACTACAAGTTAATCACAATCCTGAGAAAAGAGAAAAGAGTCGCCACTCAGCAAAGGGATGGATAGTAGAGCCATTCTATTTGGTTTGGCAGTAAGCAAATGTGGTGTATAGGAACAGTCTGAACATGCAATATATTCCTTCTCCATTTCTGGGTTGATTTCGTGTCAGATGTTAATGTGGCTCCACCATGCCTTTAAGTCCTCCAACTCAAGTGAACTAAGAACATTGTAGGACAAGTAAGAAGATGCTAACAGCACACATAACTACACAAGTATTCTCAATTTAACAAAACAGAGCAAGTATGAAAAGCAGAGCTTACAAATCATAATGTCTGATTTAATTATAACATTCTATAAATCATAATGTTAAACATGTTGCTTCAGCTTCCTAAAGTTACAGAGTTTACAACATAGAAGGTTGCTTACAGTTGTCTATAATGTAGCCAATAAGTCTTGAAAAAAAAAACAATTAATTATATAATAGCAAGTTCAAACTACTGCTCACTGATTCTTATCACTATAAAACCGGCAAAAAAATGGCAGGTGGACTGTGCATGATACTCTTCATATGAATTGAAAAGTTCAGTAGTATAGAAAGACTCTTTCAGATGCAGCCCATTACTAGTAAGAATTATATACATCTGTCCCATGGAGGATGGAAATCTTCAAAGAAGTAGCAACAAAAGAAGTTATTTGTACATAGTAATCTTTTGCATCCTATTCCAAGGAGTTTAATTGCTGATCTCAAAACCACGAAGGTGAAGGTTTCACTTCAAGTGGATTTCTGCAATGCAGGAAAAATACACACAAGCTGGATGAGCCTTATTAAGGGGTGAGTTTTAGACAGAGGTCAGCATCAGCCCTCAACCCTCTATTCCCATCTTTATCCTAGACTCCTAATCCACATCATTTCCTGCCATGTGAGACTGTTAGTTATAGACCTTCCGGTTCAAGTATAGCCAGCTGCGTCTGACCTTCAACATTCGTATCTTTAGTAAAAGACTATGACTTAAAATGATTAAGGTAATTTTTCTTTTCTCTTTTTCTTTTTCTTTTTTTCTTTTTTCTTTCAAATCTAGTTTTTTGAACTTCAATAACTTAAGGAAAAAATAAAAATAACTTATGAATATTATAAACCTTTTAAAATTATAACTTAGTTATTTTTATATTGAAAGTCTTCAAATTTTATCATTTTTTTTAAATTAGTTTTGTGGGATTGAAATAGGCCCCACCCGTATTACATCATGACCACATAGTGGTATTACAACAACTTGGCTATTATACATCTATAGCTTGGCAAGATTCGAACCTAGGTCTCCTCCTTGAAAATCAAGGATTTTAACCAGTTGCACTAATGCCATTTGATTTTTCTTAAGATTCACCCCATGGGATTCAAACTTTTGTTTATGGTGTGAAACTCTTTGCTCCTCACTACATGCACTAAACCCTATAGGCAAATGTCTACTAAGTTTTAAAATATAATATATATAGAGAGAACAATATTTTTAATACATACACACAGACGTGTGATTTACTTCACTAAAATTTTAAATATAGTCGTATATTTTACAATTATCTAACTTTATGCTGAACTTCATCCAAAAAAAAATCATTTGTGGAATTTCTTTTGAACGTCGAGCTTGACGAACATGAATTCGAACACAAACCTGACAACTAATTTAAAACCATGGTTGCAATTTCAAGATATACTTAGTATTGAAATAGTGATTCATTTGTGTATTTGTCAATTTAGGCACACGAAATTAATAGCACACTTAGTACGTCAATAGCATTACAAACCGACCAATAATAATAATAATAACTGCTTAGTTTTACCCACGAGTACAATGAAAGTTATCTATAAAACTAGATATGCATCTCATGTTATAAAGAAATAAAAAATTAACAAGAATTACCCTTGAGCTTTGACTAATTCCTTCATAGCTATGTTCCATGGGGACTTATCTTGGGATTTGGGGGATGTCCCGAAAAGCATCTAGGCATCCCGAAAAGCATCCCACCTTCCCAAAAAATTGTCCTTTTGTCCCTTTTGTAACATCACTCACTTTGCCATCTGCATCAACCATTTCTACAACTTCTTGCACAACTTCAACTATTTGTTGGATTTCTGCCTCTTTGATTGAAATCAAGTTCACCTCCTCAATTGCAATCAAGTTCATCCAGTTCACCTCCTCTATTGCAATCAATTCATCAAATTCACCTTCTCTGCTTCTCAATCAAATCTATGACTCTTCTCTGATGCTTCAAGCTTTGTATGCATCACTGGTTCTTCTTGACTTGCAGCACTTTGAAATTCACATGCAAAATGCCCCCACAAATGGCATCGCCAACATTGTATAATGGGTCTGCCCTCAATATCATACTCAATTTTGTGTCTTCTAGTTCTCTAAAGGTTGTCACAATATGCATTACTAATGGCATCCCCCCTTGGTACAATCTCCCTTTGTGTTGCATGTACCTATAGCAATGATCTTGCACTCTTGAGTCACACTCATCCTTGGAGTCATTGTTCTTCTCTTCAAAGTCACACCCTTCACTGCCAACTCAACCCCAACACTTGAATGATGAACTACTCTCATTTCAAAATCATCACTCTCACTGTCTTAGTCACTCTCAATAGTTGAGTCACTTTCATCTCCAAGCGCATTATCGTCCGCATTAACATGACCCCAACACTTTTGTGATGTCTTTGCATCACTTTCCAAGTTCAAAGCCCACTCCAAGGCCTCTTGATATGATGTTGAAGGAACCACCCTGATCTTCTTCCGATACGTAGGAAGAAGTCCCTCCACGAACCACCTCTTCTTCAATGCATCTAATGGATCTTCCTCCAGATGGGTAAACAACCCACTCAACCTCCAGTTGTACAAATGAACAAACTTGTTCTCACCTTGTTCCACTATAAATTTCAACAATGACTACATCGTCATTTTGGAACAACCGAAACTCCTTCACAAAGGCAATCTCATGTACTCACCCTTTGGCAATCTCATGCACCAATCCATTGTGATTCCACAAAAAATCACAAGGAATAACCTCCTGCAATCTGCATCATTATTTTGCCCCTTCTCTTTCCACATCTTGAGGCAAATGTCTGATTGGGTTTTTTGTTTCTCCTCCATGAAACATCGGACACTTGCATGCTATGCCAAAATTGGTCTTTGTAGACATTGGCAACGATTGTTCACGTAGGTCTTTGTCACGCAAATCATCAAGCACACCACACTAAAATTGCTCTTATGCCAGACTCTCGTCACATGCACCATGAAACATCCCAACCTGTAGTTGCTCCGATCTCGGACTCCCATCCCACTCATCATCGAGCACACCAACCTACAGTTGCTTTAGTGCTAGACTCCTGTCTCGCACATTGTTGGACACGCCATCTTGCATTTGCATCGATGTTGAACTTCTATCCCGCTCCATCGGACACATCAACTTGCAATTGCTCTAGCACCATACATCATCATCATGTATTTCCTACTGTATAGCCTCGTCATCACGTAATTCTCGACCGTCAACATGCAACTTTGTCACTTACAATTAACTCTCGGTTGTCCGCATGCAATTCTTTGCCGTCATCACGTAACTCTCCATGCACAAACCCTTGCATGTCTCCTCCATGCGTGTCTGCATGCATGTTTGGTTGTGCATCTACTTGCACTTCTACTTCATGTATCGGCCTTCGTCAATGTCAACAAACAAGTATGCTTCTTCATCTGCATCTTTGGCTACATTCCATCACTGTCGTTGTGCACCTTCCCAAGTGATTTGCTTCTCACAGCACCATGTCACCAAGCTTGACCCAATTTCGAATAGGCATCAGCACTAGGATGTAGAAAGAGAATACAACATACTTTCCCACATCCTCGTGGTAAGTTATATGTCATCCACTTCTCCAAGTTTCACGCAGTGCTGGTTTGAACTTCAAACAGAAATGGCGCCAAATGTAGCACAGTGGTGAGTATTCCAATGTTTGGAGGAACAATTTGATATGACCGATTCAATGGTCAACCAATACTGCAATCATCATTCTCATCCACTTGTACAGCAATCACTCATACAGCAATGACTTGAACAACAGTCACTTGTACAACAATTCTTACAGGCAAGACTTGTATGGAACTCCTTATCGGCACTCTTTCAACAGTACTCTTCGTACTTAACTTCCGGACTGCAACTACCACTTCAATCTTGCACACAGTACTTGGAAAGAACACCTACAAATCTGCCTTGCTACAGCAATGACATCACACACAAGATACAAAATCACATAGAGGAAGGATGAAATGGATAGTATTGCATTCACTCCTGCATGTATGGCACTTGCATTACATATCTGTCTATGATAGGCTATGATAGATACGCGGTATAATGTCTGTACGAAATATATCCTTCCTTGCCAACGGCACCAACCACACACTCTAGCCTTCGACAACAACTACTCCAATGAATGAGGGAAGGGTCTTATTTATACAACTAAAAAGTAGTTGCAACCTCCAACTACTTGACACCTCATCATTTTCTTAAATTACATTTGACTTACATTTACATTTCATTTGATGACTCACTTTATGACTTGTCCATACATAACTAATACTTCACTAAACATTACACATTATCACATATAATATTACATCACAACTTTATAACTTTATTATACGTATGCACATTTCATCAAACACTTTGCGTACGAACTACAAATAACACAAAATGACAAAACTTATTCACTAATTATGAAAAAGTCAATTTGCCTACCTACACTCGATATAGCATAGACTTTATAACATGCTCTACACCTACAAACAAGAAAATACGATGATACCATGCAGATCAACGAGACTAGAATGGGGTAGATATATAGGATAAATGGTTAACTGAAAGTAATCACAAATATCTAACTACCTGACCACTTGTACTACTTTGTATACATACAAAATAAAAGTACCCTATATTAATATTTGATGTACATTTATTACAAACACAATACTTAGGTTGCCACCTACACACAAGTGAGAACTCATGTGACAACAATTAGGTTGCCCCGTAAACACGTGACAACACATATACGATATTATGTACATGACATACCTCACTTTGACTGGTGGTTGTTGTGGCGCTTGAAGTAGTACCACATCATCAACTCCGATGCCTATATCTGCCTCCTTTAATTTGGTTAACATCCCTACCAGCTACGTCAATGGAACGTCTCGGATAGTCTGAGTGCAAGTGCATGCATTATTCAATTGACAATGGTTGCCTCCAAATACTAAATATGTTGGCAAGTAGCCTTGTAGCGCTCATGCATATGCTTGCCATAAAGGTGATTCTGAACCCATTGTTTTTCAACCTCTTCCAACTTCTACTTTGTCTCATTCAACTGCTAGCTAAGCTATTGCATCGTGTCCAACAACTGCTGCTTCATTTCTCCTAGTTGTCGATCAGAATCTCCCAACTAGGATTCTATGGCAAGACATTGTGCTTGCTCATCATTCTTGCAATGTAATGAATCTATATCCTCTAGGCACGTACTCACCTCAAACTTGACTCTCTCTCTAAAGAGTCATAGTTCCTCAAGATGTTGAGCTTTGTGTCTCTTGAAGTTGACTAGCACTCATAAGCACATGTTCTTGTCCAATTGAATGTGAAAGCTGGCCAAGTAATGTTGGTTGTGATATAATGGAGAATTGAGTTGTAAAGGCAACTCAATCTCCTCAAAAATGGTCTTGGGTTGCACTTGTTGATTTGTTTGCAATAACAACTGAGCTTGTGTGAGATACATCATATGAGGCTTGTGATATACAACGACAATGTCAAGTGGCAAAGACATGTCAAGGATGCTTTGTGCCTGAACCTCCCATGCACTTCTATCACTCAAACTGTCCAAGTGAGCTTGTCAACCACCAAGTGACCAATTAAAGCTTTTTTATCTCATAGGCTGACCACGTATCCCACATGCCACTCTTGATTAGGGCTAAATAAAAAGTCCTTGCATGCATTGTCAATAACATCCAATAGCTAATCAAAGAACCCAACCATGCATGCATCCTCAATATGTTCAAACACCTAGGGATGGCCTAGTGCAGGGGACACTAACATTCACTCATACTTAGGGTGCTTTGGTACCTCATCTCTCAATGAAGACTACTCGAACAAGGAATGTCTCCATCTCCTCTACCAAACATTGGTGTCATTGCTTGAGTGTAATTTGTCTCCCCCACCATATAGTGCAGTTGCTCGGCATCTTGGCAGGCCTCCCATCTTACTTTGTTGCTCCTCCTCTTGCTTCAAACTCGAGTAAGGGATCTGATTGTCACATGTAATCCTCAAGGGCAATAGTTA
Source organism: Wollemia nobilis (assembly GCA_028583015.1). Classification (NCBI taxonomy): domain Eukaryota; kingdom Viridiplantae; phylum Streptophyta; class Pinopsida; order Araucariales; family Araucariaceae; genus Wollemia; species Wollemia nobilis. The sequence goes on along the minus strand of JAQPPZ010015824.1, from coordinate 28,221,480 downwards.
GAGAGAAGGGGCTTCCACCTATCATGAATTTCTCAACATGTTGAGGTGCTGAGTCCAATCCCATATATGTCAAAAAACTCGTCAACATCCATCATGTATGTCTCATCAAATGCAATGGGCCTATAACTATCACCCTCTAAACGATCACCATACGTGAGAGCATGCAAGTAACACTCATGCTCCAAAATTGGTCAGTGAATCATGGTGGCTTCCTCGAAACTGTGGGCACTACAATAAACCGTCCCTCAAGGCAGACATCACCACTCTATCATCTACCAAGCAACAAATATTCTATACCAACAAGTACATTTGACTACTCTGCTATAGGGGAGAGGCCATCCCTCTAAAGAAGTGATGGTGGTATGATAATGGTGCCAAAGTGGCTTCATCATTATAGAGGCTGCTCTAGACTACTTAGTTCCTCATCCTCTTAGTTAGCTTCCTCCTCTTTCTCCTCTTATGATGAATCTTCCTTTGAAAAGTCCTCTTAGCATTCTCTCTACACAATTGGTGCAACTCCAAACCAGCAAAACACTACTAGCATCCCATTTGTAACAGAAAGTGGATGCCTCATACCATTACTAGCAGGTTCTAAAGTCATGTTGCATCCAACATCAATGTGATGGCATGGAAGGTCAAAGGGTGGTTTTCCCCCTTGCAAGAAAATCCATTTGCACTCAAAGAGATACAGCCCAATCAAACTTCATCTCATCCATGATCCCCTGCAAGTATAACACAAACCATGTTGGGATCTCTAAAGCCCGTGACTCCAACAAGCATCACATGATCAAACACAGGACATGCTTGCATAGCAATTGCATCTTTAGACCTTGGTCATTGTGCACAAACAATTTCACCTCGTCGCATGTCGATGTATCTATGTTGCAATGTTATTGTATGCAATCTTGTCGACTTTGTCTTAACTACTTTTTAACACGTCAATTGTCAGGCCAAGCAAGGCAAACACATACATAAATCCATTTGGAAAGAATGTCGTGCAATATCCACAACCCGTTTGAAATTTGCACCATCTAACATTCAGGTCATATGTACACATCATCTCGACCAGATATCTCTTACACGACTTGCGTCTAAAAGCCAAAACCCATAAGATGTAGTGAAGTAAAGCAACATTCAATACCGACTTCAGCTTGTGATTGTCAAAATGTGCCTCTCACCAATCTCTGTATTGATCCATTGGCAATGTCCTCCAAATGGCCTCTTTAGAACTATCCTTCTACTTGGGTCTTGTCCTTTGCTCTCCCCTTTCCATTTAATAAATATAATGATGCTTCATCCTTCTATCTACTCTATCTCACCTATTTCTGCCCATTTGAGCTTTTGTGTTCCAATGCAACATACATGTGCCCAAGTCAAGCCAAGACTTCAACATGATAGATGTTTGGTTTCCTTTTTCGGGGCTAGGAACGTTGAAGCATGAAGATGTGATGTTGGATGTGCATTGTCCTTATTGTTCCTCTTGTGCATCATGATGTGATGATTGCCATCCCTTTACCTTATGGTGTGAAACTGGTTGTTGCAACATCAACATTGACACCTCTGCAACTCAGGATCTTGACCTCGTTTCAAGATTGCAATTATCACTCTCCTCATGGCTTCTACAAATCCTAAGTCTTATACTTGTAATGCACAAAACCCTCCAAGTGGTTGTAAGCTAGCAAACCTCAATGGTGACTTCCAAATAGTTGTCAATTACTTTGGTAACTACCTTGCTGCATTCGTAGAGCTTGAATGTGTTTGAAACGAGGCAACTATCCAAACAAAGCAACCCCTTCAAGATCCTTTTGGTGACTTCTCATATCAGCACAACCCCTTGTCTGCATCAATACTCGTGCATGCACTTCATTGATCGTTGCCATTCTAATCTCGAGTCACTCCAAGGAACATGGAAACACAAATATTCTTGTTTGACACCTCAACACCGGTGTTCTTCCCTGGTTAGTAGTAATTGCCATTCACTTGGTACACACATGGCAATGTTGCTTGGTTGTGCACAACTTGCCAAAGGTGTCGCACAATCTTAGGACTGTACCTACAAATGCTTCTCCTTTGGGCACTCGTCCTGCTCTTGCATTGGCAATGGATTTTATGAGTGGGCAATAGTGGAGTGTTCCTCTCATGCTCTGAGAGTCTGAACAACTAAATGAAAATGACTTCTAAAAGCAAACTCATAACCTTGTGTTTTTGGATATGGGTCCTTAACCAAAAGCCCAAAGCGAGGGCCATGGCAAGGTACCCACTTTCCTATAAAATAAAGTTTAAAGCAAAGTTGTAGACATGATCAATAGGCATTTACAAGATTACAACCTAGTTGTGAACGACACCCTAGGAATTCCAATACTTGGATGGAGTCCCAACGCTAGACAGTTGATTCATTGTTGACAACACACAAAATCTAGAAGGCATCTTACTATTGTATGGCACTCATCAGCTAGGTGACACACTTGGAAGTAATGATTGCAACCTCAATTTGGCATTTGACAACATTCACATAAGCTCAATCTAGATGTGGATAGCTACTCCAAATTTAATGGGATCCTTGACAACCCTCATTTGGATGTCATTGCCAGGTTGGGTAGCACCCTCCAATGATTGAAGGCAACCATTAATCAATCTTGGATGATAGTTAGAAAGTATTTTGGATTTGTGCTTGGACAGAAACTTTCAACTAGATGGAGACTTTGTCTTGCACAACATACTAGATGGTAACCAAGACTTAGGCAATTGTGGTTTGCTTTGATCCCTTTCGCGACAACAATCAAGGTGAAATTGATGGCAATCATGGCTTGATCTTGGATGGCACTCACATGTTCAATATGGTCTTGGGCAACATGATTGAAGATGTCCTGGACAGCATACACAATCTAGATGACAATTGGGGTAAGGACGTCCATGTTCCAAGCAAATATGAGGACAGGTTCCAATACTTAGTCGTATTTTTCTTCTTGGATTACAAAACACCACAATTACAAACACTTGGACGGTCACTTCTTAGATAATGATGATGGCACTCTTCGTATGAGCAATGATTTTCCCCAGTTCGTACTTGATTTTGACCTTTATTTAGCTCGTCTTCTAACTTTCTCTCAATCATTACTTTTAGCATGTTAAGGTTAATCCATTTGGGGTAACCTCAAGGCCATAATTTATGTCATACACTTGTTCCACTTTAGAGTAGTGTACACTAGATTCTTTACTCTACTTCAGCTTATTTTCATAGTACTTTTTGGTTACTACAATGCATCGTAATTTATAATAGCTCTTTTCAATGAGTCCCATTGGTCTGTGGACATTAATAGAATTATCATATCTATATCGTTCTTTTTGAGAATAGCACTGAGGCGGGTGGCTATTATCTGGGAAAAGAAATTCCTTTTTCCATTCCATGTCTCCTTCACAACCCAAATGAGTAGTGCAGAAAAGATGATCGTTTGGTGTGTGTCCTATGCATCTAGAAGCCCTACTTTTGTCGAAGGATGATACAACAAGAAATGATGAGAACAAGAGTGACAACCCTTGCTCAATAATATCCCATTTCAACTGTATTCTCTATGTAAGTGGGGTTGTGCCCTATACATGCCAATTTGTCTACTTCCTTAAAAATTTTACTATGAATGGAAACCCTCGAAACTCAATTTCTCATATTATATTGACTTGGTCTAAGATCATCTGTTAGCCCTGGCCTTTCTTCATGATACATAGCTTTGTTTCTCTCTCTCCATAGTGTTACACAAACCCTTGGGTGCAATTGCTTTCTTTTTCTCATCTATCTTTCCCAAACAATATGGCAAATGTCATTTATACCTTTTATGTTATTACTCCGACAGTTAAGACCATTGCATTTTAAAATGTCATTATGTTTTACTTTCACCTTGTTCCCAAGCTCTCATTGGTACCTCCATCACGGCTGAGTACTAGGGGTCTCCACCCAAACCTCGAGACACTTCAAAAATATTATGATGACATTCCAATTCATCTTCACTAGTGGAGTCCCTAAAACTCACGTGGGACCCATCATTATTAAAATCATAAAAAGAAGTTAATGCATCATTGCTTACTTCTTCATTTTGCCTTTCTTCCATTTGCTGCCCAATTAACTCATGGAGCTCCTCAATCCCTTTCCATCATTGCTCTTAGAGCTTTGTCCATTCAGTGTTGTAGTTGCTCATTCCCATGTAATCGCTCGAACTTGAGGAGAATAATAGGCCCACCAAGTCTCCCATCAGGTACATCATTATTAGCATTGTCACCTACATTTGCCTTATCAATGGGGTGTGCCATCTCTGCACAACATGTGCTTTGTTGTGTTGATGATTTTGAATCTTTTGGAAACCGCACATGAACCCACAATCTTCGTTGGCCTAGGTAATCAGCCTCTACATTAGCTTGCTCAACTACTAGCTATTATGTTGACTAGTTCATGCCTTTGGCAGACATCCTATGAAAACAACCATGGCAAAACATCGGCTTCTTCATCGTTTAGCTTGTCTATTCTGCCAGTGGTATCGCTTGCAATCAATTACAACTCTTTGGAGGGATTGCATTCTCCAATTTCCTAGATCTTATTTCCCTCCAAGAAACCTTCTATGGACTAACTCAGCGCATCAAGTTATACATTTGCATTCTCCATCTCAAGGTCCATGAAATTGACATGTGCCCCAAACATTGTACGGCTTTAGCTTGCAAACATTCACATGATCGATATACAATATTTTATCAATTGTTACAATTAGACAAACCTGTTATCCATCACCTCATCTATCTAGAAAGGGACAAGCCTCGAGGTCTTTAGCTTACGTAGCTTGATCTCCTACTTCTTGTTTAACCATAAGACAATCCTCTTTCTTAAACGACATGAGCGACAAGTATTTATTATGTGGGTGCCTTTGTTGACATTCGGCTACATCAATAGTGCAATAAGCCATCAACCTTCACTCATCTATTTGACTTAGCAAGAAAAGTCTCTCCTCCATACTATGTTGAACTCTGATTCAATTTTGCACTACCACTCTCAAACTCATGACCGATCCCTCCACTGGAAAGGTAAACTTATGCCCATACATTCGTTGGAAAAGTATATTGCCAATCTTCAACTAATATGTCGTCCTATACACCCACAATACTGCTTGCAACCTTTCTTCCCAGACAGTTCCCTCCACTCTATAGGACTTACCTTTTCATTCATTAGGGGCTAGTATGGACTAGATAGTATGTGGTAGATGCAAAGTTTAACATCAGCTTCTGAATCACTTTGTTCACAAAGTGCCCACAACAATCACTTGTGATTTACAACAAAATATTGAACCTCGTGATTATTTGTTCATAGATTAACTCGGCCATACTTCTAGTTGAGTTGCCAAGCAACAAACTCACCTCAACCCACTCTATCAAATATTTCATTGCAACCTCTATGTGCCCCTTCATCCTTGACTCGACTCTAGAATATAACAAAGTCCAAACCCCATCACTTGAATAACTCCTATGGTTGAGACAGATGCATGGGAATGAAGTTCATTTTCAACAACTTCTTTGTCCTTTAACACATGAATAGGAGATCAGTTCCTCCCTTGTGTCGCAAAACAAAGTTGGCCACCCAAGTCCAACTAGCAATACTTTCTTTGCCACTACAACTAGTCCTATGTGACCGCCAGCTAGTCCTTTGTGTGCTTCCTTCAAAGAGGACACACTTCTTCCTCCAATACTAGCAGCATTCGTGCAATCACACGTAAAGTTCCCTAAGTCCTGGCATTTGCCACATTGGAAAATGAGCCTCCTAGCTGTGTCATATTATATGTGCTTGGTTCCTATTCTTCTCACTACCTTGATTTCCATTATTTTCCCCTAGTGGTTGTTATGGTACTTGCCACTAGTTATGTCACCTTTCTCGTCGTCCTACTTTTGGAGCACAAACATCTATTGCTCTTTACTTTTCACATTGAATGGACAATCTAACAAGGAGTTTCCACAAACGTCACAGATGTTAGAGTAAAGATGCTTAGGAAATCAGGTGTTGTAGTGTCCTTCCTAATTACAGTCCATTCACCATATGTTTGTTTTCCTCTTTCTAGTTGTCTTCCATCCTGAAGAACATTTGTATCATATCCTTCCTGAGCACCTCAATTGGTGCTCTCTCTTCACCATTGTCATTATTGGAGTTTCTCACCGTCTAACTCCGACTCCTACCACCCATGGTCAGATACTTGCTCTCCAAGTTCAAGGCTCTATGAATCGCCCCTTGGTATGATGTGGGTGCGACCAAACACATCTTCTAAAACTACCAAAGAAGTCCTTCCATAAACCAACACTTCTTGAGGTCATTTGTTGACTCCTCCAAATTGTCGAACAACTCCTTAAACCGACGATTATATGACTTCACGGTCTTGTTTTGTCCTTGCTTGGTGTTATAAAGTTCAATTACGATCTCATAGTTGTTAGTCAGGAGAGAGAACCCCTTATATGCTTCCTTATCGAATCCCAAGTGACGTATGGTTTAGCAATTGCAAATAACATTCGATTGCCACATCTTTGTTTGTTGTAGGAAATGCTTATTATCTGCGTTCCACTCTACTTCATCATTTTAACTAGGTCTTTGACGTCTCCATGGAATTTGAGACAATTTTCTTGCCCCCTACAGCAACCATTGTCTGCTGAACTATATTCGTGATAGTACTAGCTTGATTCATTCGTCATCAAGATAGGGGTGACCAACGTCTACACTTTATTCTCCATTTCTTTGACTCATCAAGTTCATTATTGATGGTCTTTGTATGTCATCCAATCTCCTAAAATTAGCACTATGGCATCTTCCAATGCCCATGCTTAAGTTTTGTAACCTTCATCGTGTATACAATTGCGTAGCCTCTTGTCGACTGTCGTTACTCCCTTTGACATACTCCTATGTGGTTGCTCTCATGGTGGACTCCTATCCCATGCGCCACTAGACACACCTCCCTACATTTGCGTCTGTGTTGGAATCTCTTGCACAATCTCTTGCCCCATGCCTTCATCTCTTGTGACTTCATCACATGCTACTTCATCATGTACAAATTTGTCAAGCATTGCATGCATCGCGTAGTCATGCTCCAAGTCAACATCTTGATATTTCACCATCAACAAAAACCTCTCCAACCAAGCCTAACCTCTTTAGTGAACACTTCGCTCCATGTCATAAAACAAGCTTTCCAAATGAGAACTTCCCTTTTCTTAAGGTGGCCACACACTCACTCCAATGATGAGACTCTCTCAACCACAGCGGACTATCAAGATGGTGTTGTCATTAATAGTCATGTTTCTTCATTCAAATTGAACGAGCAAAGGTGTCTTCACATCCTCCCTTTCCTTGACGCAAGGAAGCTTTATAGAAGGTCAACAATCAAGGGTTGGGAACACAAGTGGATGATCAACGATCCACATAATGTATGAGGACGAAACAATGAAAGGAATGGGGAGAGCCCATTCGATGGCCTGAGTGGATCATGCAATGTATGACTACTCCAAAAGATAATGTGACATCAAGGAAACACACATGGAAATGAATAGATGATTCCATTGTCTTCTTGTATTGTAGAATGGGCTATTACAATTAATTAGAACTTTTGTGTGTTTTCCCACATGCGTCCTTGACCCCATGTTAGTTGCTCATCATGATCATAGATCATGCGATCCACTTTGACCTTCAAATGGGATCTCCCCTTTACTTTCATTGTGTTCACCTTGTACACTATGTGGATCATCAATCACCCACATCTGTTGTCAACCTCAACCCAATTCAATGTGGCAACACACCAAAAGTTGAATAGTTTTTGTATATTCCAGCATCACATATAGAATAATGAAAATAGAAAGATATATGCAACATAAGGAAATATACAAAAATATCAAGATAACTCAAGGAACCAACTATAGCATGTCATTATCTCTACAAAAGAATTACTTGGCAATCTGGTCTCATACAATATGACAACAATAGCATACAATCTGATAATGCCCTACAAATACAAACATGAGCATCTGATGATACCATGATAATACCACAAACACTGAAGAAACTAGAATGTGGCAATTATATACAAGAAAGGGTTAACAAGAGGGAGTCGACAACTACCTAGCTACCCAACCACCCATACCTATCTACATATAAAAATAGAAGTAGCCCATATAATATAGTTGACATACATTACTACAAATGCTTAGGTTGCCATCTAGGAACATGTGACAACACATAACAACAAAGCTCCTACAGTCTATGAACATGACTTAGCTCACTTCAATACATGGTGGTTATGGTGCTTGAGCTAGCACCACGTCACTAAGTCCATTGCCTACATTGCTCACATCCAAGCCAAATAAATCCAAATCATGAAACAAGTATCCAAGCATTAAAAAATCATGCACTCAATATATGTGACGAAATCCATGTACAAATATGAGTGTAGAACCCTTTTGAGGGGTGACCTCCCAATAGCCAATCTAGTTATAGATGACTCCAATAGAGGACATGAGACAAGCCAATTGATGTCTAGAATGAGGAATCATCTAGTAAAATAATAAGAAAATATAACCCTAACTATTCATCACACATACCAAGAGTTGATAGGGCAACATTAATGGCACATGATAGCCCATGCCTGGGGACCTAACGACGTAGGATCTCAACCCATTTTTCTCGTCAGACCTATCTAATGAAATATAATGATACCTTATTGCAAAGAAACAAAAATCACAAAAGTACTCGAGAAATCCTCAACATTAGAGAAGTGAGTTGCTTTCTACAATTTAACAAACTTCTTGTTCTATGTTTCAACTATTTTCTATGAAAATATCTATATTATTAGTTCTACTAGTTTCTACTATAATCCAAATATCAGTGTATAAACCCAGACAAATTTAGGTGAAGATAGCAAACATTCCTAGAAATTCTCTTACTCATTGAGCATTAGCACTATAATTTTAATCTAATTCATGTGAATCATACCATTCTAAAGATAGAAATATTCCTATATCTGCGAAGACAATGAAAAACTTCAACAAATTTGGAAATAACATCATTATCCCTATACCTCTTAATAAAGGCTAAATACGTTGCAAGACAAGTTCACGTTTTCCAAGGACCCATTCGACCCTCAACAACATATTGATGTTTACTTGATGGCTTGTTTGTAGGATCAACCTTGGATTGGTCAGTCAAAGTGGTCGATGCAAATAAGCATCAAAGAGCACTCTCGTGACCTTTTCATTACTATACAACCGAGTTGACACTACCATAACATAGTAGTGCAACTCGGCATCATATTATGAAGAGAATTTCAAGGTTGTTTCTAGGCTTTATCATTGTACTAATGGAAATTGACAAATATAATAATTAACCTCAATAAGGATGATGAATTAAGACTAAGACATACTTGGAGGCCCATCTTCAATGTTCTCATTAGTGAAGAAGGCCAAGATTTGAAAAATTCATATGACAAACATAATTAAGTCTTAAACCATACAATTGGCTAAGCCATTACCATTATATAAGAACGGTTTATAAGCCATGCTTTTGCCTTTGTAAGAATAATACATAGCTCATAGTTTCTAGAAAAGGTTTATAAGCCATTTTATACTATATCAAAAAGGTTCAACAAACATATCTATATTTCAAAAACTTTAAAAACACATAATTTGGATGATAAAAGTTTGTTTGGCCAACCTCATTTACCATCACATTGATATGTCATTCGTACAAACATATTTGTATATGCACGGTGTGCATGTGCAAGTCGCAGTTTTTCATCATAAATTGCTACCTAAAGGCTATTCTAGAAGGAAACTGAAATGTCATGTGAAAAAAATTTAACATGAAAATTTATAGAAAGAGACAATAGGGTTTAAAGGAAACTCTGCCATAAAAGCAAGAAGGAAAGCACCTGAGCATGAATCCTAGTGAGCAAGAAGTTGACATATATTACGACATAAAAATAGCTCTAATAAGCAAAGTCAAATCCTGCTTAAAAGGATTCAAATCCCTTTAAGTTAATCAGGAAATTATTTTTAAACATTGCCTTACATCTTCTCTTCCACGAGAAGCTACTCATGAACATATGTATTGTACACGAAAGAGATTTGTAGCTCTTCATGACCATCTAAAACTCCCCTAAAAAGGAACCTCACCAAAAAAATAGGGACAATAAATCAAAACTGAATTCAGTTTAAAACCATGTTCAAAACGCTGTGTTTGTAAAACATCTCCAAGAGACATGGCAAACAAATTCCAGTGCTAGAGTTTTGCAAATTCAGAGATAGGATTTCGCATCTACTAGTTTCTACATTGTACTTTTCAAATCTAAAGCTAGAATTATGCACATCCAGATCCAAAGTCAAGAGTTTCACAGATCCAGAGCTAGGATTTTGAAAATCCAAAGCTAGAGTTTTGTGACTTGTCGATTTAGAGGTAGGGTTTCCAGAGCTGTTGTCTTGTACATCCAGATAAAGAGCTAGTGTTTCACATATCCAGAACTAGGATTTTGTAGATCCATATTTAGGTTTTACAGAACTTGTATTTTATATCTGCATCCAGAGCTAGGGTTTTGCAGATCCAGATCTAAAAGTAGGGCTTCAAAGACTACACGCTTTGAGATGGAAACTCCAAATTTGGGTTTCCAAACTGTATTAACTCCCAAAATTATATATAGTTGCCTCACGAAATGGACTGTGAAAGTGCAGCACATTGGGACCAAGCTTCAGAGACAAATTTCCAGCTCCAAAACCAGCTTCATGAGAAAGACACTACCATTGACACCCTCCAATGTCAAATCCAATCACAAGGTGAAAGGATTGCCAAACTGGAATAGCTTAAACATCCTATAAACCTCCAATTGACGAGATTCATCATCTCCAAGAGGTTGATCCTTGTCCAACATGAGAATATAAAAAATGAAACAAGTACTCACGAGCAATCACTTCAAAAGCAAGTTGATGGACACAATTCCTAGGTTCAAGTAATCAGAGGGGAGGAGAACTACCATCATGGCATTACCAGTGCAGGCTAAATTTGATGAGGAAAGGGCATGTAAGGCCAAAGAACTAAACCTTCAAGTTCAAGGTCTTCCTAAGCCTACTGACCCCCTAAAGGCAGGCCATGATTTCTTACATGACACATTGAATCTCAACGATATTATCCTTGATTGGGCTTGGGTAGCCCTTGACAGCACACTTCTCATCTTGTTCCTATCAGCAGAGGAATATTTCAAGGCTTTAGAAGCCAAAAAGAAACTCTTCAAACTCTCAACAAAAATTTACTTGGACAAGGACCTCACATCTTGAAATGGAGGAACTATAGAAAGGACATGCCCAAGTGGTAGCTGCTTAGAAGGACAAGTGGGAAATTATTTGTGACAAGGCAGTGATTCATGACTGGACTCCCCTTCTCTAGGGTGGTCTCCTCCTTGGCATACAAAATGAAGGTATCCGTTGGCCCAACTAGGTAGTAGGATCCTTTATGTTGCCTACAAAAACTCTAATGAGGCATTGTCTTCTCCGGGCACACTTTAAGATATTATTTCCAGAGAGATTGTTTTTATCATAGAAACCCACGAGAGCCTTGAATGAGCCATCCCACCTATCAATGGTGACTATCGAGTTTCTGCTTTCAAGCATGAAACACGCAGATCAGTTGATGTTTGTGACTTGAATGGTGTCGCTACCCTCATTCAAGATTATCTTCGTCAACAAGTGTCCTTGGTTGCATCAGATGAGCACTCTAGGTATATGTGGCTCTAGATTCAAAGGGGCCCGCCCCCTCTTCAAGACATCTTCATAGTCATTTGCTACCTCCTTCCTCCCAACATCCTCATCTTTTGTCATTCATTTTAATGGTGACCCTTACTTGGATCTATATCCACATATGTCCACAAATTCATCTTTTGGGTGAAGTCATTCTTTTGGGTGATTTTAATGCCTACACTAGGACCCACCAAAAACCTTTTCATGATCTCATAGAAGACAAGTTTAATCTTTGGAAAAGTAGAATGGATAACATTTATTCATATTATGTTGAGCATTATAACTAATTATAAGAATCACATTGTGGTTGTACTTTAAGCCTCTTTATTGAGGTATTTAATCAGTTGACAGTATTGATTTATTATGACCATGGCTTGGTTATTAATAAAGTATCAACTAAGAAAGTTATTAAATTAGTAAATTTCTATATTCCATTAAGTTTTTGCGAGGGGGATGGTGCAATATGGGGGAAGGCGTTTCCAGGATAGTGTAACGCGTTTCCTAGTCATCATTGGGATCGTCAAACACGTTTGGGATAAATGGACATGGCTCTGAGACTACTCGTAAATCTAGGGATGTGTCCCTATGGAATATTGGTAAATTCAAATTAATTACGTATAGATTTTAGGAACGAATGAGCTCCTTTCCTCCCTTCCTAAATAGAGCTCCGAAGGGACACGTCAGGTCCTTACTAGAGGACTCTCTCTGAGAAATATATATATAATTTGAAAAGAAAAAGGGAGAGGTCATTTTTCACTATTTCAAGAAAGGAGAGAAGGAACTATATGAAGGAAAGGAAAATTGATGCATGGGATGGAAGCCATCACAAGTCTACCATTATTGAAGCTATTGAAGGTAGGATCTTACACCCATTTGCTTTTCTACATTTGTTAGATTGTATGGTTAAATATTTGGTGAAGGAGAGAAAAAGTTAAAGGGGTTTGCAATTCTACATTTGTTCATTTTCTACATGAATTTCTGTTGCATGTTCACGTACTATCATAAGGTAGTATACTTAGTATTTTGTACCTTCATCTGAATTAGATATTGTATAGGTTGAAAGATAATTTGGAATTAAGGGTTAAAAAAGAAAAGATATGCATTACGCTGTCATTGTGTTTTCTGCATGTGTGCATATTGATGTTTAAGATTCTGTAATGATATACATACCTTTGTGTTGAGTAATATTACTATTAGAAATGAAAACGGAGTGTCTTACAGGGAAGTATCTTGCTGTATGAAACTAGCTACTGTTGATTTACCTTATGTTCTGTTTTATGTGCTTATTGTTGGAAGATAAGGATTGAGTGTCCCTGTATGATGATTTTACTTGTCATAAAGGTTGGTCACTATTCTATGTTATGGATATTTCTAGCTAAAATTGGATGAGGGATATCCCTCCAATTTTAGGAGAATAGGCCACATATTTGGCAGAAAGGAGTGGATTCCTTGTCAAGGCTCAATACCTCCATTGATTTGTTTCCTGTTTTTCCATCAAGGTGTATGAGACTGGGGTTGTGTAGTACACGACCACAGAAAACAGTCCAAGTCATCCTAAAGAGATGGTGCTATCAGTTACTTCCTAGTTGTCCTTATGACTGCCCCCCCCCCCATTCCCTGCAAGGTATTAAGGAGGTAATTTGGAGGTAGGTCGGACCCTCCCAGGGTTATATTATCTAATGATAATCTAATCCCATTGGCCATGGGCATGTGCATGTTAAATATGGATTCCACTCCTGAGTTCAAAAGTGAAGACACTTCAGTACACCCAGTTTGAAGAAAGGGAGGTTAAATGAAGCGGATTTTGTGATCTCATCCAAGAAGCATGGGGAAGGGGTGGGTAAGGGGCGGACGATAGTTTGCGACATGGTCCCCAACTCTAGAGTCCATTGTGTGTCTGTAGTATGTAGAATTCTGCTTCAAGATGTTGAATGTATTAAGTTAAAATTTCGTACTATTGACTTCTTGTTCCTTGTACTGTCGTACATATAAAAAGCAGTTATTCCCTAGTTTGTTTTGGTTTCTGTCCTAGTGGTTTCAATTTCTCGAGTAAAGACTAATGCCAACAAGGGCATTACATATGAAATGGGCAAGATAATTTAGTTGTCAAAATGGCACATGAAGATGCTTGGTTGCTGCATACTTCTTTACAGCAAGTGGAAAGGGGAAATCCTCAGCTTGATCAGGCATAAGACATATTGCAGGTGGCTGGTGGTAAAGAATAATTGGGACTAGTGGCATCTCGGGCAGTTATGACAATCTAATTGTTTCTTGCAACCAGGCATGAAGATTTGTGAGATCCTCTATCTACTTCTATCGATCTTCTCCTTGATAAAAGTTATATAACTTCTCAATCTCAAGTGTGAGTCTCACTACACAAAAGTGCCATTCACGATGGGATTTGTCATAAAATGCTCTTGTGCACTAGTAATCAAGTCCTTGAGTAAGGAACCCAATGATACTCGTCTCTTTTGCACTCTCAACGCGTCTTAATTAGCAAACTCAAGCAAGTCCCCCACCTATTTGTATGGAGGCAACGCTATCTATGTCTTACCGTCATCAGTGATTTGAGTTTTGTCCCCCAACAATGGACCATCCTCCTCTATAGCAAGAACCTTTCCTTCGTGCACATCCCTTTATAGAGGTTGCTACTCATTGTCGACCTCTTGGTGAGGCTTTGTCTCTGGCTCTAACTTTGGCTTAGGTGCTCCTACTAATGTGTCAAATATAGGCATTTTGCCTACTACACATGCTTCTCAAAAGTAGAGGCCACCATAAATGGATCATTTCCTTCCCTGCATTTCTCCCTTTCAGTCTATAGAGGTGATCCTAGTTCTTCATCAATTGCTTCTAGTTTGTCAACGTCCATGGTCTGAGCCTCATCAACTCAATTGGTCTAGCGCTGCTACCTCCTTGACCATCTCTCTCTATTGATGGATCCTCAACTTCTTGTGGAGGAAATGAAGGGGGAATGATAATCACCATGAGTTCGCATCACTATAAGAGTCACATTGAGCTACTCAACTCCTTGTCCTCATCGTCCTCATTTTGGTTAAACTCATCCTCTGAAAAATTCCTCCTCTTGAGTGGCTTCTTTGCCTTTTTGTGTGATACATATACATCATTCAAACCAGCAGCATATTGTTGGCATTGTACAACTACTGCCATATTAACTCATTCTGCCACTAGTACATCCTATCTCCTTCCCCTGTCAAGAATAAGTAAAATGTTGTGGAATACCATAAGTTTTTATTTCCACCTTGCAGGAAAGTGTGCACTCACTCTAATAAATATAAGGCCCAATCCAAATTAACACCATCCATAATATGTAAGGCACGAGCCAAGTGGGGATCTCCGAAGCATGCACCTTACCTAACAAACATGACGTTACCGAGGCACACACCACACCTCTATTCCTCATTGCACAATATGTTCACCTTCAATCCTCATCTCCCATATGTAGATAATTTGGTCAGATTGTCTTTTGACATGAAACCAATGTCATAATAAGGGTCAACAAAATCCTACAACTTTTGACCAAATGCTTCCCTTCCGACATGTCAATGCTTCAGACCAACCCAAGCCCCCACATCAAATATTGCAACTCGAAGGCTATGTGCAACATGCATCACCCTATCTAGAATTTGCTTTCCTTAGCCCATGGGTTGTATGTGCACAATGTTGCCACAAGGTATTCTCTGAATGCCTCTTGTCAGACACTAGAATTCATTGGATGTAGTGAACCAAGGCTCTTCTGAATGCTTTCTTCAATTCATGGTTGTCATTTTGAGACTCCCACTACTCTCTTCAAATCTCGTAATGTTGAATTCTAGGTGACCTCTTGGAAATTTAGCCTCGGTTTGTGTAATATTCTGCCCCCAACTTAGTTTTGGGTGTTTGCTATTTTTTTGTGTAATATTTTTTTAACTGTTAGCAATTTTGCATAAAATGAAATGAACAGAAAATAATATGACAGCAACTAAGGAAAGCTGTAACTTTCAAACTGCATTTCCCATCACAATGAGAATTGATACTAAGATATTACATGCATATAACTGTAAACCCTTTTAAGCAAATGCTTAGAAACTAAGGTACCCGATTTTTATTGCAACCTGGAAATGATCTGATACATCAATGGCAGCCACTCAGAAAACTGAGTTCTTCATTATCAGCAAAAGCAAACCCTAGCTGAATGCACACAAACTCTGAAATGAAGGCCCAAAATGTACGGCCTCTGCTACAAATGATAAGAAATCTGGAGTTTGCAATATTAAACACAAAATCCTCTCCAAACTCCTCAAAATGACTGAATAATTCTGCAACAATGTAGCCCACAGGCACTCCCTAAGTGAGAATGCACTAAACCACTCTGAAGATGTCTTGCAATCTCAAGAATGGTGTCCCTGCTGGAGGTTTCCGTCTCCACACAAGCTCCAATAAACCCCCGCAAATCAACTCGCAAGTGCTCTCCAAAATGCTCATGAATTCACAATAGCCAAAGATATGAAAAATGAAGCTTCATCTCCTTTTTATATTACTCACCAAGGGGGTCGACCGCATTGGGCATTTCATTACTTTTAATTTATTTTGATTTCATCTAAGTCCCCCTTGAAATTGGCGTCCCTTTTAATCATACTAATAGTCACTTTATAATATCAAGTTTAATTTTAAGTGACTAGCACATCCTTATGTCTCCCATATTAAAATATAAGGCCCAAAATTAATAAATTAAACATTACATTTAATTTATTAGGAAATAAACTTCGGCCATTAAAATTTCTTAGCTCCCCAATGCTGAACCAAGAAATAATATGAGAAACGGATACCCATTTCACTGTAGATTCCAAACGTACCTTCCGTTCCCCAAGAAACTGCTCCAAACCGACTTACTAAAAATAGTAAGTCTCTGTCAAGCTGTCCAAAATGGCCTGAAAGACTGGCAAAAGAACACACTGCCTGTCCAAATGACAACTCAACATCCCAAGTGGGCTCCCACACATCTGACACTGCCTATGGGAACCCGTGAGTAGGCAAGTCCACTCTGCAACTAAATACTGACTAGGACGGGGACATTACAGTCCTCCCTCCCAAAGATTGCTTGTCCTCAAGCAATACCAAATCATACTCCAGTCATCCGTTAGCTCCTGGCTACAGTCACAAGTGATACCAGGATCCCATAACATCCTCAGGAAAATTCCACCATGCTGATGCTACACCACTCTAATCACAACAAAAAAACACACGTGCCGGAACCGCACAAGTCGTAATTGCAACACCATGATAAGATCATCCTCCAGTCTGAAACTGAAATACCGAACCAAACTGAAATGGAATACCTCTCGCCAAGTAATATCAGTGAAAACATCAACATAGGAAACTGTCAAATCATCTCTGAAAATGTGAACTAACAATCTTATCTCAGCACTCATCCTCACGATGAAAATCAGGTGATCCCCAATACCAAAGTCAACTGCAATCATCAAAGCATCTTCTGAAAAGATAGTTACCAACATCATAACTAAACTGCAGTGATCACAACACAACCATGTGGGACATAAAATCAACTGCCTGACGCCTGAATAATTTCCCACACCCTGCTGCTCGCAAGCCAAGAATGAATATAAATCTATCTGCTCATATCCGGATGTCACCATACTCAGCACCATAAGTAATAGGTAGCACCTGATATGTTGGTAAACTCCGACAATCCCACTGACCAACATGAATCGGTGTACCTGAGACAATCTGCTCAATAAGGAATAATTATACCCAACGAATCCCACCACGATGACCCAACAAAGGTGTTGGTCAGTCTCCAACAAGTAGCTGATATAGAAGTGGAAAGCAATATAACATCCTGGGAATACTTCCGCTGCCCAAAACTAGAAACACGCTGATGACACTTAAACTCCAAGTGTCCAAAAAGTTATCCCAAGGATTCAAACACTCCCACTCAGTAGTAGTAATGAAAGCATGATTAGAAAATATATCATTCATCACTAGGAGTACACCTGCTGCAAATCTGAGTTATGTCAGCCAAATTGAAAATTCTAATCATTTTCCACACTGAAATTACCTCCAAAATGGTCACCATCACACCTGGATCCCAAGGAATTAAGTGCTGATCACTTAATTCTACTCAACATGAAAATTATGCTCATCATGCCAGTCTGTCACTGTACATAAATCATCCTGCTGGTCTGATTTCTCTGTATCTGAATCTGTAGTTGAAAAATACTCAATCTGTTTAGCTTTAGCTTTCACTGCACACTTGTGAGATGGATCCCATGGCTCCCTGCACTGAAAACATAATTTCTTCTTCCTTAGCTCATTCCAACTCTCCCTGTCCACTCTGCTAGGAGAATGTTTAGGTGAGTTTGAATTCTTCTGAAATTGTCTCTCATCCTTATGCCCGAAACCCTTAGACTGAACTTTACTCCTGGAAGTGGATGACTCCATATCCCTAGCCTTGCGAATGGCTTCTTGCAAGCTGGGAGGATTAAGGGCTTTGATCCAGCCCTTCAATGGATCGGACAAACCATCAATGAACAACACTATGAGCCTCCTCTCGGAAATATCTCGTAACCAAGACCGAGAGCCTCTGAAAATCAGCAACATAGCTCTCTACTGAACCCCACTGCTTGAGTAGCGCCAACTCCTTAAAATAAAAGCTCTGGATCCTTCCTTTCAAACCTCTCAATCAATCTCTCTGTGAAGTTTGTATAAGAGGTAATCTAACCATGTCCAAGGGTGAACATCCCATGATGCCACCACTCATCTACTAGACCATCTAGATGTAACGCTGAATATTTGATTGCTTCTATCTCAGGCATCGGGTTCAAGTGAAGGTATGTGTCCAACTTTTGGACCCATGCTCTAGCAATACTCTTCCCGGATCCATCAAAGTATGGTATAGAGAGTTTGCTAACCCTCTTCTAAAGCTCATGATTATTATGCCTTCCCCTCTGTGGCCTATTCCTGGCTCTCCAATCTACATACTCTCGAAAGGACAACTCTGCTCTAAATTCAGGACTAGAATTTTCCCAATCCCGTAGAATTTGCTCCTGGAAGTCAATTTGAGTAGGCTCCTCTTCAAGCTACACCTCAACTCTGGGTGGAAAGGTGGGAATCAAAGGTCTAGTGCTCGCTGCCCTAGCTCTGTAATTCTGATCTGCACCCCCTTGGTTCACTGAACCCTCTCCGTTTCCATTATTTCTATTGTTTCCAGCCTCACCTCCTCACTGCCCATTATTGTTTTGATTGTTCTGGTTGTTGTTTGCATTGTTCCAAACCATTTGTTGGGTCACTAGTACAACTAATTGAGCCATACTCTTCTGAAGGTCACACTGCCCCCTCTGTACTTTTGTTATGATCTCTCTATCTGTAGGTCCTATGTTCTCTCTATCCCTGTCTCTATCTCCCATGATTTCTTCCTCTCTCCCTGTTTCCGGAAATGTGTCAAATGGGTCTTCGTCTATATTGGGATTAGGTCTATTTCTTCTACGATAGTATTGGTGTGTACCCGGCTGCATTCAAACCCTCAGGATGGCAGGAAGAGTTGGGCTCTGATACCACTGTAATATTCTGCCCCCAACTAATTTTTGGGTGTTTGCTATTTTTTTTGTGTATTTTGCATAAAATGAAATGAACAGAAAATAAAATGACAGCAACTAAGGAAAGTTGTAACTTTCAAATTACATTTCCCATCACAATGAGAATTGATACTAAGATATTACATGCATATAACAATAAACCCTTTTAAGCAAAAGCTTAGAAACTAAGGTACCCAATTTTTATTGCAAGCAGGAAATGATCTGATACATCAATGGCAGCCACTCAGAAAACTGAGTTCTTCATTAGCAGCAAAATCAAACCCTAGCTGAATGTGCACACAAACTCTAAAATGAAGGCCCAAAATGTACGGCCTCTGCTACAAATGATAAGAAATCTGGAGTTTGCAATATTAAACACAAAACCCTTTTCAAACTCCTCAAAATTACTGAATAATTCTGCAACAATGTAGCCCACAGGCACTCCCTGAGTGAGAATGCACAAAACCACTCTGAAGATGTCTTGCAATCTCAAGAATGGTGTCCCTGCTGGAGGTTTCCGTCTCCACACAAGCTCCAATAAACCCTTGCAAATCAACTCTGCAAGTGCTCTCCAAAATGCTCATGAATTCACAATAGCCAAAGATATGAAAAATGAAGCTTCATCTCCTTTTTATATTACTCACCAAGGGGATTGACCACATTGGGCATTTCATTACTTTTAATTTGTTTTGGTTCCATCTAAGTCCTCCTTGAAATTGGCGTCCCTTTTTAATCATACTAATAGTCACTTTATGATATCAAGTTTAATTTTAAGTGACTAGCATATCCTTATGTCTCCCATATTAAAATATAAGGCCCAAAATTAATAAATTAAACATTACATTTAATTTATTAGGAAATAAACTTCGACCATTAAAATTTCTTAGCTCCCCAATGCCGACCCAAGAAATAATATGAGAAACGGATACCCATTTCGCTGTAAATTCCAAACGTACCTTATGTTCCCCAAGAAACTGCTCCAAACTGACTTACTAAAAATAGTTAGTCTCTGTCAAGCTATCCAAAATGGCCAGAAAGACTGGCAAAAGAACACACTGCCTGTCCAAATGACAACTCAATATCCCAAGTGGGCTCCCACACATTTGACACTGCCTATGGAATCCGTGAGTAGGCAAGTCCACTGTGCAACTGAAGACTGACTAGGACGGGGACATTACAGTTTGTCGTCACTTCCACTTTTTGTTTTACCCTTCCCTTTGGTAAATAGTTATGATTGTTCTTGTCTTTTTCTACTCTACTTCATTTGTTGGTGTGCACAACACTCCTCTCTCTAATGCGGCATGTATTTTGTCACCATCTAGCTTTGTCTCCAACACGGTCTCAATGTCAAGCAGCCATTGTGGCTATGATAAGTTGAATGAGTGGTGTTGGGATGATGTCGAAGTACATTGGTTGTGATGTCCCTTCTACATGGCATGTCGATGTGATGACTACCTTTGTGGCATGTCATGCCTTGGCACCTGTTGTTGGTACAGTGCAAACTATGAGACAATTACAAGAACACATTGCAACTCAACGTCTCTTTGTGTTCAAAGCCACCCTAGTTCTCGACATTACTTCCTTGAATGTTGAGTTATATATGTTTATTGCACAAATTCCTACAAGCAATTGGTACCTAACAAAGCTGAAAGATAATGCACTAGGTAGTTGGAATGGTAATGGTCTTGGAAACTACAACACACCACACCCACTTGTTGGTTCAACGACTACCATGGTTGCTCCATTGGTGGTGTAGGAACCTCTACACCAACACTCATTGCTTCTTTTGTATCAAAATTGGTAAAATCCTTGCATCTTCAAAATTGGTATTGGTCTCTCCCCTCTCTAGACCAATAGTCATTACATTCCGCTACCCCGCACACACATTGCAAATATGAAGAATTCCTTCATGGTTTGACACATGATGCAACCTGTCAATCTTGTCCTAATACCCTTTGCTAATGGTTCATAGGGTTTGAAAACACCTTACTTGACAACTACAAGCAAGACTACACACACAAGTCGAAGGGCAATGCTGGCAAAGATTTTGCGTATCCTAGTATGACAAGGATTCCATTATCATGCAACCATTTGATGAGTACCCAACAAGCAACTCAATACTTGGCAATTTCTTCTCAAAAAAGTGCCCTAGTGGAATACCAAACACAAGCTATTGGTGGTGAGGTGAACAACATTTTGTGTACCCTGTTGGAACCCTTGTTATGGAATTCATGGGTTAGGCTAACAAAGGAGGCTCTATTAACTACATTGACCTATGGGCCGATCTATTGAAAAAAGTTTATCAACTCCAATTAGGATCGATCAATTAGTGAAGCCAACATCCTGGTACCAATCTACAATGTCTTTGACCAAGGGCAAGTCAACAAGGCTAACAACCAATGAGTGTATGGCGAGGCCCATGACTAAGGTTTTGCTAGCAAGGCCAACAACCAGTAGTTATTTGGCAAGGGTTTGGCAAGGACAATGACCAAGGAATTGTCAACAAGGCCAATGACAAAGGTAAGGTTATTGATGGCAATGGCAAGCCTACTGACTGTGAGGCCGTTGTTGGCATACATCTCCACCCACTTGCAATGTTTCCTTTGCAATAAAAGTGGCTTTCTCCCCCTCTACAAGAAGACCCTCAATGTCTCAAAGATATCTAATATGTCCACTGGTTGAGGTGTCAACAGCTCCTTTGGCATAAGATAATTCAAATTGCATGGCTTCTATCCCTTCTTTAGCAATGTTTGCATCCAAGGTGGAGGCTGCACTATCTCCTTGCACCCAAACAATCTCTTTGATGGTTCCCTCGATTTCTTTAAGATGGACTGCAGCCCTATACATAGGTTTCATGATAGTGGCTCTAAATTTTTTTCAGATTTACTCGAGTATTCAACAAATAATCCCTTCCTTGTGGCCATTGGTGGTGACTACTTTCATGTGGATGGGGTCTTTGGCTTTTCTGTCAACAACTACATTCTTCGGCCAATTAATATCCTTTGTATTCACTTGCCACTATTCCCTTGAGGGATTCCAGTTCTAAATTCGTGTCTTGTGCTGAAATTATCACAATATCTTGTAAAATTTGAAGACAAACCCTTACTCTCTTCCTCGGGCAAATTCTTGAAGTTCTTGTAATAGTCCGTTGATCTCCATGCTTCCTCTACTAACAACTACTAAAACCTTCGTTATTCAATAGTGCCCTAGTTTAATTCCTTCCACATGCCTCATCATTGATAATTTCTACAATATAATATTCATTATGGAATGTAACATTGTTCTCTGCTACTTTTGTTTCTCTTCACTATGGTGTTTGTGTAGTACGAAGGTGACAAGCTCAAGTTGACAATTGTCTACCTTTCCACTTTCTTGTCCAACAATGGTCATTAATTTGATTAATGATTTTTTCATCATGAGAAATGATTAAAACCACTATATTTAAATTATTGTGCCTAATAGCATGGACCTCTCCACCACCCAACCTTAGTGTTGAGAGTCCCCACCTAGATCTATACCACCTAACAAATTAAATGACCACAATTTGTATTCATTCAAACAGTCATAGTCCTAGAACCTACATTAGACTTGTCATTAAGATTATTAAAAATTTTAATGTCAGGTCACTCATTAAAATTTTCATTTTGTTGTCCATCCTCCTGCCTCATTCAATCATTGTTGAATTATGTTGTGAAGCTCTTCAATGCTAGTCCTGCATTGTTCATGTAATCCATGCATTCAATGCTCCAAACGTTCACTCTTTTGTCATAAACACTCAATTTTAGTAGGGGTAACAACACCACACAGCTTGTCATCAGCTTTGTCTTCTTCATTCTCACATCACCAAATCTCACCCATTACACACAATAAACTTTGAACTTCAAAAAGTATTTTGAGTCAATACAACTTATTGCTAGTGCCTCCTATTCCTTCATTATTATCCATGGCATCACCTTTGATGTAATGTTCTACAACTTTGCCGTACACACATTGATACGGGCAATGTTTTGACTTTGTTGAAAACTAAACATACACACTATCTTTTAGACAGTGTAGTTAAGTTCCAACTCTTCCTGAATTATTGGCCTTGGTGCCACTTATTATGCTTGCTCCAATACATCACATCCCAATTGCCATGGCACATGATTGGTTTCATCGTCATCCCATTCTCTCGTGTTGTTGGTGGCATAGCGTTCAACTAGTGTTATTTTTCCTAGATGACTACACTCCCCTACTTCATAGTTTGGAACCCCTTAAAAGCAGTTGTAAAGAGACTTTTAGATACATTAGGTATCTCGTCCAAATTTTGTCTCACGATCAATAAAATTGACTTGCACACATTCCTTCTAAGGATTCAACTTCGACCTCTTACAAGGTCTACACATGGTGTCATGTCCAATTGTTGCATTACCATCATTTTCCATTACCTTGTCAACTTGGAAGAGATCGAGAAACAAGATCTTCAATTTACTCAGCTTTATCTTCCACTTCTAGTTTAAATGCATAACAAGGTCCCCCATCTTGAACTGCATTTGTAGTAGGTGTTTGTGTGCAACTAATTTCAGTGTTGCTAGGCTACATTAGTGGCCCACTACACCATCACTAGTTGCTTGACCAATTGACTGAGTATCAAGAACCTCTCCACCAAGCTCTCCTAGTCTATGAGTCGGTTTTGCATTACCACTCTCAAACTCATAATCAAGAATTCCACTAGTATAGTAGCCTCCTACCCATATATCAGCTAGAACAACGTATAGCCAATAGTGAGTTTCTGCATAGTTATCAATGCCCATAGGGCTATTGCCAGCTTCTCTTTCCAATCAGCACCTTCAACTCTATAAGATTTGTGTATCACTAAGACCAACACTTTATTTGTCAACTCTGCCTACGTGTTTGTTCTAGAATAGTATAGGCTAGACAATATGTGATAAATATGGAACATGGAGGTCAACATTGAATTAACTCGTTCAAAAAGTGTGGTTGTAGTGGTACTTAGAATTTGATGATGATTTTCTCATATGAACTTCGTTGTACTCTATCAAATTGTCAGACAACACCCTTGCCTCGACCCACTTTTTCAAATACTCTATGGCAACAACAATAAAAGTGCATTTTCATTTGTCGTTCAACAAGTCTAAACCCCATCATTCAAACAACTCCTACAACTAAGATGGACGAAGAGGCATAAAGTCTCATCTTAGAGGCTTTCTTGTCCTTTGACAAAACACGAGTTTAAAAACTCCCTTGCAGCATGTAACAAGGTTGGGCACTCGAACTCAACGAGTAGGACCTTGCTCATTGTCATGTTAGGAACCATGTGGCCTTTGGCCAATCCTTCATGCACTTTGTTCAAAACACTACGAACTCCTTCCTCCATAAGGCATCAACACAATATCAAGTACAGTCCTATTTTGCACAATAACCCTTAAAACAACTAAAAGGGTTTTGACTTCAACACTATCTTCCTTCCCTCTCTTGTTGATGACCCCCTTGGTAATCGTCGATGTATAGGTATGGACTTATATGTTTGTAACAAGATGGCAATGCAACAATATGAGATAGGTGAGCATCCAAAAAGTTGCCCAGCACCCCACCATTTGCAGATTCTCTTGTGTCAATTTGGGACAATCTATTGATGATTACTTGCCTCTTCCTAGGCTGCACCAAAACAAAAATTCTTCCAATGTGACAAGCCACCTACTAACTTGCCCATTAATAGTCAGATCATTTATCAAGTACAAAAATGCATGATGGTCAACGTAGAATGCGAAGGGGTTCGTAAGCAAATAGTGGCAAAACTTTTGCACTGTGAATATCATTCTCAACACATCATGCTTTGTCATGTTATAATTCTTCTCATATCACAACAACAGCTAACTAGCAAAGTCAATGGGTTGGTCCAACCCATGACTTTCTTTTTGCAATAACCCACACTGAATGGCAAAGTTTGATGCATCAAAATGGATAATGAAATTCTTTGTCCTAAATAGAGAACACCAAAATCAGCACACTGATCAATCTAGCATTTAATTGCTCGACTGCCTATTCGTGTTCATTCATCCACCTAAATGGAATGTCCTTGCTCATAAGAGCATCAAGAGCATGGGATAAGTATAAAAAATTCTTAATAAACTTGCAGTAGTACCCCACCTGGCCCACGAAGGATGTCCACGAGCCAACATAAAATCGTTCTTCCAAGTTCATGACCACATAGATCTTGTCAGGATCCATCTACATCCCAATTCAATAGACAACATGACCCAACAATTTCTCATAGGGTAGCAGTTTACACTTCTTGGGATTGAGTGAAAGGTTGACATTCATGCACAACTACATGCATACTTTGAGTGCTTTCAAATGCTCCTCTTACTCGTATAGCGAACGATAATCTAATGAATCTTTGAACTTCCCAATTGACATATGTTGAAAGATGTATGGAATGATCTGTTGGAATGTTGTAAGCATGTTGCACAATCCAAATGGCATTCGGTTGTATGCATATATAATGTTCTCCATGAAAAATGTGGTCTTTAGCTTCTCCTTCATAATATATAGCCAGAGAATTCCCCAAGGAACAAATAAATCTCTTGTCCAAACACCTTCTCCAAAGTTGAATCAATAAATGGGATGAGGAAAGGGTCCTTAGCGGTGACTAAGCTCTAGAATTCTACACAAATTTTCCTTTATGCACACTCCTTTTCAAGCTTAAAATAATTGGTCACAACAAATCACTCATAATTACTTTGAATATGTGCCTGCATTCAGCATCTTCTCAATCTCCACATTTACCAACACTGCATACTTTGAGTTCATGTGGTATGGCCTCCACCAGTTGTGGTCCCAAAACCGGTGGCATCTGATGGATGCAAAACTCAGGTAAGATCCCCTTGAGGTCCTTGTAGGTCCATGCGAAGACATCCTTATATTTCATGAAGATTTTAAAAGCAGCTGCCTTTGAAACCACCAAATCCCAATCATTGCACAGCCCATGATTTTTTCTTTGTTTGAGTCTTTGAGGTTCACTTGCACCGTTCCAGATCCTTCATAGCTGATGGTGTCAAGCTCCTCTCACTTTATTTGTGTCAAACGGATGCACTAGCCTCTTGTCCCTCTGCGCGTCGCCAATACTATATTCTGCAAAATTCAGAGGAAATGACAGCTTCATCTCCTCCTTTCGCTGTTGCATGCACATCGATTGTCTACATCTTGACAGCTGCAATGTTACTCAACTTGCCCGCCTTGAAGGGTATGGCGGCAACCGTGCCAAATTGTAGTATAAGTTTTACATATTCCAAATAAAGAACAGAAAGTAACTAGAAAGTAATGTACAATGAAATAATTGTACAGCAATCACAATAGATCAGAACAGCAAAGATAATTCATTACTTCTCAAAATAGTACATCTCAAACCAGTCTCATACGACAACATCTGTGTACAAACTATCTCTAAACAGCATATTACACTATGCAAATCACAAACATACACATACATGGACATCCACATCTCTATGAACAACTTCAGACCGGCCTGTGGGCTTAAGGATATACACAAGAAACTAACAAGGAAGCAATTGTAAACACCTGACAACCATGCACCCCAATGTGTAACTACATAAATAATTTCTGAAGTTACCCCCATATGATGTTACGTTATTACAATGCAAAGGTGTCACGTACACACATGTGACAACCCTATAACATGTACACAAAATGACAAACTATGAATGCTCAAGGACAACTCACTGCAGTGGTGCCTGAGCTGGCACTATGTCAGTTTGGCTGTCGACAGCCCTTGATGAAGCACTAACCCATCCTACGATTTCTTTCATTTTTATGAGGGTTTTATTTTGAAATTTTTGAACTATGTTTAGTCAATTAGAAGTAGATAGTAGTTACAGATCTTATTTCTAGTATTTAATCTGTGAAACTGTTATACTCTGCTATGAACGTCAATGATGGACTGCTGTACATTTTAGCTTAGGCTCTGAAAATAAAAAATTGAAATGTGAGGCACACCAACTAAAGAGACTCATGAATTTTGTTCACCTCTGAGATTTTAATGGCTACCGTATAATTATGAACATAAGACATAGAAATTCTTAAGGACTACACAGCCTTCACTTGAGACAGAAACAAAGATCTCAAGTGAAAGCTCTTCCATCTATGACATACATCCAGCTTGCCGCCACCAAATTGACAAACCTGCTAAAGTAATTTTAGGGTCTTTTTTATTGTTTTAATCAAGGACACTTTAAACAATTTTATTAGGGTTGCTTTAAAGTTTAAATGCACTGGATGTGAGATGATATAATATCAGATATCTTAAGCATGTGCACAAAGGCAAACAGGTGATTTAAATGATTAATACATGACATGAAAGATGAGACCGATGCCCTTCCTTGTGTGGCCTTTTCTGCTGGATCTTCAGCAGCACAAAAACAATGCCATGATTATAGATGGTGACAATCTTCAGTCTCAACAAATTTTACTAAGAAGCAAAGTATACTTTAAGCTCAAAGTCATGATAAATCAACGATACTTTCGTAAGAACCAACATAAGGTAAGGGCTACAGCTGTGGCATGCAGCAACTTTAGCCACTAACAATTATGCTTTCAGGCCAACAAAAGTAGTATTTTATGTGAAAAAAGATCAGAAATATTTGACTTCATTACAAAAAAGAACCATCCTAGGAAAAAACTGGGAGTGAAACTTTGCATGTCTATAGCAACCTACTAATTGTTAAGGAAAATATACTCAAGGAATGCTTTTCTCGTCTGATGAATGTTGCCGAGTTAAAACATCTACTTATTAATTAAAATTATGGAATGATTGTGCATTGTATACTTAATGCATACAATCTATAATTTGAATGCTGATGTAGTCAAATGCATGTTAAGATATCAAATTACATAAATATTTTTTCCTTAGCATTAAATGTTTAGAGTTAGAGCAAAGAATGAACCCAGCTATTACAGAATCTGATTATGAACTTCAAATACTTACATCAGTCCAAGGTAATCTGAATTTTAACTCAAAATAGTTCTGGAATAGCAGAATGGTGTTAAATTCTATGTAACATACTGTTACTCTATGAAACATCTGTACACTTGAAAGCTAAAACCTTATTCTGTATGAAATACAGGATAAAATTAGAAGTCCAAGAGAAATCCGATATGTAGAATATGTCTGACTATTTGCTCAAAAAAAATAAGACTAGTTTAATATCAAGCTTACTCCTATACATCTAAAATGCTTTGCAACTTCTGTTATGATATTCATTTATACATGCATATCATTTTGTACTTCCCTTTCATATCTGCATTTAAAACATAAGTAATTTGCTCTCTTGATATTGCACTCAAATCCAAACTTTTGGCACGAACAGGCTGGGGCATCTATATAGTTTGCTTGGAGTCTAAAGATCGAGAACAAAATAAACCTTCTTAGAACACTAGAACAGTGTTCCTCATAATAACATCTAATTGCCAATTCTGAAGCATTCACATCAGTTATCAATTCTGTCACTAGAATGTGAATTCAAATAAGAGAAGAATGGTTTTACTTCCAGTATATTGTAAATGCAATAGAGCTTACTGGCTAGAACATTGATATTTAAAGAGGAACTCGGACCAGCTTCCATCACAACCAATCTATCCATTAATTTAAGAATCCTTGAAGAGTTTCAAATTTTTAGCAATCCATCAAATAAGGTAATAAGTTACAAACATGGGAACAGGAAGCAGAGAGACTCTACAGAGATCAGGCTTTTGCACTAAGCTAAATGAACTTCAAAAGATAAAAAGGGAAAAATGATGCAGCCTCAATATGAAAACTGCATTTCAAAATGCAAAATATCAACCTGTGTCACAATATCTGCCATCATGCAAGATGATTTATATGAAAGGCACTGCATACCTGCAACCGATGATAATGTGGACCATTGGAAAGTCTGAGTCCGATGAATCCCCATGTTTTTCCCTTGAGATCTGCAAAAAACATTATACTACTCATCCAGAGGCATATGCAAAAACTAGATGCGAAGATCAATTTAGCACTACCACATCCTGGGAAAAAAAAAAGAGGAAAAATATTTCTTTTAATGAAATACAAAACTGATGAGGAGTTTCCCCAAGATGGTAAACCTCAACAAAGAATATGCCCAAAGCAAGATATAGAAAGCATTTGATCTGAGCAACATCAAGCTTTTAGTTATTGTGTGTGACATACCTACATTTTGGATCATAGCTTCCTACCAAACAAAAAAGGTATAACTGCATGATTAGGAAATTTGAAACAGGGCACACATTGGAAGCTCTCATCTGCTGTGGCTCTCATGGCTCTGGGACACATCACAGAGAAACAGAGTTCCTGACAATGTATGAACATCTTATCAAGTCTAAATGATTTTATTCCAGAAAGCCAAGGTGATGGCTCGTTCTCCAAGTGTCTGCTTTCCTTTCCTACTGCGAAGGCAGTATACGCCATTCCGTCTCATTGTTATGTCTGCTCGTTGCCAAGCTATCTCTACATCAACAGGAAGAATGGCACCTGCTCCCTTTGCCTCTTTAGGCAGATAGCTTCAAAGACATCTGCCCTTTTGGGAAAGACATTTCTATGAGACCTCAATTCTGGCATCCAATAAACAATTTGCAGCTCTCCTTAACATCCCTCTAGACATGGCATATGCTCCCACTCCCTGAATTCTTTCTAAGTGGAAATTTCAAATACAACCCTCCAAGAAAATCTTAATGTTACAAAGGTATCTTCTATCTATGATCATTTTTTTGATATAACAATCATTTTCTAATTCAATAGGTTTTGGCCCCGTGACTCAGCCTTAAAACTATGGACCCTAAATTAATGAAGACATGTAAACAGCTACCATCTACGCTTGTTATCCAAGGGTGATTCTAAGACGTTTCTGGGAATCGGAAATAAGAAACAGCTGGAAACAGCTTTTTGGAAATGGGAATGAGAAGGGTCTAAAATTAGCAAACAGTGCAGAATGCTCAGTTGCAAATGACTGAAACTCTGGGACTAGCAGGCAGTTTCTGGAACGTCAAGCTAAAGTAAATCAGTAATTTATAATTAGTAATGGGATTTGTAATTTCACGGATGAATGCCAACACTGAATTGAGATGATGTGGATTTCAGAATTGTGTCTGTGCATAGATATCTATAAAATTTGTTATATTGAAAATAAGTCATATCTACTGCTACCCATAAGAAGGTCCATTGGTCAGCATTGAGCAACAACAGATTATCTATAAAATTCACATAGTATTTTATGAGTAGTAAATATCAATAGGACAGTAGATATGATTTAGAAATTTTTCACTTCTTATGTTGAATGGCCCACTTAAATTGAAATGATTTAGGTATATAAACTGTGTTCATGAGCTAATATTTTTATAAAAATTATTGCACATATCTACATGTACATATATGTATGTCTGTCTATGTCTATGTGTGTATTAGCCTCCCTTTCCAACTAGAATGAAACAAAAATGGCCTGGAAACTAATAGGAAGTTTCCAACAGTTTTTCGAAACCAGCAAGAAATATCCCAGCAATATAAGAACCCTAAGAGGATTATCCTGGCAATTTGTGGGATGGTTTCCCCTTTCCATAAACATTTGCTGAATGGAAAAGCATTTTTGAGCAACATTCGTTACTCCAAAGTGGAATCTAAATTTGTTAAGATTTTTTGAATGTTATCAAGGAAGACCAAGGTTTTGGTGTAACTCAAGACTATTCCTATAACCATGTTTTCTAAAGCTTAACACCAAGCTACTCTTTTTTTTTTAAGCCTAAACCTCATGGGCGAAGCTCCAAAATCTCTTCTCCTACTGTGCAAAACAACATACTATAAATGGTAACTTACTTGAAAAAAATTCATTGCCATTGTTAATATAACAAGTTACAGGACAATTTAAGCTGCAAGCTTACTACAGTGGTAAGGGCTTTGGCCTCTCTTTGAGAGGTCCAAAGTTCAAACCCCACTTAGTATGAGGGGACCAGGACCCCTCATAAAAACCTGTGTAAACTTATGAAAAACCCACTGAAAAAAAAACAAGTTATAGGATCCCCTCAACCTTTGATTGGATATACATGAAGCCCAGAAAGCACAGCCTTAGAACAAGGAAATGTCAAAGTTATAACGATTCTAGAAACAAAGTTCTCATAGAGTGGTCCCTTGTGCAAAGAATTATTAACACTTTTTCTAAGTAGCATAAAGATCGTCAATTTTAAGGATTTTGAAAGAGAACCCGTGTGATTGGCCAATTGAAAGAGCAATTTTAAGATTCATTTGAACCCTGTGCTCATTAGGACACGCAAAGCCACTTGCATGAGAACAGGTCTTGTTTTGTTTAGAATATGGCAATTCTGGAGAACGTCATGCAATTTGACGCAGAAAGGATACTATTACTACAACTATATAAAAATTACTTATGGAAATATTGTGTGTAAGATTGAAGAATTGTTGGAATGAAGAATTCACATCATAGACTGAGCTTCAAAACCATAGGTGAATCTTAACATTTTAATCAAATGGCATGACCTGAGACCCATATATTGCCAGATGATGAATGCATAATTATAAAATACCATAATATGGTTGCCATGGCCGCCGGTTTCAATCCCAGAGATTGAAGAATTTTTAGGCGATGAACTAGTTATACACCACTGGTGTATCTAATCCAGATTTACTAATCAACACCAGCAATAGAAAACGCTTCTGAAATACAGATTCCTGCAAAATTGAATGTTATTACTTTCTTACAGCGGATAATGTAGTGTAATGCTTATTTTGAAAGCCAAATTCTGTTCTTCATTTTGTTTCTGAATTTTGTATTCTTTTAAAGAATAAAATAATTAAAGAGAGAGAGAGAGAGAATGCCAGTCAGGGCAAGATGTCAAAGTGTGTGCATGAATTGAAATACATACGTGTAATGTGTTTATCCCAGCAAGATTCTAAAACGGGTCCAGGGAGTCCCCACAATTCCTTGAATCTTGTACTCATTATTTTGTTATCTGCTGAAGAAGGTTCGCGGAATTCCGATCCTTTCAAATATTTTCCCTTGAAAAATTAAGATCCAGTTACGTTATGTTTCCTTCTTGCCATCCCATAAATAACGACAAGATGACATTAGGAATATAACACACAAGTCCACAAAATAAGCGCATAAAGAAATACCTCGGATGAAGATAATTGATCTGTGTCAAGAAACGGTCCATTATTCATCATATTTATCAGCATTGCCAACATTCCCAATGTCAAAACAGCTGCAACTATCTGCTTTAAATCCACCATTTTCTTGACAGTGTTTCTAAAAACTACGATTTTGAGAGATCACAGCTGCAGATCGGCTTCTTCCGCAGCTAGGGTTTGTTTAGAAAAATACAATTTCCGACGATCTCCAAAGATTTGAACGTTGTAACTAACGTAAGCCAACTACGTCCAATGTCGCTAAAATACGATTGCTGAATACTGTTAATTGACTGAATGATACACACGAATTTCGAATGCCACAGACTCCTAAATTTTCGGTCTCTGAGCTTTCCTTCCAATTGTGCTATCTCTCCGTTGGATGTGTGTGCAGGACAGCCGTGCCGAGCGTGTTTGTGTTCCGAAGGCAGAGCGTCTCGAACTCAACTATTCAGCAACGGTATAAATGCGAGTTCAACCAGGAATGCTAAGTCATGTGCCACGTCGAAAACAACCCACTTCCAGTTCCGTTTCCTTTGGCTTTACTCTAATGAAGTGGCATGCCACATGAATGCTTCCCTTTTACTCCCGTAATCTATATGACATTACTTCCCAAACTTGCCTTTCAGTCTCCTGATTTATATATAATCGCCTATGGATGCAAACATATGGCTAAATAAAGATATGAATAAAAGAAAATATATATATATATATATATGGGGAATCATGAGGGCTGAGTGGATTAGACTAAGTTTGGATTGATAAGTATTGGACGCTTATTAAAAAGAGATCCAAGTTTAAATTTTGGAGGTAAGCATGGTTGGGATAAAGATAGTAGTTTGACCTCACTTTGTTAAGTGTGCACCAGCTTGACGATAGGGTACCAACCCCGTGTCATTGGAGGTCTCCATTACTCTAGGGTGCATTTATCCAGGCGAGGCAGGGGTTATAGAGGCAGCTCCAATGATTTAACCTGTGCTTGGAGGTAGCTTCCCTAGGCATAATGCCTGGCCCTATGTGTACTAGTTAATGGCATATAAAAAATAAAAATAAATAAAAGGAAAAAATAAAATATATATGAGAAAAATTTAGAGCAATTTGCATCAGAAAAATAAAAGAATATATTGAATTTAATTATACACATGATAAATTGGCTTCTTTTTGGCAAGTCTACAGATTAGGGCCAAGACCCCTCATAAAAACTTGTGTAAACTCATTGAAAAAAATATATCAAGTGATATTAACTTGACTGGTTAGATTTCCCAACATTTAATGAGTTAAGGAGATCAAGTTCAAATCTTGTCAAACGATACATGGATAATATCTATGTTTTGTTATAATACCACTATGTGGTGATGATGTTGTTTCAATCCTCTATAATCAATTGAAAAAATATAAACATCATAACTATTAAAAGCGAGCAAATATCAATCGAAAAGTAAAGATGTTTATAGTTAAACTTACACAACTTAATCCCCGTGAGTGTCGTCTACCGGCAAGGACGCCACTTGCATTATCGGTGATGTGACCCGGGTTCAATCCCTATGGTGGATGTGTATAAGAAGTAATACTCAAAGAAAAAAAAAACTTACACAACTTAAATAGCTTACCATTAATGATGTTCTGTTGTTTAGGATTAGGGCATTTTTTTCGAAACCATCTCATCTTTTAGGAGCCATATCTTCGCGAAGGGTTATTTGATTCAACTAATTCTTGGACTAACTTTGTGCAAAATTTGAATAGCTTTAAAATGAATGGTCATATGAAGAAATTCGAGTCATATTGAGGGAGATACGACCTTGTGAAGTCAACCGGGCAATGATGATTTTTCAAGTCGTGAAAAACGAAATTGCAAATATTTATCAGGTAGGGTTCAGATGATGGGAAGAGTAATGAAGGGCTAGGACTTCAATGAGGCAAGACATTCTATTTGGACATTGATTTTTTCAGCTAAGTATTTTTTCCTTCTTTATCTTAGACATTTTGCATGCATATTATTATAATTTTGTTATCAAATATTATATTTGCTATAAGACATTATGATAAATTTCAATAGATTTTGAGTTTTAGTTTCCTTTCCATTGACTGATTTATAGTTAAATTCTCATAATCGTCTCTAGTGGTAGAGGTTAGTGAGCACACCTCAGAGAGATCTTTGTTGCTCCAAGATAAGCAATTTTTGGTAAATTTAATGGGTATTGGCCAAGGGATTTAGCCTTGAGAAAAAGGATTGATAGGAGTTAGAAGTCTCGATGAGCGATTCTATCCTTTCTTCCCAAAGGTTTCTTCCTAGCCATTTTTTGTTCTAGGGAAGAAAGAGAAAGAATCCTAAAAAGGTTTCATTGGTTTATGGGAAAAGCATAATTCTTCCTTGTTGGTATGAAGTTTTTTCACCTGAAAATTTAAATCTCTCCCTAGTACCAGTCTAGGTTATGATGTTTGGGTTATCCATTGAATTTTGGGAAATAAATACCTTCAAGGCAATAGGCAACACTCAAGGAGAATTCCTTGAGATTTCAAATACTACAAAAGATGGATTCTTGGCTATTTATGCTCAGATATTGGTTATCATTGATATAAGTAAACCTTTACCAAAATAAATCATTCTTAAGTATGGGGATAAGATGTGGACCCAAACTATAGATTATGAAAACATATATTTTAAATGTAGAAGATGTCATGAGGTGGGGTTTTGAAAGATCATGCCCTAAGAAAAGCCCAACATGGTCATATGTAGAAAATCACAAGAGAAACTTACAAACGGTTATGGGTGAAGATGGTTTTCAACTTCCAAAAAATAGATCTAAAAAAATGAAAGAAAATAAATAGTGGAGACCAATAAGGAAGGATATTGGAAGAAATACCAACTCTTTTGAGGTTTTATCCTATGAAGAAAAAATAGATCAAACTTAGAGGACATAGTACAGCAGGTTCAACATATTAACAAGGAACTGTCTATTGAATATGATCCTAATTTAAGGAAGAACATTCTCAATGAACCTAAGGAATGTGCCTCACCAGATTTTGAAGGCTCTCTTGAAGTACCATGCACCATTCAGGAGGAAAAAATGATAAAGAAAATGCAGTTTTAGAAGTTAATACCTCTACCATTAATAAGGAATTACCAAAAAATGAGCAAGACAAGTCAAAAGCTTCTATAGTAGAGCCAAGAGAGGATAAATATGATGAAAAATAAAATTGTGAAAGAATATTGAGGAATATAATAAGACCTAATCCTGGTATAGGCAAGGCAAAAAGAGGAAAACTCTCAAATTATCAAGCAAGATCTAGGGAAGCAAGTGCAGACATAGAAAAAGAAACACAAACTAAGTTGATTGAACTTCTCTTTACCAAACAACAAAATGATATTGGTAATATGCAGGCAGGGCCAATAGCCCCTAATGAGACATGATTATTATCTCATGTAATATAAGGGGTGTTAATGCCTCCTCAAAGCAAAGGTGTATCAAGGACCTATGTTTAAGTAATAAACTTGATATTCTTTGTATACAAAAAACTAAAATGACAAAAGAATAAGTTTCAAAAACTATGAAAGCAATATGGGCAAGATGTCAATGGGATGCTATGGTTTCTGAAGGAGCGGTAGGGGGAATTCTAAGTTGTTGGAATCCTTATAGGACCTCCTATGTAACCATTCAAAAAACTAGGCATTGGATATCCTCTTTAGTCACTTGCTACTTTGCAAATATTTGTTTCATCCTTATCAACATCTATGGACCTACAACTCAATAAGGTAGATTAGAAGTTTGGAGTGGGATTGAAGCCTTTATGAAAAGTAAAGACCAAGAAACCCAATTCATGATCATAGGAGATTTTAATGCCATAACCAAGCTAGATGAAAAATTTGGGGGAATTAGGAAATTAACCCAAAGTATGAGAGATTTCTTAGCTTTTATTCAAAACAATAATCTATGGGAGGTTGAGTTTGAAGAAGACAACTATATATGGACCAACAATAGGAGAGGCCAAAACCTAATAGCAAAAAAATTGGATAGATGCACACTCTTAAATCATTGGTTAGATGAAGTAACTTGTGATAAACTTAATACCTTAAAATGTATTGGTTCATATCACTAGCCAATAAGAGTTAAAATGGTGGTAAGTGAATTCAAAAAATATCATATTTTAAATATGAGATGATGTGGAAAGACCATCCTCAATTTGTTGATATGTTAGCACAAACACATAATTCTTTAGGAAATGGTGGATTGTATGCTCTTCCAAAACAAATTAAATCTATGACATCTAGATTAAAAGAATGGAACAAAAACACTTTTGGAAATATTTTGAGAAGAAAGAATAACTAAAAGATAAACTTTCAAAATTTCAAAAAGGTGATCATAATAATCCAAGCTCAGAGGAAAGGGCGTTGCTTGGTGAATAACATAATATTTTGAGTAAGGAAGAGAAATTCATGATATTAAAATCAATATAGACTTGGTTAAAAGAAGGAGATAAAAATACAAAGTATTTTCATAAGATGATTATAGTACAGAGATCAACATCCAAAATTAGTAGAATTAAATCTATAGAAGGGGTTTGGATTGAAGATCAAAGTGAAATTAGAAAAGAGACAAAGTTTTTTTTATCAAAATATTCTAGGATCAGAGGAAACTAGAGTTTTTAATGATAAACTTCTTCAAGATGTACCTTTAGTTATAACGAATGAAGACAATAGGAAACTGATGGAGCCTATTCCTCTAGAAGAAGTCCATTTAGCTATTTTATCTTTTAATAAAGATAAATCCCTAGGTCCATATGGACTCTCTACAACTTTTTACCAATATAATTGGGACATAGTGAAGGATTCATTAGTGATGGTAGTGGGACAGTTTAGGGTAAAACAATATATACTTTATAAAATAAATGTAACATATCTTACCCTAATTCCAAAAAAGAAGGATGTTGATTTGTTTGATTCTTTTAGACCCATAAGCCTATGTAATATGGCATATAATATTATCTCCAAAGTGATGGTGAATTGATTAATTCCATTGTTAGACAAATTTATTTTAGAAGAGCAAGGAGGGCTTATGAAAGGGAGATATATTTTGGACAGGATCATAGTAGCTCATGAAGTTATACTTTCAATATCTTCAAGAAAAGAGAAAGCAATGATCTTAAAACTTGATATGAGTAAAGCCTATGATAGGATTAAATGGGATTTTATTTTTGCAGTTTTAGAAAAGGTAAAATTCAAGAAGTGGGTTAGATGGATTAAAGCTTGTGTCTCTACAATTTTGTATTCAGTGTTGGTCAATGGGTTAGTAACAAAATCTTTCAAAGCCAAGAGAGGCCTTAGACAAGGAGATCCTCTATCTCCTTATTTATTCATTATTATGGCAGAGGTTTTGAGTATAAATTTAAAAAGGCTTACAAATATGGGCTTATAAGTGGACTTAATGTTAGTAATAACATCGACAACATAGCCCATCAATAGTTTGTAGATGATACAACCCTTTTTGGAAGGGCAAGGATAAATGAGGCTAAAGCTTTGAATAAATTTTTAAAGGACCTTGAAAGAGCTGCAGGCCAAAAAGTAATTAGGACAAAATCCAAAATTTACTTCCTTAACACTCTAGCTAATATCAAAGCAATAATTTATAGGTTATTTCAAATAGAGAGGCAAATTTACCAACAAATTATCTAGGGATGCCTTTATTTGAGGGGATAATGAGGATAGAATTATGGAATCTTATTATTAGTAAAGTTTATAATAGACTATCAGCTTGGAAAGGTAGATGGTTATCGTTAGTAGGAAGAGTGTAGTTAATTAAATCAGCCTTACAGGCCATTCCAACATATATATCATTGTATACTGTGCCAAAATTAGTTGAAAATAGTTTAATCTATATTATGCAATCCTTTTTATGGTTAGGTTTACATGATAAAATAAATTTTCCTTTGGTGAAATGGAGCAAAGTGTGTGATGATAAAACTAGGAAAGATCTTAGTTTAAGAGTTCTTATAGATGCAAACTTAGCTCTTAGGGGAAAAGTAATTTGTAGATTATACAAAGAGAGTAAAATATAGTGAGCAAGGATTCTTTTAAGTATGTTGAGCCCAAGGACCCAAGTTTAATATTTACCACATTATCTCTACCAAATGGTTTTGCTCTTTGGAATGGTTTAAAAAAATATATTGATCTAATGATTAAAGGTTTAATATGGGTGGTGGAAATTGGAGAAAAAAATCTATTTGGATGGATACTTGGTGTGACAAAAAACCACTCAATTTATATCCAATTTTGAAACCTTGGATGAGATTGCTTCAAGACAAATATGGTGATAGGTTTTCAAACACTTTATACAAGAATCAAGAAGGAAGATACAAATGGAAAGAATATTTTTTTACAAGTATACAAGACATTGATGCTAGGAGGCAATTGAGTAGAAAGATAACAATTGTGATTATTTCAAGGGGAGCCAAGGATAAATTGATTTGGGAGTTGAATAGCTCAGGATAATACACAAAAAGAAGTGGATATAATGTAAAGCACCAACAAAATAGTAATATCACTAGAATATGGAGAGATATTTGGGATAGCCCAAGCATTCCTAAAGTCATAATGTTTGTTTGGCTAATAGGTCATAGAAGAATACTATCCTAGGATAACCTTATGAAAATGGGTTTTCATGGTCTTTCTCAATGTGTTTTTGTAAAAAGGAGGAGAGTATAGACCATCTCTTGGGATATTGCTTAGTAGTATGGAAACTATGGCAATGGATTCTTAATATGTTTGGTAAATGCATGGTGATGAATATTAGAATTGAATATTGGTTAAAGCAATGGCACAACACTTATAAAAGTGAGGTTTTACAGACAATATCGGATATATCAAAAGATATAATACTTTGGACTGTATGGCTAGAAAGGAATAGAAGAATATTTAAAGGAAAGAAAAGCAGTTTAGAGGTAATGAAAAGGAAGATCTTTTTAGCCATAAAGGAGTCTAAACCAACCCTATCAACTCACCCAATCCCTAATTTAGAAGCAGATAGCCTTAATAGATGGGTTTTATGATGGTGGGTACAAGAGAAGCAAAAAAAAAGCAAAGAATATAAAGTGGAAACCACCAAATGTGGAGTTAGTTAAATTGAATTTTGATGGAGCATCTAAAGGAAATCCAAGAGCAGGAGGAGGAGGAATAATTAGAAATAATAGAGGAGAGTTTTTATCTCATTACGCTTTCAATAGTGGATTTAAGTCAAATTATGAAGACGGGGCTTGGGTGGTTTTAGAAGGGTTAAAAATATAAAAACAAATGAAATGGAACAGAGTATGGATGGAAGGTGATTCTCTCATAGTAATAAATGTAATTTTGAGGAAAGCAAAGGCTCCACGGAACATACAAGAGATAATTATGGAAATTCAATATCTTGCTAAAGAGTTTGAATAAATAAAGTTTACACATACATTAAGGAAACAAATGTGCAGATAGGCTGGCCAATAGAGGGGTTTTAATTGAGGATCATGAAATTAAATTCTCCTTTCCATGGTTAGAGGAAGTAGTAAGTTTAGCTAAAGTCGACAAGAAAATGTTGATTGTCTGATTCAAATAATTATTAAGATTTACTTTAATGTTTTCCATTGGTAATATCAATTGTATTTTATAACAATAATGTGTTTTCATATAAACTATTTATTATAATATTTGTGGTTGCACTTTTGTTTCAAGAAGGAAACTAGCAATCCAAATTTGGTAAAGCGAACTATGATAGCGTAATGTTTTTTAAATATTACCCTACTAAGATGCAATGCATAGATATTAGAGTTGAAGTTTTGGTATGGTGAAGGCTACTATAGAAAAATGTCAAGAAGGATGTTGAATTTTGGAATAGTTGTATTCATACAAAAATTTGGAAAGATCCAAAAAATAAAAAACAAGAATTCAAAAATTTTATGTAAAATGATGTAGGTTTCTAG
This sequence comes from Wollemia nobilis, assembly GCA_028583015.1. Taxonomy (NCBI): domain Eukaryota; kingdom Viridiplantae; phylum Streptophyta; class Pinopsida; order Araucariales; family Araucariaceae; genus Wollemia; species Wollemia nobilis. The sequence continues at coordinate 28,180,947 of JAQPPZ010015824.1, read as the reverse complement.
CCATAGCATCTCAATTGAGATGAGAAGTGTATCTATTTGTAAACTCTCAAGCTCTAAAGAAGAGAGTTCTAATTTTTCAAGGGTGGGGGACCCAAGTACAACCCCTTATTATCCAGCCAAAAAGAATCTAAAATACACAAAAAGTAAATTTGAAAATTTAGGGTGCAAGAGATTAAAAGTAAATATGGTCATAACCATAACAAGGAGAGTGTGTGATCAATCAACTCATGAGGAAATCAAATAACAATGGAATCCCATGCACATGAAATGAAATTAACAAGGAATGACAAGAGGACAAAAGGGCAATGCCACAATCATCATGCATTCCATAATCCAAGAGGGCAATGCCATTGATGGAAAGCAAAAAGTCTTATCAATTTCTCATTAATCTAAAAAAGGAGCAAGTATAATGTGGGTCTTACAAAGTGTAGCTCTAACTTCCTCAAGACCAAAATATGTTTACAATGGAACCCATGGTTTCTATTTATGGGAATAACCCATTGAGTTACTTTGGGTACTAAATTCTTACTACATAGTAAAAGTAAATATTCAAAGGCATATTTGAAAATTTGGCTATAGTCTTCATGAAAGGGATGTAAACCCTAGGTACAATAAAGCGATGGAACAAAGCAAAAAATTTGGCTACAATCTTCACGAAAGGGATGCAAACCCTAGGTGTAGTCAAGCATTGAAGAAAGAGGGTTATTTGCAAACCATCTCTTCAGTCTATGAGAAAGCCTCTTCGGTCAGAAGAAATATCTCTCAAGGATCTTTGGGTTTGTGGGTGGATGAACCTTTGCCGTCTATCAGGATTTTAGAGGATGAATTTGGGTTGGATTTGATTGATCATGAAGCCCAAACAATTATCTGCAAACTCAAAGGGTAAAATACCAGACCTGGAGGAGCTCAAAGGATACATTAAATATTGGTGGACCAGTACAAAATTCCAAGTAACTCTCCTACCCAAAATTTTATTTTTTTGTTTCCTTTTCTAATTTAGCAGTTAGAGATAGGATAATGGATTATAGATATAATTGGTTTTTCAAATAAAGGGATCTTTATATAAGATCTTGGACTCCTAGTTTCAATCCCTTTATAGAATAAGTCAATGGTTTTCCAATATAGATGAATATTTATGCTCTCCCTATGGAGTTTTGGGGAGAGAAGATATTCACCAAAATTGGCAATGCCATTGGTGCATTCCAATATGGATGCCCAAACAAATGAAAATTTGTCTAGTAAAATTAATATGAGTAAAGAAATATTGGTTTTTGGATGGATGTTTCAGTTCTTGGACCTCAATCCATTACTATCTCCTCAAGCAAAGGGGAATAGATCCAAAATATTGAATATGAAAACTTCTCCCTTAGATGTTATGGTTGTCAACAATATGGCCACCTAAAGAAGAGATGCTCGATAATTCGATCATGCTCTAACTCCTCCTTGGGGGGGACAAGGCCCTACATGTGAATTATTCAAAACCTTCAAATGTCCTAGTTCAAAAGAAAGAAGCTCATCCTCTAGATGTACCAATTGTCCAGTAGGAATCATGCGAGCAACAAAAGATGCAACCCCAAAAGGAGAATTTGAATTAGATCATTGATAAAAGACAAATGGTTACTAAAGACCCTCTAGATAGTTCCATGGAAAATATTAGCACCTAGATGGTATTCTTGAAGCTAATTATGGAACAATCGGTGACGATCAGTTTTCTAAAAATGAATATCCTACAAAATGTGTTACAACTAGATATTACTTCAGGAGCTTGAAGTGCAAAAAATATGTTCTCAGATCTTGCCACTATAAAGGAGGAAGAACCTTTACTACAAAAGAAAAATAATTGAACTGATATCCTTTGTTATGGATGATTTTTTTGTTTATTTTTCTTCTATCTGTTGAAGTTATGTGTCATGTAAGGGTTGTTCTTGTTGTCAGTTCCTTAAAAAAAATAGTTGATTATGGAAACTTAGTAGTTTGAGGAAGATGGAAAATATATTTGATAGAAAGGCAAAGATAGGTGTGCTTTAATTAACTTGTTAAAAATGTAATGAGAGCAGTTTAATATTTTATTTTTGTAATGGGAGTGGCTTACAATAGAAGCCACACATAGATTATTAAAAAATATATTTGGAGGCATCTTTAGCAAAATGATACACCTCTAAATACATTTTTAAAACACTTACAAGGCCTCTAAAGTCCTTGGTGTCTCCATTATATGCCAAAATATCACTTTCATTCCTTAGGATCTATATGCATCTCATTTCACCCCTTTACCTATCCATGAGTGATTCACTCCAAGAGATGAGCAAATCGCTCCTCTCGAATCGCTTTGCTCCAATTCGTCAATGCTTCGCTCTTGTGAACCAATCACTCCAAGTTTGCTAGTGCTTTATTTTTGTGAACCAATCACTCTAAGTTTTCTAGTGCTTCTCTCTTATGAACCAATCATATCATCTACCCATGCTTCGCTCCTTAGGTCTTCACTTTGATAAATTTACGTTTTAGAGGCTTTAATTAATCAATTCAAAAGTTATTTTACATCTCCAACAAGACAAAAATCCTAAGGTAGTAACTTGTGACTACATTTTCATGACTTCATGGGATGCCAAGCTTGATTGATGAGAGATCTGAGATCTTACCTTTATCCTTGGGCATAGAGTCTACAAAACCAAGGTTCTTTGTTACAAAAGTTACAGTTTTATTGATTCTCCTAGGGTGTGTTAGGGTAGTAGCTTTTGTAACTTTTGCCACTCCTCATTCCTTGATAACTTGACATCTACAAGATCTTTTGCATCTCTTTTTAGGTCCTCATATGGGCTTGCAAACAACCCATCTTGTCTTCCCACCATCACTTGCAACTTGTTGAGTTGTGTCTCCAACTATTTGTCTTTTTTGTTGTTGCTTTGACTTTGACTCTAGCATTTTCTTCTTTGATCATTGAGTTGATGTCTTCATCAAGGAGCTTATTTGGTCATCCAATACATCAACAATCCAACGTTGACTAATCCTTAAATTTCTTTCTCCATTTCTTGCACTTCAATTTTTAAAGAGACCATCACATCCTTGTGGCTAAAAGGTCTCTTTGGGTGTTAGGGATCTTCTTCAATTACTTGATGATGTCTTCCTGTCTATCACCATTTGTTGTGTCATTATGGCTAATTTTTTAATCACCTCATGGTACCTCTCCTTCATGACCAACTCATCTTCTATTTATTTGATAATCTTTGCCACTTGGTTGAGGATGTTATCAGTGTTAGTCACAAATTCAAAGCACCTCTATACTTATGACCTTGGATATTATATTGTTCCATAGGGACTTCACATTTTCTATTTTTTAGGTCTACCCTAGGTCAATTTTTGCTCCTTTTAATTTGATAATTTCATCCTTGAGCTTTGAGATCTTCTGATCTTTCTCTTTTTGTCTTACATTAAGTTACTCTACCTATTTTTTCAACTATGATTTTTCCTATCCAAATTACTTCTTCAACTAGTCTGGCCCTTTTGCAAGTTGTAAAAAATCTTGGAGTCATTTCTTATACTTGTTTCTCTCAAAAATTTAGTATTTAAGTCTTCAACCTATTGTTACAAAGTAGTTCCTTCTATGGCGTCTTTTGTATGGGCTTCATTTTCTCACTATAATTATAACTTCTTTGTTTTTAGTTGGATAATTATTGATTTGTGTTTTGTTGCTTTCCTCCTCACTATGTCATTCTCCACTACTAGTTGGCCAAATTGCATGATTGTTGTAAGAGAGTTGATTCATGATTTGGATCCTTTGATATTAGATTTATTTTTGCCAAATATAATTTCAACACTATGGAAGTAAAGTTAATGGATGTGGTGGTGAGTTTAGAAGGGTATTTGGGGACTACTTCTATAGCCTGGACCTTATTGCCATCACATACTCACTATATCACATGATGATCGATGCCCTTGATATCTTACCCTTTAGTTGCTTGTACTCTTTCCAAATATTTCTCTCCTTGTCTTGAAGGGAGTCAAAAGCCTCTTGGACATTGATTCCCTCTGGATCACTAGTGATACACTAAACGAAGGCCTAGTCAGGCCTTATGGTTACACTAGGTTATGGGGTTGATTTTACAGACTCCATCACATGAACAAGAGTGGGCAACATTATCACCTCAAGTAGGATCTATATAGCTTATGTGATGGGATGGCATGGAGGACATGATGATATGGTAGGCAAAGTGATTTTGGTGAATATGGAAGTGAATGGAGAGGTAGAAGTGGATATCCTTTTTTTCATTTAATCCAAGGCCTCAATTAGGAGGGAAACTAATTGTGAGGATGAAGGGCTCGTAATGTAGGAGACCAGTGGTTGTGATGTGGTGATTTTAATGGTAGGTAGGGGGAATGAAGTGATGGGAGTGATGCCAACAATATGGGTTGTGATGGTATTTGAGATACCTCTAGGAGAACCCATGGTTGCACTTATTGATGGCAAGGAATGTGTGAAAAAATAAAGGGATGACATAGAATAAGCAAAAAGAGAATAAACAAAAAAGAGAGAAATAAGCAAGAGCAAAAGAAGAGGAAAGGAAGGAGTGGTGAAAGGGGTGATGATTGTGATCTAAGCCTTGGTTGCCCCCAACTCGAGAAGGCATCTTTCTTGGGGATTTTTTCCCTCCTCAAATGAGGATGACCTTTATCATTTAACATGTTATGGATCCACTTCTTGTGTTACACTCTTTTCAAATATTGACTCTTGTGGGTCTCCTCTTTGTCTTGCATACATTTCCTTTGTCGTCTCTTGTACTATAGTGCTCACCATTGCCAATGTTATTGCCATAAATATTGTCACTTATTGCATAATGAGGGAAGGCAATATGGTTTTCTCATATGTTTCCTATCCCAGGTCGCCTTAAATTGATCATCAAAAGGACTAGTATGCACCAACCTCTTGTGGTTCTAGTTTTATACCTCATCCTTTTTTAGGAAAGGCTTGTTCTTTGAGAGTATCCAAGGTCCCCTAGGCACTTCATTTCCCAATGGTTTATCTTGAAATCAAGATCAAATATTCCTTTGAATTTAGCCTTAACATAGATTGTGAACCACTACGGGGGATGAGTGTACCATTGTTTAATATCATCCTTGTACTCTCTCACTCCCCAAAGTGGCTTGGGGTACTTCTTTTGAAGGGTTTGTCTCCTTTTCTATCCTATGTATCCTCTCATGCACATGGGTTTTGTGTCAACCCTTGGCCTTAAGTTGTCGTCAGAAGTATCCTTTAGGGTCATAAGACTAGATGTGCTTTAGCTACTCAAGTCCCGTATTTATGAGTTTATCTTTGATGATGTGATGGAACTCTATATACATTAATTATCACTTTAGAGGGTATAATATGACCTTTGTACTTTAATTCCATGTAGTCCAACTACCTAACATACTCTAGGTTGAATAGGTAGTTGGGCACATATTGAGGCAACTCAAAAGGTATGGCTAAGAAGCCACACAAACAAATGAAAGATTGAGACTTTCCCAAGTAAAAAGTCTTTGTTTGGGAATTTCTCAAATTTGAGTAGTTTATGACCTCCTCTAACAACGTAGTCATCCTATCCTTTAACCTCTCCATTATTAGGTTATAGATTGCATCATAGAAGCATTATAATGTCTTTTCCACTTCTCGACAAGGCAAATTTGTATAGTTTACTATTGAAAGTGGTCTATCATTTGCTCAAATTTGGTTTAGCTACAAAGAGGGGAACCACTATTTCTTCTAGTAAAGTATTAGAAAAACTAGATAAGAAGTGAAAGTGAACCTATTTTCCTCTTTAAGTTCCTTAAATTGTGTGTTCATCTAGTAGGTTATACACTTAGCACAATAAATCATTTGATATTGTCTTGGGTAGTTGTCCATTGCATATAGGAGCATAATCTACTCCATGTAGACCCTGGTGTAAATATTCTTTCCCAAAACTACTATAATACATGATAGGACCAATTAGACATTATCCTTGAACCACTCTAACTCCAGTTGGATGCTGAAGTCAAGAGCTTTGTTTGGGTCCTTTACATGAGGGATTAATAAATTTTACCTACAATAGTGGTCCTTATGGGCTTTGGGATTGTAGGTAACCCATATTGTTGGGTTGTTTGTTGTGTTTAACATATTCCTAGTATCATCCTCCCTTATATAGAAGGACTTGTATGCCCATTTCAATGGCTTGATGCTTCTTCCATAAAAATTATGCCTTTCAACATAAGCTTCCACAAACTCTAGGCAGTTTTAGACTTGAGGCACCATATTCATAACTAGACCTGATGTCCAAACATATTTGATTATCTAAGAGGTGGTTTTTGGGATTAATTTGTACCTCCTTAGGGATTCATTCCTCACCTTTGTAGGGGAGTGCTTAAAATTTCCCTCTTACACCCTCTTGTAGGGTTCATCAAAAAAATCTTCCAGTCTTTGGGTGGAGGGATAGGCTTCTTTCTCCTTTGTTTCTTTCATCCCATCTTAAGGACCCTACTATAGGCCTTTGGGCTTGGACTAGTGAAATTGAGGTTAACATAGGGGGAGGCGATAGTGTTGACTATCATAGTTATAGGGCTAGCAATTGGCATGGATGGACAAGTGGATACAAAAATGGTATCCATTGTGAGTGTAATAGAAGATGGATAATATTTTGAAAATATGAGTAAAATTTTATCTTGGTTATTACAATGATTTGTTCAACAAGTGAAGGATTCGCTAGGAACTATGAGTGATTTTATAGGGTGTGAATGTTTATGAAAATTTTAATAAGGAGCAAATCACTCAAAGGGATGGAGTGAATCACTTGGAAAGGTGAGCAATTTGGTAGCTTGGATTGACTTAGATAAATCTTGTTAAGAAATTTGGTAGTCCAAGAAGGAGAAATTTTATCGATTTAACTAGTGAATCGCTAAGAAGATGTTATGTAGGAAAATTTATGTTTGTTGGGTTTTACATCCTTTTGAGAGCGATTCACTCATTTTTGAGTGAATTTATTTTTGAGCGATACTTAGTAGCATGGAATGCTAGTTTGTGCATCATGGAACCCATGTGGTGTTTAACCTAATAATTTGCATAAAGTAAAGGAGGGTTTTTTTTATGGTGTTCATAGTGTAAAAATATTAGGGCCAACTATCATGATTTGGGAAGCCCAATTGGGTTTGACTAAACTAGCGAATGGAGAGAAAAGCAAGTGCATTTATAGTTAGAAGCATATCGATGACTATAGCAACAACATGGTACTTAAAGTAGAGTGGGTGAATGATATATGGTATGGCAGTGTGAGTGAAGAGGAGGTCACTTTATCTTTCAACATGCACATGTTGTGAAATAGGGGTGATATGGAGAAAGGGGGATTTTATGACCCCCAGGCTATTTGCGTCAACCATTAATGCATTGGGTGGGTGGTTGGCCTTGATTCATAATAATTTGCCTACTTGACCAATTTGTTTTAGTTAGGTGGGCTTCGACAAGTGATTTGATTCATATTTTTGTCTTGCTTTTTTTAACGGGGAAGAAGAGGAAGATCAAAAAAGGGAATAGTAGTCATGAAGAAAAAAGGAATCTTGTACATATTTACCTTTGTTTTCTTTGGCTTTGGATGCTTCTTCAAACAGGCCGTAGATGTTTCTCATTGAATAAAATTTATAGTAGTCTTTTGTCCTTAGTTACAAGACTTTAGGCATTTGGAACTACAATCCACATAATTTGGTATGGTCTGCTCCAAACAGAATCAAATTTTGGATGGCTTATTGGCTTAGCCCTATCTTAATCTCATTTGAACACCAAAATTACCTTGTTGGTAATTAATTTTAGTGGCCCTTTTTTCAAACCATTTTTTTACCACTATATGAGGTTATATCACTCTTTTGAATGCTTTCTCTTTTTCTTCTTGTAAGGCCAACAATGAATTTGACCACTCTTGCATTGGCTTAATATGTGTGTTCTCAAGCTCCATTTGGATAAAAGTGAGTTCTATTTTGACTACCAACACAAATTCCTTTCCAAAATCTAACTTGTAAAGAGATGATCTTGTAAAGGATTTAATTGTCACTAGATTTGCTTATAGTGCTTTCCTCAACTTAGTAACCAATCACTCCATGATTCAACTATAATATTATTTAAGATCCTCACAATGTTCTTGTTGGTGGATTTTGCTAAATTATTTCCCCAAGGGTAATAATTAGAGTTTACCTTGAGCATAAATCGATACTTTAATGCAAACTTCATCACCTTGAACCCTATGAATACAACACCATTGTCAATAAATATTACGAACGAAAGTCCTAAATCTAGTGATAATGTCCTCTAAAATATGGATTATTATTTGTTTGGTTTACTAATCTAATTGACACTACAACCAATTTTGTGAAAGAATTAGTTGTAGTTAAATTTTATCCATGTCCCACACTAGATAGAGGGTTGATCTTGCCAATGAAATCGAGGTCCCTTTGTTGGAAGGGTTCAATGATGATGATAGGATTAAAGGGAATTGGTGCTTTTCTCCTCCTCATAAACATATAATAGGTCTAGCACTCTTTGAACCATTGAAAGCAATCAGAGAAGATGGTAGGCTAATAATATCCTCCTCTCATGATCTTGTGTTGTGGTCTATGTGGAATAATGCCCTTCTTTGTCATGATATTCCTTGATTAGATCTCTTATCCTTTCCTCTTCAATGCACCTTGGTAGGAATTCATTGTATACTATTTTAAAAAGTGCATTGTCCAACCATATATAGTGTATTACTTTCTACCTAAATTAGGCCCTTTATTTAGGTTTCAACCCTTCTGAAGCCTATCTGAATATCATATACCTGTTGATGTCTCTCATCCATCCTTGCTAATTTTCTAGTTTTATATCCTCCATAAATGCCACCTTATCTCATAAGGATGATATTGTAGGGTTTTCACATAGAAATCTACCCCTAATTGTAGACACCTAAAAATGTCACATTGTCCTTCATACAATACTAGTGCCTAACACTTTGAATATCAAACTTGAAAACCTAATTCTTCATTCAAAAACTCCACATAATCCCCTTGGCCACTTAAGCCCTCACTTACATCAAGTGCTCAGTCACCATGCGACCAACCCTCTATTAAGCCTTAGTCAACCCGAAGTTAAATTAAACCTTAGATCATTAAACCCTAGGTCAACAACATACAAATAAGACAAAATATTAATATACCCTAATTTACCATAAATCCTAGGTAAACCTACACTTAATCACCTACACCCCATTCACGTTTCCCTAAGAACCTACCCACCCCCTTCTCGTAACACCCACACTCCTCCCTTTAAAGCATTTAAGGAAAATTAATTAAAAGGAGGATTTTCCCTCTTCCCTAGGTGTTAAAGGGGCATGGCACACCCATGCCTACTTAATACATATAGGAGGATAAGCCATATCCCACCCACCAATAAAGGGGTCTTCTCTCTTCTGACACCATTTTGCCAACTAATCCTCCCCTTACCTTTGCAAAAGCTCTATAAAAGGAGGGCTTCGTCTATGATTTTAGAGGAGGAAGAAAACATGATGTTACACTATCAAAATTCCCACAGATTAGTTCTTGAGCATTTTGGACATTCAACATTCCTACCACCAAGTCTTTCTTATACATTTTGGAGCTTGTAGGTACAATTTCAACGTCTACATCCTTCGACAAAAGTCTAGCGTGAACTAGGAAGGTCCTTAAATAAAAAACTAGCTAATCTAAGCATAATAGAGGAAAACATACAAACAAGTATATTTTTTGGAAATCGTCAAGATAGGTGAATTTTCCTCAAAAGTCCTACCAAATTCATTGATCAGGTAAGTATCTCCTCTTGTTCACTTTTAACACTTTGTTTCTGCATTTCAATTCATTTTTTGAGTCATCTTGTCTGTTATCATGAGAGGTTTGATCAAGATAGGCCTCTAAAGGTTTCTAACAATGTTTGTAGGGTTATGTAGGTTTTGAGGATCGATGTAGCTAGTAGTGACCCACACACAGTAAGTCCACTCCCCTTTAAGGATCTCATAAAAGACCATCGCGATGCTATAACAATGTTAGGTGAAGGGACCCTTCTCTCGAAGGCCCTATTTGTAGCCCTTAGGGAAAATCTACAAAAAGGACATTATTTGTAACATCTTTTTAAATATCAATGATGGCATGTTTTCTATGAGTTTATTATGGCGATCATAGTGGGACCACCCATGTTTTAATGCTTTTGATTAGCTTACTAGCTAACTAACTGGCAACGTTGTCTTATTTCTATGTTGCAGGTATCATAAAACTGACATAGAAACCTTCAAAATCCCTCTAACATACCTTAGACGCAAAAACAAATTGCTCAAAAATGGTCTCCCACACAAGCCAAGTGTCGCTTTCCACACAACACACAAGTAACTCCATAGTTGCAAGTAAGTTGGGGAGAACTCTTCTCCATATATATTGTTATCTACCTTACCCTATCACCTCCTTAGGTCAAATTGCTTCACAAAATGACATCCCCAAGGTAAAATTGCTCACCTTTTGCATATCATCCATCCTACAAAACTCAATGGTTTACCTTCTTTGTGGCCATTCATGAAATAAATTCAAATTTAATTTTTTGGAAATATGTGCATTTTCATTTTTAAGAAATTTGACTTCTCTTATTTCTGTAGTTGCAGGTACAATCCAAAAATCACCTTTTTGGGATACATAGACCCCAAACAACCATATAACAACCATAAAAATCACTTTGGTAGGAAAATGTATGGAGAGGTACATTTTTTAAAAAAATGTATGGACCTATACATTTTCAAATTTGGCATGCAAAACAAAACTTGTCATACTTCCAAATAACACTCGAAGCTTGAAAACTATAGGTAGGCATCTAAAAACCTTGCATTACAACAATGCCTTTCCTTTCTATCTATTTTTCAAAATCAAACAGTAGTTGTTAGATTTACTTTCAAAAGGCACCAAAATTGCTTGGTCAGTTTTTAAAATCGTTCAATTTCCTTACAAAAGGTACCAAAATCACTTGGTCAAATTTCAAAGTAGTTCAATTTGCTTTCAAAAGCATCAAAATCACTTGGTCAATTTTTAAAATCGCTCAATTTGCTTGTTTTCTTTACAAAACGTACCAAGACACAATTTGGTCACACACTCCACTATTTGTTTAGCATAGCTTTACTTTCAAGAGGCAATTTATTTCAAATATCGCATTTGGAAATGTTGTCTCCATGTCTTTTGTTATAGCATTGTTTCTTTTCTCACACTTTAAATTTTTAAAAAGAAAATAACAACCACACACTCACATGAGTTAACACATTGGTTTGAGTTGGATTTCATCACCAATTTCCAATAGATATCAATGACATTGGCTTTCATTGGCAAGAGTTGACTCACCCCCTAGACACCATAACATCCCCCTCAAGCATTTTTTTGGACTTCATCACCAAAAAATCCCCTACTCTTGAGATTACGTCAGGGTAGAATAGGATAGATGCCCTCACTCATAGGGTTATACATAATCAATGAGTGTGCAACTATTGTTATTGATTAGGCCCAACTGAGGATGAAGAGGAAGTTGGCTGGCCTACACAGGTGTTAGATAGCATTGCCTCTTGCATAAGAGGTATATTATACTCCCTTTTGGTCACCCTAATCACCTTTTTTGCATCACCACTCCTTATGTACCTTTGGAAATAGCGGGAAGGTTGTGCATCAACGTACCCCTTATAGATCACATTCATATAGCTCGTGTTTCTAGCATTTTTCACACTTAAAAACACATAAACACAAAAACAAACGATCAAGCAAAGAATTCAACACCAATCAACATCACAAGCAAATTGATACAAACTTTAAACACATCAAACATACTACCCATGTATTTGTTTGTTGTTTGTTGGATTAATTAAAATACTTTTGCTACAAAAACTGCCAAAACATAAAATTTCAGGCTTGTAAACGGTTCTAGGAACTCTTAGACCTTGTTTTGTAATATTTTACCTGTGAAATACCGATCCTGTAAAAAATGTACAGAAAAGCACATTTTTTGGAAAACGTGTAGATAGGTATGTTTTTCATAGAAACTCCTTAAATAGACAAGGCACCCGTAGGATTATCCAAATATCTACAATGTCTAGCTAGCTCCTTCATAAAATCCACCTGTAATCCATTTTTCTCCATCATGGTTCTTATGTGAAACCAAGCACACGAGCAAGAGCGCTTTGCCATGGAGAACACCCGAGTGAACCCCTTGTTTGAATACCAAGGAGAAACATCCTTTTTTCCACCTCAACATCCACCTACCTCATCTTATGGCCAATATTAGAACACCTCCTCTTCATTATCCCTTCTTCACCATTTGTAATCAGGTTTACCTCAAACTTCATTGTCCTCTCTCCACATCCCCGATCAAAACCTGCCCTTGTTTTCACAACTCTAGACAGAATCTCCTATTGTCTCTCAATTTGAGGTGTCAACTTCTAACACCATTATACCATCCTAGTCATATGATATTGCTTATTCCTTGGATCAAGTATTTGCCTTGCAAAATCCACCCTCCCAACCACCTTCCTCTTTTACATATTTAGGTTACGATCTCACAAATGCAATCCCTAAGTTTTTCAACTTCCCTTCTTCCAATCTGTTTTCCATAGGGACACAATCAACCTCCTCTTGTGGTTACCCCACTTATACTCTTTCTTCTTCTAACATCCCTCCATTATACCCTCGTTCATCCAACCTATAGTCCACACAGGTTGACCTCCTCACCCGTTGCCATTTATTGCAACCTCAACTTAGTTATTTCCCACATTTCTCTCTAGCTAAACCATTCTAGTCAACCAATAAGCACCTCTCCTTCATCCCAATCAAACTATATTATTCACTTCACCTCCTTCTTGGACATCAATCCCACCTACCATACAACCTCTTAAACCACCTATATCATCTTCATATGAATGGTCTTCAGGACACAACCAAATACCACAGTAGGTGTACACACAAGTGCCACCCCAACAAGTGCACATACAAGTGCCTCAACAACAGGTGTACGTATAAGTGTCACCCCAACAAGTGCACACACAAGTACCTCAACAAGTTCACACACAAGTACCTCAAAAACAAGTGCACACACAAGTGCCTCAATTGTTGGAAATATGTTGAATATATTCCATGTTATTATGGCAGGGTTAACTCGAAAAGGTACTACAGGTTGGTCCTAAGTAAGGTTTTGGGGGTAACAAATATCGATGAAATTTTTATGGTTTATTAAGCTATTTTTAGACCCATATGGATTGCTTAGGGTTAAATATTTGAACCCATGGTTTTTCATCCATGGTATTGTAAATTTTGTTCTTGTGTTGTTATTTAATTACACTTGCATCAAGGTTTGAAGAGAGATGAGAGATGAATATTATTATATTGTAGACGATTAAGTTTATACAATAAGGAGATATTACTATGTTGGGTTTTTTTCTCATAAGGGTTTTTCCATGTGAAATTATTATGTGTGTATTTGTTTTCTTATTTTTATCTTTGATTCTATATTTACTATTTTTCTAGATTTAGTTTATGAAGGTATTTTGCTCTTCATTTGGTATCAGAGCTAGTTTTTTAGCTTTGTTCGAGAAGTAATATTTTCAACTCTATGATAAATTAATTCTTAAGTGCGAGTCGCACGTGAAAGAATCTAGGCAAAGAGAATTATGGGAAGCACATGGGTAGAGATTGAAAAATTTAATGGATAAAATTTTGAGTTATGGAAACTCAATATGGAGGATCTATTGGTTGATAGAGATTAGTGAAATGTGGTCTTGATAATAAAACCAACATTAATGAAAAATGAGGATTGGCTAAAAATTGATACGAAGGCAAGGAGCTCTATCATATTGTCCTTATCTGATTTGATATTGTTGAAAGTATCAACAAAGACCACAAAAAAATTATTATGGGATAAGCTGAGAACTTTGTATCAAAAAAAGTCACTAGTAAATAAAATCTTTCTTCGAAAGAAGTTGTTTTCACTTCGGATGAATGATGGTAACTTTGTGGCTAAACATCTGAATGCTTTAAAAACTATGGTAAGTCAATTAAACTTTTTTGAAATAAAAATGAATGAAGAGGAAAAGTGTATTACTTTGTTAATTACTTTATTCATGGGATAACCTAGTTATGACTATCACCAATACTACTTCTACATTGAAAAGTAGATGATATAGTAGGAACATCTCTATATGAGGAAATGAGATGAAAATCTTATGAGGATTATCATTAAAAGGATGTCTTGGTTGTGAGAGGTCATTCTCAAGAAAGAAGCAAAAATAAATCAGGAGAAAATATATTGAGATCTAGGGGTAAATTTGGTGCTCTAGAACAGAGGAAATGTTGTGTGGTAAAATATAGTATTATAAAAAAGACTACAGATCTAAAAAGGTTGATAATAGTCAATCATCTGATGAAGGAACTTTTGTGGAAACAAAGACCACAAATGAAGATTTAAGGAAATTATTCTTAGTTACAACATGCTCAAGTGAATGTCATGACTCATGCATGATTGAATCAGGTGCTTCCTTTTATACAACTCCTCATAGGGAGGGGTTTTGTGAATATAAAAAGATAAATAAAGGTGAAGTCTTCTTGGGAGACAATTCAACATATAAAATAATAGGTCGAGGAAGAGTCAAGTTGAGGTTAAAATATGGAAGAATTAAAACCCTTCCTAGTGTGTTACATATTCCAGGTTTGGTAATAAATCTAATATTTGTGAGTAAGATGAATGATGTGGGTGTGACTATGGTATTCAATAAGGATAGTTGCAAGATGGTTCATGGAGTCTTGGTGTTGGAAAGGGAAGTTCGTATATGAACTTTGTTCAAACTTGAGGCTAGCACTATAAGTATTGATTACAATAACTCTTTTGTTGTACAGGAGAATAATATAGTAGGCTCGACTTTGAGTATTCTTGTACTGAAGATAATGTTGTGGCATCAATGCATGGGGTATATTGGTGAGAAAGGCCTTTGAGAATTAAAAATGAAAGGTATGGCTAAAGGAATTTTTGATTGCCCATTAAATTTTGATTTTTGTGAGCACTATATTTTTGGAAAGCAAACCCGAGTCAATTTCCTAATAGTGATACAAGATCTAAAGGAATTTTGCATCTAGTTCACAGTGATGTGTTTGGACCTGCAAAAGGACCATTTCTAGGTAAATCTATCTATTTTATTACATTTATAGATGACTTTTCAAGAAAGACCTAGGTATATTTTTTATGGAACAAATATGTTGTTTTTAATCAATTTTAAGAGTTTAAGGCTCTTGTACAAAATCAGATAGAGAAAAAGATAAAGGTTTTGAGAATTTATAATGGTGGTGAGTATTGCTCTAATGAATTTGAGTAATTTTGCAAGGATTGTGGAATAGAAAGGCATAAAACAACTCTGTATACTCCATAACATAATGGAGTTGCAAAACAGATGAACAAGACATTAATGGATAAGGCCAGAAGCATTCTAAGTTGTGTAGGTTTAGAAAGGAAACTATGGGTAGAAGCTATTTTAAGTGCTTGTTACCTCATCAATATATCTATTACCTCAAATTTGGTGGACAAGACTCCATAGAAAGTGTGGACTGGTAAGAAACCCTCTCTCAGTCATATAAGGGTTTTTGGTTGCGATGCTTATATGTATGTCCCAAAAGAGAAAAGGACTAAGCTAGACTATAAATATGAAAATGCATATTTGTGGGTTATAGTATTGGTGTTAAAGGATATAAGTTGTGGAATCCAAAAACATAAAATATTGTTTATAGTCGTAATGTGATCTTTAGAGAAACAAAAGGGGTTCCAAAATAGGAAATGCAACCAAGCAAAGAACCTGAAATAGTTCAAGTAAAATTGGAACAGGAGGAAGAATCTATGATTGAACCTAGTGCTATAGAAGAAGATGAGCTATAGGGAGAGTCTAAAGAGAAAAATTCAGAGGAAGAAGGTGAGGATAAAGTTGAATATGCAGAACCTGGAACTCCAAGTTTGAGGAGATCAGATCGAGTGAGAAGACTCCTAGAAAGGTATAGCCCTTCAAATATTTATTCTACATTTAATATATTAGTTACTAATGAAGAACCCAAGAATGTAAAGGAGGCACTTTAGTCAAGTGAGAATAAGTCTCGAAAAAGGTCTGTGGAGGAAGAAATGGAGTCCCTAGATAAAAATAATATGTGGGACTTGGTAAAATTACCCCTAGAAAAAAATGATTGGTTCTAAGTAGGTATTCAAGAAGTATAATGTAGAAGGAAAGTTGAAGTACAAGGATCGCTTGGTAGCAAAAGAATTTTCTCAAGTTGAGGGAATTGACTTTGGTGAGATTTTTTCTTTTGTGGCTAAACTAACTTCAATTAGATTTCTATTGGCTATTTTTGTTGCTTTTGATCTTGAAATAGAACAAATGAATGTAAATATAACATTTATACATGATGAACTTGATGAAGACATATATATGTCACAACCAGAATGCTTTAGGGTAAAAGGTAAGGAGGACTTGGTATGCAATTTAAAAAATTCTCTTTATGACTTAAAGCAATCTCCAAGAATATGAAACCAAAAATATGATAGATTTGTTTTGATACTTGGGCTTGGAAAAAGCAAAGCAGATCCATGTGTGTATTTTAAACAAGGTGAAAATTTTGTTATCATTGTTTTGTATGTGGATGACATGTTGTTAATTGGTAACAATAAGGAGATGATACAATTACTAAAATATCAGTTTTATTCTAAATTTTACATGAAGGATTTGGGTGCTACAAAATTATTTTTGGGTATGGAAATAATAAGTGATCGTGCAAATAGAAAGTTTGGTTAAATCAAAGGAAATATGTTGATTTGATACTATAGAGGTTTAGGATGCATGATTGTAAACCAGTATGTACTCCATATCTTGTTGGTCAAAATTTATCTGCTAAATTGTATCCTAAAATAGATGAGAAAATTGAAGAAATGCATCTTGTTCCTTATGCTAGACTCATTGGTAGTCTGATGTATGCAATGGTCTATACTAGACCTGATATTGCACATGCAGTGGGAGTCATTAGTATATATATGTCCAATCTAGGAAAGGAACATTGGACTGTTGAGAAGAAGATCTTTAGATTCTTGTGTGGAACTTCAGACTATGCTATCTATTACCAAGGAAAATTTGGAGACAATAATATTATAAATCCATAAGGTTTTATGGATGCTGATTGGGATAGAGATCTAAACAAGATAAGATCCATAAGTAAAAAGTAATCAATGGCTGCTTTATCCATAACAGAGAAAAAGTACATTGCAACAACTCATGCTTGTAAATAAGTAGTGTGGCTACAGAGGTTATGTTCAACATTTGGTATTAAGCAGAAGGTTTTGAGAATTGAAAATTATAGTCAAAGCGTAATACTTTTGGCCAACAATCTTGGTTTTCATGATCAATCAAAACATATTGATATCAAGTACCATTTTGTGAGAGAGATGGTTGAAGGGAATTGGGTGATGCTGGAGAAAGTTGATACATAGAATAATGCTATTGATTCATTAACAAAGGTTGTACCTACTTAAAAATTATCTTGGTGTGGAAAATCTATGGGCATGGTTGCCCTTGATAATTGATAATGACAGTTTTTGGCCCCTATGGAAAGTATTCAACAAGTAGAAGAATGTTGGAAATATGTTGAATATTTTCCATGTTATTATGGTGGGGTTAAATCTAAAAGGTATTGGATACTCTCCATGTATCCGTGTCAAGGTTTGGGGTCAAGTCGGGCCTTGAGCAAAGGTTTGGGGGCAATAGCCCCCGATAAAAGTTTTAGGGTTTCTTAAGCTATTTTTAGACCCATATGGATTGTTTAAGGTTAAATATTTGAACCCATGGTTTTTTTCCCATGGTATTGTAAAATTCATTCTTGTGTTATTTAATTGCACTTACATTAGGGTTTGAAGAGAGATGAAAGATAAATATTATTGTATTGGAGACAGTTAAGTTTATACAATAAGGAGATATTATTATGTTGGGTTTTTCCCTAAGGGTTTTCTCAAGTGAAATATTGTGTTATGTTTGTATCTATTTTATTATTATTTTTCCTTTGATTATGTATTTATTGTTCTTCTAGGTTTAGTTTATCGAGGCCTTTTGCTCGTCAACAACAAGTGCACACATAATTGCCCTCGCACCAAGCACATGTATAAGTGCCTTACCAACAAGGGCACACATAAGTGCCACAACAATAAGCGCACACACAAGTGTCGTACCTATCACAAGATCAAGTGTTCTATCTCGCGTATGTGCCTACACCTAATCAAATACAAATCCCTTATGTAGAACCTACTTATACCCCACCTCAAACTCTTGTATATCCAAATCAGCCACTTATGCCACATCCCAAACAATGGATGCCACAATAATAGTACAACCATCTCCCTCACCTTACCCATCCTACCCTCTACCTCAACAGCACCAAAATTATCCTTATGAGGTAAACTCGATGATCTATTACCCTTATTATCCACCACCACATCCCAATTTTCACAACCCCTACTCACACCAGCTTGAGTTATCCTTGATGAATGCCCCTATTTATTCCAATCTGACAATGCTAATAATACCCATTGACATGCAAATAATGTGAGAACAGATTAAGAAGCTAGAACTAATCTTACTTATAGCCCATTATGCATAGAACCTATCCATTCTTACGTTCATATACCTTTATATCTACCTTGGTTTGAGTGCCCTACATTTGAAAAGTTCAAGAGCAAGGAGGATCTCAAAGAACATTTGACCAACTACAAATTTACTTGCTACCAAATCAATGGTAGTGACACTTTAATGCTCAAGACATTCCATTAATCCCTTAGAGGCCAAGCACTAAACTAGCACAACAACCTACCCCAACATAGCCTCTACACATTTGAGTAGTTGGCCAATTATTTTCTAGAGCATTTATCCATCAACATCAAAAATAGAATATCATTACTAGACTATACATCTTACGATAATTTGATGACGAACCCATCAATGACTCTATTGCTATATGGCGTGCGATTATTAATTATCTACCATTCCCCATCTCTAAACTATAATTGATTAAAGTATTTGTAAGAAGTTGTATTAAACCTATCTTTAGAACATTGCAAATGCAACAACACCATTATTTTAAGTATGCCATTGCTCATGCAAAACTAATCGAGGATGTCAAAATAAAAAATGGAAAAATCAAACCTCAAAAAAGACTAATTACCCCACAAACTGATTCACCAAGGGTAATACAAACCCAATCCATCCTAAGATCCCACAAGTAAATCATGTCATGCTAGATACGATAGTCACTCCAACTTACCCACATACCCAACCTTGATGCCAAGGTTATTGGTGCTTTGGGTAGGCAATTACCCCACCTCTGCCTAACCAACTAAATGCCTACCAATAATAACCCCTCATCCACAATGTGAATGGACTCCTCTTTGTGAACCATTGACCAATATCTTCTAGAAACTATACGATGGAGTCCACATTATCTTACTTGATATCAAACCAGAGGATCCCAATCATCCCAAACCAAAGGGGCTAAATGAATATATATTTTGCAAATATGATCACCAAATAGGGCATGACATTAATGGTTGTCATCAATTCCAAAACCTAGTTCAATACCTAATCAACCATGGAGCCATTCGGGTCAATAACTCCTTGGCAACTCCTAATCAAAACCTATACATTTTTTGGAATCCCTTACCTCAACATGAGATATAGCATATATAGGCTACTATCTCACCCTCACAACCAACTCACCATCTAGTTAATCAAGTCGATCATAACCTTGTTTTCCAAGGCTTTGTTGGGATGATCAACATTGTAACAAGAAACCAATGATACCCAACTCATTCTACCCAACAACCAACACTTATTCAAATACCATCATACTTCACAACCCCTCTAGCACAAGGTTCCCCTCCACCTTCTTAACCAATCATCCCTATCAGGAGTAGCCTTACACACCAATTAAGAATCATGCCTACCAAATTATCTATATACAACCTACTTCAATAGTCTCAACCTCATCGTGAGGTTTTGAATGACATCTTACAATCAATAGACCTTGAAACTAATGATAATAATACCTTTTCTAATTTTGTAGGTAATTTACGCACATGCATGCAACCCTCAATTGTATTTTATGATCATAAAATAATAACCCTTGAGGGAATAGAGGCTGATCCCCCATGCATATCATGGTATGTGTTTATGGTATCACATACAAATGAGTTTAGATTAATATGTTCATCCATCAACATAATCATGACCCCCACCCTTAAACACTTAAACATCCCATCCAATCACCTTATCACTCCCACCATGGACCTGTAGGCTTTCAATGGCACCATGTGCTCTACACTCGGTACGATAATATTACCTATTTAGGTAGGCATCAAAACCATATCTACCTTGTGCCATGTCATTGAAGGGGAGATGCAATACAACCTTCTCCTCAGCATACCATGGATTAGAGACATGTAATGTGTCCCTTATACATTACATCACTGCCTAAAATATCTCCATGAGGGGCAATTATATCGCATCTCAGTCGATGACAATCCATTTAAATTTTACAACCTGGTCACCCTTTTGCAATCTCCTACAATTCCTTCCACACACCTCACACCCATAACCATCATGCCTATTACACCTACTCCACCAACAACTTGATATGTAGCTCCAACAATATCACTAGTTACACACCCTTCTCCTCCCCCACATCATGGTTCCCAATCATCATTGAATTTTTCCCACCTTCTTCCTATACAATGCATACCCCTTCTTGATTGTAATATTCTTCAACTTCCATTGCTAGTTTTCCTCCTATTTTGCCCATGCCTATTTCAACAACCAGTTCATCATGATTCATTTCCCCTCACCCCATAAACCTTCTACTTGAAATACAACCATATGCATCTTCTCCTCCACTATCGAAAGGTCGGGGATCCTCACTACCACCAACCCATCCAAAGATTCCACATATATCGATTCTCATGACCACTCTAGGTCTGAGGGAGTATGTTATCCACAACGCTCACATTTCTCCTCCCAAAATCTAAATAATGCATGATTTTGATCATCCTCAAAATATCCCACCAACCATTGGTGTTGTTATCCCAATGGGGGCCCCATGAATCAAATAAAATTTGTGTATGGAGGTATCAACATTTCCTCTAAAACACTTGAACCAAAGGAGCTTGAGGCCCAAATTTGTGTGAATCTGGATTACTTGTCCAACCCTTCATATGCCTTATGTTACTTTCACCATTTCCAATAACATGGGTTTGGCTTAGGTTATCATGAACAAGGTTTGTGAAACCTTCTTAATCCTCATCAACAACCAAAAGATAAATTAGGCTTAGGTTACCACCACAAACATGACAATGTGCTCAAAAGTGAACTTCAACAATCTATTCTCACTCCTTTATAGGACGAGTGGGATAGCCATAGTGATATTGAAGGCTCTTCTCCTACTAGGAACCTCTCCCCTAATCTATGATAAACATTGATCATCACTTATTTTAGCTTTTCATGATCTAATTATCCCCTTCTAACACTTATGGAGATGAGATTGACCAAAAAATAGACAATATTTCAATCACATCAGATAACTCTGAAGATGTATCATCCCCCATTGTCTCCATCACTAAATAGTCTAATGAAGATATTGAATACCTTCACTTATTTCCATTTTCACTTCTTATTTGCTCTTACCCCTCCCATGCAAGCATCCCCATCATCCACCATCCCCCATCCAACCTCATCGACCCCCACTTTGGCCTAATTATCATCCCAAAATTCTTCACCAACTCCTATTTAAGCCACACAATCTGATTATAGATCATACACCTCCTAGCATCCCTCCACCCATACTAGACCCACATCCTATGGTTAATATGATTTCCATAGATCTTTTCACCCCACTTCGCTATGTGGCTCATCTTGATAATATTCTCAACATGGACCTCAATTACATCGACTTCGATCACCTTCCTCCCAACCCTTCCCCACATGATTTCCTCCCTTTCTAACAAGTCATACGACATTCCAATGCTTACCTCTCCCCACTTTCTCTTCCTTCTTTCATATACCAGGTAAAAGTGGTCCATGAGGATGAAATCCACATTGAGAATGTAGTAGATGATTTGCGTCTCATTCCCATTCAAGCATAACTTGAAGATAGTTCTCACATGCTTGTGGAAGATACCATCGACATTGATATTAGCAAAAATCCGCTAGAACGTCACATCCTTAAATTAGGAAAAGAATTATCTCTCGAAGAATGATAAAAAATTACAACACTCCTCATTCAATACAAGAAAGTGTTTGCTTGGTCTTACACTTATATACCTGCGCTAGATCCAAATTTGGTGGTCCACAACTTAATGTTGGACAACGATGTAAAATTGATCAATAAAGAACTATGAAAAATGCACCCTACCTTCACTCTAATGGTAAAGGAAGAGTTACAAAATATTTTAGATGTCAACTTTATTCATTTGATTGATTACCCAAAATGGATATCAAATATGGTACATGTTGGAAAACCAAAAAGGGGGATACATGTATATACATATTTTTGAGACATCAACAAAGCATTCCTAAAGACAACTTCTCTATCCAATATCGACATATTGATCAGCTCTTATACAGGTCATGAAATGCTATCCCTCATGGATGGATTCTCAGGTTACAACCAAATTTAGGTTAACCCTAATGATCAACATAAAACTTCCTTCACCACTCCCTAGGGGACTTTTTGCTATAAGGTCATGTCATTTGGCCTCAAGAATACATGCACTACATATCAATGTGCCATGACCTACATATTCCATGATTAAATGCATAAAATTGTGGAATACTATGTGGACGACCTCTTGGCTGAATCCAAGAAATAAGACCAGCACATCAACGTTTTGCAAAAGATATTTGACCGAATTTTAGAACATAATGTTAGGTTGAATAAAAAAAAATGTGTCTTCCATATCACCTCTGGAAAACTCCTAGGATTCATCATATCTTAATGAGGCATCGAGGTGGATCCCAATAAGGTCAATGCTATCACAAAAATGCCATCCCCCACAAACTTAAAGCAAATGCACAACTTACAAGGAAATATTCAAGTGATTCATCACTTTATTACATAATTATCATACAAATGTAGAACTGATCAACGAAGGGAAGCGGGAAGTAATCTTTCTTGGTCTCTTTATTTAGTGATTTGTAATCAACACAAATCCACCATTTATCCTTTTTCTTGGGGACCACCACAAGTGGTGACACCCATTCGTTTTTGGAGATTGGATAGATGAATCCAGCTGACAAGAGATTTTGAAGCTTAGCTTTAACAATTTCCTTCATGATCGGGTTCATCCTTCTCTATGGTTGTCTGATTGGGTTCACCTACTCTTCGAGGTAGATCTGATGGGTGCATATTTTTACGTTGATTCCCTTCATATCTGAATAATCTCAGGCAAATGCTTGTTGGTGCCTAGCTAGGAGTTCTTTTAACTCTGTTAGCTATATGGGGGTCAACTCACTGCTGATGTTCAGCATTCTGCCAGGCTCAATGTCAATTTTCCTGGTGTGGTGGTCTTGAGCACCGACTAATGGTGACTCAAGAATTATGAGGGAGGATTCCCTTTGAAGGAATCTCATGATGATGCCGTCTTCATTGGCTTCTTCCTCCAACTCTATTAATACCATCACCACTTGGAGCATGGACAACAAACTATCCTCCTGATTTTCCCACATGGGTTCTCCCAACGTATCCACGAACTATACAAGAGGTGAGATGGTCAGTCTCTTGACATTTCGACCATTTGATATGGCCATAATTCCATTGCGACAACTGATGTAGGCATCAACTGTAGCTAACCACGACCTCCCCAAGATGAGTGGATAACCACCCAGTATCATTTTAGACTACAACACTAGGAAATACTCTAGGTATTCCCATGCATTAACTATCACGATGATATCCTCGAGCATTCCCTCTAGTGCTACAGTTGACCGATCGGCCAGTTGTAACACCGTCTTGGTGGGTTTTAGGTTTGTGAGCTTCAGCTTCTATATGGTCTCCTACGACATTACGTTGATGGTTGCACCTAGATCAACTAAGGTGTTAGCCAGTGAATGCCCTCTTATTTTTATGGTTAGCACCGGGCTGCCTAGGTCTACGTATTTGGGATGATATGCATTCCCCATCATCAAGTCGACCAATTTTCCTTCGACATTGATGGTCTGTGTCACTTTACATCCTGGTTTCCTTAGGCACAACTCCTTTATCACTTTGGTATATATCGAGACATCTCAGATTGCTTGGAAGAGCGGGATAGTTATAGTGAGATTCCTTAAGCTAGAAAGGATATCAAACTTAGGTTGTGTCGGCTTCCTCCGTTCCTACAATCGTTTAGGGAATGGAGCCTCTATTTTTTCAACAAATTTTCTTCCTCCACCTCTTCTATAAGAGGGAAGTTTTCTATGTTTTCCTCCTCTTCTACTAGGGGAGGTCCTTCTACTCCTATTTGCTTGTTTGATCTAAGTTGAATGGGATTACAACTAATATGATACATCGAATACATCTCTCCCTCTACTTGATATATTGGTTGGTTTACCTTATTATTTGGGTTCATTGTCGGTTGTGTTGGTATCTACGTAGGTCTCATCGTAGGTAGGGCCGATAAGCCTTGCTAAGGTGGATCTTGTGCCATAATTTGTGGAGCAGAGTTCCATGAAATGTGGTTCCTCCAATGCTACCAAAAATACTGATATGGCATCCATGGTTGTTGATTGCAAAATGCAGCTCCTAGAGGTACGTTCATCTAAGGCGGCGGTCCCCACCATCCCATATTGGGTGGTTGCAGCTACCCTTGTGGCATATATGGTCCTCCTCCATAGGGCGACATCCTTGTAGGCATATTCCCCATAGGGATTTGTTGCCAATTCCTTCAATTGCCCACAAAATAGGCTTCACTTACGTCAGCATCCTCCTTGGTATTGGGTAGCTACGGGCACAGTCGAGTTTTGTGATTTTGTTAGTAAACTATGCATACTCTGATCTTGTTCTCCGAGTATGCATTCCTAGCATACTTTCCTCTATATTTTGGGTAGAAATAGGTCAACACTGCGTCGTTATCTTGTTTCTTCTTCTCCAGCAAGAGCGTATGCAACTGCAATGCTAGAGAGGATAGCATTTCGCTCTTTAAATTTTCCAACATGTTTCCTATCTCTATTTTTGTGATCGATGTGATCGCCTTAACTATTTTGGAGGTGGGCTTACCTCTCCTTCGTGAGTAGTTTCGACATAATTATCGGATGTCTTTCATTGCGTATTGATAAAAATCTCCTCTCGAGATCATGTTTAGTGCTTCCAACGACTCGTTGTTGAGTCCTCTCAAAAATATGCTTTTGAGGGACTTATCGCCTAACTTAACATGAGGGGATCGCAACAAGTTGAAATTGAACCTTTCCCAGTATTCTTCCAGGGATTCGTCCTCCTTTTATGTCATGCTGAGGACTTCTTCTCTGGAGTCTTGTGCTCTACCGAAGTCTTGGTACTGCTCTAGGAAGAGCTTCCTCATTTCTTCCCATGTGGTGGTCTGCTTGTTCCCCAACCCAATAAACCAACGTAGAGTTGAGTCATCCAATGTTGATGGAAAGAGTTTTAGCTTTTGAGCATCTGAATTATAGTCGAAAGACCTGCACAACACATCAAATTTAAACAAAAATAGGTCAGGGTCTTCGGTTGGGTATCACATGAAGGTAGGGATATGGATAGGGGATATATTCTTCATTTTGGTTTCCCCTACTCCTTCCTCTATCAGGAAGCTAAAACCAGATGAAACTTCTTTGACCATTTTTTTAGGAAGTGTGGTCTCTAATGCAACTTCTATGGCCTTTCTATTGTTCATAACTTTTTGTATTAGAGCCTCTAAGTCAGTTGGTGTTACGATCTGATCCTCTACGAATTTCTACAATAGGGCTTCCTTCGAGGGTGTTATTTTCAACAACGGGTTCAGGATGATCTATTCTTTCCTAGGTCGATGAGACGAGGAGATGCTTTACAAAAAGTGAGGGTGCTCACTCCAATGGACTGTTGGTGATGAGTCGGGGGAATCTAAATCAAACTCTAAATCTTTGGCTGACTCAAATTTTTTTGATGGGCTCTATCTTATAAATCAATCGTCGGGTCCTCTTTTTCTAAGCAGAATCATATAAGGTCACATAGAAGGTTTTAAGGGGTACTATAGTCAGTCTACTAGTGGCGCTTCCCCGACAATAGTGCCAAAATATTGGGTGCCAAATGCTGGTTAAATTTATCCTAGATATGTCAACACTTGCATTTAAATTTTCAAACTAGGGAGCTCTTATACTTTTGAAGTGCCACGATTGAGACTGCTCACACTACCACTTTTGAGATGAATCCGTTCAACTATCATTGAGGTGTTTGTAAAATAGCAATTGATTCGTCCACACCAATAAAACTTATGCATAAATAAAATACGTAGAAATAAATACACCACACTGAAGGTGGTAAACACACTTACGTAATTGAAAAGCACACCACTCTAAAGAAAATAAATTGAATCTAAGAAATAAGCATACTATCATGCATAATTAAATCTATGAAAATAACTAAGAAGCGGAGGAGGAATATTGGCTTGGAGTGGGCCCGAGCTCCAACAGATTTCTCCCGACAAATCACAAAGATAATGCGCAAACGAACGAATGCTCAAGCTTTTATTGATAATGCAATATCACATGCGATAATGCTCTCTCTAATAATTGCCTCCCTTGCTATAGAGAAGTCTGTGTATTTATATAACACACACAAGACTTCATGTTGCAGTTCTGTTACAACAAAGATCCTGGTTATAGTATAAACTAAGATAGTTTAGTTACTGTAACAGACGTACGTTTAAACCTCTTTTCGTCATCTCCTAGTAATCGAATGATTTTTGCTTGGTTATGATTCTGCTTCATTGAATGGTTACGTGTTCATCCACTCTAGCTGGGGTAGCTCGTTCATTCAGTGGTTTCCCATAGATGACGTGGAACTGTGGTCAACGGGGTCCTAAAGTCGTCCGATCAACACGTATAATTTTGGCACTGTTGGAAATTTGAGTGATTTTATGTTGTCTTTGATGTCACATGGATCATTGATGTCACATGGATCACATTGATTTTTGGTGGCCAAAGCATTTCATAAATGAGCATTTATGATATTTTGGAGAGCACGGATATATACAGGGTTTTTGTAAAAACCAAGGCAGGAAAAATAAAGGGTTTTATTTAAAACCATGGATGGCAGATTTGAAATGGGTTTTTCTTAAAACCAATGTTGGCTTTTTGTTTCATCGAAAAATGTGCCCCGATGATGGAGATATTTAATTTTAAATATTTAAGTTTAAATTTTAAATTATTTAAAATTTAATTTATAGCGCCAACATCAAAGAAAGGAAAAGACATAAAACTAATATTTAATTATAGCCCAAAGTTTTGATTTATTACTCTAAGTGCTCGATTTGATATTTGGATTCGAATGAAAAAGAGCTTGCGCATCGTGTGTCGAAGTGTGTGTGAAAAGGGTTTTAAAAGGCTTACGATTTTTGCATTCGTTGAAGAGACTATTGTGGAGTACAGCCAAACGTATATGCCTCATTGGCCTAGTGGTTCATGCGCTATGTGTGAAGTAGGAAGTCATGCATTCAATTTTTGCCAGAGATGTTTCACTATGTTGGAACGCGTGAAGCACATTTTGTTTTCGAAGGGCACAGATATTCGCGCCATAAGGTTTTGTTGTGTGCTCCTTTTGAGCATGTGAGGGGATGTGGCCCAACGACAGGTTGGTTGTGGTTAAGGCATTGAGCAAGAAGGTCACGAGATTGAATCTCGTCAGCGATAGAGGCAAGTTAATAATTTTTAATATATTTTATTTTTCTAAAGTTGCCCTAGGAGGAATAAGGGTTGTGATGCATGTTTAGAAAAGGAGAGATTTCTGATGATTTAATTTTTAAAAGTATATCATATTGTATATCGTTGGAAATCTTATTTCGAGGTCTATTTGATTAACTTGCTTAGAGGGAGAAATAAAGTGTGTGTAAAGAGATATTTTTGATTTTGTAAAGAGGTTCAAAAGTGAAGGTTGCTTTGTTCTTTTTCAAAAGAGATTAATTTATTTATGAAGTGACACGGTGTATGTTATTGAGTAGGAGTAATAAGGTGTTATTTGGATGTCATTGTTGTGTTATTAATCAAGATCTATAACCCTTGTTGAAAGTTGAAAAAGAAAGTGTGTTGAGTGAGACAGATTTTGTGCACAACCAAAAGGCTTCTTCATCTTCATAAAAGGTATGGGCACATTCTCCTATTGATTGTTTATGGTGGTTGATTTCTGAAATATCATTGGAGAGAAAAGGATTAATTGTGGTTTCCTTTTCAAAAGTAGTTGGTTGAATGCTTCAAGGTTTTATGGGTTGAGAGTTGCTATTAAATCTTGTTTTATAAGCATTGTTGTTGAAGCCATTAGTAGTGTGAAAAACCTGAGATAGGGTTTGAGAAGAACATGAGTATCATTATTATGTGAAAAATGTTTTATTAGCATTGTTGTTGAAGACCATTGGTTATGCAAAGAACTTGAACTTGAAAAGAACATGAGTATCATTATTATGTGATATTTATGGTTGAGCATTGTTGGAAACATTTGAGTTGGTTGATACATGCTTGGACTAGGGTTTGTAAGAAAGAGTTGTTCCTTGTGGTAGTTGGTTGCGAAGAGTTGTTTGAGCCTAGTCAAGTGATTGTGTGAAGTGGTTGTTTAAGTTCCATGAAACAAACTATTCTATATTATGGATTTGAGTTGAGATTGAGATTTAAGGATAGAACATATTGAGTCTCTAATAATTCTCTTTATGCTTCTATAAGATTGAGTTGAGTTGAGATTGAGATTTAAGGATAGAACATAAGTCTCTAACAATTCTCTTTATGCTTCTTTAAGATTGATTTGAGTTGAGATTGAGATTTGAGGATAGAATATATTGAGTCTCTAACAATTATCTTTATGCTTCTATAAGATTGATTTGAGTTGATATTGGGATTTGAGTATAGAACATATTGAGTCTCTAACAATTCTCTTTATGCTTCTATGAGATTGAATTATTGAGCAGGTTCTTGGTGAGCTTGCTAGAGCATATTTGGGCAAGTTCTTGGTGAGCTTGCTAGTGCATATTTGGGCAAGTTCTTGGTGAGCTTGCTAGTGCAGATTTAGACAAGTTCTATGTGAGCTTGTTGAGGATATTTGGACAAGTTCTGTGTGAGCTTGTTGAGCAGATTTGGACAAGTTCTGTGTGAGCTTGTTAAGCAGATTTGGACAAGTTCTATGTGAGCTTGTTGAGCAGATTTGGACAAGTTCTATGTGAGCTTGTTGAGCAGGTTCTGAGTGAGTCTATTGAGCAGGTTCTAAGTGAGCCTATTTACAGAGCTTTGGAGGTGACAGAGTACAGAGGATAGAGTCTCAGTGGATAGAGATCCAACAACCAGCACAATTGAAGACAAATCTAAGTGAGGAGTCTTCAAGTGGAGAGAGATCCACCAATCGGTGCAGCAGAGAGACAGAGTCTTCTAGAAGATCACTAGCTAGAGCAAAAGGGGAAAGAGTTCTCCTGTGGAAGAGATCCATGAACTTGAGATTACGGGATCAACATCTCCTTTAGACAAATATCCATAAACATTGTAATTGGGAAGGATTCCCAAAGAGATTTATTGAGAAAGGTTTAGTAAAAAAAAAAATTCATGGAGTAGCCCACATTGGGTGAACCACGTAAACTGTGGTGTCTCTATTGTGTATGGTGTTTTGTTGTTTGATTACTATTATTGATACTGTTGTCTATACACTGCATAATATTGAATTGAAAAGAAAAGTAAAAAGTGGTCTTAAATTGTTCACCCCCCTCTTAGTATAAGCTTGTGTTCTTTAGGCACCTGCTTGAGTAAGGCGCTTACTTGGCGCCTACTTGAGTAAGGTGCCTACCTCAGTAAGGCACCTACCTGAGTAAGGTGCCTTCATGAGTAAGGTGCCTACTTGGTATGCCTTAGTTTACTGAGCAAAGCGTGCCATGTCCGTGTAGAACCTCGACTGAGCAAAAGATGACAAAAATAGACAAATAACTACATAAAATACACTTCACACATCGATTAGATAATACATATGATTTCATTAAATAAATACATAATGTTTCATAAACATATACAACTCATTATATATTTTCGTGCAAAAATCGTTAGTACTTATACAAAAATATGAGCATATCTGGTGCTCATCAATCGGACTAAACATTTATCCCTTTCCTGGTGCTTTCAGTGGCATAAAAGATTTAAAATAAATGTGGCATGGTGGTTATAGGGGCAAACTACGTGAAGTAATGTGTGGTGACTTTCGAGGCAAACAACATGGAATACCATGGTGGCCATAAAGGTGGACAACATGCCCGGATCATCCTGATGGCTATTGATTCCACTATGTAAAAATAAAACATAGTATATGTCTTTGTATACTATGCCAAAATTGATAGAAAAAAATTAATCTATATTATGTGATCATTTTTGTGGTTAGAATTACATGATAAAAGGAATTTTCCTTTGGTGAAACAAAGCAAGGTGCGTGATGATAAAACTAGGGGACGTCTCAATTTAAGAGTTCTTATGGATGCAAACTTAGCTCTTAGAGGGAAAATAATTTGGAGTTTGTACAAAGAGAGTCAAAGAAAATAGGCAATAATTCTTCTAAGTATGTTTTTTTTTTTTTTTGTGTGGAAAACATCCCAAAAGGGATGCCACTTTCGGGTAAGACCCAAGGAGGCAGGGGTATAATTCTTCTAAGTATGTTGAACCCAATGACCCAAGCTTAATATTTACTGCATTCTCATTACCAGATGGTTATGCACTATGAAAATATTTTAAAAAATCAAATGATCTAGTGATTAAAGGTCTAAGATGGGTGGTGGGAACTAGAAAAAAAATCTATCTGGATGGATACTTGGTGTGATAAGAAACCACTCAATCTAGATCCAATTTTGAAACCATGGATGAGATTACTTTAAGAAAAATAGTGCAAGGTGAATTCAAGGTTAGACAGATAATGAACATCCACCATGAATGGTTCATCATCATCTTCATATATGGGTGTGCGATTTGTAAGTTGATCTAGCCCTCCATAAATGAAGTTTGTTTGGTTGGGTGGCACCCCCAATGGTACCACCATCCCCGCAGGAAAGTGATGGGCTTGAGGTCAGCCCATATCCTACACAATTTTGATAAATGGTGTGAACACCACGTTCTAAGCAATATATTCTACTAATTTAGGGTTAACCAAATGTATGGTCACTTGCGGTGTAGATGACCCTATTGAAGAAGTAGGCGAGGTTGGCTGAGGCACCTCCTCGACTTGATTTTGAGCGTCTCCTTCGTCCATGGGACTAGGACCCTCGATAGTGGCTACTTTGGGTGCTTGCTTCATCTCTTTCTCACCCAATTTTGCCTTAAGCCTCTTGTCATTCCTCAACATTGTGGATGTCGTAGGTTTAGTCGAAGATATTGTTGTGTGCTCTGATAACTATGGTGCTATCATGGAAGGTATTGCACACACTCCTTTTAATTTACCTTTTGGATGTTTAATAGGCAACGTTAGCCGTATGTCCAGATGCATTGAGGGGAGAATGAAATCTACTGGTAAATCAGCTAGGTTCACATATTTGAATGACTCTTCATCATAAGAAACCATGTGAACTTGTCCCTCATGTACATATTTTATACATTGATGTAAGATCGAGGGAACACAATGCATTTATCTAATCCAAGGTCTCCCTAAGAGGATGTTATACTACATGGAACCTTCGATCACATGACACATCACAAGGATATTCTTAAGTCCAACATAAATTGAGAGAACTATAGTACCTACCATTGAGCATAGCGCATCGTTGAATGCTCTCAAGGTGAAAGTAGAAGGTACAATATGTGATTTCGAAAATTTCAGATGTGTCAATGCCTTGGTAGTAATATTATTGATTGATGACCTTGTTTCAATCAAAAACTGTTTGAATGGTGTGTGGTTAACACACACAATTATATGTAGCAATGGATCCACTATAGCAGTGGAGATTGTCTTAATCTCGTGATCACCAAATTGAATGACTGGTTCACTTCACTACTGCACATGTCCCACAAAATTCATAAATGCTTTAGGATCCTGAGACTAAACTTTGATTGATCATAGAATATTCATGAGTGTCTCCCTGTGATTGGGAGACTACTAAATTAGTTCATAGATTGACAACTTTTTTGGAGTCATCTACAGGCTTTGAACTAGCCTACTCCTAATTGTCACCATCGGTCTAGTTGGTGGGCCTGGAACATTTTGCGTTAGCCTTTGCTAAGGCACAACATGCATTCTAATTGGATCTGGAGGTGGA
Source organism: Wollemia nobilis (assembly GCA_028583015.1). Lineage (NCBI taxonomy): Eukaryota > Viridiplantae > Streptophyta > Pinopsida > Araucariales > Araucariaceae > Wollemia > Wollemia nobilis. The sequence continues at coordinate 28,148,432 of JAQPPZ010015824.1, read as the reverse complement.
TTTGGACACTCGTACCTCCCTTGTCTCGTGACAACATTAATCATGATGATGAATCCTTAAGTTGGCGGTTCAACCCGCAGTTGATTCACATGGTTGGCATTGTTCCTCGATAGCTCATGATTTGGTAAGGGGTTCTTGAAGATCCCCATATTTTTGTTGTCTAGAGCCTGAGGGTTGTCCACAATTAGCTCTCCTCTTTTTATCATGTTTAGTACTACGTGTTTGAAACTCCAACATCCTTCGATGTCATGTCCCTTCACCCTATGTAAAGTGCAATACAGATCATCCCTATACCCCTTTGGCTTGGGCTGATTAGGGTCTATCAACTTGATCTTTGGTAAGTTAAGGGCCTTGGCCTCGCACAGTTGTTGGAATATTAATGTCATTGATTTTGACAGAGGTGTGAACTGGTGAGGCAGGTGTTGTTCTTTATTCTTACCCTTCTTGTTATTATTACGTTGGTCATACTACGTAGGAGGAGGTTGGGCTTGATAGTTCTATTGTTACCCTTTATCCCCTTTATGGAGTTTTAACACCACTTGGTTTATTTACATGGATCGGCTTGTGCCAAGGCTTCTTAGAATGTTTGATATTGTTGCAACTGCAGCAGTAGCGAGATGTGCTTCACACAACTCTTGGTAAACATCCAAGTTAGCTTTGTGGTCAAAATGAAAAATGGCAACTTCACCATTATATTTCTCCATATTTTACCATAATCCATGATCGACTCATCATCATGTTGTATTAAAGTAGCTAGATTAAATAAGTTTACCTTTTTCTTGACGCCAAATGAGAAGCGTTCAAGAAACACATTAGCCAAATGTTCAAAGTTGGTTATGTTGTGCCTCTTAATTTGATTAAACCACTCTTGATCAGGGCCTAAAAGGGTTGTGATGAATGTTCTAAAAAATAGAGCATCATTGCTTTCTATCTGAAAGCACATGTTCGTAAAACGTGTAACATATTCCTGAGAATCCTCCTCACCTTGAAACTTCTCTAGCTTTGGCATCTCGAAATGCTCAGGATATATTGGAATGGGCACAGACAGGCATAAAGGTTCATTATGAATTTTGTTCAAGGTTGGTTTTTGATAAGTCGTCCTTTGCTTTGCAATAGCTCGCACCTTGTTTGACAAGGCCTGATAGGCCTTCGAAGATAGAAAATTTTCTCTTCTTTAAGAGGTCGTTGCAGAGCCTTCAAAGGTAAATTTTTCTTTAGATGAGGTGGAGGACTAAGCTCATCCTCTACATCGATTAGGGAGATCTCAGGATATTCCTATTCTTGACCATCTCCTGCTTCTTCTTTGTACTATGTACACCCATGATGTTTGAGCTCTTGGCACTGCATCGTGTTTTGGGTCGTGTGGCAAGTACGATTTTTAATATGCTCAGGGCACAAATTAGGCTACGAAGCAACTTGTCTATGAGTGTGCTCCTTATATTCACTATAAGGGGATAAATTGGCCTAATCCAATTGATCCTCTAGCTCAACATTCTCCTTTTGATCGAGGATGAATTGCTCAAAAAGACACTACCTTAGCAACCTCTGTATTTGAGTATCCTTGTTTTGAGGTGCTCACGCTCTGCACAGACATCCTCCAATTGATCTTGGAGAATCTGTTGTCATTGTTTCGACACCAATTTCTGTGATCGATCTATAAGATCGATTGTGTGCGATATCTGATGTACTCATTCTATCTGAGCAGCTTTGTTAGTATGACCAACAAATTTGTTTACCATGCTCTTGTCTTTGTCTATGTAGATGGCATTCATGTTTTGGTGTGGTTTGTACTCTATGCCAACATGGGTTTAGAGGGGAATTATACTATGAGAATGCTTGGAGCATTATCCTAACTCCCTAATGGTCCAACGTGTGATCTCACTATGAGAACTCGTAGAATGAGAATGCGCAACTAAGGGTTTATAACCTAGATGCCCTAAGACTCTATCTAGACCATCCAATTGCCTAGTGCACCATGACTCATGTGGTGGCGTACCATTAACTCCAACCTTATACATGTCAAATGTGACCTTGCTATGTTGATTGTTGTTTGGAGTCTGTGAGGGCCTATGCCATGAAGTAGCCCTCTCTTCCTACCCCTGAATGGGCAGATTTTCTACTTGTCTATTTTGGACTAACGGGGGCCTTAAGCCTCCCTTGTATCGAGTACGGATGGGCATTAACTTAGTTATAGTTCCTTCCCCCATGATGTACTCTTCAATGGATCCAGTAGATCCATGAGATGTACGATCATGATATATACTCCCATGCTCAAAGGGCCCATGTTGGGATCTTTTATACTCGGATCTGTCTCATGAGGCATGTGCATTGTCTCCTCTAAGTGGGGTATTTTGATGAGAACCCCCACACATAGAGTTATCCCATCTAATTCTTGCCAAACATTGTTCGAGAGGATCTTGTGATTGAGGGTTCTTCGAGTTATGTTGTGCATTGGGTAGAGCTTCGGCTTTGACCTCGGATCTGTGTTGAGATCGGCATTTCCATGTGACAACCATGATGTGATATTATCTTGTATGTATATTTGAAGTCAAACAAAGCAAACAATGATGATTATCTCTTTTTAAATTTTTTTGTGAGCCCTAACTGGTTTGATGTGTTTTGGAATTTGTTGAAAAATTAAACTACTCTCATCGTGTTTGAAATTGTTGATGTAATGCTTAATAGTTTAAGGTTTTTCACATATATGCTCACAGCTCGACAATCGACAATAAAATTCATGGTCACGTAAACCCCCCAAAATGTGGAGATGCAATCTACACCCGGGTAAGGAGCACAGGTCTTTTCAATCCTCACCCAACACCCCGTGCGCAACGATACACCCCTCCAAAGTGGAATGCATGCTATTTTGCACAGTAAGGATAGATCTTGGAGTCAGTGTTGGCCAAGTAACAGGATTCGAGAGAGTTGGAAAAAATGTTGAAGAAGGACATCAAGGATATATTTCCCATTTTTTGCATGGAAGTCATGGTCTCCAAGCATCATCTCATATTCCTTCTAAAATTTTGTTGCTTCTTGACAAACATGCTTAGGTCTCTAAATAACCCAAGGGTCTTCCTCCCTAGTGGGCACACAATTATGTTATTCACCTTATTCCAAGAAGTTAGCCAACCAGTGTTTGTCCTTATTGCTATCTTTATTGTCAAAAGATAAAAATTGAGAAATTTGTTCAAGATATATTGGAACAAAGTATTATTCACCCTAGTACTCATTCCTGTTTTTCCCTAGTAGTCATGTCAAGTGCAAGGATAATTTTTGGTGGATGTTTCTAGATTTTAGACCGCTCAACAATATAAATTTTGTATTGGAAACACGAGATTCCGTAAGAAAAACAATACTAAGATGCAATACAAACAAAGCTAACTGGATGCATGAAATACAGCGAATGTAATCGAATCAACACCAAACGTAAAAGGGGAAAGCAGGAGCACAACCCTTTTTATTAATATGATTCCAGATTCGGTTACAATCCATCTCCTCCCCTTCCCGGGGCTAGGAGCGTTAGCATGTTTTAGTTACAATCGTCTTTAGTAGTTCTCCTTTCGCGTGCCCACATGTAAAACGGGTGGGCCAAAGTGTTGTCGTCGCTTGTGTTGAAGAGTCCTCGATCCTTGCTGCTTCTCCTGCGTTCAAAGAAACAACAAAGAAAGAGTTAGTAGCACCTGTGTTAAAATGAAGCATTCGTGAGAGTGAAATGAAATAAAACCTGCATGTTGATATGCTTGCAATCAAAATCCCAAAGTCATTATGCAAAAGAAATAAAAACAGAACGGTAAGCTTTGTCGACAAATTGATAGATCCATGGATCCGGATTCACGTTCTCCATAAACACCCAATGACCTCCCTTGCAGAAGAGATCACGGATGCGGTAGAAGTGAATCGAAGGCAGAGCGTCTGGCGATAAACGGGCAGGGCTTCACTGCTCCAAACGTTTCTTCCTTCCTTTTTTCCCCTTCTTTTTTTTTTGGTGAGAGAACTCTATAATTTATAGAATTCCCAGGGTGCAGTTGCTATGGGCATGCAGGGATTCCAGTTGGTGTTCATGCTAGTGCGTGATGGGGGAAATTCTTCCTGTCTGGCCTGCCCATGCTTGTCTGCATGACAGTTCGCTGGTTGTCCACTCGCGCGCATGCGAGGCAGGGAGCCGTAATTGATTGACTTCCACTACCATTTGTCTAATGTCCCTTTTCAATTGTTTAATGTCCGCTTTCGTTTGTCTAGTGTCCCTTTTCAATTGTTTAATGTCCACTTTCATTTGTTTAAAGTCCACCTTTATTTGTTTAAAGTCCACTTTCATTTGTTTAAAGTCCACCTTTATTTGTTTAAAGTCCACCTTTAATTGTTTAATGTTCACCCAGGCGCAAAGGCGGGAGTTTGTCGCGATATCGCGACGTCGCGATATCGCGACAAACGAATGAAACCATGGCGCAAAGGCGAAATGGTCGTGATATCACGACGTCGTGATATCGCAACGAACAAACGAAACCATGGCGCAAAGGCGAGAATGGTCGTGATTTCATGACAAGCGAACGAAACCATGGCATAAAGGCGAAATGGTCGTGATATCACGACAAGCGAACGAAACCATGGCGCAAAGGCAAAATTATCGCGATATCGCGACAAGCGAACGAAACCATGGCGCAAATGCGAAATTGTCGCGATATCGTGACAAGTGAACGAAACCATGGCGCAAAGGCGAAATGGTCGCGATATCGCGACAAGCGAACGAAACCATGGCGCAAAAGCAGAATGGTCGTGATATCGCGACAAGCGAAGGAAACCATGGCGCAAAAGCAGAATGGTCACGATATCACGACAAGCGAACGAAACCATGGCGCAAAAGCGGAATGGTCGCGATATCGTGACAAGCGAATGAAACCATGGCGCAAAGGCGAAATGGTCGCGATATCGCGACAAGCAAACGAAACCATGGCGCAAAGGCGGAATGGTCGCAATATCGCGGCATAAACAAAAGAAAGGGGGCTGAAGGCAGATTTGAAGCAGAATGTCTGGAGGTGCCAAATTACTTTCTGACCTTCCAAAACTACTGTGTAAGTGGCTAGGACCACTGTTTGACCTCTGAGGGCTGCCCTGAAGGCTGTGTGTGTCAATGCGATCAGTGTTTGCAGTCACATAATCGGATTGGTGCTATTTTGGTGTCTACAGATGCCCCTTTTTGGAAAGCGCTATGGGTGATGCAGTGCTGAGCAAAAAATAGATAACCAAAGCACTAGTGATTAGGGTTTCTTAGTAACCTAACCAACTTGTGATGCCCCAAGCATGGAAAGGGGATGCATTCTTGAATCCTTGCTTCGGACGAGCTAAGGAATTTGATTTCAAGTATTAACCTGTTTTGGTGAGGTGTGACTTGAACTTAGACATTGATCAATCATGAATAGGCAAAGGGCGCAACCTTTTATCCATGGGGGAACCTTGAGTTCATGCTTCGAGAATGCCAAGCGTTTGATCGCGTTTGATCAATTTGTGATTGTTGCTTGTTTACTTGCCCCAAGCAAGAGCGTGATTGTCTTTGTCAATGATTCTTTGAATGCATGCCATTGCCTTGATTGGGTGTGTGTTTTTTGATTGGTGACTAAGTGTGACTACCCCCTCAAGTGACAAATCGATGAGGGAATGATCGCCATGAGAAAAGCGACGAGTCGCTTGACCCAAGATGACTTAGGTGAGGGTGTCTTCAGATGTTTGTCCGTTGAATGTGCAAGCAGTTTTTTGACTTTTGGACCTATTTTTGGTGGGTAAAAACCCTTTTGGTGATGCCATAATGGGGTGAAAGTGTCAACAATTCGTCGTCCCGTGGAGCGGTCCGGCTATGGTAGCCTTCTTAGGGAGTAGAATAGCGACCATTTGTGCCCCGACATCGATTTTCTATGCCAAGAGGTTAAGTGCAAGAGTACTGATGTCCGACAATTTTATTTCTTTTATTTTTGTGTTGCATTTATTTGTTGTTTTTGAGTGGGTTTTGACCCATTTTGGGATGCCATTTGGGGTGGTGTTTGACGAAAATCTGACTTCCCGTGGAGCATTCCGGCTATGATAGCCTTCTTAGGGAGTAGGATAGTGACAATGTAAACCTCGACATCAGTTTTGCTATGCCAAGGGGTTAAGTGCAAGAGCACTCTTGTCTGGCAATGTTTATTGCTGTGTTTTTGTGTTGCATTTATCTGATGGTTTTGTTGTTTTGTTGTTTTTGTGATGCCATTTGGGAATAAAATTGGCAAAAATCTGACCTCCCGTGGAGCGGTCCGACTATGGTAGCCTTCTTAGGGAGTAGGATAGTGACAATGTAAACCCCAACATCAATTTTTCTATGCCAAGAGGTTAAGTGCAAGAGCACTCTTGTCTGGCAATGTTTATTGCTGTTTGTTTATGTTGCATTTTTGTGATGTTTTTGTTGTTTGGATTTTCTTGCTTTGTGTATATGTCATGATTTTATGTTATGCACAAAGATTGATGTTGATGGATGCATGTTTATGGTGACGAATGCATATGGTATGATAAATGTGCATGTTGTTGATTTATATGATAAGTAATGGAATGGATGAAATGATTTGTTGATAACCTTACATTGGCACCATAGAATATACATGACTTATGGCTTTATGTATGGGATGATTGCTGTGGTAAATGACTTTTGTGTATATGGCGATATAGGAATGGATTATATGCAATGGTTGGCTTGGAATGTAGCTAGGTTTTTTTGAGATTCAACTGTTTTAACTAACTAGCCAAGACTGTACCGTCGTCTTACAAGATGTTTGAACAAGGTATGAATCGTGCTTGTTTTTGACCAAGTTATTTCGCATCCCTGTGTGTGCAATTAAGTTTGTTTATGTGGTATTTGTCAGGATACCGCCAGTGCCAGATAGGCTTTCAACTAAACCTGTACTGAGGATCACCTAATTAGCTCCACTAACTCCATTGTTGTATTTAGTTAGATTAATCTGTTTCGTGATCTAGGAGACCATAAGCTAGCTCATCCACATGCAAACATTGATCTGCACACAAGTATATGTGACAGATATATTGTTATGCGGGAGGTTTGCCGCCAGTGACCGATAGGTTATCCACCAAATCGGTGCGAGGTTCACCTCATGACCTTCTGAATGTTGAGAGTTCCAAGGATTCAAGTTTGACTCCCTTCTTTTCTTCATTTGTATTGGGATACTTGCTCGTTTATAGTGATGAAAATCATTGTTTATTTTTGTTTTTTTCTTTTTGAGCAAGGGATTTGAATTTGGGAGTGATGAGAATCACTATTGCTTGTGGGATTTGACGTCAATGTTTGGAGTATTGACTTTGTGCAACTTTTTGATGTTTTGCAATGTTTTGAGAACTTGTGATTCTTGGGAATTGGGTAGGGAAGATTCTTGTCCTTTTGCCAACTCTCAGCATTCCTGGGGTCATTCGCACAAGGGGATGAGCGAGATAATCTTTTCGCTGTTTGGTATCTTGAATTGCTTTACAAGTTTCATCCTTCATTGACACAACTTAGGAATTGTTTTTATGTGTTTTTGAATTTGTGATGGTATGCTACGTAACAAGGTGTATTTCAAGTAAAACTCTACCATTGTAACATCAGTTTGACTTTTGTACAGTTTTGGCTAGAAACCTAAAGACTGAATGACGAAAACTCTAGATATGTTTAGATGACAACTGATTTATGATATGGTGAAATGGTGATTGGCGTTTATTTTGGTGTACTTTTGTTCAAAGTGGAAAATGTGAAAAGGTGGTGGTTTTGCCAAGTAATGACAGTCTATGGTGCTTTTGCCTTGTGTGATCAACAAACATGGATATGATGCCTAATGCAACTATTTTTTTTTTTTTTTGTATTTTCGATTTTGGAAGTATGCATGAAATTGAGATGTAGATTTTGTTTGTTTTTTAATTTTTTTTTTTTTGACCAAGCGATTGTGATAATCCTTGGAGCTTTTGAGGTTGACCAAGAGATTGCGATAATCCTTGGAGCTTTTTGGTGGTGACCAAGGAATTTCGACAATCCTTGGAGCTTTGGGGGTGACCAAGGGATTTAGGAATCCTTGGAGCTTTTTGGTTTGACCAAGTGATTGCGATAATCCTTGGGGCTTTTAGGGTTGACCAAGCGATGATGAGAATCCTTGGAGCTTTTAGCTTGATCAAAGGGTTTATAGATACCTTTGGGGCATTTAGGGTTGATCAAGAAATGATGAGAATCCTTGGAGCTTTTAGCTTGACCAAAGGGTTTATAGATACCTTTGGGGCATTTAGGGTTGACCAAGCGATGATGAGAATCCTTGGAGCTTTTAGCTTGACCAAAGGGTTTATAGATACCTTTGGGGCATTTAGGGTTTGACCAAGCGATTGTGATAATCCTTGGGGATTTTTGGTTTGACCAAGCGATTGTGATAATCCTTAGGGCTTTTAGGGTTGAGTTATGACTCTCTTATACGTGGAATGGCCTCAAATGACTAATATTCAAGGGTTCCAGTTCTTTGATTCCATCGAGGGAAGCCAGTCGGTATGTTCCAGGTCCTATTTTACTTTCAATCACATATGGACCTAACCAGTTTGCCGCCAACTTGTCCCAGAGGTGTGAAGGCAAGTTGGGGTTGTGCTGATTCTCTTTTAGGACTAGGTCACCAACCTGAAAGTCTCTCAGGTGAACTTTCATGTTGTATGCCCTCTTAAGTCGCTCTTGGTAGATACACAAATGCTCGAGAGCATTAACGCGTTGTTCATCAAGCATCGTAAGCTGGTCTAACCAGGCCTACCGCGCAGTGTCATCATCGATGAACTCTTGCATTGATATGCGTAGGGAAGGAATTTCCAACTCGAGAGGCATGACTGCCTCAGAGCCATATACTAGTGAAAACAGAGTTTCCCCAGTGGGTGCCCGAATACTAGTGTGATAAGCCCATAGGGCAAGTGGAATCTGTATGTGCCAATCCTTATGATTGTTTGCAACTGTCTTTTTGAGGATGGCAACTAGTGTTTTGTTTGATGCCTCTACTTGTCCATTTTCTTGCGGATAATAGGGTGTTGAAAAACTGTGCTAAATCTTGTACTTTGAGGTCAAGGCACGCACGTCTTTGTTCTTGAAGGGTGTCCCATTATCCGAAAGGATCTTAGATGGAATACCAAAATGACATATGATGTTATGTAAAATGAACTCCGCGATGCGGGCTTCGGTCGTAGAGGTAAGCGAAATTGCTTCCACCCATTAGTAAAATATTCGATGGCCGTAATGATAAACGTGTGGCGGCCAGACGATGCAGGGGAGATTTTTTTGATTAGATCAAAGCCCCATTGCGAAAAGGGCCAAAACGATTAGATCGATTGCAAGGCTTGAGAAGGTATGTGTGTGATATTAGCATGATATTGACACTTTATGCACTTCTTGACATACGCACAGCAATCTCGCTCTAAAGATGGCCAATAATAGCCCATGCGAAGAATGCGTTTTGCAATGGCCATACCGCTGAAGTGGCCACCACAGGTACCATCGTGTGCTTGGGCGATCGCCCAAGTGGACTCTTGCTGGTCCAAACAATTGAGGAGGATCCCTTCATAGTTGCAACGGTACAAAATGTCCCCTAATAAAACATGTTTTGCCGCTCTTTGTTTGAATGCTCGTCTTGCGACATGTGTCAATCCAGATGGAAGGGTACCTAACTTTAGGTAGTCTCGGATAGGTGAATACCAATCCTGCTGATCTGAAACCTCGACGGTACCTAGTTATCATCTCTGAAGGTGATAACTGGTTCAGAGCACCTTCGGACGTGCCCCATAAAATTGTTAAAAGCGTTTGCCTTGTGGGGCTACATCTCGATGGTTTTTAATATATCCATTAGAGCTTCGTGATGAGGTGGCGATTGTTGTATAAGCTCATAGATGGAAATCCTAGCTAACGTGGTCCGCAAGCTTTGGGTAAGCTTGCTTCGAATTGTGACCACTGGTCTAGGCGGGGGAGGATGCGGTTGAGGTGGTAACGTTGTCGATGCCTCTCCTATAGTTGTTGCAGGAGTAGTTGTGCTCGAATATCTCTTATTCCGAGTCACTATGCTGATCATACCAACATATCATTGTATAGGGTAATCTTGTGTGATTTTGTTAACTTGGATATGCTTTGTTTGTGTATCATGGGCTGGTAAAGGGTCCTTAAAGACTCCCATCTGCTAGTTACCCGATGCTACGGGATTGTCTACCATTAAGGTCTTGTTATCGATCAAATCTTGCACCAAGGCTTTGAACGTCCAGCAAACGTTAAGGTCATGTCCTTTCCGTCGATGAAATCGACAATACAATTCTTCTCTATAGCCTTTTGATTTTGGCGCGTTGGGGTCTATAGGTTGGACTTTTGGAAGGTTGACCAAATTTTTCGTAGACAAGCGGTCAAATAGGGAATCTTGAGACTCCATATAGGGTGTGAATTATCGTCGAGGACAACGCAGCTGATTTTGCTTTTGCCAATTGTTTTCTTGATCATAATTGTTGTGAGGGACCGCCTGATAATTAGCCTTTTGAGGCTGTGCTGCTTGGGCAGGCGTTGGTGTGTTAATCGCAACTTGATTGACCGTGGGGGGTTTCTGTTGCATTGTCCCTATCTTGCTGTTATTCTTTGTCCATTCTTTCTTTTTTGGTTTGGCAATTTCGCCCTCTTGAATTTTGATCTCTTCGATTCTTCTGGCTTGTGCCAGGGCTTCTTCTAAAGTGGCATATTGCTACAGTTGCAATAGCACAGAGATCGATCTCAAATAGATTTTTGAGAACATTTGCGTGAGGTCAAACATAGGAGGGAGGTAAGGTAGCTTTGAAAGCAAAGCCCTCCATCAGTTCCCATAGGCAACCATGGTTTCCTCCTCGTATTGTCGAAGGTTGGCTAGGTCACTCAGTGATGCCTTCTTCTTGGTGTTGAACGCGAAACGTTCAAGAAACGCGTCCACCAATTGATCTAAATTATGGATGCTATGCTTTGGCAATTGTGTAAACCAATCCGAGGCAGGGCCTGCGAACATGGTTATAAATGTCCTTAATAGCAAAGCATCATTATCATGAATGTCGAAGCATTGACTCAGGAATCTAGTAACATGTTCTTGGGTGTCCTCCTCCCCTCTAAAGAGTGCCAACTGGGGTAGCTTAAAGTGTTCGGGGTAAGGAGGTGCCAGCACTGACGGATGTACTGGATGACTACGTAGTAAGTGTAGCATGGGCTTTTGGTGCCCTGAAGTTTTAGTTTCTACCGACTCTAAACGCTCCAAGAGCGCTTTGTATGCAGCGGAGGACTTAATCTCCTCTTTCGTAACTTGTTCTTGTTGTGCGTTACGGGTAACTAGAGGCCTATAGAGGGGTGGCCGGATAGCACCTCCTCTACCTTGATAGGGCATTTCGGCCCGTTCTTCTTGTTCATACTCCTCATAAGCTTCTCAAGGAGTTACTAGGTGAGCTCGATGAACAGGGGTGGGCGCCCGTGGAGGGTACCCATCGTGGTTCCTGGGGGTGGTCTCCCGCTCATATCTAGGGTGTCTTAGAGGCATCTCTTGGCGAGGTCTTGGAGACCTATCATGCACTATGGGGTTGTGCCTCTCGTACCTTTTTGCCCTTTGTGTTTGGGGGGGTCTCGAACCTTTTCGAGCACGGTGGTGTGGAGCAACTCATTTTTTTGGTGTCGAATGCGATATTTACTAAGGTGATACAACTATTCTCGCTACTGTTGATCCTGCTCAAGCTGCTTGATCTGCGCTTGGCGGGCGGCATGTCTAGCAAATGATAAGTCAATTTGCTCTGTCATTTTGATCCTAGGAGGCCTAGTCGCCTCTTCGATGTATCTGTCTTGATTTTGAGGATCTGGGACTTCTATGTGGCGCTTCCCTCTGTCGAGATTGGTGACATTTACTTGAGGCTCTGGCCTTAGTGGGTGGCCTTGATACCTAGCGGGTACGGAAACGCATTGTTCCCGCACTGTATATTGTTCTTGAGGAAGGTAAGGGTCTTCCTCGTGCTCTCTTTCATAAGTGAAATAGGGACGGGCGGAGTTGGCTCGCCCTGTCTGATGAGCCTTGTGCTCATGATTGGATTTTGTAGTTCTAATAACAAGAGGGGGTAAAGGAGGGATAGTGTAATCATGTAGCCCCTCCCTATGGACCCCCTGTCGTTCAGGTGCCTCACTACGCGATGACCACTCATAGCGAGCTTCTAAAGGAGGCTTCCTACGGATGTACCCTTCTTGGAAGGGTATGTGCTAGGTATTTATGGGATCTCTCCCATATATAGTAAGTGCCACATGTATAGAATCTTCTCGAAAGGGGCTATGTTGTGTGGGTGTGCCCCTATAGCCTTATTTTGTCAAGGCACAAAGTGGGCTGTTGTGTGTATCTGGCAGCCAAGGTGGAATAACCAAGTCCTTAGAGCTGTAGCGGAGACGAATTGTGCCCCTTTGGTCATTCTTCGCAGCGTCCACCCATGAGTGGGCTTGGCTACAGGTGAACACCATTGTGTTGCCTCTATACAAAGTGCGTAGATGCTTTCTAAAAAAAAAAACCCTAAAATTGAAATGAGTCAGATGGGGCCCAAAATTGGGGTGCGCATCCTTATTACAATAGACAAGCCAAAAATGAAGTTTCAAGTCCTAACTCTAAATACATTAGGAGATATTAACCTTCGAACAGCTCAAAAAGCGTAAAAAATTAGGTTATCAAATTTAAAACCTAATTTCGGGGCACTAGATGATGGAATTTGGCCTCGAAAACTGACTTTTTTGGACAAATAGTATTCTATGAAATCATGTTTGTTTAAAATTATCCCAACTAACTCCCTGTAAAATTTCACGTCAAACGGAGCTACGGTTGAGAAGTTATGGCCTCAGCAAGATGCACTGAAATTTAGGAAAAAATATAAGATTTCCCATAATTTGTTGGATGATCCTACATCACTTATGGGCACCTTTAGGATGCTTTTGGGTTGACCAAAGGGTTCATGGACACCTTTGGGGAAATTTCGGAGTGACCAAGCGATTGCGGGAATCCTTGGAGCTTTTGGAGCGAGTGACAAAATGCGTAGATTTTTATCTTTTGTTTATGATTTTTCCGATTTTTTTTTTGTTACATTAAGCGAAATGAACACACACATACACAAATGGTGATTATCTCTTTTAAAGATTAATGGTGTGTCCTAAAGCTGGTTTTAGTGCGTTTTGATGATTTTGTTTTGTTTTTGTAAGTTTTGTGACACGTTTAAATGCAAGATGAAGGCTCTTATGAATCCCATAAATGGTCACCCCTTCGATATACCATTGCCAGGCCAATATACCAACCTCTATATATACCCGCCCTTACGAGAGGGAGACTATAGGTACATGAGAGCAGATGGTACGTGGTACATAGGCGATACGGAAGGGGGATTGTCCTGTTTATGACACCTACCATAGAAGACTTATCCTCGTGCATTGGGAATCACCCCAATGACACTCGGTCAACTTTCATCAGGATTTACATCGAGCAACAGTGACAATCGGGGTAAATGAATGCAAATATCCAAGCCAACGTGGTGATGAAATCCACTATTGGTCTTGCTCAAGGGCTAGGGTTTTACGACCAGCTCCTTGGTTTAAATAACCACGTGATGTGTGGGGTTCATTTTAATTTGCAAAAATTGAAACAGGAAAACAAAAAGGAAACTTTCCCTAAGCCATACAAAAACTGAAAATCAGAAAACAACAAATAGAAATTTGATAGAAGTTTTTTTTTTTTTTTTAAACCCCTACCTCTTCTCTGCCCAAAAGGATGTTTCTGATCTGCTACTCTGAAAAATGCATAGAATTCTATTCGTTCCTGGGTGAAACGAATAACAAAACAGGATTCGTTCCAGGGTAGAACGAATGCCTATTCATCCCTGGGTGAGACAAATCCCAAACCTGTCATTGTCACTGACAGAAACGAATAACAGTCTAAGGATTGAAAAATAGGTACCTGTAATCAAAACAAGCAATTTCAGATCAAAAATTTAACCTAAAAAAAAATAGAGGACAGACGTCCCACCATGATCGCCACTTGAAAACACGAGATTTCGAAAGAAAAACAATACTAAGATGCAATACAAACAAAGCTAACTGGATGCATGAAATATAGCGAATGTAATCGAATCAACACCAAACGTAAAAGGGGAAAGTAGGAGCACAACCCTTTTTATTAATATGATTCCAGATTCGGTTACAATCCATCTCCTCCCCTTCCCGGGGCTAGGAGCGTTAGCATGTTTTAGTTACAATTGTCTTTAGTAGTTCTCCTTCCGCGTGCCCACATGTAAAATGGGTAGGCCAAAGTGTTTTCGTCGCTTGTGTTGAAGAGTCCTCGATCCTTGTCGCTTCTCCTACGTTCAAAGAAACAACAAAGAAAGAGTTAGTAGCACCTGTGTTAAAATGAAGCATTCGTGAGAGTGAAATGAAATAAAACCTACATGTTGATATGCTTGCAATCAAAATCTCGAAGTCATTATGCAAAAGAAATAAAAACAGAACGGTAAGCTTTGTCGACAAATTGATAGATCCATGGATCCGGATTCACGTTCTCCATAAACACCCAATGACCTCCCTTGCAGAAGAGATCACGGATGCGGTAGAAGTGAATCGAAGGCAGAGCGTCTAGCGATAAACGGGCAGGGCTTCGCTGCTCCAAACGTTTCTTCCTTCTTTTTTTCCCCTTTTTTTTTTTTTGTGAGAGAACTCTGTAATTTATAGAATTCCCAGGGTGCATTTGTTATGGGCATGCAGGGATGCCAGTTGGTGTTCATGCTAGTGCGTGATGGGGGAAATTCTTCTGTCCGGCTCGCCCATGCTTGTCCGCATGACAGTTCGCTGGTTGTCCACTCGCGCGCATGCGAGGTAGGGAGCCGTAATTGATCGACTTCCACTACCATTTGTCTAATGTCCCTTTTCAATTGTTTAATGTCCACTTTCGTTTGTCTAGTGTCCCTTTTCAATTGTTTAATGTCCACTTTCATTTGTTTAAAGTCCACCTTTATTTGTTTAAAGTCCACTTTCATTTGTTTAAAGTCCACCTTTATTTGTTTAAAGTCCACCTTTAATTGTTTAATGTTCACCCAGGCACAAATGCGGGAGTTTGTCGCGATATCGCGACAAACGAAAGAAACCATGGCGCAAAGGCGAAATGGTCACGATATTGCGACGTCGTGATATCACGATGAACGAACGAAACTATGGCGCAAAGGTGAAATGGTCGTGATATCGCGAAATCGCGATATTGCGATAAGTGAATGAAACCATGGTGCAAAGGCAGAATGGTCGCGATATCGCGACAAGCGAACGAAACCATGGCGTAAAGGCAGAATGGTCACAATATCACGACAAGCGAATGAAACCATGGCGTAAAGGCGGAATGGTCATGATATCACGATGTCGTGATATTGCGACAAGCGAACGAAACCATGACGCAAAGGCAGAATGGTCGCGATATCACGACAAGTGAATGAAACCATGGCGCAAAAGCGAAATGGTCGCGATATCGCAACAAGCGAACAAAACCATGGTGCAAAGGCAAAATGGTTGTGATATCGCGACAAGCGAACGAAACCATGGCGCAAAAGTGAAATGGACAAGCGATATCGCGACAAGCGAACGAAACCATGGTGCAAAGGTAGAATGGTCGCGATATCGCGACGTCGTGATATCGTGACAAGCAAACGAAACCATGGCGCAAAGGCGGAATGGTCGCGATATCGCGACATAAACAAAAGAAAGGGGGCCGAAGGTGGATTTGAAGCAGAATGTCTGGAGGTGCCAAATTACTTTATGACCTTCCAAAACTGCATGTGTAAGTGGCTAGGACCACTGTTTGACCTCTGAGGGCTGCCCTGAAGGTTGTGTGTGTCAATGCGATCAGTGTTTGTAGTCACATAATCAGATTGGTGCTGTTTTGGTGTCTACACGTATTCCTATTATTGATGATTTTTTGGATTAATTGCATGGTGCAATTATTTTTACCAAGCTAAAATTGCATTTTAGGTTTTGTCAACTTAGGATTAAAGAGGATGATATTCAAAAAATCACTTCTATACTCATGAGGATCATATGAGTTTTTGGTTATGCCTTTTGTTCTTATAAATACACTTCTACTTTCTAAAGTTTAGTGAATTTTGTCTATTGTCCTCTCCTTCACAAACTTGTATCAATATTTTTGATGATATCCTACTCTATAGTTAGTCTTAGGAAGCCCATATGCATCATGTCAAACATATTATTTAAATTTTGGATCCAAAACAATTATATTGTATAAGGTCTAAATGTTCCTTTGGTGTGTCTAGAGTAGCATATATTGGTCAAATAGTGTTTGATGAAGGTGTCACGGTGGATTATAATAAGATCAAGACCATTCAAGATTAGACAATGCTGAAATCTCTTAAGGATCTTAGGTTTTTTGGGTCTCAATGGTATTATAGGATATTTGTTAAGAATTATGAAAAAATTATAGCCCTTGATGGTTCTCACCAAGAAGGATGCCTTTGTTTGATCCAATGAAGCTATAAGAGTCTTTAATGCATTGAATGAGACTATGCACATTGCTCCTATTTTAGTTGCTCCATACTTCAACACACCTTTTGTCATTGAAAGTGATGCTTCTAGAATAGGTATTAGTGTTGTTTTGATGTAGGAAGGTCATCCATTATCTTATGAAAACAAACAACTCTCTAATAAGAATTTTGGTTGTTCTACTTATGAGAACAAAATGTTAGTCATATTGCATGTAGCAAACAAATGGAATCCTTACATGCTAGGTCAGTATTTTATTTTGAGTCTAGTGAAATTCCTTGGTGGGGGTTTTTGAGGCCTGCTAAGTACCATTGTTTGCAAGGTACTAGTAGCTTTGACATTGTTTGTTTATCACTTTTCTATTACCCCATCACCAACTACATGCTTATTCTTGTATTGACTTTTTGTGGTCCTTTCTTCTTCTTTACTTAACTTTATTTTACCTCTTTGAATGAGATCCTTCTTTACCCTCCTTCCCAAATCTATAGCTTGTTCAAAAGAGGTAACGATTGTTGTTTCCAATTTATATGAGTTGTGTTCTTTTAAGTTTCCAATAAAGATCTCTAACACGTATCGAGGAGTTAAGGTGTATCTTAATAATCCAACTAAACTTCTCCATCGATCCAAAAACTCTAAGAAATTTTCATCTTTACCTTGCTTCAAAAGATATAAATCTTGCATAGTCACAATTTTCTCAATACAAGCTCCAAATTATTGAACGAATAACCCAACTGTCTCTTCAAAATTCCTTAAAGAATGATGAAGTAGTTGATAATACCATTCCAATTCCATACCACTAAGGCTCTTAGGGAACCTTTTTAGCAATAACATGTCATCATATATAATATCATGACATGTTCTAAATATTCTTAAATATTTTATTGGGTCCTATATTCCCTTATAAATAGGTAATAGCACCATTGGTAAATGCTTGGGGTAGGGCCTACCGATAACCATAGCATCTAGAGGTTGGTTGCACATTTTCTTATAGTTATAAGTGAAACTTGGAGGTTGAAGTGTATCCATTCTTAATATCAATTGTTTGACTACACTTGTTAAAATTTACATATTAGGGTTGTTGTTGTGCAATGCCCCTAGATTCCCTATAAGGTTATAGGTGGATCATTGAAAAGGGTTTGGTTAATGTTAGAAATATTAACATTGTTATGATATGGGATGTTTTGCATGGTATCTTGTTGTGGAGGATAACTCACATTTGGTGGAATAGAATAAATGTTATAAGGAGGAATAAAATGAGGAGGAAATTGAACATGATTTTGAGGTGCACTACTAGTCGAAAGAACTTGCAAAATTCCCCCAATGTTGGTGGTTGTAGTAGTGGCATATTTAGGTTTATGAAATAGATTAAAATCATTTGAAGATTCAAATAAATAATTGATTCAAATATTTTTAGGAGAAATGGTTCGGTGATGAGATGTCCTAGCCTCTTTGAGTTGGCTTCTTCATCCATAGCCTTATTCAAAGTATACCTATGATGCTTAAAGAAATTCTAAACATGATAAAATGATTTAAAGGTGAGGTTTCCATTAGACCCCTCAACAGGATCAAGGTCATTACTAGTTTCTATATCCTCTTATGTGTCTAGATTAGGATTATCCCTATCAATCTGATCATCCCCTTGAGGATTTTCATTAGATTCTAAAAGCTTTCACTTACTCCTAAGGTTGGGAGTCATTAGGATTAAGGGAAAGGATAAGAGAGATGAAGGGAGATCTAAAACTAACAAAAGACACACACGAGATTTTATTAAGCATTTTTTTTTAATCTAAACAAACAGATTTTAATGGTATTATTTATGGTTTAAAACAAAAACAAAGAATAGCAAAAAGATAAGACTTCCTAGATGGCCACTAAGGACATGTTTCACTTTCGGTTCACTGAACATGTAGAGGGGGGAAAACTGCCCTACTACATATGATTCTATGTTGGATCCTTTGGGAGATAAGGTGACCACAATAGTATGTTACTTCCTTTACACTCGGGGGCTTGGGGATTGAAGGGTTCATCAAGAATGATTTAAGTGCTCACTCTAAGTCTCGAGTAGAAATGTTTTGGTATGTTTATTTGAAAAAGCACCTATGCTTGGCCTTACTAAGATCTAAGCTATGAAGAATAAAAGAACAATGCAAGGGAAATTGTAATGCAAGCAAACAAATTCTATCCCTGGAATGATTTTTAATTTCAATGAGGAATAAAACCCTAATTTTATAAATAAATAAATCTTTCCTTTTCAACAAGGTTTCAAGAGAATGCACAAACATAGTTAACCTAAGGTGCAAAACTACATGCTTTTCTTTATTGATGTCTAGAAATAAATCCAAATATTTTCCTTTTATTTATGATCTAAATCTAAAATAGAAATGGACATAAATGAACAAAATACACCAAGCAAACAACCTAAAGATATAACAAAGCATTTGATATGGTGGTTGATCCTAGCTTAAAACTGGCGTCCAAATATATTCAACAACTTCAAACCTATAAAATAGCTTCAAAACCCTTGGAAAAATTGATCAATGTTTGGGCGCCTACTTAGGTCACTATATAACTAAGCCTAGAGGCACAATAGCCAAGTCCCCTTGGTACTTTAGCTGACCTTTTGAAAGTAAAAGAAATTGTTGATCTTTAGGGAACAAACACAACAAGATATGACAACATAAAACAATGAAAACAAAATGCTAATAGAATAAATGCAATTGAAATAGATATGCAATTAGAGACCTAGATTTTCACAAGAAGGCTAAAAACCTAATTTAAAAGTTATAAGTGAAACTTTATACTAAAATTTGATGATCTATAGTGAAACAAATGCAAAGAAACAACTTGATAAGCCTATGGGGGAAGCAAGAGCAAAGGTGGAAGACCTCTCCTCCTTCTAAAAGATAAATTGTCATCAAGGCTTCTCCACTTGCTTATCTTCAATAACAAAATCACCAAACACACCAAGAGCAGAACATCAAGAGTATCAAGTCTTAAGAGCACCAAGAATCAAAGCTTGCTTAGATCACTTAAAAAACTTCTTCTAGGAGAAAAAGGGAATCCAATCCTTCTATTTATAAGAGGTTTGGAGGAGGGAAAAGTAAAGAAAACAAAAAAAAACTTTGGCCAAGAGCCAACGCCCTAGAGGTCAACCCAAAATTTGGGCTTTTTTGATAAAAATCCATTTTTTTTAATTTGCGCCCTGTTATTTACCTTGTGCAAATTCGGTCAAGGCCAAGAAAACAAAGCAAAACAAGGAAAAAAAGGTTTAAACTTTCACTTAGCAATTTTGAGGGACTTCTTAGGGATTCTAAGAAAAAACAACTCAATTTTGATGGGTCAATTTTCCATGTCTACACAAGCATGTGAGAAGAAGCATAACTTCCACATGAAAGTTGAGGATAAATATTTCAAATATGAGGAGGTGCTTATATCATCTCATCAAAAGGAACCAACAAAACCTAATGAGCTTGAAAAAGGTTTTTTTTTTGCTAGAGAACAAGGGGTTGTACTCGAGTCCCCCACCCTTGACAAATCACAACTCTCTTCTTTAGAGCTTGAGAGTTTACAAATAGATTCAATTCTCATCTCAATTGAGTTGCTATAGCTAGAAACCTACATTATTTTACATAAAATGTCTGAATTTTTTATTTTTATTTTTTGGATCTTTTTCAATTTTCTATGTGAATACAAATATTCCAGAATTCAACATCCTTCTTGACATTTTCCTACAACAGCCTTCACAATACCAAAAATTCACCTCTACTATCTATGCATTGCATCTTAGTAGAGTAATATTTCCAAAACATCGCACTATCATAGTCTACTTTACCAGATCTGGATTGCTAGTTTCCTTCTTGAAGCACAAGTGCAACCACAAAAATTATAATAAATAGTTTATATGAAAGCACATTAATGTTATAAAATAAAACATATATTACCAATGGAAAACATTAAAGTAAATCTTAATCATTATTTTATTCAGGTAGTCAACATTTTCTTGTCAACTTCAGCTAAACTTACTACTTCCTCTAACTAAGGAAAAGAGAATTTAACTTCATGATCCTCAATTAAAACCCCTCTATTGGCTAGCCTATCTACACATTTGTTTCCTTCCCTTAATGTATGTGTAAACCTGATTTCTTCAAACTCTATAACAAGGTCTTGAATTTCCATAATTATCTCTTGTATGTTCCATGGAGCCTTTGCTTTCCTCAAAATTGCATTTATTACTATGAGTGAATCACCTTCCATCCATACTCTATTCCATTTCATTTGTTTGCATATTTTTAACCCTTCCAAAGTTGCCCAAGCTTCAACTTTATTATTTGTCTTAAATCCACTATTGAAAGCGTAATGAGACAAAATATCTCCTCTATTATTTCTAATTATTCCTCCTCCTACTAGTCCTAGATTTCCTTTAGATGCTCCATCAAAATTCAATTTGACCAACTCCACATCTGGTGGTTTCCACTTTATATTCTTTGCCTTCTTTTTTATTCTCTTGTACCCAACATCATAATTCCATTTGATGACTTGACTCCATCTATCAAGGCTCTCTACTTCCATATTAGGGATTGGGTGAGTTGATAGGGTTGGTTTAGACTCCTCTATGGCTAAAAAAATCTTCCTTTTCATTACCTCTAAATTGCTTTCCTTTAAATATTCTTCTATTCCTTTCTAGCCATATAGTCCAAAGTATTGTATCTTTTGATATATCCTAGATTGTCTGTAAAGCCTCACTTTTAAAAGTGCTCTGTCATTGCTTTAACCATTCTTCAATTCTTCCATTCATCACCATGCATTTACCAAACATATTAAGAATCCATTGCCATAGTTTCCAGACTATTGAGTAGTGTCCCAAGAGATGGTCTATACTCTCCTCCTTTTTTACAAAGAACACATTGTGAGGGCCCATGAAAACCCCTTTTCATAAGGTTATCCTAGGATAAAATTCTTCTTTGACCTACTAGCCAAACAAACATTTTGACTTTAAGAATGCCTGGGCTATCCCAAATATCTCTCCATATTCTTGTGATATTCCTATTTTGTTGGTGCTTTACATTATATCCACTTCTTGTTGTGTATTCTCCTGAGCTATTCAACTCCCAAATCAACTTATCCTTGGCTCCCCTCGGAATAATCATTATTGTTATCTTTCTACTCAACTGCCTCCTAGCATCAATGTCTTGTATACTTGTAAAAAAATCTTCTTTCCATTTGTATCTTCCTTCTTGATCCTTGTACAAAATGTTTGAAACCCTATCACCATATTTATCTTGAAGTAATCTCATCCATGGTTTCAAAATTGGATCTAGATTGAGTGGTTTTTTATCACACCAAGTATCCATCCAAATAGAAATTTTTTCTCTAGTTCCCACCACCCATCTTAAATCTTTAATCACTAGATCAATTGATTTTTTAAACTATTCCATAGTGCATAACCATTTGGTAGAGAGAATACAGTAAATATTAAGCTTGGGTCATTGGGCTCAACATACTTAGAAGATTTTTTTCCCATTGTCTTTTTTTTTTTGGTATAAGGTAGAGGTGGTTATAAGGTCCACAAACCTTTTACAAAGTCAAAATGGGCTGGTTCTAGCATCAAGCCCGTATAATCAAAATACAAAATGGATCTTTCTAAGACTCACATTAAGCCATACTTAGAGTCCAGAGTCCTATACTTGTCGCTTGACTATTCGAGGATAAAACAAAAACCAAACAACACCTAGCACTTACTAACACTAGGTTGCTTGTATCTGTACACTTGTCACCTCCCGAGGCCCCGACAAATGGGATGCCTTTCTTGCCTAATTCCATCCGTCGGATTACTCATCATCGGCCCCTCCGATCTCCCGATGCTCTAACGGGTTTGATCTTAGCTCTTCTCTAGCAACCAACACCAATAGTTCTTGAGGGAAGTTATCCTTCCAAATTTGCATCTCCCCAACGAAGCGCAATATTTGCCATTAGATCCGCCGCTTTGGTTCCCTTCTCCGAAGGTGTGTTGGATTCGGGCATTAACCAAATGAGATTTATGAATCTTTGCTTCTAGGATAAGCTCCAATATGGTCCAGTTGGGGTCTTTATCCTCCTTAATTGCCTTGATTATATTAAGCGAATCCCCTTCAAAGATAACTTCCTTATAACCCTCAAGTCCGGCAATTCTCATTGCACGCATGCGAGCTCGGGCTTCGCAAAATGATTTGTTTGAGTTCCCAAAGGCTCTGCAAAGGCAAGGACCACTTTTCCTTCCTCATTTCTCAAAACTCCTCCTGCTCCTGCAGACCCCGGATTTCCTTTGGTTGCCCAGTCAAAATTAAACTTAACCCACTTTTGTGTGGGGGGTATCCACTTGACACCATCCCGTGGGTTGGTTGTAATGTCTAGGTCTAGAAGTTCCTCTCCCCAGTTCCGCAAAATCCTCCTTTCCCTTAGAGACATGGTCTCATTTTTGAAGAAGAAAGTTTTCCGGTTTTCTTTCAAAGCTCCGATTATTTTATTACCACATAACCCGGGATCTTTCTTACGTCCTTTAAATACTCTCTTATTTCTCTCATTCCATATCCCCCATAAAAAATGGGGTAGGTCGAGCTTCAGAGCCAAGTCAAAAGCTTTGCCGGAAGGGGGAAGCCCACTGTATGCAGAAGTCGGACATGCTATTTGGACGAGACCCAATCTATATGAAATTTGGACGAGGATCATTTGGAAGAGCTGTACAAGAAAAATCACAAGTTAGAAATATATGACTTACTGATTCTATTGCTTTCTCACACAAGATACATCGATTGATGAATTGGAAACCTCTCCTTTGCGGATTATCCATTTGTCGGGATCTTATTTTGAGCTGCCAACCAAAAGAAGAAAGCTATTTTTGGGGTTAAATTATTTAACCAAATAACGAAGTCGAAGTCCGACCATTGAATCTCGAGTGGATTAACTTATAGGCGATTTTCTTGAATAGATCCCACTTGTAGTTTTGCCCCAAATCGCCTTGTCTCTTCCTCCCCCGGGAATGATCGGGAACACCCTTAAAGCATCATTGAGTTTGGTTAGGGCCACCTTCTCTTGCTACGACGGATTATGAAGCTGCGATTTTCTTCCAAGAAGAAGTTTCTGTGCTACGACAATAAAATCCCCTACTTTTCCTCCCATTTCCTTCGAAAGTTTATGTTGGAGGACCCGAAGGTCTAAGTTATCTTTCAGAGGGGCCTCTTCCAACCACGGGTCTTTCCAAAAGTCCACTTGTCTTCCATTACCAATTCTCCATCTGATGCCTTTCTTGACTACCTCCCGACATTCGAGCAAACAATTCCAAAAATAGGATCCTCTAGGAAGATTATCAACTTTCGGGAAGTCCCGATTATTTACGATATATTTTGCCTTAAGAAGTTTTACCCATCCCAATTGATCATTATTGATAAATCTCCATACCTGTTTGCCAATCGGAGCTTGATTCAATTCTTTCATTCTCTTTAACCCCAGGCCCCCCCGATCCTTGCTTGCACACACCCGATTCCATGCTACCAACGAAATTCTCTTTCTCTCCTCTGAACTTGACCACAAGAAGTTGCGTTGAATTAGCTCCAATGTAGCTCAGACCTTTGCAGGCATTCTAAATAGAGACATGCAATAAATTGGAATGCTCTGTAAAGTAGTTTGAACTAATAAGGCTTTTCTGCGGAGGCTGAGAAGGTTGCCCTTCCACCCTGCTAACTTTTTGGAGATCCTGTCAATGGCTGAGTTCCACAAAGTAGCCTTCATTCTTCCTTCGAACATAGGCATGCCTAGATAAGTTCTTTGGTAGAAGCTCCTTTCCACAACCGAAGAGGTTAGCTATTCTTTCCTCCCTCCCACCGGGCGTGTTAAAGAAATAGATGCTACTCTTCTTATAGTTTATGTCTTTATCTCGCTTGTCTCATACTTGGTTAGAATTCTCTTCAACTTCCTAGCTTGAGGCATCGATGCTTTGGACACAATGATTGTATCATCCACAAAGCTGTTGGTGAGACATCGGCCTGCTTGTTGAGGTCTGGTTTAAAACCTTCCAATTGACCATCCGCCACCATTGCTTGAAATGTTCCTACCCAATGCTTCCGCTAAAATAATAAACAAGTATGGAGACAAAGGATCTCCTTGTCGCAACCCCCTTTCACTCTTAAAGTAGCTAGGAGGGTGACCCATTCACCATGAGAGAAAATCTTGTAGTAGAGATACAACTAAAAATCAACTTAATCCACTGAGGACGAGAAACCAAACTTACCCAAAATCTTGGTGAGGAACCGCCATGAGACCCGATCGTAGGCTTTATTCATATCAAGCTTTAGTAACATACTTGCTTCCTTACTAGTCACCATTGAATGAATAACCTCATGAATTGTGATGATACCATCCAATATTTGTCGCCATTTCACAAAGCCACCTTGGTTCATATCAATGATGAAAGGAAGGATAACCTTGACCTATTGGCGATTGTTTTTGTGAGAATCTTCATCGAGTGTTACATAAGCGATAGGGCAAAAGCTGGAAAATTCCATTGCTCCCACTAGTTTAGGGATGAGGACTAAATAAGTAGCATTAACTCCTTATGGGATTTCTATGTCATTTTGAGCCTCAATTATAGCTTTCACTACATCATTGCCTAGGATATCCCAAAACTTCTGGAAGAAAGTTGCGGGGAAGCCATCCGGTCCTGGGGGGCTGTTACCATCCATGTCAAAAACGACCTTCTTGATTTCCTCCTTTGTGAAAGGACTAAGTAAGAATCCATTAAGATTATCAATTATGAGGGGTGGAATGGCTGCCAACAGAGAGTCCTCTTCTTCAATAGTCGGATTTACATCTTCTAGCAACGATTTAAAGTACTCAACCGCTTCCCTCCTTATGTCTTCCATATCTTTGGTGTTAGACCCATCGGCCATCTTGATCTCCTTAATTTTGTTAGTACTCTTGTGGCGAAGAGTAGAGACATGGAAGAACTTTGTATTTCTGTCACCCTCCTTTAACCAACGCGATCTGGATTTACTGCCTCCAAAAGGTTTCTTCAAATCCTAGCATCGTGTGGTATTCGGCTAACGACTCCCTCTCCCGGTTTCTCGGATCCTCTGTAGTAGCTGCTCGACTTCAACTTCTCCTGTAGTTCATTGATCTTGTCTTTTAGTTTCGCCTTTTTAACAAAAATATTGCCAAAGGAAGTTTTGTTCCACTCTCTAATGTTAGCCTTCACATTCCTTAGTTTACATGCCACTTGGGCCGATTTCGAACCATTATACTTTTTGTCCCACCATTGGGCAACCGAGATCCTTGAGATCTCGATGTTGGAACCACATAAGTTCGAATCGAAAGGTTACGATGTATCTTTTCTTAGAGTCCTCCCCTGTTTCCCACGGAATTGGGTTGTGATCGGACCCGATTCTTGGGAGTGCCGTTAATGAAGAGTCCCCAAACCTCTCCAGGGCATTCTTGAGAAAGAAGAAACCTATCTAATCTGATCCGAATTTGGTTTTCCTTCAATCTTTTGTTAGACCATGTATAGGAGAATCTACGCGAGGTCCACATCCATCGACTCATGTTGCTCAACAAAATCTCTAAACTCGTAGATATCGGCGAGTTATTCTTTGAGAGCCCCCCAATTTATCTAGAGGATTAAGGTAGCAATTGAAATCCCCCGCCACAATCCAAGGGTAGTTGGGGACCGTCTCCCTCAATTCGACTAGGCGACTCCAAAGAACCCTTCTCGGTCCCTGTCTAAGCTGGAGCATATACATTCGTTAAGATCCACTCTTTCTGCGTGGTTTTATCCACACATAAGAGACAAATAAACCAACTAGACATCAGAATCACTCTACTATCAATCACATTTTTGTTCCACATAACCAGGTAACCCTCCTGCTTGTTCCAGGTGGCCTCTTGGCCTACTACTTCAACTTCTCGCCAAGTCCTATTCTTAAAAGGAATAACTCTACTCTCCTCCATTTTAGTTTCTTACGGTAAAATCATATCCGGTTTGTGTTCTTGTCTAAGAGCATACAAAGCTCTTATTTTTGTGGGATTACTCCCACGAATATTCCATGAAAGAATCTTCATTTATGGGCTTTGGATCCTCGAGCCTTCGCCCCAAAGAGCAATATCGCTTGAGTGCCATCGGCCACTCCTCGCTCCGCTTCTTTACGCCTTAAGGCGAGCATTGCTAGGTTTCCCTCTTCCCTACCGAACCATATCCCCATACATCCGCTCTAGGTTGAAGTTCCTTGGGATTCACTTGGCTTCTAGTAACCATCTTGGGTAGGTCGGTCTTGGTATTTGGGGTAACAATCTGGCTTTCCTGGTTAACTGGTCTTTTTGACAGTGGAGATGATTCCGTGCTCTTAGCTTCTTGATTAGTAGATTCTTTTTTCCCTGCTTTGGGGTTACACTTATCTTGGTGGTTCACCTCTTCCTCCTGAGTATCCTTGCCCGTATTATTAGTTTCCTGCTCCTTCCTCCGATTTTTCTCCTCTAAATCCTTCTCTTGAGTCTCCTCTACCTCAGATTCCACTTCTTGGCTGTCCATCTGATCTCCCTTCAAATGATTTAATGCATCAAAGCTGTTCTCCATTGGGATGTTGATCTCCTTGGAATTTCTTCCCATAAATTCCTCTGCGAGTACATGGGACCACTTCCACAGAGCCTCCATAGGCCTCCCGTATCACCCAATCAAACTTACTTTCCCCCGGGCGTTGATCTATGGGGTTCTTTCCTTTGTGATTTGGCTCCGAGGCTTGCTTGTATCATCTTAGGAGCGGAGTTGAGCTTGAGGGTTCCCATCAAAGGGACCGGCTCCCCTGTGAGAGGGTTTTGGGGCATAGGAATTTTTGGGAGGAGGGTTAAAACGTTGCCTCTTGCTTACAATAGGGCGAACAGGGGTCTCCGATATTCGGATTTCGAGCTCCACGTCCTTGAGGCCCGGGTTGGGTAGGAATGGAGATCTGCAGGGGAGGGATATTATTACGGGTTTGAGGATCGGTATTTTGGAGTGGGGATTTGGTTCTTGGAAATGCGATGGATACCCCGGTGCCCTACCTTCCCACAAACACTACACTTAAAAGACATATTTTCATATTCAAATACACGAGTATGAAGGCCAAACATAGACGACAAAATAATGGATTTAGGGAGCTCTTTACTCGGGTCCGCCAACACACACATGCGAGCGAGACATGAGTCTTGTTTTGCTCAAGGTTGCGGGATCAATAGCTATTAGTTCTCCAATCTCCGTAGCTATCCCGGCCAATATTTGTTCGTTCCGAGAAAAGTAGAGGTAATCCTGGCATCTTAACCCAAATAGGAGCCAAATCCAGCACCTGAGTCTGGGGGTTGAAATCGGGGGACCAACGCTTCAGATACAAGCCCCTTTTCCCAAAAAACCAAGGACCTCCTTGGAGAGTCCTTTCCATGTCCTGTTCACATTGAAATGTCACCAAAAGAAAACTCTTGGGTAAAGCCTTAATCATCATACCGGCCCTTGGCTGCCATTTTTGGATGGCCCATCTCCTTATGACTTCCATGTCCGGCCTCACCCCCATAAATTTAGCCACCAAAGATGTTACGCCCTCCATAGCCACATCTTTGAGCTAAGGAATGCGGGACGTGCAACCTACCATTGACGATTTTAGATTAAAACAAGAGTCGGATAATTTTTGCTTACCGCGAAGAGCATTAAGATATGAAGGTCTCCAGTTGCCGGGTTTCTCTTTGTCTCCTTCTTGGGTCTTCCTTTGATCCCGACGCATAGAGTCCTGGTCCCCCTCGGAGAAATCTTCAACCGCATCCGCCCAACGCCCTTGGACCGGTTCCAATAGAACTTCCTTGTCCACATTCTCCGCTCTGGGGAGCTGCTATCTCGCCGAGCCCCCACCTGCCGCGTCTCGCTGATCTGCCCTCTGAAGTCCCACACCTAGGGTTTGATGCCCCTAGACCTCTCGCTCCTCCTCCTTGCTGCTCCATCCGTCACAACTTGTTGCCTCCAAAATCTGCCATTTTTTTTTTTTTTTTTTTTTTTAGGGCCAAAATTTTTGTGACCGCTACCGTGCACGAACTGCTAAAAAAGATGTTTGTTGTTATGAAAACACACTTCTTTTCTCATTGTCTTTGACTCTCTTTGTACAACCTCTAAATCACTTTTCCCCTAAGAGCTAAATTTGCATCCATAAGAACTCTTAAACCGAGACCTCCCCTAGATTTATCATCACACACCTTGCTCCATTTCACCAAAGAAAGTTTCCTTTTATCATGTAATCATGACCACAAAAATGATCATATAATAAATATTAAACGTTTTTCTATTGATTTTGGCATACTATACAAGGACATAATAATTTTGGTTGGTTTTTTTGCCCCTCTAAGCTTGTATCTTAAGGACATTAATAAGTTGGAATGGCTTGTAAGACTGATTTAATTAGTTGCACTCTTCCTGCTAACGATAACCATCTACCTTTCCATGTCGGTAGTTTATTTTAAACTTTACTTATAAGTGGATTCCATAATTCTATCCTCATTCTCCCCTCAAATAAGGGCATCCCTAGATAAGTTGGTAAATTTACCTCCTCCATTTGAAGTAACCTGCATATCCCTAATTTGATTTTAGTTGGGATGTTTAGGAAGTAAATTTTGGATTTTTTCCTACTGATTTTCTTTCATGATGCTCTTTTGTATTCCTTTAATAAGTTATTCAAAGCTTTGGCCTCATTTATCCTTGTCCTCCCAAAAAGGGTTGTATCATCTACAAACTATTGATGGGTGATGTTGTTGATATTATTACTAGCCTTAAGTCCACTTATAAGCCCATATTTGTAAGCCTTCTTCAAGTTCCTACCCAAAACCTCTACCATAATAATAAACAAATATGGTGATAGAGGATCTCTCTGTCTAAGGCCTCTCTTGGCTTTAAATGATTATGTTACTAACCCATTGACCAACATTGAATATGAAACTATAGAGACACAAGCTTTAATCCATCTGACCCATTTCTTCCCAAATACAAACTTTTCTAATACTACAAAAAGAAAATCCCATTTAACCCTATCATAGACTTTATTCATATCAAGTTTTAAGATCATTGCTCTCTCTTTTCTAGAAGTTGTTGAATGCATTACTTCATGAGCTACTATGATCTCATCCAAAATATCTCCCTTTCACAATTTCTCCTTTATCTTCTAAAATGTTTTTTCTAACAATGGTCTTAACCGATTCGCCATCACTTTGGAGATAATCTTATATGCCATATTACATAGGCTTATGGGTCTAAATGAATCAAACAATTATGCATCCTTCTTTTTGGAATTAGGGTAAGATATGTTGCATTTATTTTATAAGGTATGTATTATTTTACCTTAGACTATTCCACTACCACCAATAAAGAATCCTTCACTATTTCCCAGTTATGTTGATAGAATGTTGTAGAGAGCCCATTTGGACCTGGGGATTTATCCTTATTAAAAGATAAAAGAGCTAAATGAACTTCTTCCAAAGTAATAGGCTCCATCAGTTTCCTATTGTCTTCATCTATTATAACTAAAGGTACTTCTTGTAGAATTTTATCATTAAGAACTTCAAACTCCTCTGATCCTAGAATATTATGATAAAAATACCTTGCCTCCTTTCTGATTTCACTATGGTCTTCAATCCAAACCCCTTCTACTGATTTAATTCTACTAATTATGGATGTTGATCTTTGTACTATAGCCATCCTATGAAAAAAATTGTGTTTTTATCTCCTTTTAACCAAGTTTGTCTTGATTTTAATCTCCAAAAATTCTCTTCCTTACTCAAAATATTATGATATTCACTAAGTAACTCCCTTTCCTTCGAGCTTGGATTATTATGATCACCTTTTTGGAATTTTGAAAGTTTATCTTTTAGTTCTTTCTTCTCAAAAATATTTCCAAAAGTGTTCTTGTTCCATTCTTTTAATCTAGATGTCATTGATTTAATTTGTTTTGGAAGTGTATACAACCCACCATTTCTTGAAGAATTCCACATTTGTGCTATCATATCAACAAATTAAGGATGGTCTTCCCACATCTGCTTATATTTAAAATATGATATTTTTTGAATTCACTTACCACCATTTTAACTCTTATTGACTAATGATCCGAACCAATCATTGTCAAGGTATTAATTTTAGCACAAGTCCCTTCATCTAGCCAATGATCCGAGAGAATGCATATGTCTATATTTTTTTGCTATTAGGTTTTGGCCTCTCCTGTTGTTGGTCCATGTATAGTTGTCTTCTTCAAACTCAACCTCCCATAGATTATTGTTTTGAATAAAAGCTGAGAAATATCTCATACTTTGGGTTAGTTTCCTAATTTCCCCAAAATTTTCATCTAGTTTGGTTATGGCATTAAAATCTCCTATGATCATGAATTGAGTTTCTTGGTCTTTACTTCTCATAAAGGCTTCAATCCCACTCCAAACTTCTAATCTGCTTGACTGAGTTGTAGGTCCATAGATATTGATAAAGATGAAACAAATATCTACAAAGAATTATGTGACTAAAGAGGCTATCCAATACCAAATTTTATGAAAGGTTACATAGGACATTCTAATAGGATTCCAACAAGTTAGAATCCTCCCTGCTGCTCCTTCAAAATTTATTGCATCCCATTCACATCTCGCCCATACTACTTTCATAATTTTGGAAAGTTATTTTTGTCATTTTAGTTTCTTGGATACAAATAATATCAGGCTTATTACTTAAATAGAGGTCCCTAATACACCTCTACTTTGAGGGGGCATTAGCACCCCTTATATTCCATGATATGGTAATCATATCTCATTAGGGACTATTGGCCCACCTACGAATTATCAATATCATTTTGTTGTTTGGTAAAGAGAAGTTCAACCAACTTGGTTTGTGTTCCTTTCTCTATGTTTGCTCTTGCTTCCCTAGATCACTTTATAATTTGAGAATTTTCCTCTTTTTGCCTAGCCTATATCAGAAGTAGGTATTATTATTCTATTCCTAAATATTCTTTTACAACTTTCTTTTTCCTTGGATTTATCCTCTCCTGGTTTTACTATGGAAGATTTTGACTTAACTTGCTTATTTTTTGGTATTTCCTTATTAATAGTAGAGGTATTAACATCTAACATTGCATTTTCTTTACCAATTTTTTTCTCCTAAATGGTGCATGATACTTCAAGAGAGTCTTCAAAATATGATTTGACACATTCCTTAGGTTCATCGAGAATGTTCGTCCCTAAATCAAGATCATATTGAATAGAGGGTTCCTTGTTAATATGTTGAACCTATTGTACTATGTCCTCTAAGCTTTGATCTACTTTTTCTTCATAAGCTAAAGCCTCAAAAGAGTTGGTATTTCTTCCAATATCCTTCCTTAATGGTATCCATAGTTTATTTGTTGTCATTTGTCTATTTCTATTTTTGAGAAGTTGAAAACCATCCTCATCCATATCCATTTGTAAGTTTCTCTTGCGATTTTCTACATATGATTATGTTGGACTCTTCTTAGGGCATGATATCTCAATATGCCCCACCTCATGACATCTTCTACATCTAAAATATATATTTTCATAATCTATGGTTTGGGTCCACATCTTATCCCTACACTTCAAAAAAAATATTTTGGTAAAGGTTTACTTATATCAATCATGGCCAACATCTAAGCATAAAGAGTAAAGAATCCATATTTTGTAGTTGCTAAAATCTCAAGGAATTTTCCTAGAGTGTTGTCTATTTCCTTGAAGGTATCCATTTTCCAAAACTCAAAGGGCAACCCATACATTCTAACCCATACTCATACTAGGGATAGATTTACATTTATAGGTGGAAAGCCTTCATAGCAACAAGTAAGAAAGAGTCATGCTCTTCCCATAAACCAAGGACCCCCTTTTAGGATTCTATCTCTTTCTTCCCTAGAAAAAAAATGGATAGGAAGAAACCTTTAGGAAGAAAGTATAAAATCACTTACGGAGACTTCCAACTCTTATTAATCCATTTTCTCAAGGTTGAAACCCCTGGTCAATACCCATTAAATTTACCAAAAACTGCCCTATCTTTAAGCAACAAGGATTGATACTTTATGGTTTTCTCACTAACCTCTACTATTAGAGATGATTCTAAGGATTTAGATATAAATTGGTCCATGGGAAGGAAACTAAAACTCATAATCTACTAAAATTTACTAGAATATCCTATAGTGAATATAATATTTGATGGAAAAAATTATAATAATTTGCAAGCAAAATTTCTAAGATAAAGAAGGGAAAAAGAAACTTAGGTGAAAAATTCTATGCCTAGACAGGATGTCTTGCCTTATTGAATCCCTAGACCTCCATTGCTTCTCCCATCATCTTAACCCTGGTTGATAGATATTTATAAGTTTAATTTTTGTGACTTGAAAAAACATCACTGCCCTTGTTCTGGATGGCAAACTTCACAAGGTCGTATCTCCCTCAATATTTGAGCTTAAATAAGGTATTGGTACTATAGCTCGCCTAATGTTTTCCCTCATGGAAATGTAATTTCCTCATACTATCAAGGTACTAGGCTTTATAAAAAGGCAACAAATATTTGTTTAATTGATTTGAGCAATACTCATAATTTAATCAACCATGATACAATCAAAACCCGAGGGTTGTATACCAATCCTGACAAAGAAAAAAATAATGTTTTGATTTCCAATGATGGTAAGGCTCAGTGTATAGGTAACAATTCTAATGACTACATTGGGATGAGTAATTATTTTATCAACAACCTATATGTGATGGATTTTGATAGTGTTAATGTTATCGTTTGATCTTAATGGTTGTCTCAATTGGGGGATGGTTCTTTGAACTTGTAGTAGTTATATGTGTAGTGGACAAAAATTTGTAAGGTCATTTATCTCTAGGGTTTGCAACCCTAACCTTCCAAGGTCATTAGCTCCCACCAAATGGAAAAAATGTTGAAGAAGGACATCAAGGATATATTTCCCATTTTTTGCATGGAAGTCATGGTCTCCAAGCATCATCTCATATTCCTTCTAAAATTTTGTTGCTTCTTGACAAACATGCTTAGGTCTCTAAATAACCCAAGGGTCTTCCTCCCTAGTGGGCACACAATTATGTTATTCACCTTATTCCAAGAAGTTAGCCAACCAGTGTTTGTCCTTATTGCTATCTTTATTGTCAAAAGATAAAAATTGAGAAATTTGTTCAAGATATATTGGAACAAAGTATTATTCACCCTAGTACTCATTCCTGTTTTTCCCTAGTAGTCATGTCAAGTGCAAGGATAATTTTTGGTGGATGTTTCTAGATTTTAGACCGCTCAACAATATAATCATCAAAGATAAATTTCGTATTGGAAACACGAGATTCCGTAAGAAAAACAATACTAAGATGCAATACAAACAAAGCTAATTGGATGCATGAAATACAGCAAATGTAATCGAATCAACACCAAACGTAAAAGGGGAAAGCAGGAGCATAACCCTTTTTATTAATATGATTCTGGATTCGGTTACAATCCATCTCCTCCCCTTCCCGGGGCTAGGAGCATTAGCATGTTTTAGTTACAATCGTCTTTAGTAGTTCTCCTTTCGCATGCCCACATGTAAAACGGGTGGGCCAAAGTGTTACTGTCGCTTGTGTTGAAGAGTCCTCGATCCTTGCTGCTTCTCCTGCGTTCAAAGAAACAACAAAGAAAGAGTTAGTAGCACCTGTGTTAAAATGAAGCATTCGTGAGAGTGAAATGAAATAAAACCTGCATGTTGATATGCTTGCAATCAAAATCCCGAAGTCATTATGCAAAAGAAATAAAAACAGAACGGTAAGCTTTGTCGGTAAATTGATAGATCCATGGATCCGGATTCACGTTCTCCATAAACACCCAATGACCTCCCTTGCAGAAGAGATCACGGATGCGGTAGAAGTGAATCGAAGGCAGAGCGTCTGGCGATAAACGGGCAGGGCTTCACTGCTCCAAACGTTTCTTCCTTCCTTTTTTCCCCTTCTTTTTTTTTTGGTGAGAGAACTCTATAATTTATAGAATTCCCAGGGTGCAGTTGTTATGGGCATGCAGGGATGCCAGTTGGTGTTCATGCTAGTGCGTGATGGGGGAAATTCTTCCTGTCTGGCCTGCCCATGCTTGTCTACGTGACAGTTCGCTAGTTGTCCACTCGCGCGCATGCGAGGCAGGGAGCCGTAATTGACTGACTTCCACTACCATTTGTCTAATGTCCCTTTTCAATTGTTTAATGTCCGCTTTCGTTTGTCTAGTGTCCCTTTTCAATTGTTTAATGTCCACTTTCATTTGTTTAAAGTCCACCTTTATTTGTTTAAAGTCCACTTTCATTTGTTTAAAGTCCACCTTTATTTGTTTAAAGTCCAACTTTAATTGTTTAATGTTCACCCAGGCGCAAAGGCGGGAGTTTGTCGCGATATCGCGACGTCGCGATATCGCGACAAACGAATGAAACCATGGCGCAAAGGCGAAATGGTCGTGATATCGCGACGTCGCGATATCGCAACAACAAACGAAACCATGGCGCAAAGGCGGAATGGTCGTGATTTCATGACAAGCGAACGAAACCATGGCACAAAGGCGAAATGGTCATGATATCACGACAAGCGAACGAAACCATGGCGCAAAGGCAAAATTGTCGCGATATCGCGACAAGCGAACGAAACCATGGCGCAAAGGCGAAATAGTCGCGATATCGTGACAAGCGAACGAAACCATGGCGCAAAGGCGAAATGGTCGCGATATCGCGACAAGCGAACGAAACCATGGCGCAAAAGCGAAATGGTCGCGATATCGCGACAAGCGAAGGAAACCATGGCGCAAAAGCAGAATGGTCGCGATATCACGACAAGCGAACGAAACCATGGCGCAAAAGCGGAATGGTCGCGATATCGCGACAAGCGAATGAAACCATGGCGCAAAGGCGAAATGGTCGCGATATCGCGACAAGCAAACGAAACCATGGCGCAAAGGCGGAATGGTCGCAATATCGCGACATAAACAAAAGAAAGGGGGCCGAAGGCATATTTGAAGCAGAATGTCTGGAGGTGCCAAATTACTTTCTGACCTTCCAAAACTACTGTGTAAGTGGCTAGGACCACTGTTTGACCTCTGAGGGCTGCCCTGAAGGTTGTGTGTGTCAATGCGATCAGTGTTTGCAGTCACATAATCGGATTGGTGCTGTTTTGGTGTCTACAGATGCCCCTTTTTGGAAAGCGCTACGGGTGACGTAGTGCTGAGCAAAAAATAGATAACCAAAGCACTAGTGATTAGGGTTTCTTAGTAACCTAACCAACTTGTGATGCCCCAAGCATGGAAAGGGGATGCATTCTTGAATCCTTGCTTCAGACGAGCTAAGGAATTTGATTTCAAGTATTAACCTGTTTTGGTGAGGTGTGACTTGAACTTAGACATTGATCGAGTCATGAATAGGCAAAGGGTGCAACCTTTTATCCATGGGGGAACCTTGAGTTCATGCTTCGGGAATGCCAAGCGTTTGATCGCGTTTGATCAATTTGTGATTGTTGCTTGTTTACTGCCCCAAGCAGGAGCGTGATTGTCTTTGTCAATGATTCTTTGAATGCATGCCATTGCCTTGATTGGGTGTGTGTTTGTTGATTGGTGACTAAGTGTGACTACCCCCTCAAGCGACGAATCGATGAGGGAATGACCGCCATGAGAAAAGCGACGAGTCGCTTGACCCAAGATGACTTAGGTGAGGGTGTCTTCAGATGTTTGTCCGTTGAATGTGCAAGCAGTTTTCCGACTTTTGGACCTATTTTTGGTGGGTAAAAACCCTTTTGGTGATGCCATAATGGGGTGAAAGTGTCAACAATCCGTCGTCCCGTGGAGCGGTCCGGCTATGGTAGCCTTCTTAGGGAGTAGAATAGCGACCATTTGTGCCCCGACATCGATTTTCTATGCCAAGAGGTTAAGTGCAAGAGTACTGATGTCCGGCAATTTTATTTCTTTTATTTTTGTGTTGCATTTATTTGTTGTTTTTGAGTGGGTTTTGACCCATTTTGGGATGCCATTTGGGGTGGTGTTTGACGAAAATCCGACTTCCCGTGGAGCGGTCCGGCTATGATAGCCTTCTTAGGGAGTAGGATAGTGACAATGTAAACCCCGACATCAGTTTTGCTATGCCAAGGGGTTAAGTGCAAGAGCACTCTTGTCTGGCAATGTTTATTGTTGTGTTTTTGTGTTGCATTTTTTTGTTGTTTTTGTTGTTTTGTTGTTTTTGTGATGCCATTTGGGATTAAAATTGGCAAAAATCCGACCTCCCGTGGAGCGGTCCGGCTATGGTAGCCTTCTTAGGGAGTAGGATAGTGACAATGTAAACCCCGACATCAGTTTTGCTATGCCAAGAGGTTAAGTGCAAGAGCACTCTTGTCTGGCAATGTTTATTGTTGTTTGTTTGTGTTGCATTTTTGTGATGTTTTTGTTGTTTGGATTTTCTTGCTTTGTGTATATGTCATGATTTTATGTTATGCACAAGGATTGATGTTGATGGATGCATGTTTATGGTGACGAATGCATATGGTATGATAAATGTGCATGTTGTTGATTTATATGATAAGTAATGGAATGGATGAAATGATTTGTTGATAACCTTACATTGGCACCATAGAATATACATGACTTATGGCTTTATGTATGGGATGATTGCTGTGGTAAATGACTTTTGTGTATATTTGTATGGCGATATAGGAATGGATTATATGCAATGGTTGGCTTGGAATGTAGCTAGGTTTTTCTGAGATTCAGTTGTTTTAACTAACTAGCCAAGACTGTACCGTCATCTTACAAGATGTTTGAACAAGGTATGAATCGTGCTTGTTTTTGACCAAGTTATTTCGCATCCCTGTGTGTGCAATTAAGTTTGTTTATGTGGTATTTGTCAGGATACCGCCAGTGCCAGATAGGCTTTCAACTAAACCTGTACTGAGGATCACCTAATTAGCTCCACTAACTCCTTTGTTGTATTTAGTTAGATTAATCTGTTTCGCGATCTAGGAGACCATAAGCTAGCTCATCCACATGCAAACATTGATCTGCACACAAGTAAATGTGACAGATATATCGTCATGCGGGAGGTTTGCCGCCAGTGACCGATAGGTTATCCACCAAACCGGATCCGAGGTTCACCTCATGACCTTTTGAATGCTGAGAGTTCCAGGGATTCAAGTTCGACTCCCTTCTTTTCTTCATTTGTATTGGGATACTTGCTCGTTTATAGTGATGAAAATCACTGTTTATTTTTGTTTTTTTCTTTTTGAGCAAGGGATTTGAATTTGGGAGTGATGAGAATCACTATTGCTTGTGGGATTTGACGTCAATGTTTGGAGTATTGACTTTGTGCAACTTTTTGATGTTTTGCAACGTTTTGAGAACTTGGGATTCTTGGGAATTGGGTAGGGAAGATTCTTGTCCTTTTGCCAACTCTCAGCATTCCTGGGGTCATTCGCACAGGGGGATGAGCGAGATAATCTTTTCGCTGTTTGGTATCCTGAATTGCTTTACAAGTTTCATCCTTCATTGACACAACTTAGGAATTGTTTTTATGTGTTTTTGAATTTGTGATGGGATGCTACGTAACAAGGTGTATTTCAAGTAAAACTCTACCATTGTAACATCGGTTTGACTTTTGTATAGTTTTGGCTAGAAACCTAAAGACAACTGAATGACGAAAACTCTAGATATGTTTAGATGACAACTGATTTATGATATGGTGAAATGGTGATTGGCGTTTATTTTGGTGTACTTTTGTTCAAAGTGGAAAATGTGAAAAGGTGGTGGTTTTGCCAAGTAATGACAATCTATGGTGCTTTTGCCTTGTGTGATCAACAAACATGGATATGATGCCTAATGCAACTATTTTTTTTTTTTTTTTGTATTTTCGATTTTGGAAGTATGCATGAAATTGAGATGTAGATTTTGTTTGTTTGTTTTTGAAATTTTTTTTTTTTTTTTCTTGACCAAGCGATTGTGATAATCCTTGGAGCTTTTGAGGTTGACCAAGAGATTGCGATAATCCTTGGAGCTTTTTGGTGGTGACCAAGGGATTTCGACAATCCTTGGAGCTTTGGGGGTGACCAAGGGATTTAGGAATCCTTGGAGCTTTTTGGTTTGACCAAGTGATTGCGATAATCCTTGGGGCTTTTAGGGTTGACCAAGCGATTATGAGAATCCTTGGAGCTTTTGGCTTGACCAAAGGGTTTATAGATATCTTTGGGGCATTTTGGGTTGACCAAGCGATGATGAGAATCCTTGGAGCTTTTTGGCTTGACCAAAGGGTTTGATAGATATCCTTTGGGGCATTTAGGGTTGACCAAGCGATGATGAGAATCCTTGGAGCTTTTGGCTTGACCAAAGGGTTTGGATAGATACCTTTGGGGCATTTAGGGTTTGACCAAGCGATTGTGATAATCCTTGGGGCTTTTTGGTTTGACCAAGCGATTGTGATAATCCTTGGGGCTTTTAGGGTTGAGTTATGACTCTCTTATACGTGGAATGGCCTCAAATGACTAATATTCAAGGGTTCTAGTTCTTTGATTCCATCGAGGGAAGCCAGTCGGTATGTTCCAGGTCCTATTTTACTTTCAATCACATATGGACCTAACCAGTTTGCCGCGAACTTGTCCCGGAGATGTGAAGGCAAGTTGGGGTTCTGCTGATTCTCTTTTAGGACTAGGTCACCAACTTGAAAGTCTCTCAGGTGAACTTTCATGTTGTATGCCCTCTTAAGTCGCTCTTGGTAGATACACAAATGCTCGAGAGCATTAACGCGTCGTTCATCAAGCAACGTAAGCTGGTCTAACCGGGCCTACCGCGCGGTGTCATCATCGATGAACTCTTGCATTGATATGCGTAGGGAAGGAATTTCCAACTCAAGAGGCATGACTGCCTCAGAGCCATATACTAGTGAAAACAGAGTTTCCCCAGTGGGTGCCCGAATACTAGTGTGATAAGCCCATAGGGCAAGTGGAATCTGTATGTGCCAATCCTTATGATTGTTTGCAACTATCTTTTTGAGGATGGCAACTAGTGTTTTGTTTGATGCCTCTGCTTGTCCATTTGCTTGCGGATAATAGGGTGTTGAAAAACTGTGTTGAATCTTGTATTTTGTGGTCAAAGCACGCACGTCTTTGTTCTTGAAGGGTGTCCCATTATCCGAAAGGATCTTAGATGGAATACCAAAATGACATATGATGTTATGTAAAATGAACTCCGCGATGCGGGCTCCGGTCGTAGAGGTAAGCGAAATTGCTTCCACCCATTTAGTAAAATATTCGATGGCCGTAATGATAAACGTGTGGCGGCCAGACGATGCAGGGGAGATTTTTTTGATTAGATCAAAGCCCCATTGCGAAAAGGGCCAAACCGATTGGATCGGTTGCAAGGCTTGAGAAGGTATGTGTGTGAGATTAGCATGATATTGACACTTTACGCACTTCTTGACATACGCACAACAATCTCGCTCTAAAGATGGCCAATAATAGCCCATGCGAAGAATGCGTTTTGTAATGGCCATACCGCTGAAGTGGCCACCACAGGTACCATCGTGTGCTTGGGCGATCGCCCAAGTGGACTCTTGCTGGTCCAAACAATGGAGGAGGATCCCTTCATAGTTGCGACGGTACAAAATGTCCCCTAATAAAACATGTTTTGCCGCTCTTTGTTTGAATGCTCGTCTTACGGCATGTGTCAATCCAGATGGAAGGGTACCTAACTTTAGGTAGTCTCGGATAGGTGAATACCAATCCTGCTGTTCTGAAACCTCGACGGTACGAACAACCAATCCCTCTTGAAGTGCCTCTCTAGCGAAAGCTAAGTGGGAAAGCATCTGCAAGAATAGCGTCGTGTTGCTACTAATGGGAGTAGGGGAGAATAAGGACCCCCAGTCGACATGTTTTAGACGATCGAGGAATCGAATGAATTCATTCGAAGATGGTTCAATTTGAATTGAGTGGACTTCTGGCGTTGAATCAGAGCTTGCATGCTCCATCGCGGATTGCGATAGTGTTTTGACTTGGATAGTTGTCATGTCACCTGAGAGGTCCTACGAAATAAGTGACCCTAAGGAGGCCATAGTGTCCGTAAAACGATTCGATGATCGAGGGAGTGCCTCGATGTCGTACCATTCAAGTTTTGCCAGGAGTTTGTCTACAAGGGCTTTGTAGGCTTGCAAGATTGGGCATTTACATTGAAATACCCCTTTCACTTGGTTTACTATTAGCAACGAATCATCGAAGATGTTCAAGCGTTTAATGTTCATGGTGATTGTTGTCTGAAGACCTATGAGCAAGGCTTCATATTCAACATTATTATTGGTGCACGGGAAGTCAAGTTTAAATGACAAGGGGATTGGACCCCCTTGTGGTGTGAAGAATACAATTCTCGTGCCACCTCCTTGCTCACATTTAGAACCATCGAAGAACAGGGTTATGTTGGCCTGTGACTCAGGCGCATCAGAATCTGGCGATTCTGAGACATGGAAGACCCCATCATCGGGTAGTTCTATTGTTAGAGGTTGATCATCTTCAAGAGGAGCCTCTGCTAGTTGATCGGCTATGACTTGACCTTTAATGGATTTTTGTCCGATGAACTCTATGTCAAACTCTGTCAGCAACATGATCCATTTTGTCGTGCGGCTACTGTGATAAGTATGACTCATCATGTATCGCAATGGATTCTCCTTAGACACAACATACGTTGTGTTACCGAGCATGTAATGGCGTAGCTTTTTGGTAGCAAACACCACTCGCCAGCGCAGCTTTTCGATGTATGCGTAGTTAAGTTCGTAACTGACCAGGGTGCGGCTAAGATAGTATGTAGCCTATTCTTTGTGAAGTTCATTCTTCTGGGCTAGCATGGCGCCTAGTGCTATCTCAGTGGCTGAGATATATAAATAGAATGGTCCTCCTGGTCTGGGTGGTGCCAACACTGGTAGTGAAGCCAAGTATTGTTTTATGTCGTCGAAGGCTGACTGGCACTCGTCATCCCCTACCCCCTTGTGCAATAATTTTTTCATGGGTCGGCACTTGTCAGATAACTGAGCTATGAAACGCTTAATTGACGCGACCTTTCCCTGCAGACTTCTGAGCTGCCTGATGGTAGTTGGGGGGGCATCTCAAGGATTGCCTTGACTTTGTTTGGGTCCACCTCGATTCCTCGCTTTGAGACTATGAAACCCAAGAGTTTTCCAGATGTGATGCCAAAGACGCACTTCTTGGGGTTTAGTCGGACCTTGTGTTCTATGAGGTGATCGAGGATTTTGCCCAAGTCAGTGAGATGATCTGGGCGCAAGAGGGATTTGGCCAACAAATCATCCATGTAATCTTCTAAAGTTTTGTGCATGTAATCATGGAAGATGTACGTCATGGCACGTTGGTAGGTGGTGCCAGCATTTTTAAGGCCAAAAGGCATGACCTTATAACAAAATGTCCCCCAAGGCATTGTGAACGTCGTTTTGAATTGGTCTTCGAGATTGATGCGTATTTGGTTGTATCCAAAAAATCCATCCATTAGGGAGAGTATTTCATGACCCGTTGTTGCGTCTACCAATGCGTCGATGCTTGGCAAAGGAAAATCATCCTTAGGACTCGCTTTGTTTAAATCTCGAAAATCAGTGCATATGTGAATCCTCCCGTCAGGCTTTTTGACGGGCACCATGTTGGACAACCATGGCGGATAATCCATGCACATGACAAACTGTGCATCCAACAGCTTCTATAATTTGTCTTTGACCATTAAGGCCATTGTTAGGTGCATCTTACGTAGTTTTTGCTTCACTGGCTTGACTGTCGGATCAAGCGTCACGTTATGCGTGACTAGCTATGGATCTAGCCCCGGCATGTCTTTGTATGACCATGCAAAAACTTCTTTCTTCTCTTTGAGAACTGTAATATAGTCGGCTTGCTCTCCATGGGATAGGCTTACCCCCAGCTTGAGAATCTGTGGATTCATTGGATCTTAGCCAATGTCTACGTCAGTTGTTTCTTCAACTAACATGTGCGATCCGTCTTCCAACTGATGTGGAATTGGGATTAAGTGGATATCATCTGCTGAATTGAGATCTACATTGGGAACCTTGGGTTCTTCTTCAGCATGAAAAATATCTT
Source organism: Wollemia nobilis (assembly GCA_028583015.1). Lineage (NCBI taxonomy): Eukaryota > Viridiplantae > Streptophyta > Pinopsida > Araucariales > Araucariaceae > Wollemia > Wollemia nobilis. Next base: position 28,105,741 of record JAQPPZ010015824.1, on the reverse strand, counting down.
GAGTTGACCTTGGGGTAAAATGACGCATCTCACCGAAGGGCTAGTACTCTGATGGGGATGGTATGGTGTTAATGCGATCCCAGTTGATGGCATCCATGTCTAGATGTAGTGACTGTGCTGGATCGACTGTATTGCGGAGAGGGGCGGTTAAGTCAATGGAGATCATGTTGATGAGATGAATTTGATCTCCATTATCGTAGGTGTGATTTTTCTGACATCCTGGATGATCTCTAGGTGCAGGATCTGGCTCTGGTGGTATGGGCTCACGTGGATCAGCTCTATGAGCGAATAAAAGGATAGGGTCTACCTTTGGCACTGGCAACTCAATAGGATCCCGAAGTGGAAATTGATCCCTATATGCCTCATGTGGTGGATTCAAAATTTGGTCCCATTACGTGAGATTGAGATTCCACTCATGCCCTGGCACTATGTTCATTTGTTCGAATAGGTCATTAATGTCCAAAGGGTGTTGTTGTGGTTGTATTTGTCTTTGACCATTAAGGCCATTGTTAGGTGCATCTTACGTAGTTTTTGCTTCACTGGCTTGACTGTCGGATCAAGCGTCACGTTATGAGTGACTAGCTGCGGATCTAGCCCCGACATGTCTTTGTATGACCATGCAAAAACTTCTTTCTTCTCTTTGAGAAGTGTAATATAGTCGGCTTGCTCTCCATGGGATAGGCTTACCCCCAGCTTGAGAATCTATGGATTCATTGGATCTGAGACAATGTCTACGTCAGTTGTTTCTTCAACTAACATGTGCGATCCGTCTTCCAACTGATGTGGAATTGGGATTAAGTGGATATCATCTGCTGAATTGAGATCTACATTGGGAACCTTGGGTTCTTATTCAGCATGAAAAATATCTTGAGTTGACCTTGGGGTAAAATGACGCATCTCACCGAAGGGCTAGTACTCTGATGGGGATGGTATGGTGTTAATGCGATCCCAGTTGATGGCATCCATGTCTAGATGTAGTGACTGTGCTGGATCGACTGTATTGCGGAGAGGGGCGGTTAAGTCAATGGAGATCATGTTGATGAGATGAATTTGATCTCCATTATCGTAGGTGTGATTTTTCTGACATCCTGGATGATCTCTAGGTGCAGGATCTGGCTCTGGTGGTATGGGCTCACGTGGATCAGCTCTATGAGCGAATAAAAGGATAGGGTCTACCTTTGGCACTGGCAACTCAATAGGATCCCGAAGTGGAAATTGATCCCTATATGCCTCATGTGGTGGATTCAACATTTGGTCCCATTACGCGAGATCGAGATTCCACTCATGCCCTGGAACTATGTTCATTTGTTCGAATAGGTCATTAATGTCCAAAGGGTGTTGTTGTGGTCGTATTTGATTAAGATGGGTCACCATCTCAATTTCGTCTTCATAGTCACTGTTGGAAATCAACAAACTTTCATTGATTCCTATAGCGGCCGACGATATGTTAGACTCGTTCTGCTCGGTCGGATTGATATGATTCCAATGGGGTTGTTCCATGATTTGTAGGGAGACCTGAGTTTCTTGTAATGGCACGGGCCCGATAGGAGCCTCCAAAGGGGGAGGGTCGTTAAGGCTGACAAGGTTTATGACTAAAGGGAGATAATCTCCTAATGTATATTGTGTGTTAGGGTTGGTGTATGGGTCTACTGCTATCCCAGCCTTGTTGCCTATCCCTAAGCCTTGCATGTCCTTGACCAAGATGTCTAGGGGTAGGGGGTGGTTGAGCCCCACTCCTGACTTGTCATATGGCATTTGGTATCTAGGTTGACAAAGGACACGCATTCCTTGTTCATACCTACCTAACCTGTATCCATGCCAATTGCATTGGCTAAGATAGCATAAAGCAAAATTCGAGTTTGATATATAATTGACATCTTCCATAAAATGGTCTTCGTCTTCTTCTTCTTTCTTGGAAGGTTCGGTACCATGATCAAGGCCCCCGTACACAAAATTTGTCTGGTTAGGCGGGTAACCGAGAGGAACAATACTGCCAATGGGAAGGCGAGGTCTCCCCATATCCTGCAGGGACTCAAGTGTAGGCGTTGCAATGATGTTTTGTACTAAATACTCCCCTAAGCCCGTGTTGGCTATTTCAACAGTAATTGTTGGCGAGTGGGGGGGAGGGAAAGCAAGTCCTTCCTGAGTCCACTCTATGTCTGGTGGGCTAGGCGTCTCAACTTTCATCTTGTTGGGCATCTCTTCAGTAGAGATGGTTGATACTGACAATGGTATTTCTTTCATAGGTTGCTTTCCTTTGTCCTTCGTCGTGGTCATCATAGGTGGCACTGTTGATGAAGGACTGATCGATGAAGATGGACTAGGTTGAAGATCCAAGGGCTTTGACAATGGAGATGCTTGCGAAGTCGAACCCTTCTTGGATGGATTCAATTGGAAATCCACATGTGTTGATGGCAAGGTCGACTGCGATATTAATTGCATCGAGTTGCAATACTTGAAAGGTTCCAGGTCTGCGGGAACCACATGCACTTCTCCTTCAAAGGTGTACTTGAGACATTGGTGCGCTATCGAAGGGACACACTTCATGTCCCTAATCCATGGGCGGCCTAACAAGATGTTATAAGCCATCTCACCTTCCAAGATATGGCATAATGTAGGAATTGTCTTTTGTCCCACTTGAATGGGTAGGACAATTGTGCCAACGGTTGAGCATATTGCATCATTGAATGCTCGCAATGTATATGTGGAGGCTGTTATGTGAGATGCAGGCAACTTCAAGTGTTTTATCTCCGCTGTCGTGATGATATTACTAGACGAACTAGTGTCTACCAACACTCTTGTACGAAATCCCGTTAACCCGCGCGATGACGTGTAGGGGTGGATCCGCCATATCACCAGTTACTGATTTGATCTCATCATCTCTGAAGGTGATAACTGGTTCAGAGCACCTTCGGACGTGCCCCACAAAATTGTTAAAAGTGTTTGCCTTGTGGGGCTACATCTCGATGGTTTTTAATATATCCATTAGAGCTTCGTGATGAGGTGGCGATTGTTGTATAAGCTCATAGATGGAAATCCTAGCTAACGTGGTCCGCAAGCTTTGGGTAAGCTTGCTTCGAATTGTGACCACTGGTCTAGGCGGGGGAGGATGCGGTTGAGGTGGTAACGTTGTCGATGCCTCTCCTATAGTTGTTGCAGGAGTAGTTGTGCTCGAATATCTCTTATTCCGAGTCACTATGCTGATCATACCAACATATCCTTGTATAGGGTAATCTTGTGTGATTTCGTTAACTTGGATATGCTTTGTTTGTGTATCATGGGCTGGTAAAGGGTCCTTAAAGACTCCCATCTGCTAGTTACCCGATGCTACGGGATTGTCTACCATTAAGGTCTTGTTATCGATCAAATCTTGCACCAGGCCTTTGAACGTCCAGCAAACGTTAAGGTCATGTCCTTTCCGTTGATGAAATTGACAGTACAATTCTTCTCTATAGTCTTTTGATTTTGGCGCGTTGGGGTCTATAGGTTGGACTTTTGGAAGGTTGACCAAATTTTTCGTAGACAAGCGATCAAATAGGGAATCTCGAGACTCCATATAGGGTGTGAATTATCGTCGAGGACAACGTGACTGATTTTGCTTTTGCCAATTGTTTTCTTGATCATAATTGTTGTGAGGGACCACCTGATAATTAGCCTTTTGAGGCTGTGTTGCTTGGCTAGGCGTTGGTGTGTTAATCACAACTTGATTGACCGTGGCAGGTTTTTGTTGCATTGTCCCTATCTTGCTGTTATTCTTTGTCCATTCTTTCTTTTTTGGTTTGGCAATTTTGCCCTCTTGAATTTTGATCTCTTCGATTCTTCTGGCTTGTGCCAAGGCTTCTTCTAAAGTGGCATATTGCTACAGTTGCAATAGCACAGAGATCGATCTCAAATAGCTTTTTGAGAACATTTGCGTGAGGTCAAACATAGGAGGGAGGTAAGGTAGCTTTGAAAGCAAAGCCCTCCACCGGTTCCCATAGGCAACCATAGTTTCCTCCTCGTATTGCCGAAGGCTGGCTAGGTCACTCAGTGATGCCTTCTTCTTGGTGATGAACGCGAAACGTTCAAGAAACGCGTCCACCAATTGATCTAAATTATGGATGCTATGCTTTGGCAATTGTGTAAACCAATCCGAGGCAGGGCCTGCGAACGTGGTTATAAATGTCCTTAATAGCAAAGCATCATTATCATGAATGTCGAAGCATTGACTCAGGAATCTAGTAACATGTTCTTGGGTGTCCTCCTCCCCTCTAAAGAGTGCCAACTGGGGTAGATTAAAGTGTTCAGGGTAAGGAGGTGCCAGCACTGACGGATGTACTGGATGACTACGTAGTAAGTGTAGCGTGGGCTTTTGGTGCCCTGAAGTTTTAGTTTCTATCGACTCTAAACGCTCCAAGAGCGCTTTGTATGCAGCGGAGGACTTAATCTCCTCTTTCGTAACTTGTTCCTGTTGTGCGTTACGGGTAACTGGAGGCCTATAGAGGGGTGGCCGGATAGCACCTCCTCTACCTTGATAGGGCATTTCGGCCCTTTCTTCTTGTTCATACTCCTCATAAGCTTCTCAAGGAGTTACTAGGTGAGCTCGATGAACAAGGGTGGGCGCCCGTGGAGGGTACCCATCGTGGTTCCTGGGGGTGGTCTCCCGCTCATATCTAGGGTGTCTTAGAGGCATCTCTTGGCGAGGTCTTGGAGACCTATCATGCACTATGGGGTTGTGCCTCTCGTACCTTTTTGCCCTTTGTGTTTGGGGGGTCTGAACCTTTTCAGGCACAGTGGTGTGGAGCAGCTCATTTTTTTGGCGTCGAATGCGCTCTTTATTAAGGTGATATAATTGTTCTAGCTGCTGTTGATCCTGCTCAAGCTGCTTGATCTGCGCTTGGCGGGTGGCATGTCTAGCAAATGATAAGTCAATTTGCTCTGTCATTTTGATCCTAGGAGGCCTAGTCGCCTCTTCGATGTATTTGTCTCAATTTTGAGGATCTGGGACTTCTATGTGGCGCTTCCCTCTGTCGAGATTGGTGAAATTTACTTGAGGCTCTGGCCTTAGTGGGTGGCCTTGATACCTAGCGGGTGCGGAAACGCATTGTTCCCGCACTGTATATTGTTCTTGAGGAAGGTAAGGGTCTTCCTCGTGCTCTCTTTCATAAGTGAAACAGGGATGGGCGGAGTTGGCTCGCCCTGTCTGATGAGCCTTGTGCTCAGGATTGGCTTTTGTAGTTCTAATAACAAGAGGGGGTAAAGGAGGGATAGTGTAATCATGTAGCCCCTCCCTATGGACCCCCTGTCGTTCAGGCGCCTCACTACGCGGTGACCACTCATAGCGAGCTTCTAAAGGAGGCTTCCTACGGATGTACCCTTCTTGGAAGGGTATGTGCTGGGTATTTATGGGATCTCTTCCATATATAGTAAGTGCCACATGTATAGAATCTTCCCAAAAGGGGCTATGTTGTGTGGGTGTGCCCTTATAGCCTTATTTCGTCAAGGCACAAAGTGGGCTGTTGTGTGTATCTGGCAGCCAAGGTGGAATAACCAAGTCCTTAGAGCTGTAGCGGAGACGACTTGTGCCCCTTTGGTCATTCTTCGCAGCGTCCACCCATGAGTGGGATTGGCTACGGGTGAACACCATTGTGTTGCCTCTATACAAAGTGCGTAGATGCTTTCTAAAAAAAAAAAACCCTAAAATTGAAATGAGTCAGATGGGGCCCAAAATTGGGGTGCGCATCCTTATTACAATAGACAAGCCAAAAATGAAGTTTCAAGTCCTAACTCTAAATACATTAGGAGATATTAACCTTCGAACAGCTCAAAAAGCGTAAAAAATTAGGTTATCAAATTTAAAACCTAATTTCGGGGCACTAGATGATGGAATTTGGCCTCGAAAACTGACTTTTTTGGACAAGTAAAATTCTATGAAATCATATTTGTTTAAAATTATCCCAACTAACTCCCTGTAAAATTTCACGTCAAACGGAGCTACGGTTGAGAAGTTATGGCCTCAGCAAGATGCACTGAAATTTAGGAAAAAATATAAGATTTCCCATAATTTGTTGGATGATCCTACATCACTTATGGGCACCTTTAGGGTGCTTTTGGGTTGACCAAAGGGTTCATGGACACCTTTGGGGAATTCTGGAGTGACCAAGCGATTGCAGGAATCCTTGGAGCTTTTGGAGCGAGTGACAAAATGCGTAGATTTTTATCTTTTGTTTATGATTTTTTTTTTGTTACATTAAGCAGAAATGAACACACACATACACAAATGGTGATTATCTCTTTTAAAGATTAATGGTGTGTCCTAAACTGGTTTTAGTGCGTTTTGATGATTTTGTTTTGTTTTTGTAAGTTTTGTGACACGTTTAAATGCAAGATGAAGGCTCTTATGAATCCCATAAATGGTCACCCCTTCGATATACCATTGCCAGGCCAATATACCAACCTCTCTATATACCCGCCCTTACGAGAGGGAGACTATAGGTACATGAGAGCAGATGGTACGTGGTACATAGGCGATACGGAAGGGGGATTGTCCTGTTTATGACACCTACCATAGAAGACTTATCCTCGTGCATTGGGAATCACCCCAATGACACTCGATCAACTTTCATCAGGATTTACATCGAGCAACAGTGACAATCAGGGTAAATGAATGCAAATATCCAAGCCAACGTGGTGATGAAATCCACTATTGGTCTTGCTCAAGGGCTAGGGTTTTACGACCAACTCCTTGGTTTAAATAACCACGTGATGTGTGGGGTTCATTTTAATTTGCAAAAATTGAAACAGGCAAACAAAAAGGAAACTTTCCCTAAGCCATACAAAAACTGAAAATCAGAAAACAACAAATAGAAATTTGATAGAAGTTTTTTTTTTTTTTTTAAACCCCTACCTCTTCTCTGCCCAAAAGGATGTTTCTGATCTGCTACTCTCGAAAAATGCACAGAACTCTATTTGTTCCTAGGTGAAACGAATAACAAAACAGGATTCGTTCTAGGGTAAAACAAATGCCTATTCATCCCCGGGTGAGACAAATCCCAAACTCGTCATTGTCACCGAAGAAACGAATAACAGTCTAAGGATTGAAAAATAGGTACTTGTAATCAAAACAAGCAATTTTAGATCAAAAATTTAACCTAAAAAAAAAAACAGAGGACAGACGTCCCACCATGATCGCCACTGAAAACACGAGATTTCGAAAGAAAAACAATACTAAGATGCAATACAAACAAAGCTAACTGGATGCATGAAATACAACGAATGTAATCGAATCAACACCAAACGTAAAAGGGGAAAGCAGGAGCACAACCCTTTTTATTAATATGATTCCAGATTCGGTTACAATCCATCTCCTCCCCTTCCCGGGGCTAGGAGCGTTAGCATGTTTTAGTTACAATCGTCTTTAGTAGTTCTCCTTCCGCGTGCCCACATGTAAAATGGGCGGGCCAAAGTGTTGTCGTCGCTTGTGTTGAAGAGTCCTCGATCCTTGCCGCTTCTCCTACGTTCAAAGAAACAACAAAGAAAGAGTTAGTAGCACCTGTGTTAAAATGAAGCATTCGTGAGAGTGAAATGAAATAAAACCTACATGTTGATATGCTTGCAATCAAAATCTCGAAGTCATTATGCAAAAGAAATAAAAACAGAACGGTAAGCTTTGTCGACAAATTGATAGATCCATGGATCCGGATTCACGTTCTCCATAAACACCCAATGACCTCCCTTGCAGAAGAGATCACGGATGCGGTAGAAGTGAATCGAAGGCAGAGCGTCTGGTGATAAACGGGCAGGGCTTCGCTGCTCCAAACGTTTCTTCCTTCTTTTTTTCCCCTTTTTTTTTTTTTGGTGAGAGAACTCTGTAATTTATAGAATTCCCAGGGTGCAGTTGTTATGGGCATGCAAGGATGCCAGTTGGTGTTCATGCTAGTGCGTGATGGGGGAAATTCTTCCTGTCTGGCCTGCCCATGCTTGTCTGCATGACAGTTCGTTGGTTGTCCACTCGCGCGCATGCGAGGTAGGGAGCCGTAATTGACTGACTTCCACTACCATTTGTCTAATGTCCCTTTTCAATTGTTTAATGTCCACTTTCGTTTGTCTAGTGTCCCTTTTCAATTGTTTAATGTCCACTTTCATTTGTTTAAAGTCCACCTTTATTTGTTTAAAGTCCACTTTTACTTGCTTAAAGTCCACCTTTATTTGTTTAAAGTCCACATTTAATTGTTTAATGTTCACCCAGGCGCAAATGCGGGAGTTTGTCGCGATATCGCGACAAACGAAAGAAACCATGGCGCAAAGGCGAAATGGTCATGATATTGCGACGTCGTGATATCGCGATGAACGAACGAAACCATGGCGCAAAGGTGAAATGGTCGTGATATCGCGATATCACGATAAGCGAATGAAACCATGGCGCAAAGGCGGAATGGTCGCGATATCGCGACAAGCGAACGAAACCATGGCGTAAAGGCAGAATGGTCACGATATCACGACAAGCGAACGAAACCATGGCGTAAAGGCGGAATGGTCATGATATCACGATGTCGTGATATTGCGACAAGCGAACGAAACCATGACGCAAAGGCAGAATGGTCACGATATCACGACAAGTGAATGAAACCATGGCGCAAAAGCGGAATGGTCGCGATATCGCAACAAGCGAACAAAACCATGGTGCAAAGGCAAAATGGTTGCGATATCGTGACAAGCGAATGAAACCATGGCGCAAAAGTGAAATGGACAAGCGATATCGCGACAAGCGAACGAAACCATGGCGCAAAGGTAGAATGGTCGCGATATCGCGACGTCGCGATATCGTGACAAGCAAACGAAACCATGGCGCAAAGGCGGAATGGTCACGATATCGCGACATAAACAAAAGAAAGGAGGCCGAAGGTGGATTTGAAGCAGAATGTCTGGAGGTGCCAAATTACTTTATGACCTTCCAAAACTGCTGTGTAAGTGGCTAGGACCACTGTTTGACCTCTGAGGGCTGCCCTGAAGGCTGTGTGTGTCAATGCGATCAGTGTTTGTAGTCACATAATCATATTGGTGCTGTTTTGGTGTCTACACGTATTCCTATTATTGATGATTTGTTGGATTAATTGCATGGTGCAATTATTTTTACCAAGCTAAAATTGCATTTTAGGTTTTGTCAACTTAGGCTTAAAGAGGATGATATTCAAAAAATCACTTCTATACTCATGAGGATCATATGAGTTTTTGGTTATGCCTTTTGTTCTTATAAATACACTTCTACTTTCTAAAGTTTAGTGAATTTTGTCTATTGTCCTCTCCTTCACAAACTTGTATCAATATTTTTGATGATATCCTACTCTATAGTTAGTCTTAGGAAGCCCATATGCATCATGTCAAACATATTATTTAAATTTTGGATCCAAAACAATTATATTGTATAAGGTCTAAATGTTCCTTTGGTGTGTCTAGAGTAGCATATATTGGTCAAATAGTGTTTGATGAAGGTGTCACGGTGGATTATAATAAGATCAAGACCATTCAAGATTAGACAATGCTGAAATCTCTTAAGGATCTTAGGTTTTTTGGGTCTCAATGGTATTATAGGATATTTGTTAAGAATTATGAAAAAATTATAGCCCTTGATGGTTCTCACCAAGAAGGATGCCTTTGTTTGATCCAATGAAGCTATAAGAGTATTTAATGCATTGAATGAGACTATGCACACTGCTCCTATTTTAGTTGCTCCATACTTCAACACACCTTTTGTCATTGAAAGTGATGCTTCTAGAATAGGTATTAGTGTTGTTTTGATGTAGGAAGGTCATCCATTATCTTATGAAAACAAACAACTCTCTAATAAGAATTTTGGTTGTTCTACTTATGAGAACAAAATGTTAGTCATATTGCATGTAGCAAACAAATGGAATCCTTACATGCTAGGTCAGTATTTTATTATCAAAATTAATCATAATAGTATCAAGCACTTATTAAAACAACAATTATATTGTATAAAGCAAAATAAATGGTTGACCAAGATCTTGGGCTATGAATTCAAGATTTAATGGCATTCAAATCTTAAGACTATTCCTCCGATTCATGATGTTGAAGTTAGTAATATTTATAATCCATTATTCTATTGGTCTAAGAAGATTCAAATGAATAAGGACCACATTTATCTCATTTAGTCCTCCTGGTACGAGGACAACATCCTTAAGGAAACAAATGCTTCTTGTTTGGTAGGACATTTTGGATTTCTTAAAACTTATTAGTTGGTGAAGCAGTTTTTCTCTTGGAAAAGAAAGTCAGTTGATGTTAAACTATTTGTGATAAAATGTGAAGTGTGTTAGAGGATTAAGGATAAAATAATAAATTCTCCATGATTATCATAGCCCACTCCCATTCCAGATCACTGGTGGGAACAATTCTCCATGGATTTTATTGAAATTCTTCCTAGTTAGAAGGTAAAACAATGACTTTGTTGGGTGGATCACCTCTCCAAGTATGTTTGTTTCTATACCTTACAACATCCATTCACAACCAACAATATGGCCAAGGTATTCCTTGATTCTATTTTAAAACTACATGGTATGCCCAAGTATATTATATATGATCATGATCTTATTTTCAATAACAACTTTTGAAATGATTTGTTTACTCTTAGTGGCACTCAATCTAATATAAGCTCTTCTTATTACCCTCGCTTGGATGACCAAAAAACAACTGTGAACAAGTACCTCAATACATATTTGAGATGGTTTGGCGAAGATAAAAAATATTAGTGGGTTAAATGACTTTTGTTAGCATAATGGTGGGATAACACTTTCCATTGAGATGTCCCCATTTGAGGTGTTATATGGGTAAAAATCCTCATCCTTGGTAGATTATCGTATGGATTCTTTGTGTGTTTCTCGATTGGAAGATTTTCTCCAACAACATTAAACTATCCTCCAAATCCTCAAGGATAATATTTGTCAGTCCCAAAACCATATAAAGCAACAACAATATTTACATCACTCTAAATGACGCTTTGAGATGGATGATATTGTTTTTTTGTAGCTTCAACCATATAAACAACTTTCTTTAGCCAAAATACTACACCTAAAATCCATGGTCCATATAAGGGGATTCACCAAATAGAGGATTTGGCATAATAGTTTGAGCTTCCCTCTACCTCCAAAATACACCTTATTTTTCATATTTCTTGCCTTAAGTAGGTCCTTGGTCAAAAGGTATAGTCTCAAATAGAACTTCTATAGTTGAATGAAGAAGTATGGGTAGACATGAAGTCAAAAGCAATGTTACAATTGTGGGCCTATTTTTCTATATTATTAGGTGTATAAACTACTCATAAATTAGTAGGATCTTCCTAAAGAAGATGTGATATGGTAATCAGTTATCATTCTCTAGAAATTTCTAGCTTTATAACTTTGAGGACAAATGTTTTTGAGGGGGAATCCATGTAAAGGTCCCAATGTGACCATGTTGACTAACTTTATTTTTATTGGCTTAGGACCTTAGGTTAGAATAGCCAACCTTTGAGTATCGAGATTAAATTTTGTTACTTTTTTAGACTATGAATAGGAAGGACATGTTCTAGTTGGATCATCATGCATCCTTTTAAATTATATTGCCCTTGGTATGCATAAGAAGCTTTTACCTCTCTAGGTGGCTAAGATACTTTTCTCTATTTGAGAGGATTGGATTGTTTTGGGGATTTGGAATCTAGATTTGTGATATTTTATTGGATTTGTTGTTTCAAAATTTTAGTTTATCATAAGTATTCAGATGTATGTTGTTTTAGATGCTATTATTTTGAACTTATTATTGTAATTAGTATTTTTTGGAAGTTGTTACATTATACTGAAAGCAAACTATAGAGCAATATGGAAGAGATTGAGGTCTTAGATAAATGCATAGCAATGGTCCATAGACTTTATAAACAAGTGCAAGCCATGCAAACATGACTATCAAAATGCTTTGGAAGTGACATAAGTATGAAAAAGGGATGTCCTTCTAGCCCACCTTAGTTGTCTTGCACACAAAAAAATTAGAAACATGGATTAAAAAGAGTGGAGGAGGAGGTGTACACTTAGCTAGTTATGTAGTAAAACTTCTCCTATATGTTGATAATCTCATCTAAATTGTGAAAATAATTGAAAGCCTAAAAGACTACCTAAAAGCTTTATAGTTGTGTTTGTAAAAAGGTGGGAATGGAATTAAATATTGGCAAAACCAAAACCATGATGTTCTCCCTCATAAATCAAGGGGACAACTAGACCTATAGCTTAATGGAAAGAATATAGAATATGCGATAAAATACAAATATCTCAGATTAAAATTTCAAAATAAGCTTAATTAAGAGACATTTATAACGAAAATGTTACAAGGTGGTTGGAGGTCACTTTATTCACTATAAACACATGCAAAAAGTAGTTGTGGGATTGGATAATTATGAAAGTGTTATGTGGAATATCACCATATCGGTGGTGATTTATGGTTGTGAGGTTTCGGTTAGTGGTCCATTAAAATTGAAATGGAGACGAATTGAGAGAATTTAAAAATGTTTAATAATTAAAAATATTAGAATCAAGGCATTAGTCCCATATAAAATCCTACTATCAAAGACATCTACATTCCCTATAGAACTAACAACGAGCTAACTAATATCATATTTAAAGAAATTAACAAGTTTAACAAATGATAGATGGCTCAATGGAGGAGAAATTAAACAAGAGAAATAAAAATGGATGAAACTAAGAGACTAGTGGATGAAAATATGGGACATCAATCTACACAAATGTTTAAACAATAAGCAAGAGATAAAAAAGCATGTGAGAAAAATTTGAGTACATATGTAAATAGTAGAACCAAAAAGAAAAAACTCTACTACTTTATTGAATTTATTCCCACTTATGAACACCAATAAAAGGTGTACATAGGAATAAAGTTGAGATAAAAGGCAAAAATACTCATAACAATGTTCAGGACTATAACTCATAATTTCCTAGGTATAAAATAAAAAGATTAACAACATTCAAAGAAGAATAGGAAAAAAGTACGTATGTATTTTATACATTAATATTGCAAAGATCCACTTTATAAAAGGTATAAAGAATAAAGTATTTAATGTTTGTGAGGTCATAGGCCATATAAAATGGATGTTGTTTATTTAATGTATGATTATCTGCAATCACATTTCGGTTATTAGAGCATGGTATACAACCTTTTTTTCCTTGATTTTTTTAATAATTTTATATTAAGCAAATATGAAATTACATTCTTTAGATGCCTCTTTGGCATTTCTTCAAAGCTTCAATAATGACCTAAAAATTAGGTCGCTTATACATCATAACTAGCTATCTTTATTAGGCTAAGTTCTATCCTTAGACACCTTCCCAATTTGTCAACCAATATCTTTTAAATCACTAACTTTTGAGTTTTTTGAAAAAATTGCTTTAACTAGAGTGAATTAATCCCCCTAGATAGAGATATGGACCAACTACAATGCATTGCCCTCATTGAATTCCTGTACTAAGCACGTACCTGGTTCAATATGAAGTGCCTCCTTTGAGATTTCATCTGCTTCCTTATTTAGTTCTCTATAAATATGCCAAAAAGTAAAAGCTTCACTTCAATCCACAACTTCTTTTATTTGAGAGAAGATGGGTTGTAGAATCATGTTTTCCATCTTAAAAACACCAAGCATCCAGTTTATTACCACTTGTGAGTCTCCATAAATTTGGATTTTTGTATTCCTTTTGATTCTGCCAATTGAACCAACAATTTGAGTGCCATAATTTCAGCATAATTATTAGAACCTTCTCCTAGTCCAGCCTTGAATTTGAAATAATGAGAGTAAAAAATATATAGTAATCCTCCTGCTCCACAAACTCTAGGGACCCCCTATCTAGCCCCATCGAAAAAGCCCCAAGCCCCTGATTTATCGATCTTTGGAGGGATGATTTGTTTGTTTACCTTTGTTGTTGCCAAAACCTTACAATTATTGAAACTTTTAATGATTTGGGAGGAGACCTACCAAGTAGGCTTCTCCTAATCCTAAAAAATTCTTGCGTTCCTAGATAACCATACTCCCCATGACACAAACAACATGAGAGCTATAAAACCTTTGTATGACCTATTTTCAAACCAAAATTTTAAGCACTCTCCTAAGGAATCTTCTTGCCATCCTATAGGAAGCTTTAACTATGCTATAACCTCCCTCCAAACATGTCTAGTAAAGGAGCAAGCTACCAATAAATGATCAATTGTTTCATTGTTTGACTTACATAAATGGCACCTTCTTGGACCATTCCAATTCTTCTTTTGTAATACCTCCCATGTCAAAACCTTATTTTTCATGGCAAGCCATAGGAACAATCTTATCTTCAATGGGGCTTTCTACTTCTAGAGTGTCTTCCACCACCATGTTGGATCATCATTGCTATCTTCCAATAGAGTCTTATACCCCAACTTTGGAGTGTACTCCCCCATAGCTCCATTCTTTGTCCAGACCAATTGATCAATTTCCTCTCACAACTTGATATGTCCAGCTTTAAGTCTCCCCACATATTCTTCCCACTGGTGTGCCTCTTGGCCCTGAAGCCCTAACACTATTGCTTCCTTCCATCCCTAACTCTAATTTGTAGAATATTATGGGTCAACTGCTTGGGCGAGAGTTCCAATCCCCTGAGCTCTTAGGGTTTGAATTACATTATTTGGCAGTCTATGCATATCACCACAACCAATCCAAGGGTCTAAGCCTAGTCTTATCCTTGAACCATCCCCTATTTTCCAAGCAAGCCAATCACCTACAATATAAAAGGCTTGAATCATTGCCTTCCAACATATTGAAACATTATGGGTTTGCTTCATTGGGGCCCTTATCCACTCCTCAACTATGAGTGGCTCTAAATACTTTTCATGTATGATCTTATTCCATAAGCCTTCCTTTGATATTATCTTCCAAACACACTTGGTTACTAGAGCCTTGCTAAATAGGAAGATGTTCTTAAGTCCCCATCCTCCATTTTCCTTGGGCTTGGCTAAGGATTGCCATTTAACCAAGGGAATACCTTCCCTTTCCCTTTTCCCTATCCATAAAAACTTATAGCTTAACTATCTAATTTTATCCAAAACTCCTTTTGGTATATGAGCCAAATATTTCCAATATACTGGTATTGCCTCCAACACAAACTTGACCAAAGTCAATCTTCCCCCCCAAAGAGAGCCATTTGTTGCACCATATATTAATTCTTCCTTCCACCTTCTTTATCAACCAATTCCAGTCTTGTTTAGTGTAGTCATTGGGTTTAAAAAAGAACCCTAGATATTTAAACCCCTCTTGAAGATCAAATCTGTTAAAGGGGAAAAGTTGACCTATTAATATGGTATGATCTTGATCCACATGGTTAAAAGAGATGCTTGACTTTTGTGCATTAATATGCATACCTGTTTCCAGACAAAAAAGATCTAAAGATTGTTTTAACTTCTCTACAACTCTTATTGTTCCATCTATGAAAAGGAGAACATCATCTACAAAAAGTAGATGGGTGACTTCCATTGTTCTACCTATTCTAATTCCCTTTACTGCTCCTACCCTCTTGGCTTCTAAAATGCACCTACTTAATCCCTCAACTACCAAAAGAAATAATAATGGTGACAAGGGGTAACCTTGTCTTATCCCCCGAGAAGCTTTGAAGAACTGAGAGGCTGACCCATTAACCAAAACTACAAAAGAAATATAACAAAGACATCCCATAATCCAGTTCACCATCTGCACATAGAACCCAATATGAGTAAGTATCATTCTTAAATATAGCCAGTTTACTCTATCAAAAGCCTTGGAGAGATCCAACTTCATCACCATTGCTGGTAGTTTCTTTGATTTTATGGTATGAAGACTTTCTTAAGCAACACCAATTGCTTCATGAATCTATCTACCATGTAGGAAACCAAATTGCTCAATAGATATAGAAGCAGAGAGGAACCTTTTAATTCTTGATGCAATTAATTTTGCTATGATTTTGTACACATAATTACACAAAGAAATGGGCCTAAAATCATCAAAGGAAGAAGGATTGTCCTTTTTTGGAATAAGAGCAATGAAGGTAGAGTTGAAGACTACATTTACCCTTCCTGTTTGCCTAGACTCCTCCACAACCTTGAGTAGGTTAGACTCCAAAAGGTCATAGAGCTTGAGAAAGAATTCCACAGTCCACCCGTCAGGTCCTGGACTCTTATCTTTTTGGAAGGAGGTTAAAACAACTTTGAGCTCCTCCTTTGAGACTTCCTTAATCAACTCACCATTGGCTTCCTCATCTATAAATATGGGAAAGAGAGAAGCTATTCTAACTATTTCAGCTATATTAACTTGACCAAGATCCTTGTATAGTTGACCAAAATGCCTTACTCCCATGTCTACTATTCCTTTAAAGGAGGAGAATTTACTTCCATCTTGTCCTTGTAGCTCCCAAATTGTATTTTGTTGTTTTGATTTACAAAGCTATGAAAAATTTAGTGTTCTCATCCCCATTTGCAATCTAGAGTGCTCTACTTTTAAGTGTCCGTCGTGCTTCTCTCTCTTGCCAACAATCTTCTCTTCTCTTGTTCCAAACTTTAATACTTACACCTTATTTTCTCATCTAATTCTTTTTCAAAATCATTTGCTAGAAACACTGCAAGCTCCTCCTCAATCTCCCTCAGTTTCTTTTTATAGACCCCCTAAACCATTGCTGCCTTAACCCTTTTTAGATTTTACAAATTAAATACTAAAAGATTCTCTTAAACTAAGATCAAACTTCACCCATTTTGATTTGACTATAGTTATAAACTTTACTACCTCTACACGATTAAAACCTTAAATATTTATTGAAAGTTTCAAATTAGAGTTATAAACCTACTACCTTTACATGATTAGAACCTTAATCTTTATTGAGAGTTAAAAAAAAAATATATATACATATATATAGAGGGTTCTGAAAGGTTGTCCTTTCCTTTTTACATCAACTTAGTCATATCAAATAATATAGCTTATTTGGTACTACTTAAATTTAAACCTTAGTATAAGCTACATCACCCACATATCTTGACCTTTGAACCAATGGACCACTGACTTTTAAAAAACCATATTAAAAAAAATACATAATAATTTCATAGGAAAAACACCAGTTATAACCCTTCTCAAAAAAGACTATTTAACCTTAAAATATCTTATTTTATGTAGTAATACAAGTCTAATAATAACGATGCCATAGAATTTTTTGTTGCCATATTTTATTATGTTTAGAGGCGTTCCTACAATGGTAGACAAGGGTAGGAGGCAAAGAGGTCATACATGTCATGCCGTAAACAATTTGTTTTTATTAAAAAAACTGACATTAACCCCAAAAAAAAAAAAAAAAAAAAAAAAAAAAAAATTTAACAGTTCACTAACCAACTAAATATTTAAATAGTAGGCGCCTATCTTGGAGATCACACCCCAAAAAATGAGATAGGCATACGTTTTTAAATATATACCTTTTATATCTAAACTAGTTTAATACTACAATCTTATAATAATGGTCCCATAAACTGTCTATAATTAAAATCATTTATTCGTTCATTTCCCCTTATATTTTTCGAGGGATAATAAGGAAATGGTGAAAGTTAAAAATTTGGAGCCGGCGCGTGTCGGTAAAACCCACACAAACCCACTCCCCACTCGGGTTTTAGATATTTGTGCCCTTTGCATGGGTATATTGCTATTTCCGTAACACCTCACCACACGATACCCAAAGTTTTCTTTTAAACTAAAGTTAAATTTAACCACGGGGTGCACCCTCGGTTTGAAGAAGTTGACCATCTGAAGTTAACCATACAAATATCCTCCTTTCCTTAGGGTTTGATATATCTGTGCGAGGAGAGGAGAGAGGCCATCGCGACCTTTCTGTTCTCTATCGCTCTGTAAATTTGGAGCTCAGATCTTTTAGTTTTAGGCCATTCGAAAATATTTGCAGTGGAGGGACAAGGTTCGCGTGATTACACCGTTTTTTCTGGGGGCGGGGTGTTGTTAGTGGTTTCTTCTGTTTTTTCTGAAATTCAGCCATATTATTGATCTTTATTTCGGCTTTTGGAAGCGCCTTTGGACCAACCTAGAAGATATAATTTTTTTTGTTTGGATCTTCTGTTGGTTAAATCGGAGAAGCGTTTGCAGGTATTTTGTTGTTTTGATATCCTTTCATTGTTGGATTAGGGTTTTGAGTTGTCAGATCTAAAAATTTAGAAGTTCAAATTCCTCAAATTTTAAATTCTGAGGGATGTAAGAAATGTTTTTTCCTTCCTTTTCCATACAGGTTTTAGGGTTTACTTTTTTTTTTTCTTTCTTCCTTCCAATTTGTTGAGGGTTTGGAAGACAATGGTGGCGGCAGCAGTTGTCGGGACGGGGCCTCGGTACGCCCCTCACGATCCCACGCTTCCGCAGCCGTGGAGAGCGCTTGTGGACGGGAGTACTGGATATTTGTATTATTGGAATCCTGAGAGTAATGTAACGCAGTATGAGAAACCAGTGCCAGTCGTGCAAGCGCCGCCTCCCCTTCCGCCGGGGCCTCCCCCGACCGTCGTAACGCCCAACATGACTCCTGCAGCAACCCCAACTACAACTTCAACAGTCACGGGGCCTGCGCGTTCTATGCAACATCAGCAACATCAACAACAGGTAACCGAGGCGAATGGACGACACCTAGATGGCAATTCAAATGGTATGACCTTGACTAGCCAACACAAGATTTCAATCATTCCTCTAATCAGAAATCAACAGCAGGTATGCAATGCACAATCAGTAATTTTTTAGGGTTTGATTTTACTTTGAAACTAGAACTTCTCTTGTAGGTTTGTTTTAATGTTTTAGTTGAAACTCTCGGTCCTGCTTATAATACGTTTTGTTATAAGGCTTTTTATTTTTAATTGCTTTTTTAAAAACAGGAAAACGAATTTACTCTTTTAGTGTCGTTGTCAAACTAGGTTACGTTGAGTTCTCAGAGTCTCTGTGAAAGCCTATACTTATTGCAAACGGGAGACATTTACGTTTTGTTGAATGTATATTTTTGATTTTTATAACTTTGTATTCTTCTAAGAATGTGCGTATACGTTGTTTCCATTTGTGTACCTCCGTTTAACAAAGTTTGAATGCCTCAAAAAGGTGCCATACTGTCATAGTCACATTCTATCCCAGTTGGAATTAAACCTCGGTGAATTTCAAAAATTTTCCGTATCCTCCAGTGAAATATGGTTTCGTTTCGTCCGCAATACAGTTCCTCGTGGTCTTAGTGGCAAAATTCCAGATAGAATTACTATGCCTAATTAAGTAGAAATAAGCAAAAGGTATGCCTTTCAAGTTAGGGTTGCCTAAGTACAGATACTTAATTTTGCATTTAATAAGATAATATGGTCATATGAATGTTTTTTTTTTCAATAAGTTTACACAGGTTATAGAGTCATATGAATGTTTTTTTTTTCAATAAGTTTACACAGGTTATAGAGTCATATGAATGTTCTTACTTGAGAACATTATAATTTTGCCTCCCATAAGATAATATAAAAGCAGGTTATTTCAATGCATTATAATGGCCATTGCAGCATTTGATAGTATTTGCCTTACAATCTAACTTTACAAGTAGATTATTTAAAAATAACCAATGTGTCGACAAGGGGACAAGGGGTGTTCAGGCCTAGACCTTTTGTATAAGTAGCAATTTCTTTTTTTTATTCATTTGGTGTTTCGTTACCCGTCTGCTTGCCATTGCATCGCTAATGTGGTAGATTGACTTGTTGCAGGGGATTGGCAGAGTGCACTCTTCACATGCACAGATTGGAATTCTGAATAGCTCTAATGTAGCTATGAGTTCAGGTCCGGGTCAGATAAACAACGCCTACAAATATGGTCAAGTTGGACCCAATTATGGGGTTCCAAATCTCAAGCCAACTCCAGGAATGCTCATGTCTACGGGGCCTCCAAGTTCAACTGCTGTAGATGCTTATCGGCTCGAGCACGAAGTTACTGCAGTGGTATGCAGAAACTCGTAGATTTTTGTTTCCAAATATCCATTAGGGTTGACACTGGCATATTTTGAGGTTCAATTTTGTGTGGGTGTCTGTGAAGATCATATTAATGAGCAATATTTTGTGGATCAAGCTCGGTCCTATGTGTTGATTGGTTTGGGGCCCGCTATCGAAGACTACAATAGAGATTTGATTATGAGTTTTCCATCGAATTCATAGGCTTCTTTTTTAAATTCTGTTTCAGCTATGGTTTTCTCTATCTGCCATGGACTATGATTGCATGGCTATTCACTGGCATAACTATTTTTAGATTTTAATAAATAAATTGAATACTATATTAACTGGCCACCGTATGTGCCAACTACCTTTTTGGCCTGTTGATTGTGCTTTGTATGGTTTTCTAACTGCACTCTACCTGCCTACTAATATTCAGGGTGACAATGTTCCTCCACCATTTATGACATTTGACCAAGCTGGATTGCCACCGGAACTTTTGCGAGAGGTATATGCATCTATTGCTTATAATTTCAATGTAGTTCTACATGGTATAATTAAAAGGAATGATCTAATTTAAAGTTGCAGCTGTTCTCTTCTTCAATTCTTGTTAGTAGTAGCAGATTTCTTTGTGTAATACGTAGTTGTTAGCTGTTTATTGGGATAGCATCCCAAGACATGTGTGGATAAACTCACTTGTCTGTTATCCCGTGTACTTGTGGCAGGTGCGATATTTGCTCCAGAAAGGAGCATATGTCGTACGCTGTACTGCTGTACAACAAAACCACAGCTCTCTGCTCTCCTGTGGGGGCTTCTTGTAGTTGGGGCCTGTTTGGTCGGGGATCGCTGTCTGAGGATGGCTCTCAAGTCACATGATGGGGTCAGGGCTGCCAATTTTTTGGGTCAGCCATTTATCTTGAGAAGCCCAAAATCTCAGCTTCTGGTTGCTTAAACTAGCAATCATGCATGCTGAGGATGCTTCTTGTAGTTCTATTTTACTGAATTATTCGGACTAGTGATGGTTAACTGATCTATGAGAACGTATTTAGTCTCTAGGCGCTATTTTGTAATTATTTATTCTGTTGGACTGCAGTTGCAAAACGCAGGCTTTGCGTCTCCTACTCCAATTCAGGCACAATCCTGGCCTGTTGCTTTACAGAACAGGGACATTGTAGCTATTGCAAAGACAGGTTCTGGGAAAACATTAGGTTATCTTTTGCCTTCGTTTATTCACCTTAGGCGTCATCCCAATAATTCACAGATGGGGCCAACAGTGCTTGTTTTGGCACCAACACGAGAGCTTGCAACTCAAATACAAGATGAAGCTGTAAAGTTTGGCAGATCATCTAGGATTTCATGCACGGTTTGTTAATCATCTCTCAAGCTTATTGGATTTCTATAAGTATGTATATTAGCATTTTTATTTGGACAAGACTAATCTCCTAATGTTGCACCATTTGTAGTGTTTATACGGAGGAGCACCAAAGCCTCCACAGCTGAGGGAATTGGAACGAGGTGCAGATATCGTCATTGCTACTCCCGGGAGACTGAATGACATTTTAGAAATGAAAAGAGTCAGCTTGAGGCAGGTTTCATTTTTAATACTCGATGAAGCTGATCGCATGCTCGATATGGGTTTTGAGCCACAGATTAGAAAAATAGTTAACGAAATTCCCCGTCAAAGGCAAACCTTAATGTATACTGCAACTTGGCCAAAGGAGGTGCGGAAGATAGCGGGTGATTTGTTGATTAATCCTGTCCAGGTTACTATAGGAGATGTGAATGAACTCTCTGCAAATAAAGCCATCACACAGGTGCGCCCTTTATGTAGTGTCCTCTACTGTGAATTTGGTGTTGGGCAGTTGCTTGTTCATTAAGAATGACCTATCATATTCGACTTTAAAAATGAAATTTAAGTTGCCTTAATTTATTTTTATTAAACAAATTTGAATTGAACTTTTTTGTGGGGCAGTATGTTGAAGTAGTTCCACCAATGGAAAAGCAAAGAAGATTGGAACAGATTCTTCGTGGACAAGATCCAGGCTCGAAAATCATAATATTCTGTTCAACTAAAAGGATGTGTGACCAACTTGCCCGCAGCCTTGCTCGTCAATTTGGAGCTGCTGCTATCCATGGGGACAAATCTCAAGGGGAGAGAGATTGGGTTTTAGCTCAGTTCAAAACAGGGAAGTCCCCTGTCTTAGTCGCGACAGATGTGGCAGCAAGAGGACTTGACATAAAAGACATAAGGTGTGTGGTATTTAAGTAATTGTAGAGCTGTTGTTGGATTTTTGCTTAAATTTTATTCGTGTATAGGATGTTAAAATTACCTCCTGCAGGGTGGTTGGATTTGTGCTTAAATTTTATTGAGGTGTTGGTTTTTAAAATTGCCTCGTGGCAGGGTCGTGATAAACTTTGATTTTCCTACTGGAGTTGAAGATTACGTCCATAGAATAGGGAGAACTGGCAGAGCTGGTGCGACGGGATTAGCACATACATTTTTTTCTGATCAGGATGGTAAACATGCTCCTGAGCTAATTAAGGTTCTGGAAGGTGCAAATCAGAAAGTTCCTTCAGAATTGAGAGAGATTGCTGCTCGTTCTGGAAGTTTGTTCAAAGGCCGTGGTGGGAGATGGGATTATGGAGGACGGGGTGGTAGGGATGCAGGCCGGGGTTTTGGTGGTAACCGTGGTGAACCTTATAGTGGTGGTCGTGGGGATTCCTATGGTGGGAGAGGAGGATGGGGGACTTCTGGAGGTAGGTTTGACAAAAATGAAAGAGGTGGGTACGGAGGTCGAGGTAGGTATGAGAAGGATACGCGAGATAGGTATGATGGTAGTCGTGATGGTTTAGACACGGATTATCATGATAGGCATGATAAGGGACGGCATGATAAATATTCGGGTGACAGAGAGAAGGGCCGTGACGGTTCTAGAAGAGTTGAAGATCGGGACAGAGGTCGGAGTTACAGTCGAAGCTATAGCAGAAGCCCAAGTAGAAGCAGGGCGCGTAACTATAGTCGAAGTCGCAGTCGGAGTCGCAGTCGTAGTCGCAGTCTTGACAGATACAATGACAGGGTCAATAGTTATAGAAGTGGTCCACCGGAGAAGGCTCTAGGGAATTCACAATGGGGACCGAACTCTCCAGCTTCAAAGAAAAATGGATCTCTTGAACGATCCTTTGAATAGCAGAGATGTTTATGTAGCAGGCAGCATATTTTGATAGCTGTGCCTTCACGGTCGCCATTTTGATAGCTGTAACTTTACGGTCACAATATTGTGCCTGGGAAACTGTACTTTGTTATGTTGTTTTTGTAGTTAGAAAGCTTCTCTGATATTCATGCAATTGCCAGATTTTTGTATTTGCACCTGCGTTCGTAAATTTATTTGATGATGACCCTTGCACTCTGAAATGTTCACCTCTGTTTCTGTTAAAATATTTTGTAGTGATACTTCTCATGTGATTAAGCGTGTGACTGGCTATATAACCATTCTGTTTGATCTCAGGTCCTTCAGTTTGATTATTATAGTGTAAGTTTACTTATTTTTAATTGATTATATGGTAATGGTATTGGAATTGGAACTGGAAACTGGAACGAACGACGCTATCCAAATTTCTTCATGATCACAGAGCTGTATTACATAACAGTTATATAACCATTTTGCTTGATCTCAGGTCCTTTTGTTTGATTACTATAGTATAAGTTTACTTATTTTTAATTTGATTATATGGTGTATTGGAATTGGAACTGGAACTGGAACGAAGACTGGAACGAACGACGCTATCCAAATTTCTTCATGATCACAGAGCTGTATTACATAACCAGCTATATGACCATTTTGCTTGATCTCAGGTCCTTTTGTTTGATTAATATATTATAAGTTTACTTATTTTTAATTGATTATATGGTATTGGAATTGGAACTGGAACGAACGAAGCTATCCGAATTTCTTCATGATCACAGAGCTGTATTACATAACAGCTTGACAATTAATTTCATCATGATCACATAATACAGCTGCACAATTATGTAACTATTGTCGTGTCTGGCAAGATTTAAACCTGCATTTCTCCTAGGAAGAATTTAACAGGTTGAGCTTGTGTCTCATGTCTTTTTAAGGTTTAGAATAAGTTTTAAGCTTTTAAAGCTTTATCTACAATTTATCTATAAGCTTTGAGCCAACCTTGGTTTAAGATGTTCACTTTGTCTCTCTTTTAAAGCTTTATCTACAATTTATCTATAAGCTTTGAACCAACCTTGGTTTAAGATGTTCACTTTGTACCTCTTGTAAAATGTGTTTTGGCATTTTGTTCAAGTGAAAGTCTTTTTTGTAAGAGGTTGAGATGCATTGTACAAGCGGGTGTGTTTTTGCAGAGGTGCGATGTTGTGTTATTCCCCCCTGCTTTTACGGTTTGCTTTTTTTCTTAAAAAGGCTTCCTAAGAAATCAAGTGTACGATGGTCCTTGTCAACTGGAATTTTTTCCCTTTGTTGACCATATCATAAAATTAGAGTTTTGATAAGCAGCTAAATATTTTTTTAGGACTGTTGGCGGTCCATGGCATAAGCACTTTATATAGAAATGGATATGCTCTATAAGAAGAAATTACATTAGGTATAAATGAATCTCGTGGGAATAAAACACGTTATATAGAAATGGATATCAATTTATTGCGACCTATTTAATTATACCCTTTGTAAGAATAAAACACGTTATATAGAAATGGATATCAATTTAGTGCGACCTATTTAATTATACCCTTTGTAAGTTTTGGGTCTTAAGTAAAATATGTATGGATACTTTGTTGTCTTTTGGTTGATGATAATAATTATATTTTACTAAGGGGTCATAGAACTCAAAATGGAAATCACTTCACGGCAAAATTATAGAATTAGAGATTAGAGAAGGCAGAAAGAAGCTACAGCAGCTAGGAAGAGGGTGTCGTGATGACTAGGGGAAGGTAGGATAGGAATGATTCATGGGGGGCAGTAAATGAGTGATTTGTGTGCTATGTGCTCTGTTGAACTTTTGCTATAAGTTTTCGTCAGGTCAGAATAGCAAACCAAGCAATATGAGGAATACGTGAATAAGTAGAGAATAAATTTTAGAAGGAAACGGCACTAGAGAATAAATTTTAGAAGGAAACGGCACCATTACCTTGACAGTTCAATTCTATATTATATCTCGATACGAACGTAAAGGCCATATATGGAGAGCAATGCTAAACAGATGAGTTAGTTATTTTAGAATTGAAATCTGTTTCATTTAGGATTATAAACAGATGAGTTAGTTATTTTAGAATTGAAATATGTCTCATTTAGGATTATATAGTAGTAGTATTTGTGACAAATAGGAGCACAAATTGATAACCAAAATATTATGATTCAACATTAACATGACTTTAGAAAATGTCATAGCTAATATAGGTTACAAAATAGGAATAATAACAACTACTCCTGCATCTACGCTAACTAACACGCCATAGAAGGTAGAGTGTTAGGTTTAGGATTCTTAACCTAAGATATTTAGGAACTTACCATTAGATATTTGGAACAGTAAATATCTACATGGTAGAAAGTAGAAAAGTAAATACTAGTGGTAAAAAGTAACAAACTACTTTTTACCATGCGGTAAATAAAATCTACCTAATGTAGGAAATGGGGTAAATATCCCAAATGATGAAATATTACTCTAACATCCCCCCTTATTACATTATTTGGGTAATGTATACCTATCCTCCTATACAACAATATTTGGGTAAAGTATATAACTGTCCCAATATAGTGAAAAAGATGTCGATCTGCTGGTTCTTGCTCTGTCACAGTGCTCTGGCTGCTCCTAAGCAAAAAATGGGTCATTCCTCACTTTGTCTTCACACCAACGAATGTCCTTATAGTAATCTCATCATCCAACCGAATTGCATGGGTAACTAGCCACTGTAATCGCTAGGTGTAGTAGAATAGATCACTTCATACGAGGTTCATTCAGTTTACAATATGAGTTTGCAAAAGATAAGGTAGCTAAGGTGTCGGTCGTTGTCGAAAATGCACCCTTATAAGTTCCCCCCTTCTTGTTGCAAAACATGTTGTAATTAATTTCTGAAAGAAGTATGACTAAGGTGTCGGTCGCTGTCGAAAATGCACCCTTATAAGTCTTCTTCCCTTTTTACAAAAAATTGTGAAGAAAATAAAGTATATCCCCCTTAATTGCAAAATATGTGCAACTTAAGAAGCTTTGAGAAGGATGTTACAAATATTGCCTCCTAGGCAATTTTACACCAGAAAATTCCCTCCTTTTGTTTCAAGGACTTCAAACAATGAGAATTTGCTATTTATGAAGCCTAAAAAGAGGTACAATCACCCCTTTATTACAAGTACTTCAAACAAAAACTTATGCTATTTATGAAGCCTAAAAGAGGAGAGAGAGGAAATGGTGCTTTGCCCAAGGTGACAAATGTGTTTTCCCTCTACAATACTGTCTGAGCCATGAGCACTCTGTGTGCTCTCTTTGAACCAGATTCAGAATCAGAATGAGACACTTCACTAGAAACATGGCTTCTGTGGTGTGCCTTTGCCATTTTAGTTTTGCTTGTTTTGAAACCAACACTGAATGGTGTCATGGTTGTCATTTTTACAATTTGTGCAAAACTTTGTTTTCTAGGCAATTTTATCAAAAAAGTTCACCAAATCATCCTTCCTTATTGCAAGTTCTTCAAGCATGGTTGCTATTATGAAGTCTAAAAGAAAAGGTATATTTTTATGATGACTTCTGCTTTTCTGATTGCCTTTACAAGTTTTATCTCCCTCTTGTCAAAATCTGTGTTTGAAGGAAGAAAGGAATTATCCCCCCTTAGTGCAAAAGAATTGCCACTTTCAAGGTTCCTTTATTTTAAAAAACTTGTTCTTTCTTTCACTCTCAAGAGGTATTTAATGGCACCTGCCTGAAAACTCTCTTGAAGAGAGATAATCAGTTGGAGGAAATTAAGCCAAACAAATAAGAGATGAAAGATAATTCACTCAAAAAGATATTTAATGGCACCTGCCTAAAAATCCTCTTGAAGAGGGATAATCAGTTTGAGGAAATTAAGCCAAACAAATAGAGTGAATTAGGGGTTTTTGTTTGTAGGAGAGAATATCAAATGAATATTGGCTTTAAATCTGTGCAATGGTTAACACAAATTTATTAGTGAAATTTTGGGGTATGGAGAGTTCTTGATTCTATGACTTATAATTGCAAAAGAAATAATGCAATAATCAAACAAGAATGCCCACAAAATTCTTATCACCTAGGTGTCGGATGCAACCGAAAATGCACCTAATTTGCCAATGAAGGTGTCGAGTAAAATCGAAAATGCACCTTTTAATTTTTTGCAACAAAATATGAATGTGTGTTGTGCAAAAAAATTGATATATTTTTGTCTCCTCCTTGTCTTACAATTTTGCAAAAAATAGAATCACAAATGTGTCTTCTATCCCCCCTTAATTTTTACAAAATGAAGAAATCGAGCACTCCTTTCAAGACAAGTCGACACACGACCCGCGTTTGAAAGGCTTCCAGACCAGTCGACACACGACTTGGTTTATGTCTTCAACATTCAAAAAATAGGTTGAGCATTAGGATCAAAAGAGGTTCAAAATTCTTCTCAAGGTTACAACAAAAAATTTGCAATTTTATGTCTTATATCCCCTTTTTGAAGGAGAAAACAAAAGCAAATGTTTGGTTTTGTTGCAAAAAAAATGACCTTTGTCCT
Organism: Wollemia nobilis; assembly: GCA_028583015.1. Taxonomy (NCBI): domain Eukaryota; kingdom Viridiplantae; phylum Streptophyta; class Pinopsida; order Araucariales; family Araucariaceae; genus Wollemia; species Wollemia nobilis. The sequence continues at coordinate 28,077,996 of JAQPPZ010015824.1, read as the reverse complement.
TGCCCAATTTTTAAATATTTTGGTTTTGCAATAGAATATGGAGTTCCTATGTCTCTTTATCTCCAAAAAAAATGTTGAAGAAAACTATAGGACTTTGAGGAGGTATTGCAAAAAAAATGTTGAAGAAATTCTTTGTTTTGCAAAAAAAATACTTGATCTCTTTGTCTCTTTATCTCCAAGTTTTGAAGAAAACTAAAGAAATTGTATGGCTTTATTTTGCAAAATATTGTCTGGAGATAGCAAATGTCTAAGTTTTAATACTCAAAAAAAATATTTAATGATAAAAAATTTTATATAATAAAGGTTTTTGGAAAAAAAATCATCTAAAAACATGTAAAAATGATTTAATTTAGCCAAAATACACTAAATTATATAAAAATAATAAATATATATATTTTTTTAAAGCAAAAAATTAACCTTAGACATTATGAAAAATTGCACCTTTGATTCTTTGTCGCTCGCGAAGAAAAAAAATCGGCGTTGGGCTTCGATCGCAAGACCTAGCGCTGCCAAGGCGTTGGTCTTGGCCACTGCACTGTTGGGGCGGCTTTGAAAGCCATCCCGTAGTCACGGTAATTAAAGCCTAAGAGCCTTTTGAATAGGCTCTGTGGGATTAATCCCACAGGCATCCGACGATGGATGCTTTAGGCCTTTATAGGCCTAAGCACGTTCAATTGAACGCGTGATTGGCTTAGGCCAATCACTGCACTCCTTTGCCGTTGATGTCCTGCCACGCTGCTCCGTTTGTCCAACCAGATTTCACCACGTGTCATTCGATCCATGAAAAAACAAAATTTTCTACGCCACCGTGTCACCCAGCTGTCTCGCCCCTTCAACGTCTGTCGCCACGTGTCACCATGCGGTTGGCTCTCCCTCCAAGCATTAGTAGTCTGCCCTCGCCACGTGTCACCTCGATGTGGGTGCCACGTGTCGTGCTTAGTAGGTCTAGGGGTCCAGCGTCTGAGGTCTAGGTGGTCGTGAGGTGGCACTGTGCCACGTGTCCGATTCCGGGTCATCGATCGCGGTCTATCTGTTGAGAGGGCGCTCCTGCCCTCCTGGCTCGCCCAGTTGACGGCAGCCACGCGGGAACGTGAGGGCGCTCCTGCCCTCCACGCGATCCCGTTGGCTAGTTTGTGGGGGCGCAGGCCCGATTGGCCAACGTTGGCCACGGGAACGCAGGCCTGGCAGGTCTACGGCCTGTCAAGTCGTGGACCCTTGCGGTCGGGTCGGCGTCGATCGCAACCGATCGGTCTGTGTGTGATCGGTCGCTGTCGATCGACTAGATCCGCCTCAGATGAGGGGCCTGGCTGGTCGGTTTGACCTGGCCAGTATTGCTCCTCGGATGGGTGCGGATCGTGCCATATTTGCTCACCTGCCGAGGTGGGGTTTGGTGGCCAAATGTTGTCACCTGCTCTCCCTCCGGGCAGGCAAAAAAATATGGCTCTGATGCCAATGTGACAAATAGGAGCACAAATTGATAACCAAAATATTATGATTCAACATTAACATGACTTTAGAAAATGTCATAGCTAATATAGGTTACAAAATAGGAATAATAACAACTACTCCTGCATCTACGCTAACTAACACGCCATAGAAGGTAGAGTGTTAGGTTTAGGATTCTTAACCTAAGATATTTAGGAACTTACCATTAGATATTTGGAACAGTAAATATCTACATGGTAGAAAGTAGAAAAGTAAATACTAGTGGTAAAAAGTAACAAACTACTTTTTACCATGCGGTAAATAAAATCTACCTAATGTAGGAAATGGGGTAAATATCCCAAATGATGAAATATTACTCTAACAATATTATATTATTTTTAGCAATTATATATGTATAGTCGCTGATTATAAGATTTATATCTAGGTTTCTTTGAATGATATTTTTAAGATTTAGGTCTAGATTAAGACTTAGGTTTGAGTCTTAACCAGTTGACTTCATATCATTTATTAAAATATTAAAATTCTTTTATAAAAATTTAATCCTTAGTTTACTATATAAAACGTCCTAACCATTTCATGCCACCCAATATAAACACCATGGTCAATTTCATTTAAAATTTGAAGAGCACCTGTTGCAAACACTAAGGACAATTTTATTTTAAATTTAAGGACAATTTCACTTTAAATTTGAAGAGCACCTGCTGGATACACCATAGACGATTTCACTTCATATTTAATCCTTTAAGGCTAAAAATAAATTTTTAAAGGATCCGGGTGATTTGGTCTACTAGCAAGGATGCCACTTGCATTATCGGTGATGTGATCCAGGTTCAAAAGTATAACTAAAACAAAAAGATTTTTTTAAAGGAAAATTTGCAATAAATATTTAATCCTACAAGGCTAAATAACCATTTGAATGGATTTTTTAAAGGAAAATTGGCAATAAAAATATTTAATCCTACAAGGCTAAAGAACCATTTGAATGGATTTTTTTAAAGGAAATTTGACAATAAATATTTAATCCTGCAAGGCTAAAGAACATTTTGAATGAATTTCTTAAAAGAACATTTGCAATAAAAGAATGCTCTTTTTTTTTTTGGACAATAAGGGGTTGTATTTGGATCATTCACCCTTGATAAATTATAACTTTCTTAATCTCACTCTTCTTTTTTTATTTTCTGCATAATAAGGGGTTGTATTTGGGTCCTTCACCTTTGATAAATTATAACTCTCTTCTTTAGTGCTTGAGAGTTTACAAATATATACACTTCTCATCTTAATTGAGATGCTATAGGTAGAAATTTACATCATTTTACATAAAATGTTTGAATTTTTTATTTTTATTTTCTAGATCTTTTCAATTTTTTGTATGAATACAAATATTCCAGAATTCAGCATCCTTCTTGATATTTTTCTATAACAACGTTCACAATACCAGAAGTTCACCTCTACTATCTATGCATTGTATCTTAGTAGAGTAATATTTCCAAAACATTGCACTATCATAGTCTACTTTATGAAGCATTACTTTACGAAGCATTGCTAGTTTCCTTCCTCCACAAAAATTATAATAAGTAGTTTATATAAAAACACATTAATGTTATAAAATAAAACATATATTACCAATGGAAAACATTAAAGTAAATCTTAATCATTATTTGAATGCTAGTTTCCTTCCTCCACAAAATATATAATTAATAGTTTATATGAAAACACATTAATGTTATAAAATAAAGCATATATTACCAATGGAAAACATTAAAGTAAATATTAATCATTATTTGAATTAGGAAGTCACATTTTCTTGTCAGCTTCAGCTAAACTTACTACTTCCTCTAACCATGGAAAGGAGAATTTAACTTCACGATCCTCAAACTTACTACTTCCTCTAACCATGGAAAGGAGAATTTAACTTCACAATTCTCAATCAAAACCCCTCTATTGGCTAGCCTATCTGCACATTTGTTTCCTTCCCTTAATGTATGTGTAACATGATTTCTTCAAACTCTTCAGAGAAGATCTTGAATTTCCACAATTATCTCTTATATGTTCCATGAAGCCTTTGCTTTTCTCAAAATTGCATTTATTACTATGAGAGAATCACCTTCCATCCATACTCTGGAAAGGAGAATTTAACTTCACAATTCTCAATCAAAACCCCTCTATTGGCTAGCCTATCTGCAAATTTGTTTCCTTCCCTTAATGTATGTGTAACATGATTTATTCAAACTCTTTAGCAAGATCTTGAGTTTCCACAATTATCTCTTGTATGTTCCATGGAGCCTTTGCTTTCCTCAAAAGTGCATTTATTACTATGAGAGAATCACCTTCCATCCATACTCTATTCCTTTTCATTTGTTTGCATATTTTTAACCCTTCTAAAGTCGCCCAAGCTTCAACTTCAATATTTGTCTTAAATCCACTATTGAAAGCGTAATGAGACAAAATCTCTCCTCTATTATTTCTAATTATTCCTCTTCCTGCTGGTCTTGGATTTCCTTTAGATGCTCCATCAAAATTCAATTTAACCAACTCCACATCTGGTGGTTTCCACTTTATATTCTTTGCCTTCTTTTTGCTTCATGGTACCCAACATATCTTCCTTTTCATTACCTCTAAATTGCTTTCCTTTTCTTTAAATATTCTTCTATTCCTTTCTAGCCATACAATCCAAAGTATTGTATCTTTTAGTATATCCCATGTTGTTTGTAAAGCCTCACTTTTATAAGTGCTTTGCCATTTCTTCAACCATTCTTCAATTTTACTATTCATCACCATGCATTTACCAAACATATTAAGAATCCATTGCCATAGTTTCCAGACTATTGAGCAATGCCCCAAGAGATGGTCTATACTCTCCTTTTTAAAAAGAACACATTGAGAGGGACCATGAAAACCCCTTTTCATAAGGTTATCCTAGGATAAAATTCTTTTATGACCTACTAGCCAAATAAACATTTTGACTTTAAGAATGCTTGGGCTATCCCAAATATCTCTCCATATTCTAGTGATATTACTATTTTATTGGTGCTTTGCATTATATCCACTTCTTGTTGTGTATTATCCTGAGCTATTCAACTCCCAAATCAATTTATCCTTGGCTCCCCTCGGAATAATCACAGTTATTATCTTTCTACTCAATTGCCTACTAGCATCAATGTCTTGTATACTTGTAAAAAAAACTTCTTTCCATTTGTATCTTCCTTCCCGATCCTTGTACAAAATGTTTGAAACCCTATCATCATATTTGTCTTGAAGCAATATCATCCAAGGTTTTAAAATTGGATCTAAATTGAGTTGTTTTTTATCATACCAAGTATCCATCCAAATCAAAATTTGTTCTCTAGTTCCCATCACCCATCTTAAACCTTTAATCATTAGATCAATAGAATTTTAAAACCATTACAAAGAGCAAAACCATTTGGTAGAGAGAATGCAGTAAGTATTAAACTTGGGTCATTGGGCTCAACATACTTAGAAGAATTATTGTCCATTGTCTTTGACTCTCTTTGTACAATCTCCATATTACCCTTCCCCTAAGAGCTAAGTTTGCATCTATAAGAACTCTTAAACCAAGACCTCCCCTAGTTTTATCATCACACATCTTGCTCCATTTCACCAAAGGAAATTTCCTTTTATCATGTAAACCTGACCATAAAAAAGATCACATAATATAGATTAAACTTTTTTCAACTAATTTTGGCATAGTATACAATGACATAATATGTTGGAATGGCATGTAAGACTGACTTCATTAACTACACTCTTCCTGCTAACGATAACCATATACCTTTCCAAACTAGTGGTTTATTCTGAACTTTACTAATAATTGGATTCCATAATTCTATCCTAATTCTCCCCTCAAATAAAGGCATTCCTAGATAATTTGGTAAATTTACCGCCTCCATTTAAAGTAACTTGCAAATTCTTGCTTTGATATTAGCTGGAGTGTTAAGGAAGTAAAGTTTGGATTTTTGTCCTATTAATTTTTTTCCCTGATGCTCTTTCGTATTCCTTTAAAAATTTATTCAAAGCTCTGGCCTCATTTATCCTTGCCCTTCCAAAAAGGGTCGTATCATCTACAAATTGTTGATGGGTGATGTTGTTTATGTTATTACTAACCTCAAGTCCACTTATAAGCCCATATTTGTAAGCCTTATTTAAGTTTGTACTCAAAACCTCTACCATAATAATGAACAAATAATAAGATAGAGGATCTCCTTGTCTAAGGCCTCTCCTGGCTTTAAAAGATTATGTTACTAACCCATTGACCAACATTGAATAAGAAATTGTAGACACAAGCTTTAATCCATCTAACCCATTTCTTCCTAAATCCAAACTTTTCTAAAACTGCAAAAAGAAAATCCCATTTAACCCTAGCATAGGCTTTACTCATATCAAGTTTTAAGATCATTGCTTTCTCTTTTCTTGAAGCTGATGAATGTATAACTTCATGAGCTACTATGATCCTGTCCATAATTTGTCTCCCTTTCACAAAACCTCTTTGCTCTTCTGAAATAATTTTGTCTAACAATGGTCTTAATCAATTCACCATCACTTTGGAGATAATCTTATATGCCATATTACATAGGCTTATGGGTCTAAAAGAATCAAACAATTCAACATCCTTTTTTGGAATTAGGGTAAGATATGTTGCATTTATTTTATAAGGTATGTATTGTTTTACCCTAGATTGTTCCACTGCCACCAATAAAAAATCCTTCACTATATCCCAATTATGTTGGTAAAAAGCTACAGAGAGCCCATATGGACTTGGGGATTTATCCTTATTAAAAGAGAAAATATCTAAATGAACTTCTTCTAGAGTAATAGGCTCCATCAGTTTCCTATTGTCTTCATTCGTTATAACTGAAGGCACATCTTGAAGAAGTTTATCATTAAGAACTTTAGTCTCCTATGATCCTAGATATTATGATAAAAAGACTTTACCTCTTTTCTAATGTCACTTTGATATTCAATTCAAACCCCTTCTATTGATTTTATTCTACTAATTATGTGCCTACAAATATCATAATAGAAAGTCTATATTGAGGGGGGGATTTCTCTCTCAAATCTATAGATTTTATCATCATCCTAGAAATTAATTTTGGTCATAAGCTAGAAATAGAACTATGACGATAATGTAATAAGGGGGTATGAGTTATTATATCATAGCTCATATGAGATGACATATGGCATAACCATCCATCACAAGGTCTATGCACGTACTATAGTAAAATGATAGTGGCAAGTTTACTTACTAAGATGTTATGCCAAATTTGGGTATTCTATGTACTTAAATATCTACCATTTCATAATGTAAATCATCAAAGCATTGAGTTCTAACAAAATTCGCTCCAATGTTCGTACACATACATTATATATATATATATATATATATATATATATATATATATATATATATATATATATAAAAGTAACACCATTGCATTAAACACAAAATATTGCATTATATTTCGTAAAATGAGTTTTGTGATACAATAAGCCCCTTTGTAGGGTGCTTTCACAATACAAATTCTTGAAGGGGGTGATCCCATTTTACAATAAACATATGGTGTCTTTCATTCTTCTTCATGCTACAACAATGTGGGAGGTGGGTTTGTCATGACCACCGTGATGACCTTAAGCTTGTTGAACCTAGAACCTACACACATGTAAATGACCAAGGGTTTAGTAGCACCTGTCACAATGAATATGATAAATGTAATGACTAAATGTGAATTGCATAAAATAAAATGAATATGATGATTGCTTACATGGCACAATCTGGGCAACATAACATTAGCATTTCCCTCCTCCTTTTCTTGGTGAAGTGATGGTACCTTTATAGGCCTTTGAGGGTTTTTGGAGGGAAGGATAGGTGGAAAGCCAAGGCTACCAAGTGGTAGGGATTGGACAACCACCTATCCTAGGTAGTTGCGGTGAGTTACTAGAAGTATATCACTTAACTAGGGAGATGTGGCAAGTGGGTAGGTGCAAGTGGAGTGAAGTGTGGAGTGAGGTGTGAGATGTGGCAAGTGGGTAGGTGCAAGTGGAGTGAAGTGTGGAGTGAGGTGTGAGATGTGGAAAGTGGGTAGGTGCAAGTGGAGTGAAGTGTGTGAGATGTCCCATGTGAAGGGACAAGGGTGAAATGGGTGTGTGAGAGGTGGCAAAGGGGTGATGGTGATGTGGCCAGGATACATGTCAAGTGAGGAGAGAGGGTATCCTAGGAGAATATTTCCTATATTTAATAAAATCTAGAAAATATAATTATGTGTAGGATTTTATGCCTAAGTCAAAACTTAGGCACATAATGTTATGCATAACTGAAATGTGCAATGTGGATGAATAATGTGCAGGAATTATATGCCTAAGTTTAGACTTAGGCATATATTATTATTATGCAGACTTGGAACATGCAATGTGAATGAATGATGTGCAGGAATTATATGCCTAAGTTTAGACTTAGGCATATATTATTATGCAGAATTGTGATGTGCAATGTGGGTGAATTGTACAGTAATTGATATGTCTAAGTTTAGACCTAGGC